>CM029017.1:190192396-190890633 GCA_016801055.1 Panax notoginseng
TCGATGTTCTCGGTTGTTCCCAATTACTTACTGCTTGACCTTTTCGGGGTCTACTGAGATTCCATTCTCATCCACCATGTGGCCTAAGAATTGAACCTTCTTCATCTAAAATTCACACTTTGAAAATTTTGCACACATCTTCTCCTTTCGTAGTGCCTCCAAAACAATCTTTAGATGTTTGGCGTGTTCTTCCTCTATCTTCGAGTAAATCAAAATGTCGTCGATGAAAACTACTACGAATTTATCTAAGAATGGCTTGAAGACGCGGTTCATCAAGTCCATAAATGTTACCGAAGCATTAGTTAAACCAAATGACATTACCAAAAACTCGTAATGTCCATAACAGGTTCGAAACGCAGTCTTTGTATGTCGTCATCCCGCACTTTTAGTTGGTGATATCCTGTCTGTAGGTCAATCTTCAAGAAACATTTTGCTCCCTTCAGTTGATCAAATAAGTCGTCCATCCTCGATAGTGGATATCTGTTCTTGATTGTTACTCTGTTCAATTCTCGATAATCGATACAGAGCCTCATCGATCCATCATTTTCTTAACGAATAACACTGGTGCTCCCCAAGGAGACACACTCGGTCGAATGTACCCCTTATATAATAACTCTTGAAGTTGTATCATCAATTCCTTCATTTCTACTGGCGCTATACGATATGGAGCTTTCGAAATCGGTGTCGTTCCCGGTGCTAAGTCTATTACGAATTCGATTTCTCTGTCTGGTGGAAGACCAGGCAGATCGTCCGGAAACACATCTTGAAATTCATTTACTACGGATACATCCTTAATTTCTACTCCCTTTTTTCGAGTATCCACGATGTAAGCTAAATAACCTACGCATCCTTTCCTTAACAATTTCTTGGCCTGCATCATCATAACGCAACACGATTGCTTAAGCGATGAGCTACCATAAAATACTACCTTAGACTTACTCGGAGTCTGAAGGTTCACACATTTGTTCTGACAGTCAATTACCGCTGCATGGTTGTATAACCAATACATTCCCAGTATTACGTCAAATTCTCCCAGTCTAATAGGAATCAAGTCTACGCTCAGTTCATGTTCTCTAATGTTTACGTGACAATTTCGATAAATGTATTCTACAGGGATTATTTCCTTATTCGCAACTTCTACGTTCAAGGAATCTTCTAAACGTTCTCGGGGTGTACTAAGTTTACTAGCAAATTCTTCGGATACAAAAGAACAGGTGGCACCCGAATCAAATAATACATAAGTATTTATATTATTTATTGGGATTATACCTGACACCACGTCCTTCGCAGCTATTGCGTCCTAGACGGTAATGTTAAAGGTTTGGGCGATCAATCTATTGGGTTGCGCAGGTCCACCAATCATTAACTTGCTTCCTCCTCCCTGGCCTCCGCCAGCTCCACCGCTTCCTTTCTTCGGGCAATCCTTTATCTGGTGCTCTGTTGATCCACAAGCAAAACATCCCCTTATCTTCTTTAGTTTCGGGCAATTTGGCGATATGTGCCCCTCTCGGCCGCAATTATAGCACGTGCTCTTTCCCTTCCAGCACTCCCCCTGATGACTTCTTCCACACTTGTTACAAGCTTCAGTTCTTTTCTTGAAGTTTCCCTGGTGACTCCCACCTTGACTATTGTTTCTGTTTTTGTTGTTATTTTCCCATTTCCTCTTTCCAGAGTTACTCCCTCCGCTGCTGCTTCCTCCACGATGCTCACTACCAGTGTTCTTATTTTTCTTCTCCTTATGATATAAACTTAAGGCCTCACTGCCACCTTCCGCAATGATTGCCTTCTCTAACAAGGTTACAAAGGAATCAATCTGGAAGATTGATACCTTATTATACAACCACGGCTTCAACCCTTGCTCGAAGCGTCTCGCCTTCCTTTCCTCATCCCCAACTTGGTGCTCTGCAAATCGCGCTAGTTCATTAAACTTAGCCGCGTATTGCGCCACCGTCATATCTCCTTATTTTAACTCTAAGAACTTCACTTCCACCCTACTCTTCATACTCTTCGGGAAATAGTTCTCGAAAAATGTCATAAACCTCTCCTATGTTATCGTTCCTTCCACCGCTCTCTGCTGATTAGTTTCCCACCAATAGTTCGCTTCGCCCCTCATCATGTATGTGGCAAATATTGTCTTCTGGTCTTTATCCACGTGAGCTATAGTGAAGGCCTTCTCGATCTCCTTGATCCAGGTTTGCGCAACTATCGAGTCAGTAGTTCCTGCGAACTCTGGGGGTCCTACACTCTTAAAATCTTTGAAGGTTATATTACTAGGATAGCTTGGGAAACGGGTGGTACAGGTTCATTTCTTCCCCTCAGAGCTTCTCCCAATAAATCTACAAATCTCTGTATCGGATCTACTGGTCCTCTCTCATTATTAACTGACTTTTTTGGGACAGTTATTCTACGTCTAGGCGGCATTTTCTGCATCACAAAAATTTTCATTTTATTATTTAATTATCATATTTAGACATTTCTCAATTGAAAAGAACTAAAGGTTTATAACATTTTCCTAAAATAAGATCATTTATATTCATATGTCAAATGGTTACAATACATGCTCTTTTCTAGCATACTGCTATAAATGATAACGCATATCCCCTAGTATCACAAAAGATGGGGACAACACTAGCTTACTACCCCTCTAACACTTTTCAAAAGTTGGGGTTACTCTCATCTCACATCTTACACAAAAGACTAAGATTACAACAACATAATAAATAACACATAAATAAAATACTACACTACTGAGCTTTTCCCTCTAGACTTAATCTCACATCCCACGCTCCATGGCGCTCTAATATTTCTTCTGTGTAATGTGCACCACCATATCTCGACTTATGGTATGTCGGGTCTGTCCTTGCTCAGCTGGGTAGTGATTTACCTCATCGATCAACCTCTCTATGGCCGTGCATAGAGCATAGCCAATCTTGTTCATCTTCCTTCTTTTGCACCATACCTCACCCTCTAGATCATCCACCCTGTCATTGGCTTCCTCCCACTTCTCCTCGAAGTGAATTATATCCATCACCTCCATCTCTAACTGAGTTCGGAGAGCCTCCTTCTCCGTCCTCTCACTCAAAACCCTCTACTCCATTTCTTTTAGCTTCCCTGCCAGCTCCACATTCCTTGCTACCGATCGATGAAACAAGGTCCCCATCTGGATTCATGCCTCCTTACGGTGAGAAATTTCCACCTCCATCTCTTGCATCACTAATTGCCTCTCAAGAGTCTAGTCACTAGCTCCTCGACTCTACATCCTAATTCCAAGATCTGCTCTCCATACTTCCCTAACATACGATCTTCGAAAGTAGCCTCATCGGAGTCCTCCATAGGTTCAGGCTCCTCCTCCGGATCAGACTCCTCAGGTAGAGGCTCCATCTCCTCCTCCTCATCATCATCATCATTAATAGGGGCCACTACCAATATGGGTTCTACTATCAATGGTGCCTCATATACCATGTGGATATCACGTGGCTCCTCCTCTACTACTCAGCTAGGTCCTCCCATGTCAGTCATCCTACAATCACCAACATAAGACAAGACAAACAATAACTCCATCAGAATGTTAAATAAACATAAGTTCATTGTATAGAATGAAGTTACATTTCATAACACACTAAGTCTCTCAAGGAAAACTCTACATAAGTTTTATCTCCTTCCTAACTTCTAAGTTCTTCTGAGTTATAATCTAAGGACACTCGCTCCTAAGGTTTATAACTATAGCTTTGATACCAACCTGTGACACCCCCAAATTCGAACCGCCACTTGGTCACTCGAATTCGGGTCATCACGTTCTCATGGTAATACCATAATAACTAGAATTACATAATCACAACGGAAAATCTAATTTAGAATAATATACAATGATTTATTATAATTATTCTCCCAAGTCTCGCAACCTACAGTACTTAATAGATTACATAATAATATCGAATAATGACTTATTACATAATCATACTTAAGCTTAAACATAGTCCGAAAACAGTTTTAATAAAACATAATAGTCTTAAACATAAAGGAACAAGCTAGTCGGTAGCCTTGCCCTTGCCCTTGTCTTTCCAGAGACACTTCCCTGTTTCGCCTTAACTGAAAGGTTTTAAATAAGCAAGAATGAGCACAATTTACCCAACGAGTAATATACAACAAGGGTAAAGAGTTTTATAACATGAGTTTGAAATATCGAAGTATCATTTCTAAGATAGTTCGAGGTTTCAGAAAAATATCACGAATAATGAATATCAACAATTCTTGAATCAAATCCTTGGAATAAGAACGATAATTCAGTATAAATTAACAGTTATATATGAATTCAAAGGCTATCAATGTATCCAACTGGATAAATAATTTATATTGAGTAGTCACTAAGGACTATTGAACATCTACTAGAATTACCAATATTAAACTGATAACCTAAAAGAATCAAGTACTATAGATGATCGGTCTACAATACTTTAAGTTATGAATAACACCACAGTAATAATCTACTCATGTGTTTGGGGTTTCCAACAACATACACTCCCCTTACCATAAGGGTTGTTCAACTCAATTTTCAAGATTTCCGCACCAATCAATTGGTTTGGACAATTTTATAAACATGCATATGGTCTAGCCGAATCAATGACATAGACCATTTCATAATATTCAAGAACAATACCAAGTTCAACATGAATAATAGTTTTCACAAGAGTTTTAAACATATTAGCTCAATTAAACGAATAAGTAGGATAACTTGCATTCAAAGAGATAAGCTTACGATATCCGTTGAATAAAGTAAAACAAGGGTTTAGGATACTTGCACAATGTAAAGGATAGTTCAGATACTTGCCTTCAGCGTAGTTTATCCACGTTTAAGAAATCAACACTTTCGAATCCTATTTATAGCGTATTATATGTACAAGATGCTCATTAGCTAACACATTCTTTAATCAAGCTCGACATGATTCAAGTATGCACATATGGTACAAAATCAGCTTATAGGTTCATTATGAATCAAATACCTAGTTATTTCATAAGCAAATTATGAATGCTCAAGGTTAAGTCCTTTTTACCCGTGGACATTCCTTTTACAAGACAAACACCATCATATTACTTAATCATCACATATATACATCCATCAGTAGGTTTTAAACCACTTTTAGCAATATAGGCATCATACAAGTTAGCTGTCCAAAGATCATATTTCAAAACTAACCAAGTTCTGATTTCAGACCGGTGCAGCTGCGCCATGGCTAAGTCTAGGACCGGCGCAGCTGCGCAGTCCTCTGGCCAAGCCAAGACTCAGCTGCTGCATTGTGGTTCCTGACCGGCTTGAACACAAACAATCATACATAATATATTTTGTCATGTTAAAGGTCCTTTCATGCTTCTTAAGTCAATCTAGGTTCCTTCTTTCATAATATAATTCCAAATTGATCATTTCAACAAGTTAAGGCCATTCAAGGTCATGAAACCACAAAGTCTATCATGCTTGCTCTCTAAAAATAAAATGTAGTTTTAAAACTCATATTAGGCATGCTTGTGAGTATTCATAACATATATGTGAAATTAGCACCGCTTTGGTTGAAAATATGCTTCGTTCATGCTTCACTTGAAATATGTTACACAAGCATGGTAGGTACATATTTATACTACATGAGCGAGTCTAAGAGTATCACCAACATGTTTATAAATGTCAGATTCTATCTTTCAAAGTAGTGTGTTAACATTCATTTCAAAAGTCGTATTTTCAGTTGTAAAGTTTACTAATACGTTCCACACGTTCATGCTCTCTTACGAATCATATAAACATAAGTTAACGGTTTATTCATGTGTTTCTAAACCACACCTACAAGCTTGCAAGGTCAGTATATAAACATGTCATTCATACTCATCAAATTCGTTTCTAAAGTTCCTAAATTCATTTTAAACTACATACTTTCGTAAATCATGCTTGCTAGTCTAAACATGCTTACCTTAGGTTAATATACTTATATATTACCCCTTACACATGCTTGCATGCTAGTTTAAGTCATAGTATTATACCAACACTTAGCAGATTGTAAAACAGAAATCAAAAGCTGCGCCTCAATGTTAATTCGGCGCAACTGCGCTGTGTCTGGTTCGAGCCAGGAACAGTCTGCTTCGACAGAAAACTAGCCCAACCATAGAAATTATTCACGAATTCGATTCTAACCAGTCATATATGTTTAAACATGCTTATATGATTATATAACAACTATATGAACATTACCCAACCCTTTTAACATCTAACTCCACCAAATCAAGAATTTGAAATTCAAGAACTCAAAACTCATTTTTGACAGAGACTGAAATGGAAAGCAAGGAATGGGGTTATACCTCTACAATATGAATGAACTTGCTGCTAATTGAACTTCCAAGTCCTTATAACAGTTGTATACTCTCAATTCTACACTAGCAATTCTCAGCAATGAAATTAGAGAAGGAGAGTTCATACTTATATGAAAATCAATACACAGACAATGCCTTCTCTCACTAAATTAAACTCATGGATGAAAGGATTGCATGAAGGTTAAGGAGTTGTTGGATGTTAGTTGGAATTCATCATGACCACCACTCCCCCATAATCATCAGCTAGGAAGCTTGGAAGAAGAAATGAGGAATACGCCTTAGCCTTTTTGTCACACACGTGACTGAGAAATGAGGGCAATTGGACACTAATTTTGGGACAATTTCCAAATACTCAGCATTCTTGCAACATAGACCATACACTTATACACAATCTTACTCTTATGTTATATTTTATACACATATCAACCATACATTAGCTATAACTTAATGTCACAATATGATTTACATATTTAATATTTCAAGGTAGTTGATATTAATCATACATATAATTTATGTACATATTAGTTTAATGTCTACCTACATACATATTGTCACATACACATTTTATGATGTATTCATATCATATAGTTTCAATAAATCTTAATACATGGTTATTATATATAGTATAGTCACATAAGTGTCACACTACTTTGTATTTTATATTTTTAATTCTTGCTTATATGCACATAACAGTCAGTATAATCTTATTATATTAATAACTTACTTATTTGTTTTATGTCAAATAAATAAATTATCCACTTCCTTGATTAATGTATTTATAGATCTCCATAACCATTAATTATCTATATAATTCTTATAATATTTATAGACATATTGTTAGCAATAATAATCACCTATTTTTAATTAATTACCATTATCAATTAATCAATATTCTACCACAACCATTAACAATTAATATTAATTAATGGCTTACTTAATAATTCCTTCATCGAACATAACGTATTTTATTCCATGATTTATTAATGTCACACATATCACACATAATTGTTCCATTTAATTTCTAAAGTAGAAAGTTAATTTTCCTCCAACTGACTACTGGCTCAGCTGCGCCAGTTTGTACTGCTGGGAGGGCGCAGCTGCGCCGTACCCTGACAGTGCCAAGACTGGTTTAGCTTCAAGCCAGTGTCAACTTTTATCGCCATATTTGTTTTACATGACATGTATTATTGTCCACATGAGTGACATTGCTGATCTAAGAGTGTGTTCATTACTTATATGAAATCACATGCTCAAACACGATTAATCTTCCTAATTCCCTTTTTAACTCGCTTAGTGAATTTCCTTATTTCACATTATGCCACACAAGGCATTCCACCATTCTCATTGTCAAATCCACACTTCTCAATATGCATTAATCTAGTGCAACTCAATTGAATTAATCAACTTACAAAACATTAACAATTATATTCACATAAATATTATTTCCATTAATATATTCATTTAATAACACGTGGAAATTCTCGGGTATTACACCGTTCGTGAGATGGCGTGGAGAGTGACCGAGGCTAATTGTTGGATGATGGAAGATGTATAATTGGCTGGATCCAAGTTGAAATAGTTTGTGGTTGAGGACGCGGTAAGTGAGTGTGAAGAGAAAAGAAAGGAAAAATAGACTCAACAAACTTGACATGATGAGATATAAACATTTTGGAGTGAGAGGGATCATAACAAAAGTAGGCACTCTAAGTAAGAGAGTAACCAAGAAAGATACAGGGAATGGAATGAGGTTCAAGTTTGTGTGAAGAATAAGGCCGAAGCCAGGGGTAACATAGACAACCAAAGACTCGAAGTTTAGCGTAGTTTGGAGGAGTACCAAAAATCTTTTCAAAAGGTTAAGAAAGATTTAGTGTTGGAGTGTGCATACGATTTATGAGGTAGACAACAGTGGTGAAGGCATGAGACCAAAAGGTTAAAGGAAGGGAAGCATGAAAGAGAAGTGTGAGACCAGTTTCGACTATGTGACTGTGATGTCTTTCAGAAAATCCATTATGTTTTGATGTGTGAGGTGGAGTTGTAAGGTGAGAAATACCATAAGTAGTTAAGTAAGAATTAAAACCATTATATTCACCACCATTGTCAGAATAAAAGGTTTTGATTTTTCGGTTAAAATAGTTTTCAACAATAGTTTTGAATCTTCTGAAGACATTATGAACATCTGATTTGTGCTTGATTGAATAAATCCATATATATTTCGTATAGTGATAAACAAAGATGACATAATATTTAAAACCATCATGGGAGAAGACTGGGGAGGTCCACACATCAGAAAAAATAATTTCGAGAGGTGTGGTTGAGACAATAGAAATAGTAGAAAATGGTAATTTGTGACTTTTATTGCAGTGGCACGCATTACATGAAAAATTAAGCGAAATAAAAGACGACAAATCTAATTTATAATGAGACGCAACATGTTTTAGAATAGAAAAAGCGGGATGACCTAATCTATGATGCCACTCGGACGAAGTGGTCTTGACACTAGAGAAAGCAAGTAAAGGTGATTTCACGGATGAGGAAGTCAGCCACTAATACACACCATCATTCATTTGACCCGTTAAGAGGATTGTCCCCGTGCGAAGTTCCTTCACAAGAAAAGAAGTTGGAAAGAATTCAATGAAGACATTATTAGTGATGCAAAAATGAGAAATAGAGATTAAATTCTTTTTTCATGCTAGGAACACAGAAAACATTAGATAAGGTAAATGAAGTGGAACCGGTATGTGTAATAGGTAGAACCGTGCCATCGCCAATCACAACATCATATGTGCCTATGTATGGTGCATGAAGAGATAATTTGCTCAAGTCAGCGGTGACATGATGAGAAACACCACTGTTAAGGAGCCATGATGGAATGGTGGATGTTGGGAGGTCGAGGTAAGGATGAGGAGTCATTCGATACAATGCGAAACAAAGGGCACCTCTTGGCAATATGACCCTAAATACCACAAATCTGGCAGTAGCCAAGATATATACGGCCATGGTGGTGGTCGATTACCCTGAGGCTGATTCGGGTCGGGCGAAGGGCGCCAGTTGTTGGTGGAAGATGGGTGCCATCTAGTGTTAGTGGAGCCAAAAGGTGGTGATGGGGTGTTGGTCGACAATGGACGCCACCAAGAAGTACATGAGCCTATATTAGTGCGTTGAGCAGGATTGGCAGAGTCTGGTAGATAAGCCTGGTTAGGCTTCGTCTCTTGTAGATGGGCTTTAAAAGTGAGTAGTTTTTCATGAAGTTCGTCAAAGGTGAAGGGTGTGTCCCTAGCCTGAAAGACATGGACAAGATCTTTGTATTCACTACCAAGACCATCGAGAATTTTTTCTGTAAGATCATCATTGTCCAAAGGGACACCAAAAAGAGCAAGTTCATCGGCTCGGGTTTTGACAGATTGTAAATAATCGAGTACACTCTGAGAACCTTTGGTAGGATTTTTGAGGTAACCTTTAACTTGTTTGATTCGACTGCGAGATAGCTTAGCATATGTAGTAGCAATAATCGTCCAAGCTTGACGAGAGGTGGTTGCACGAGCAATAAAAGGAATGATGGTAAGAGAAAGTGAGCCAATGATAGCATTAAGTGTGACGCTCCAAAACTAGGTCCACACAACCCATTTTGGGTCGCCAACTACAGAATCCAAATATAAATCTTCCTTTTTACAACTATTAAACTGTCGTGCAAAATACGACAACACATAAGCTGTGAGTTTCAATACAAATAACAGTACTCATGTGACGCCCCCAAAATAGGTATACAACACCCATTCTGAGTCGCCAAATACATGGTACAGAAAGCAAACTACAACTTCAATAATACAATTATCGTGCAAAAAAATGACAACACATACTGTGAGTTTAAATACAAATATTGTCTTCTGGACAATATCCACACTCAAATAAATCCTCATTACAATTATTCAAACACTATTTTACAGAAATAGTGAGGACTGCTAAAATATCTTTTTAGAACCATCACTCCATACCCCGACTAGATCCTGCTATGTTCTCACCTCCTGAGAAGAAAAATGAAACAAAAAGGAAAAGGGTGAGCTCAACTAGCTCAGTAAAGAATATTATGACTAAGATAATATACAACAAATTATCGTTAGTCTTCAACAGGAAAAAATCTGATAGAATATAATCGACAACAAGTTTTAGATCAACAACTGCAGCGGAAACAGCAAACCATTAGAAGAGTCAAGTAGAGAAAGAATTCTACTATCTTCTAAGATTTAAAAGTCCATCATCAATATTTTATCCCTGTAACATCGATTAATAATCATCTTTAACCAAATATTCATCTTTGCACTACAAGCCAAAGATATTCATTTGTATCACCAGTCAGTCATGTTCATCTCAACACCTGTTCATCTTTGCACTACGGGCCAAAGATATTTATCAGTTAATCATTCATCTTTGCACTACAGGCCAAAGATATTCAATAGTATCATCATTTAGGACTGAGAATGATGAAAAATATTTTAAAGGAAACGAATCCAGTGAGACAGAAGGACAAATATTAGGGATTCGTATAACAGTTTATCCAAGATCAATAATACTTCATAATAATCAATTGTGAAGCAGAATTCAAAAATAAAGATCAAAACATGGATACAATCAAAGATAGTAACCATAACAGACATCTTGGACAAAAAGAGAAAATTTTATTTTTCGGTGAATAGTGCCGTATTCGTGAATAGTACTGTATACGTGAATAGTGTCGTATACGTGAATAGTAACCCCGACACAAAAAGTTCCAAATTTGATAAAAACTCATATCAATATTTCAGCATAATAATATTGAAGAAAATAATATCATTAAGAAGAAAATAATATTCCTTACCTCAAGATATCAGTACTTCTGATCGGAATACCGGTATAAGGCTGAAAGAAACTTGCTCTGATGAATAGAAACTCTCAAAGTATCTAAATACTCACAAAATACACTCAATAATCTAGAGAGAGAAAGAGAGAAAACTTGTTTCTGTTGTGATTTTCAATTCTAACTTAGCCCTCTATTTATAGGAAAATGTTAGCACGCCGAAGCAGACTTAACCTGCAACCTGATAGCTTTACCTGCTACTATTCCCACCCACCACATTTGAATAAAAATCTCAGCACATTTCTTCACCAACCAAGAGTGGGGCCCACCAATTCTAGAATTTTCCATCAAAATGATAAACTCCGAAAATTCAACAATTTATGAACCAGTCATCTCGTAAAATTCATAATAAATCATACGTTCATTTTTAACGGTTCAAAATTTGTGGACATATACTCAACTTATATATGTATAACATATCCAAAAATTACCACGATCCAACGGTCGGATTAAAAATTATAACCCCCGCAAAATATCTAAAAAACCCTGATTTTTAATACCTTCATTCGACAAAAATACTGATAAAAACCTCAACATTAACTCCTTCATTTTTAAACACAAAAATATATCCCTCATTTATATCCACATAAAATAAATATTTCATTATCATATGAATTAATAATTAATTATTCACAAATAATATTATAGAATCACATTTATGACAACCAGGCCGTTCCCAGGAAAGAGGGGGCTTTCCAATAAGGATTTCTCCTTACTGGCGCGCAATTAGATGACCAAACCTCTCCTTAGACAGAACTTTCTAGACATTATCAATAATGTTATCTAATAATATTATTCAAATAATATGAATTATTGATATGATAAAGGAAAATACTGTGCAGCAACAATTATTGAAACAACAATAATATAAAATATCAACGCAACAATTATTGAATCAATAAAATAAAATATTGAACAGTAACTACTGTAACAATTATTGAGTAGTGCCTTCTTACGTAAGAATCAATAATTGGTGCAATACCGTGTGCTACTGTATTTTAACCACCGGGTATTCCAACAGTATTAACGGTAACAACTACGCCGTTATTTATAAACAACTTATACTTGTCGTTTTCTTCATCCAATCGCTTTCCGTTATGGGGCCCACACAAGGCTGCGCCGTCGTACGAATATTCTCCGACAGCAAGAATACTCCATGACCAAACGAATATTCTCCGACAAAATGAATATTTTATAACCACTTGCTTATTTTGTAAAATTTTCACATTTCACTCATAACCAAAGTATTATATCAAATTAACCCCTTATTATTCACAATAATATTTAAAAAAAAATTGATTTTATTCATTAATAAGTTGGGATCTTACAACTCACACTCCAAACCAATAATACTTTACATAAAGGTACAGTCGATAACTATTTTAGGAATTAAAATATTTGGAAAATGCTCAAGGAAGCCTTCATACATGGGAGGCCATTCATCTAAGTTATAACAGATATCATAGGACTTGAGTTTTAGCCTTGGTTGACCCAATAGACCCCAAAGAAGAATGAGAAGAATACTATCATGTTCATTCTAATGGTGTGTATCTTCTTGCCATATAATTATTTTTATTGTCTCAAATTGAGGATTATATTTCAACCATACTCCAATATTATATAGATAATGCTCATAGATATAGTCAGCAAGTGGATGTGCACAACTATATCTTATAATATCACGAGTTTGTATGTGGTTAGACATCATGTATGATATTGGCAACACACCCTATAAGCTTTCAGTACAATTATGTCCTCCTTATTCTAATGAGGTGCACTTTTGATGCTTCCAAAGTCGGGTTCTCATCACCCTATTATTATTCACCAAAATTAACTATTAAATGGTGTATAAAATATGACACACATTTTAAGTCCTCAATACAATTATATATTGTCATGCTATTTTATAATGAGCAACTTCAACAGTCACAGACCATCACTCTATTCCCCTGTTATCCTCGCTTGACCCAGCTACACTCTTATTACCTGAAAGAAATTGTGAAGCAAAATGATAAGCACAAAACATCAATTGACGATCCATATTGATTTACTATTAAAACTTCAACATACGGTCCATATTGATTTACTATTAAAACTTCAACTGACGGTCTATATTGATTTACTATTAAAATTTTAATCGACGGTCCATATTGATTTACTATTAAAACTTCAACTGACGGTCTAAAAATTAGTACATCCCCTCATGGAATAATAAGTTAAACTTACAACAAACGCCTCATGACAGACCCCTCTATTTATATAAAAAATTGAATAAATAATTACCACAACACATTTTTAATCTTTTAATAATTATTCATTATTAATATTATAACTCACAATATTGACAACCAGATCGTTCCCAAGAAAGATGGGGCTTTCTGATAAGAATTTCTCCTTATTGGCGCGCAATTAAATAATCAAACCCTTTTCTTCGATAGAACTTTCTAGACATTGTCAATAATGCAAATAATAATATAAATAACTGTGTCATCTCAATTATTAATTTAATAATATAAAATATTGCGCAAATGATACTGTGACAATAATTGAGTCAATAATATGAGATACTATGCAACAACTACTGTGACAATTATTGAATGAAACTGAGTGACTTTTTACGTAAGCATCAATAATCAAAGATACTGTGCAATACCGTGTGCTACTATGTAACAAGGCATATTACTGTACTTTTATCACCGAGTATTTCAATAGTTTAACGGTAAAAGTATTGTCGTAATTTTTATAAAAAGGTTATTTTTGTCGTTTTCTATATCCGATAATTATTCCGTTGTAAGGTCCACCAATGATTGCGCCGTTGTACGAATATTCTCCGATAAAAAGAATATTTTCCGACCAAACGAATATTCACCGACACAACGAATATTTTATGACAACTTGCTTACTTTGTAAAATTTGCACATATCACCAATAACTATAGTATTTATTAAATTATCACCTTACTATTTAGAATAATATTTATAAGAAAATTTAAATACTTTTATTTCATAAAATTTGGGGTCTTACAATCTCCCCTCCTTGTGAAATTTCGTCACCAAAATTTACGTACCTGGTAGTTCGAAGAGGTGAGAATACCTTTTTTTCATTTTAGATTCTATCTTCCCGGTCTATATCATGATTTCTCCATTGCTCATTTCTTGGATTTCAGATATCATTCCAGAATATAACTTCAAAACAAAGGTTAATTGACATATCATAATTTGTCAACTTATTAAGTAAGAAAATTTAGCTTAGGTAGGACACACACTAGCGAAGGATATTACTCGTCTCTCATCTCTTATTTCTAGTCTCAGATCTCCGCCAGAGACCATATCCCTAAGCTTTGATACCAACTGTGATGCCCCCAAAATTGGTCCACACAACTCATTCTGAGTTGCCAAATATATGGTACAGAATTCAAATACAAACTTCATTTATATACCTGTTAAACTGTCGTGCAAAATACGACAACACAAAAACTGTGAGTTGCAATACAAATAAATGTACTCACACTCCAAACCAATGATACTTTACATAAAGATACAGTCGATAACTATTTTAGGAATTAAAATATTTGGAAAATGCTAAAGGAAGCCTTTATACAATGCAGGCCATGCATCAAAGTTATAACAGATATCATAGGACTTGAGCATTAACTTTGGTTGACCCAATAGACCCCAAAGAAGAACGAGAAGATTACTATCCTGTTCATTCCAATGGTATGTATCTTCTTGCCATATAATTATTTTCATTGTCTTAAACTGATGATTATATTCCAACCATACTCCAATATTATATAGATAATGCTTATAGATATAGTCAGCAAGTGGATGTGCACAACTATATCTTATGATAACACGAATTTGTATGTGGTTAGACATCATGTATAATAGTGGCAACACACCCTTTAAGCTTTCAGTACAATTATGTCATCCTCATTCTAACGAGGTGCACTTTTGACACTTCTAAAGTCGGGTTCTCATCACCCTATTATTGTTCACCAAAATTAACTATTAAATGACGTATAAAATATGACACACATTTTAAGTCCTCAATACAATTATATATTGTCATACTATTTTATAATGTATTGAGCAACTTCAACAGTCACAGACCATCACTTTATTCCCCCGTTATCCCTGCTTGACCCATCTACACACTTATTACTTGAAAGAAATTGTGAAGCAAAAGGGTGAGCACAAGTAGCCCAGTAAAGAATATTATGACTAAAGATAATCAAATTATCAATAGTATTCATCAGTAATAAATTAGATATTTAGAACATTTGGTAGATGATAAAAGTGTTCAACCATAATTGCAGCGGATCAACAATCCATTAGAATATTTAAGTAGAACATAATGTCTACTATCTCCTCCGCATTAAAAGTCCATCATTAATTTTTCATTCCTGTAACACACATCAATAGTTCTTTGTTGTACCCAAGACAAAAGAACATTCATCACATATCTTCACCTGAACCACCAAATATTATAGTTAAATTCACAATTCATGTTTATAATAATATAAATCAACAGTTTCTCCTTGCCACAAAGGCTTAATAGAACTTTCACTCAATGTCCTTGCCACGAAGGCTAAAACACTCAATAATCATATCGTCTTTACACTCTACACCAAAGACATTCAAATTTAACAATAATGGTCATGATCATACCAATCAATTGTCTATCTTTGCACTACGGGCCAAAGATATTCAACTGTAATATCAATGGTCATGATCATACCAATCAATTGTCTATCTTTGCACTACGGGCCAAATATGTTCAACTGTAACACCAACAATCAATAGTCCATCTTTGCACTACGGGCCAAAGACATACAATTGTAAAACTAATAATCAACAGTCCATCTTTGCACTACGGGCCAAAGACATACAACTGTAAAATTAATAATTAACAGTTCATCTTTACACTACGGGCCAAAGACATACAACTGTAAAACTAATAATCAACAGTCCATCTTTGCACTACGGTCAAAGCTATCAATCAACAGTTCATATTTGCACTATGGGTCAAAGATAACTTTAACCATAATTTAAGTCTGAGGATTATGACAATGATATAAAGAATTAATCTAGTGAGATCAAGGATAAATATTAGAGATTTATAATTCAATTTATCTGGAGTTCAAGAAAGTTCAAATAGTCAACATAATGATCAAAACGTGGATTCAAATTTAAGAATAAGTTTCATATATTAAAGATAACTTGGACAGAAAAAGAAACTAATTTTATCGTGAATAGTCCCTGTCATGCAAAGTACCCCGTCATGCAAAATACCCCAAATGAATAGTACCCCGACATGAATAGTATCCCGACATGAAAATATTAGAATAATAGAAACAATACTTACCATAGTAAGTTTAGATTTAGGAATATGAAATGAAATAATATAACAAACTGCAAATGGATTTTCACCCGTCATGTGATAATCTGCGTAGACAGATCATTTCCACAACTTAATAAAGAATGAATATGAAGGGTTATTCACCATACATGCGATAGTCCGCGTAGACAAGTTATTTCGACAGCTTAATAAAGAATGAATACGAAGGGTTATTCATTAGAAATGCGGTAATCCGCGTAGACGTGTTACAATATGAGAGAATATGACACCGTTTTCTATTTATCAATATTGGTTTAAATATACATTGTACATGACACTTAATTAAGGTAAACTTAAACAATCTCCTCTAAAAAGGGAATAACTAAACAACCTCCTACAATAAATGTACAGAGAATCAAATCAAATCACAAATGAAATATCTACAATTAAATCAAATATTGTGAGGAGTATTAAATATTGTGTTTTTTTCCAATGCAAATAATCAAAGGAGAAAATATCACCATTCATGGCAAACACTTTGTGTGCGTTACTAAAAAAGTATTTAAATATTTTTTCAGAAAATGAATGAAAATATATTAGAGGGTAAATAGGGATCGATAAAACAGTGGAAAGAGAGAAAACAAAAGTTTTTGATTTTTAAAGATAATTGTTCCTATCTCTTAAAGTGTAAATTTTAAAACAAATAAGCTTCACAAAATTATTTATACCAAAAGAAATCGTCAGTTTTCTCCTCTCGCTTTGTAATATAGATGTATTAAATGATTATATGTACGTGTTGAACAATAAATATAATGATATCAAGTGCATTTGAGACCTCAAATTTAGAATTTTATTTGGGATCCTTAAAAGTGTTCATTCATAATAAGAAATTAATATTTTAACAATATTTTTTGATATTTTCACATAAAAAGTATTGCTATAGATGTATAACAACGATTTCTATAACTATATATTTTAGGAAGTGGGTGGCTTAGTTACCCTAGGTATAAGGTACTTACTAAGTGAACGGTACATAGGTTTGGTATGCTACCTAACTTTCAAAGTACGGTCCGGTAAATATCTAATCATCAAAATTACTATTTGGACCTAGTTATGGTTATATGGTATATTCTGAAAAATAATCGTTACTAAATCAATTACTTTTTGTGTTGAACCGGCCGATTTTAAATGGTTCAATTCGCCTAAATACCTAAAAAAATGAAAATTTTGGCCACAATTTTCAAGACGTGTCTCTTTTGACCAGTTTGATTAACCTAAAAATTGAAAAAATTAAAATAAAATGTTCACCCCTACAGAGGGCTTGTTAGAATTAGGATCACATATGTAATACCCGAAAAAAAAATTATATTCTTAAACCATATTATTTGAACTTTGTCATTTATTTGAGTCAAACTTGTTATTAATTTATTTGGGCTAATAAGTATGTGGTTAAATTAATTTGGGTATTTAAACTAATTGGGTCAAACTAATTTTTAAGTATTTAAGTTTGGGCTTGTTAAACTATTTGAGCTCAAATAAGGGTGATGGGTTTAAAAACCAAATTGGAATAGGAGTAATATTAATATTAATATATTAGGTTAAATTTATTCTTAATTCATATACTGACATTAATCGCCTAAATGAAAGGAGAGGGTTTTGACCCAAACGAAAAAGAGGCGGAAGAGAAGGTTGTGAAATAAAAAGAAAATTTGAGAAGAAGATTATGAGACTATATTCAACAAAATCGTATCTCTAAAAGGTAATTATTGGACTATTTTTTTAAATACAAATAATTACTTTGTTACTAATTATAATCTATTTTATTGTGGTGTTTATAATCTGTTTTAAGAATTTATTATGTCGTTTGATTAGTCAGATCTGTTAATATAGTCTTAATTTGTAATCGAAATATGGAGAGTATGAGATCATGAAGTTGATAATTAGTGCAGGATCAACATGTACATAACATGTATACATATAAGGTTCAGTAATTGTTTTCTGAATGGAGGCACCTGACTCTGATACAGGACTATGAAATATGAATTGTTTATGAAAAGGCAGGCATCCATTAAAACTTTTTTTTCTTTCTTCTGAACTAATAGTAAATTCATTTTTTATTGGCACTTAGTAAAACGTGTTGGCTCCCTTATTATTTAAGTATTACCCACTTATATGAGGTTAGTCTAACACACTATTTTCTATCCGTCTAATCAATTAATGTGATTTTGCATGTAGTGTCATAATTGATATTTTTTTAAAATAATAATATAATTATAAACAAAATATACTACAGAATATATATAATATGTCTTCTATTTTAAAATTATTAAATTTATAAAATAAAATAAAAAGAATAAATTTAATAAGTTAGTAATTTAATTAATAGTATTGTATTAATTTGATAATTATATAGATCGGATTGAAGAGATTTGGCGGTGTGATATTTGGGTTCGGTGAATTATTTTGATATTATAAAATCCATGTAATGTATGAGTCATAATAATAAAAAAAAAAAGAAGTTAGTAATTAGTAATTT
Source organism: Panax notoginseng (assembly GCA_016801055.1). Taxonomy (NCBI): domain Eukaryota; kingdom Viridiplantae; phylum Streptophyta; class Magnoliopsida; order Apiales; family Araliaceae; genus Panax; species Panax notoginseng. Next base: position 190,211,515 of record CM029017.1, read on the forward strand.
AGCTCATAAATTATTAATTTATTTTTTTTGTTTAATTAGCTCGGACGGAGAAAATTTAAGGAGTTATAATTTGGAATGTAAATTTTGGGTATTACGTTGCTTATTCCAAGTACGGATTCCGTACTCTTTCTGCGATACTCTTGTTAAATTTGATTTGTTCATTTGTTTCCTTATTTGGAATTATGTTATGATTTCACATAATTGTTTCCTGTGAAATAAATATATTAGTTTCATTTTGGAGTTGATACACATGACTTGTAATTGTACTCTTTGAATTAGGATATCATGTTTAGTATTTATTTTGATAATTGTAGAGCGGTACATGTTGCTACCTTCTTTTTGAGACTTTGTGACTATAATTTGATTTTGTTCAACATGTACATATAGAACCCTTTTGTTGGTCTTATGTCGCATGTGTTGTGATATGGTATTTTTGTTAGAATATACCGTAGGGTATACCTGAGCTATAATCACCTGTGGGGGTACCACAGGCATGTCGTCTTGGCACGAGAGGCATGACACTCTCTGTGAAGATGTGATTAGTCCACGGCGTCTCCGTTTGGGCTCCGGAGGAAGTGGGCCATTTGGTGTTTTGTTGTGGGAGGCGTATGGGTTAACCCTAGTTTTTTGTTCTGCGGATTAGTGATGTTATGTCAAACACACCTATCCGATTTGCATATATTTGGATTCACGGTTGTGACGCCCATAAAATTAGGTATACATCACCCATTCTGAGTCGACAGATACATGGTATATAATTTAAATACAACTTAATTATACAACTGTCGTGTAAAATACTACAGAACATAAGCTGGGAGTTTTAATAAGGATATTGTCATCTAGACAATATCCACACTCAATGGAGTCCTCATTATATTTATTCTCACACTATTTCACAGAATAGTGAGGACTACTAATGCTATCATCTGGACCATCACTCCGTTCCCCGACTAGTCCCAGCTACGTTCTCATTTCCTGAAGAGAACAGTAAAAGAAAGGGTGAGCTCAACTAGCCCAGTAAAGAATATCATGACTAAAGATAATTAAATTATTAATAGCCTTCATCAGTAATAAATTAAAGATTTAGAACATATGGTAGATGATAAAACTTTTCAACCATAGTTGCAGCGGAACGAGCAATCCATTAGAAGAGTCAAATAGACCATCAGCTCTATTATCTTCTTCCTGTTAAAAGTCCACCAATAATGTTTTATCCCTGTAACATCAATCAATAATTCCTGTCGACAATCATATGAATAACTCATAATCATAATTACGGTTTCAAATTCCATTTCTCATCCAGGACGAAGATAATTTTCATCACCTGTATTTACCTGAAACATAAAAAATTATGGTTATACCTAATCACAATTTCTGCTCATAATCATACTAATAAATTCATCTTTGCACTACGACCAAAGATATACAACTGTATAACCAGAATTCAACAGTTCATCTTTGCACTACAGGCCAAAGATATACAACTGTAAAACCAATAATCAACAGCACATCTTTGCACTACAGGCCAAAGATATACAACTGTAAAACCAATAATGCTGAGACTCAACTTAATAGCATCACGACCACGAATTATCCATGCACTACGGGCCAAGGATATTCGTGTTTTCAATTACGGTCATGATTATATTGAATAATCTCTGGTCATAATCATACCAAGTTCATCTATGCACTACGGCCAAAGATGACTTTTTTTCACATCATTTGTAACATTACGGTCATGATTATACCGAATAATCCCTGGTCATAATCATACCAAGTCCATCTATGCACTACAGGCCACAGATGACTTTTAACATAATTTATACATGAGGATGATGACAATAATATAAGCATTAATCAAACAAAAACAAGGATAAATATTAAAGACTTTAAATTTATCCAAATATTATCAATCACAATAAATTCATAATCTAATATTATTAATATCATAACAATATTTTAATCACTTCTTAAACTTATATATAATTTATTTCAATTGTTTACACTTTATCAAATAATGCATTTAATCATTTAAAATGCCATACTCATAAGATTTTATCACCAATGATCAAATCCCTTATCAACAATCTACATATACCTTATATAGGATTTCCAAGCCATAAAATCCTATCTTCCAACTTTGTTATAACATATTTAACTCATATATTCGTAACAAAACTATTTTCATGAAAAATATTAAATCAGTCCTAAAAATAATTATTTTCTGGGATTTAGTATAATATAGTCCCATAATGAACATATATTTTTTTCGAAATTTTTAAAATTCATTTACTATTTTTCAAAAATTAATTTCTAATTAATTCCTTAAGAAATTAGCTACCTCAAGTTTAACTCCAAAAATTCCCAAATCTTGGCAGAATCTTACACATGTTAATGTGAGCTTCCAGTTTAAATTTCATGGTCATCGGAGTTATAGAACTCCGGTTATAGTGTTTTTCGTCAGAAAAACCTAAATATTGAAATGGTCATAACTTGCTCATTTTAAGTCGGAATGAGCTCATTTTTGGACAGGATGTTCTTTATACCATATAATTTCATGTCCCAAAAGACCAGAATTTTTTTCATAAATTAAGTAGCCGAAAATGCCCTTTTTAAAATCTGGATAGAAACTTTTTGGTATTTTACATCTTTTGACTCCTTTGCTAAAATCAGTACACACGAAAATCTACAATACCTTTTACAGTGATTCCACTTGGAGATGCTACAAGACTCATAGATCTAACTCTGGAACTTGACCTCACTCAAAAATTCGAAATATAATAGGAGATATGGTCAATTGAATTTTATGTTCTATTTTCACCAAAATCTAATTTTTCAACCCTTTGTGATTTCTAAGAAACTTTCATGTTTTCACATAATAACCAACATAACTCATCATAACACTTACTAATACCACATATACCCATAATTTTCATCAGTCCAATGCTTTTATTATGACTTCCATCATAATCCACGTAAACAGATCATTTCCACAATTTAATAAGGAATGACATACAAAGGATTATTCACCATGCATGTGGTAATCCACATAGACAGGTTAGTCCAACAGAATAATAAAGAATGGAATAATAGAAAGAGTCACCATGCATGCGATAGAGACCACACAGATATGTTATTCCCAACAGAATAATAAAGACGGAACCAAGTCCGGCGTAAAACGCACAGACATGATATTTCAGCAGAATAATAAAGACGGAACCAGGTCCGGCGTAAAACGCATAGACAAGATATTCCAACGGAATAATAAAGAATAGAATAACAACATAAATTACCATGCATGCGATAGATCGCACAGACAGGTTATTCAAACAGAATAATTAATGGAACCAGGTCAGGCATAATACGCACCGACAGGATATTCTGACAGAATAATAAAGAACGGAATAATAGAAGAACTTCACCATGTATGCGGTACTTCGCATAAACAGGTTATTCCAACATAATAATAAAGAATGGAATAACAGAAGTTCTCTTCATGAATACGAAAAAATAACACCCCTTACGAGTATAACAAATAATATCCCTTACCTATGAAAGAAACTGGATATAGGAGTAGTGAGGTAGTAGACTTCTCTTCTTCTTTTTCTCTATAGATTTTCTCTCTATAGCTTTTCTCTATAATTTCTCTCTATAATAATTGCTCTATAGCTTTAGTGAATTGGTGAGAAATGAAGAAAGAATGAGCTTCTATTTATAGGAAAATATAGTTTCGATAATTGCACGTTTTAGGGCTCAGAATATTACAGTACAATACCTCTAACTTTTCTTTTATTTTTAATTTAGTCATGCAAGTATTATCAAACTTGCACCACCTCCTCTACTAGTAAATAATGTGATTCAATAGTAAATTATGTGAATCAATAGTTCTAGACATGTGAAAATACGAATTACAGTATAGTACATCCATCTATACCTCTATTTTTAACTTAGTCATGCAAGTATTATCAATATTGCACCAACTCCCCTAATAGTAACAAGAATGTAAAATAATAGTATACACATGTGAACAAATAGTTATAATCATGTGAAATAATAGCAATCAATTACTCATTTATCCTGTTAAATACCCGATTGGTCAATATAACCTCCAGACATCAATTATTATCGAAATAAATGTCGATTTTCATTAACACAAATAATTCCAACATAATGAAACTATTTTTATCAAAAATATAAATTTTGAAATTTTGAAGTTTGACTTTTCCCGAAAAAGTCAACTGTTGACTTTTTGACCAAATAGTAAAAACCGGCAAATTTTGTGTTTATAGTCTATTTTTCCTAATTTCATCGCTCCTGACTCAAATATCATGTCCGCGTCTCCAAATTCAACTCCGAGCACAACTTCAATATTAATAACATTCATCATTAATATTATAACTCACAATATTTATCAACCAGGTCGTTCCCAAGAAAGAGGGGGCTTTCCAATAAGAATTTTTCCCTATTGACGCGCAATTAGGTGACCAAACCTCTCCTTGACAGAACTTCTAGATATTGTAAATATTACAATTTAATAATATGAATAAGTTTGTCATCTCAATTATTAATTTAATAAAATAACATATTATGCAGATGATACTGTGATAATAATCGAATCAATAATATGAGAGATATGATGCATCAATTACTGTAGCGATAATTGAGTGTAATTGAGTGACTTCTCACGTAAGCATCAATAATTAATACCGTGTGCTACTATGCACCCACTCGTATTACTGTACTTTTACTACCGGGTATTTTATGACAACTTGCTTACTTTGAAAATAATTCACATATCACCCTTAACTTTAAACTTTTATCAATTTAACTATTTACCAAAATAGAAAAATTGAATACTTTTATTTCATAAAATTCGGGATCTCACAATCTCCCATCCTTATGAAATTTCGCCCTCGAAATTTACGTACCTGGTAGTTCGAAGAGATGAAAATACCTTGCTTTCTATTCGGATTATACCTTTTCGGTTATTTCCTCTGTATCATGATTTTTCCATTGCTCATCTCCTGTATTTCAGATATCATTCTAGAATACAGTTTCAAAATAAGGGTTAATTGACATATCACATATCATCCCTATACTCTGACCGACCAATTAAATATCAAATAAATTTAGGTATGTCATACTAGCGAAAGAATTTCTCGTCTCTCCCCTCCTAGTTCTTATCTCACATCTTAGCTAGGGATCATATCCCTAATCTTTGATACCAACTGTGACGCCCCCAAAATTAGGTATACATCACCCATTCTGAGTCGCCAAATACATGGTACATAATTTAAATACAACTTAATTATACAACTATCGTGTAAAATATGACAGAACATAAGCTGGGAGTTTTAATAAGGATATTGTTATCTAGAAAATATTCACACTCAATAGAGTCCTCATTACATTTATTATCACACTATTTTACAGAATAGTGAGGACTACTAATGCTATCATTTGGACCGTCACTCCGTTCCCCGACTAGTCCCAGCTACGTTCTCATTTCCTGAATAGAACAGTGAAAGAAAGGGTGAGCTCAACTAGCCCAGTAAAGAATATCATGACTAAAGATAATTAAATTATTAATAGCCTTCAACAGTAATAAATCAAAGATTTAGAACATATGGTAGTTGATAAAACTTTTCAATCATAGTTGCAGCGGAACGAGCAATCCATTAGAAGAGTCAAATAGACCATCAGGCCTATTATCTTCTCCGTGTTAAAAGTCCACCAATAATATTTTATCCCTGTAACATCAATCAACAATTCATGTCTACAATCATATGAATAACTCATAATCATAATTGTGGTTTCAAATTCCATTTCTCATCTAGGACGAAGATAATTTTCATCACATGTATTTACCTGAAACATCAAAAATTATGGTTATACCTAATCACAATTTCTGCTCATAATCATACTAATAAATTCATTTTTGCACTACGGCCAAAGATATACAACTGTATAACCAGAATCCAACAGTTCATCATTGCAATACAGGCCAAAGATATACAATTGTAAAACCAATAATCAACAGTTCATTTTTGCACTACAGGCCAAAGATATACAACTGTAAAACCAATAATGCTGAGACTCAGCTTAATAGTATCACGACCACGAATTATCCATGCACTACGGGCCAAGGATATTCGTGTTTTCAATTATGGTCATGATTATACCGAATAATCCCTGGTCATAATCATATCAAGTCCATCTATGCACTACGGCCAAAGATGACTTTTTTTCACATCATTTATAATATTACGGTCATGATTATACCGAATAATCCCTGGTCATAATCATACCAAGTCCATCTATGCACTACAGACCACATATGACGTTTAACATAATATATACATGAGGATGATGACAATAATATAAGCATTAATCAAACAAAAACAAGGATAAATATTAAAGACTTTAAATTTATCCAAATATTATCAATCACAATAAATTCATAATCTAATATTATTAATATCATAACAATATTTTAATCACGTCTTAAACTTATACACAATTTATTTCAATTGTTTACACTTTATCAAATAATGCATTTAATCATTCAAAATGTCATACTCATAAGATTTTATCACCAATGATCAAATCCCTTATCAACAATCTACATATATCTTATATAGGATTTCCAAGCCATAAAATCCTATCTTCCAACTTTGTTATAACATATTTAACTCATATGTTCGTAACTAAATTATTTTCATGAAAAATAACAAATCAGTCACAAAAATATTTATTTTCTGGAATTTAGCATAATATAGTCCCATAATGAAACTATATTTTTCTCGAAATTTTTAAAATCCATTTACTATTTTTCAAAAATCAATTTCCAATTAATTCTTTAAGAAATTAGCTACCTCAAGTATAACTCCAAAAATTCCCAAATCTTGGCAGGATCTTACACATGTTAATGTGAGCTTCCAGTTTAAATTTTATGGTCATCGGAGTTATAAAACTTCGGTTATAGCGTTTTTCGTCAGAAAAATCTAAATATTGAAATAGTCATAACTTGCTCATTTTAAGTCGAAATGAGCTCATTTTTGGACATGATGTTCTTTATACCATATACTTTCATGTCCCAAAAGGCCAAAATTTTTCTCATAAATTAAGTGGCCGAAAATGCCATTTTTAAAATCTGGACAGAAACTTTTCAATATTTTGCAGCTTTTGACTCCTTTGCTAAAATTAGTCCACACGAAAATCTACAACACTTTTTACAGTGATTCCACTTGGAGATGCTACAAGACTCACAGATCTAACTCTGGAACTTGACCTCACTCAAAAATTCGAAATATAATAGGAGATATGGTTAATTGAATTTCATGTTCTATTTTCACCAAAATCTGATTTTTCAACCCTTTGTGATTTCTAAGAAACTTTCATGTTTTTACATAATAACCAACATAACTCATTATAACACTTACTAATACCACATATACCCATAATTTTCATCAGTCAAATACTTTTATTATGACTTCCATCATAATTCACGTAAACAGATTATTTTCACAATTTAATAAGGAATAAAATACAAAGGATTATTCACCATGCATGTGGTAATCCACATAGACAGGTTAGTCCAACAAAATAATAAAGAATGGAATTACAGAAGGAGTCACCATGCATGCGATAGAGACCGCACAGACATGTTATTTCCAACAGAATAATAAAGACGGAACCAAGTCCGGCGTAAAACGCACAGACAAGATATTCCAGCAGAATAATAAAGACGGAACCAGGTCCGGCGTAAAACGCACAGACAAGATATTCCAACGGAATAATAAAGAATGGAATAATAACATAAATCACCATACATGCGATAGATCGCACAGACATGTTATTCCAACAGAATAATTAATGGAACCAGGTCAGGCATAATACGCACCGACAGGATATTCTGACAGAATAATAAAGAATGGAATAATAGAAGAACTTCACCATGTATGCGGTACTTCGCATAAACAGGTTATTCCAACATAATAATAAAGAATGGAATAACAGAAGTTCTCTTCATAAATACGAAAAAATAACACCCCTTACGAGTATAACAAATAATATCCCTTACCTTTGAAAGAAACTGGATATAGGAGTAGTGAGGTAGTAGACTTCTCATCTTCTTTTTCTCTATAGATTTTCTCTCTATAGTTTTTCTCTATAATTTCTCTCTATAATAATTTCTCTATAGCTTTAGTGAATTGATAAAAAATGAAGGAAGAATGAGCTTCTATTTATAGGAAAATATAGTTTCGATAATTGCACGTTTTAGGGTTCAGAATATTACAGTACAATACCTCCAACTTTTCTTTTATTTTTAATTTAGTCATGCAAGTATTATCAAACTTGCACCACCTCCCCTAATAGTAAATAATGTGATTCAATAGTAAATTATGTTGATCAATAGTTCTAGACATGTGAAAATACGAATTACAGTATAGTACATCCATCTATACCTCCATTTTTAACTTAGTCATGCAAGTATTATCAATCTTGCACCAACTCCCCTAATAGTAATAAGAATGTAAACTAATAGTATACACATGTGAACAAATAGTTATAATCATGTGAAATAATAGCAATTAATTACTCATTTATTTGGTTAAATACCCGATTGGTCAATATAACCTCCAGACATCAATTATTATCGAAATAAATGTCGATTTTCATTAACACAAATAATTCCAACATAATGAAACTATTTTTATCAAAAATATAAATTTTGAAATTTTAAAGTTTGACTTTTCCCGAAAAAGTCAACTGTTGACTTTTTGACCAAATAGTAAAAACCGGTAAATTTTGTGTTTATAGTCTATTTTTACTAATTTCATCGCTCCAGACTCAAATATCACGTCCGCATCTCCAAATTCAACTCCGAGCACAACTTCAATATTAATAACATTCATCATTAATATTATAACTCACAATATTTATCAACCAGGTCGTTCCCAAGAAAAAGAGGGGGCTTTCCAATAAGAATTTCTCCCTATTGACCCGCAATTAGGTGACCAAATCTTTCCTTGACAGAACTTCTAGACATTATAAATATTGTAATTTAATAATATGAATAACTTTATCATCTCAATTATTGATTTAATAAAATAACATATTATGCAGATGATACTGTGATAGTAATCGAATCAATAATATAAGAGATATGATGCAGTAATTACTGTAGTAATAATTGAGTATAACTGAGTGACTTCTCATGTAAGTATCAATAATTAATACAGTGTGCTACTATGCAACCACTCGTATTACTGTACCTTTACTACCGGGTATTTTATGACAACTTGTTTACTTTGAAAAAAATTCACATATCACCCTTAACTTTAAACTTTTATCAATTTAACTATTTACCAAAATAAAAAAATTGAATACTTTTATTTCATAAAATTCGGGATCTCACAGCGGTCCAATGTGTGATTTACCTGTGTGGCATTGTTTTGACTTGCATGTGTGACATTATTTTGACTTGTCTGTGTGGCATTATTTTGACTTGCCTGTGTGGCATTGTTTTGACTTGCTTGTGTGGCAATGTATATTTCTGAGCTCACTCGGTATGAAATAAAACTTAACCATTTGATTCAGCCTATTATTTCATTGTGTTAGTTTTATTTATTTCTGTTCAATTCAATTAATTGAGTTAGTTACTTCAGTTGGTTATTTCTTTATTCTTTTATTGGTTTCATCAATTCTGTTGATTCAGATATATTCCATTCAGATATTTGGAGATTATATTTTCGTTCGTATTTACACTTGAGGCTTTGTTCAGTATTTTATCTTAGTTGTTTTCGTATATCAGTTTTATATCTGTATCCGTATTGAGCAATTGTCTCATGCTGTATTTTTCTTCCGGCAGGTTTGCAGGGGTGATTTAGGGCTAGTGTAATGAGAGAGTTGTCTTTGATCATCTAGGTTTTTTTGATTTTTGGTTTTGGCTATTTTGACTCTGTTTGGAAAATTGTATTTAGTACTTTATTAATGGATCACCACTATTAATATTTTGAGGTTATTAGTACTCTGTTTATTTTTTGAGGTTGTTGTGCTTTGCAGGTGACCTCCCTTTCTTTTTCGGGAAGGGGGTGTTACAACATACGCACACGACAATATAGAATTTACACTGAAATTTACGTGATTCTCCAATTTAGTTTATTGATGATTTCAGTTATATAGGCCTTTATAATAGATAGTATTTATAGCTACTAATTCTATTTCAACCATACTTCACATTATGGTTCAAATATCCATAATGTCCTTCCAACAAACGAACCAATAAAACTCTGTCCTGTGACCGACGCGCCCCGCGCCGCTTCCAGACTGTCACTGGCGTGCCCAGTGCCACACATGCAGAATCTGCACTGATCCTGGCGCGCCCCGCGCCACTCCTAGCCTTGCACTGGCGCGGCCAGCGCTACCTTTTCAGAAACTCCACTCAAGAGCTTTGCCCTCTCGCTCCGCTCCGCTCCGACGCTACACTCCGCTCCAATGCTACGCTACGCTCCGCACTAACTTTTTTTTAGTAACTTCTACGTTATGAAACACAATTTACAACATGGTTCTAACTGTTCCTAAAGGGAATCTCACTAATAAGGATGTCCCTGCATCTCTATTTGAAGTGTTTTTTTTTTTGAAGGGCGTGGGGGCGATAGGGGGGTAATATTGGTTAGTGATCTTGTTTTATTAGGTAAGTGAACCCAAGTGCCTAATTAGAAGGTGAAAACAAAGATTTAAGAAACGAGAGAAGAAGGATATAGAGCTATAATTTACAAATGACTAAGGGTGTGTTCTACGATAACTTATTTTACTGTTAAGTTTAAACTTAAAGTAATTATAAGTCATTTTTAATTGCGACATAAAAGAAAAAGCGTGGCACAAATTTAACTCACAAATTTAACTCATAAGTTAAAAATTAAATTAAAATAAATTGTGAATGTATTTAGTTGATAATAACTTATAAGTTAAAATAAATTATAAATATTACTAAAAAATACGTTAATAAAAAAATATTGATTTAATATTTCATCATAAGAATCATCATTTCAACATTAATAAAACATTAAAAAGAAGAGAATTGTTAAATTCACAACACTTTTTGTTATTTTCACAATAAAAGTGTCACTATAAATGTATAGCGACGGTGAAAGCCGTAACTATAGGATCTATAGTGACACTTTTATTGTAGAAATAATATTTTCTGTTGTGGATTTAACAGTTTTCTAAAAAGAACCATAACTTTAATGCATGAATTTTTCTTCTCTCTTTTTTGACATAATATCCATGATTTATTAATCAATTTTATTATTACTATTCTTTTAGACATTTTAATACTATAATATAATTCTGCTATTGTTATTATTTTTGTTGTTATTGTTTTTTTACATTTTGAGACTTGCAAAACTCAAAATAATTAAAAGAAAGCAAAACCTAAATAAATATTGAGAAACGATTATCTTGAATAAAAATTTAATTATAATTTGTTTAAAATTTTAATATCAATTAAAAATAAACAAAAAATAGATGAATGGGGGAGAGACAGGTAGGAGAGAGAGAGAAATACAAAGAGATAAACTAGACTTAATTTGTTAAAAAGACGAAACACGTTACTTCTAAAAAATAATTTATAAATTAGGGATAAGTTCATTACACCATTTGGGGTTTAAGGTCTTTTTAATTTAATCATCTATAATCAATTATATTTAAACTTCCGACTTTTTAAATTAAAATAAAAAGGCTTAAATATGAATTAGTACCCTAAACTATATGTCATATTCCACTTCGATGATCCACCTTTCAATTTTGTCAATTAGGTGATTAAACTATCAATTTTTTTCAATTACAACAAATTGAACACGCCACGTCAGAAATTGCTGACGTGACTAATTGGGTGGGGCTTTAAACAGCTTATGTGGCAAAAAAAACTATTTTTTATTCATAAAATAAACAAATCTAATGTTATATGGGGCAAAATGGTCATACAACAAATTAACATTAACATAAAATATATCTATATCAGATTAAAAACCCTAGCTAACAACTGAAGATCGATCTGATAGCTAACAACCCTATCAGATCTCTCTCTCTCCCCTGTCTGAAATTTGAAGAAGAAATAAAGAGGAAAAAGAGAGTGAAGAAGTGGGTGAGTGAAGACGAAGAAGAAGAAGAGTGGCTCATCAAATTCGTTGATCAAGACCAACAAAATTCTTCGCCGGCTTTGGAGAATCAGCAGCCTCTTCAGTTGTCGTTGACGGTGCCGGAGCCGGAGTCGGTTACCGTGGCTAGTTGTACAAGATTCGACAGTAATTTTGGGATTGACCCAGTTAATGGATCTGTTTTGAATCTATTATATGTTTAATCTATTAATTCATCTTCTTTCTCTGTTTTATCTATTAGTTCATCTTCCATCTGTTAATGGATCTGCTCTATTATTGCTCTACTATGGTTGTTCCTTCTGGATTTGTTTCAAGTTTTCTTTTCAAGTTTTGGGTTATACGTTTATGGTGATTTGGTTTCTGGTTCTGGATTTGGTTTTGGGTTTCATGTTTTCTCTGTTTATGTTTCGATTGGGTTGCTGCTTCTCATGTTTTTAGCTTTATTTGTTTTGATCTTATTTTGGATTTGAGAATCCAGATCTCCATGGCTCGACTCGAGGATGAGTTTCGCAACATGTTGATTGCTCACACTAGTCTGATCGAGACCGACTCGCTTCCAGATCCAAGCTCATCGACTCACTTACCGGACGATGATTACACAGATCTACGATTTATAGAGAGAGAAAGAGGCGGCTTTTGGAATCTGTGGGTAGCCGATGAATATTGGATTGCAGATATTGAGATCTTGATTCTTGATCTTCAATATTTGGCTATTGAAGATTTTAGATTTTGTTGTTTTTAATTTTTTGTTGTTTTTGATCTGAAATTGTATAGATTTTAGATAGTTTTGTTGTTTTTATTTAGTTTAAATGATTTATATAAATGATTTGACGAATTTGCCCTTGATGTATAATAAATGTATAAATAAATATTAAAATAATTTTTTTTTAGTTACACATCAGCAGGTGATGGCTCCACTTCGAGGGCCATGTCAGCAATTTCTGATGTGGCGGCTCGATTTGTTGCAATTGAAAAAAATTGATAGTTCAATCACCTAATTGAAAATTTTGAAAGGTGGATCACCGAAGTGGAATATGGTCTATAGTTTAGGATACTAATTCATATTTAAGCCAAATAAAAATGTCACCTTTTTCGTCCATCTTGTCAAACGCCAAAAAAGGCGTAAAAAGAGACTAACAGTTAAAAAAGACCAATAAATATCTGAAATACCGCCGCCAACAAACCCAGTATTACTACCCTGCTCAAACCCCCAACCATAAACAAAATTTCCAAAGACACCGCCACCAAGAAGAAGAAGAAACAATCCCACGGTTTCCTCTCTCCTCCGCCGCATCTCCGCCCTCGAGTCCTCTATCTGCCACCATTCTTCTGTTGTTTTCTCTCTCCGGGTCGCCGCCGCCCGTACCATCCAAACCCACTTCAGCCTTCCTTGTTTCGTTTACTGAATTAATCGATTTTCCAAACAATTGTCACTGGGAGGTTTGACTTGGGGTTTTGGGTTGTGAATTAGGGGAGTAGTAGGTGATTTTTAGGCATTTGTGTCTGAAAATCGGTAATATTTTTGTAGTTCTGAATTGGGTTTGCATTAATTTTGATGGAAGTTTTGGTTTAGTAACAGAAAGTTTTTGTTATAAGGAGTTAGAACTGGATAATAGGGTTTTGGGCTTGAATTTTCACGTTCATCACTGCAAACTTGATTTTTGGTTTCATCACTTAATTTTCACGTTCATCACTGTCTTTATTTTTGGTTTCATTTTTTGGCTCTCATAGTCTCCACTTGTTTGATAAAATGCCTCAACAAATAAATGGGCACAAATACTGCTAATAAATGTAGTTCGTCTGATACCTTTGTGAAATAATAATAAATTGTACTTGTAGTACTTCGCAGCAAACATGGATTATAACTCGTACAAGTTAAATGGCTTTGCCATTTAGGAGACATATTTGGGATATAATTTCTTATCAGAAGGTAATTGACTATACCATAGAGCTATTCAATTGGTATTAGATTTTATTTACTCTGTATTGGGCCTCCCTTAAATATTCTGATTGGAAGATTTAGCAATAATTGGGGAAAGTTAGGGATGGTACTGCAGGCAGAACGTGAACTCTAGTTTTCTTAATAATGATTTTGGAGCTTGCTGACATGTAGAACGTGATGACAGATTGACTGGGTCAGAATTTTTCGTCAATTTATCGACTAGAGCGTCAAGTGTTCAACAAATGATTTCAAATAATTGGGCTAAAGATTATTTAAGTATTATTAGACTGACCCAATTCAGCAAATCAATTTAGCAGCATGAATGCGAAGCATAAATTAAAAGATGTGGGCCCGGATTGGTTCAATGCGTAACATTCATGTGAGTTACTATATTACAGGAGATGAGTTACTATATTACAGGAGATGGAATTGTGGTGTATCACGTGGCCCAGCGAATCCAAAGGAAATCAGCATATATACAATGTGATTACATAGATTTAGTAACTTACTTGACAGCCACGAATTTGGTTCTTATTTGGTTTATGCGAATCTTAGTCACGGGGCTTGGAAAATATCAGTATAAATTCGCACGGGACTTTGGCTTGAAGAATCTTCGGGATCTAAACTAATTTTAAATTCTAGTATAATTAGGATTTCGTTTTAATTAGAATTTCTTTTCTAAATTGACTTCTATTAGGGTTGTAGTTTATAAATTTCTATTGGGATTTGGATTGTTTTGAGTAGTATAAATAGAGGTCCAAGTTATGTAATCAAACACATTATATATTATACATTATTCATTATTCAATATATTTGTGAGGTTATTCTCTACTTTTGGTTCTTTGAAGAATTCCTAAGTATTTTTCTTAGTTATTTCTTTGAGATTCAATTTGACTTATCACACAACAATTCATAGTTGTGTGTGGCGTCTTCTACCGCATCAATCGTCGATTGTACCGAGATTACCGCTTCAATATAAGCGAGGGGTCAAGGTGCCGTTGGTGTTCATTCAACGCAGATTTTCGAACGCGAGCAATTGTACCAAGATTACCGTCTACATATAGGCGAGGGGTTAAGGTGTTGCAAGCAATTCACCAAACAATTGTGCTAGAAACGATCGGGGCGGCGACCACCTCACGCAAGCGTGCCTTGGAGTCTATCATTTGCTTTGATACCAAATGATAGACTCCACGGCACGCTTGCGTGAGGTGGTCGTCGCACGGATCGTTTCTAGCACAGTTGTTGGGTGAATTGCTTGCAACACCTTAACCCCTAGCCTATATGTAGAGCGTTCGGAATTCTGCGTTGAATGAACACCAACGACACCTTGACCCCTCGCTTATATTGAAGCGGTAATCTCGGTACAATCGACGATTGATGCGGTAGAAGACGCCACATACAACTATGAATTGTTGTATGATAAGTCAAATTGAATCTCAAAGAAATAACTAAGAAAAATACTTTGGAATTCTTCAAAGAACCAAAAGTAGAGAATAACCTCACAAATATATTGAATAATGTATAATATATAATGTGTTTGATTACATAACTTGGACCTCTATTTATACTACTCAAAACAATCCAAATCCCAATAGGAATTTATAAACTATAACCCTAATAGAAGTCAATTTAGAAAAGAAATTCTAATTAAAACGAAATCCTAATTATACTAGAATTTAAAATTAGTTTAGATCCCCGAAGATTCTTCAAGCCAAAGTCACGTGCGAATTTATACTGATATTTTCCAAGCCGTGTGACTAAGATTCGCATAAACCAAATAAGAACCAAATTCGTGGCTGTCAAGTTACTAAATCTATGTAATCACATTGTATATATGCTGATTTCCTTTAGATTCGCTGGGCCACGTGATACACCACAATTCCATCTCCTGTAATATAGTAACTCACATGAATGTTAAGTATTGAACCAATCCGGGCCCACATCTTTTAATTTATGCTTCGCATCCATGCTGCTAAATTGATTTGCTGAATTGGGTCAGTCCAATAATACTTAAATAATCTTTAGCCCAATTATTTGAAATCATTTGTTGAACACTTGACGCTTTAGTCGATAAATTGACGAAAAATTCTGACCCGGTCAATCTGTCATCAGAACGTGAACTCTAGTTTTCGCCTATGGTCCTGATACTGTAGATATGAAATTTTTTTGTCTGTTTAAGGAATTAATTATTGACGATAGTACCTTCAATCGTTTTTGGCTGAACTAGTATTTTAAGTCCTTGTTCCGATACTTCGGATTGTTGGAGATGGGCTAACCAACAATTCAAAAGCTCTTGGTGAGGTTTTGAATGCTGGGTTTAATGTGAATTTTAGTGATCCCTATACTAGGCAGTGCCTTGATTGTAGATTGTCGGGCAGGAAATGTGGGTTTGATTGGAATTCAAGCCGACCCATTTTCATTTGTGGCCATAGCCTCTGTAATGGAGCAGGTATTTGATCATTTGTTGTATTATTATTATTTTTTAATGATAAATTGATATTTTCTTGATTTTATGACAATAGCATGAAATACATTTTTGTTAAATCAACCTTGTTTCAAATTGCTATCTGTGTGGATTGTCTCCACCAATTGAGCTGACCTTTTGTAAATTTTCTGTTCTAGTTACATTCTTGTTAAAGATGTAGTAATGTGCTTTTGTATGGGAGAATAGATCTTGATAGATATTTGGGTGAAGTAAAATATTATCGCCCTCAAGAGTAACTACTCTAATCTATGGTAAATTAATCATTCTTGATAGCTTATTCTTTTATCAAATACTTGTTCGACCAGAGATAGAAGTTAAGTTCACTTGGCATAATTGAGTGTGATCTTAATTCTTAATACATATGAAGAAACTCTCTTATATACTCTCTTAATAGATTTTGCCAAGGTTGAACTAGGGTAGTTGGTTACAAACATGACCCCAAAATCCAAATGCTTCCCTTGACAGGTTTACTGTTTTATTTACAGGGAATTGTTGGAGAAAATGATTGCTTTTACTGGATATTTCAAAATGATTATTATTACTTGTAATTGTAGAAATTTTGCCTTAATATGTAAAGCCCATATAATATGTTGTACATAGTCAAAGTAGTTACAGTCTTACAGAAGTAGAGCCACAGCCTCTTGCCTTGTTTTTTCATTTTGTGGGGTTTTTTTTTGTTGGGGGGTGGGGGGATTAATTATTTTGACATAGTTACATTTGTGGCTTTGCCAAGCTATTCCTAAACATTACTATTTTAAGATAATTCTAGTCATGCTTCAGCTAACTGTTCTAAGTCTTATTTTGTCCAGGAAATAGCGCTTCAAGTCCAAGAACAGTCGGTATAGGTAAAATTATTTTTATTTTTATTTTTATTTTTTTGCTGTAGGATTTAATGTCCCTGTCATTATTAGTGGTTCAGGAAAGAAATCTTACTCTTCTCTTTCATTTTCAGTCCTTCCTGTGATAGGTGCTATCCTCACTGGCATTTGCATTGGATGGTTAATCTTCTTCTACAGGCGACGGAGAAAATGGAGGTATGCCCAATTGTCACCGGTTAATGCATTTCCTTCTGGAAGGCAAGGGAATCCAGCAGCCATAACATTGAAACATTTATAAGGAACTATGACCCTCTTACCCCAATGCGGTATACCTATACAGATATCAAGAAAATGACCATCTCATTTAATGATAAACTAGGTCAAGGAGGATATGGTGGGGTGTAAAAAGGCAAGCTATCTGATGGTTGTCTAGTTGCAGACTTGCAGTCAAGGTTTTGAATGAGACAAAGAGCAATGGAGGAGTTCATTAATGAAGTTGCTAGGATTAGTAGAACTTCTCATGTCAATGTAGTCACTCAGTTGGGTTTCTGCTTTGAGAGAAATAGAAGAGCTCTTATCTAAGAAACTTAAGATTGAATTAAATGGAACGGAATGGGGGTTATGTTACGATACAAATTCACGAAGGGTAATTAAGTCTTTAGCCAACTCAAATAACGGAGTTAAGAAAGAAATTATTTATTCATTTCAACTTAAAAAGTCGGGAGTTTAAATGTAGTTTTACTGACTACAGGTAGTTAAGTGGAAAAGACCTTAAACCTTATGTGGTGATCTGAATTTCTCCCTATAAATTAATTTAAAAGTTAAAATTTAAATCGTAAAAATAATTTATAAGTTGGTCAAATTAACTTATAAATTATGGCCGAACAAGCTATTAGATTTCTAGTAATAATGATGCAAAAAAATGTTAGAACTTTTTTTTCAAAAATAGAAATCAAATTCCTATTCTCACTCTTAAATAAATAGTACCAACAAAATTAGTGTACTTATAATTGTATATATTATCATTATATTGATTATATTGATGTATCATAAAAAATTATTATAATTAATATAATGACACATAAGTCACCATAAAAGAGGATAGATAATTTCTGTTCACCTAATACATAATTTTTTCAAAAAGAATTGACACTAGTATTTATCCTATCAAAATAGCAATATAATATTTCCAAAATATATCTTTTTAATTTTTATGATCATTTTTAAGTAAAAGAAATTGAAAACTTCGTTGGTGGCAGTTAAAAAGAGGTTGTTTGTTTAATTTAATCAACAGTCTCGATTAAAAGGTTGATCGGCGACCCCCGGAGAGCTTCTCTTTCTTACCCCACGCTCGCTGGTTGCACCACCGCTCCAGAGTGCGAGCTCTCTCTCTCTCTCTCTCTCTCTCTCACTCTCTCTCTATATGTATATATATCTATATGTATATACATCTTTCTCTATCTAATTTAAATCTTTATCTCTTTATCTCTCTTCTATTTATCTCTCTACGAAAATATACACAGTAGTAAGAGAGAAGAAGAAGAAAATGATCGTGGATCTGGCCGCATCGAAAGCTCATGGCAACCTCGATGAACAGATTTCACAGCTCATGCAGTGCAAACCCTTGCCGGAACCTGAGGTCCAAAATCTCTTTCTCTCTCTATTTCTCTCTGTATTGTTTTCATTATTTCACCAGATACCATTCATTCTGCTAAAAGTCATGATTTTAGCCACTTAAACTGCTTAATTTTCTCCGGATTTGGGTTTATTTTGGATGGGAACCGGCGTTTCCGATAGAAATGATCCCTGTATTTGTTGGATGTTTGTTTGCAATTGGAGTGATCTGTAATAATAGTTGAGCTCAGATTGTTTGGGCCAAAATTGATTTGATGACTACAAAACGCTTTTTGGTTGGTGAATTTGGCAAGGGAAATTGAAAAGGCAAAAAGAAATTTAAAAAGCCTACATCTTTCATCACCTTCTTTATATTATTTTAACTCAAAAAAATTATCCCCACATTGTTAGGTTTGATAAAATGGATGATAAATTTAAGTTCCCCCTACCCTCTTCTTCACTCCAGTTTTCACTTGGAAATAAAATTTCTATTTTTTCTTTCTTTTCCCCTAGATAAATCCTCTAACCAGATGAGCTAAGTGGTCTTAGGATGCTGTTGGATAGTGGCATAAATGAAGTAAAAAAAGAGGAATTTTGGATGTATAATTGGATACCAACAATTTGATTTGTAGGATCAACCTTACATGTTATCGTAGTTTTCGACCTGCTTACCTTATCTTTAGGTAAAGCTACTTTTGTTACCCAGTCTGGAAATCTTAATACATCCCAAAATTGATGTTTTTTGAGATAATAGGAAGTGTAGTAGTTTTGTTATCCAATAATGACATAGCCACCAGTTTGATTCTTGGTTGTAGCAAATTTTTATTTCTAAACAAGTTTCTTTGCGAATGGAATAATGGTCAATCTAGTAGTTGTTTCATGTTCCGTCTGAATGCTACTCCCTCCGTTCCAAAATAAACGTCCTAATTAATTTTGGCACGCTGATTAATAAAGTTTTCTTTTACCTAAATAACCCTTTTTGATTACTTATTAATTGAAGTATTTTTTCACTTTTCTATGACCCCAATAATTACTTTTTCACTTTTCTATAACCCCAATAATTGCTTTTTCACTTTTTTATGACCCTAATAATTGCTTTTTTACTTTTCTATTATCCTTATAATTACTCTTTTCTATGTCATTTAATTCTCTAGATACATTTTTTTTATAACTCTCACATTCCCAATAAGTATATTAAATAGATTATGAGGGTATAAGAGGAAAAATATGATAAATGTAGTTACTAATATAGAAATAGGACATTTATTTTGGAACATCCTAAAAAAGAAATTAGGACATTTAATATGGAACGGAGGGAGTATTTGATAAGAATATCTTGTTTGTGTTATAGGTTAGGGCATTATGTGATAAGGCTAAAGAGATACTAATGGAAGAAAGTAACGTCCAGGTACTGATCTTGATCTTTTTGTTCTAGTTATTGTTATTATTGTTTAGCTTTTAGTTAGCACATTTTGTTCTAGTTTTTTCTGTATTTTAATTACAGTCGAGTGCACAATTAAACAATAAGCTTTTGTGATTTTCCTAATATATTATTGTAACAATATTTGTTTCTGTTGATCAACTTTACTCTCTTTATCTCTTATATATATATTAATTAAGATAAAGGGATTAAATTTTCTGCATACTAGCATAGCAATAAAATGACATCTATTTTTACATGAGATAAAATATAACTTGGTAAGTTGTAGTGCATGTTTGTATTTTAAACAAGTTTAAACTGTACACACACACACACACACACACACACACACACACATATATATATAATATTAAATGATTAAATAGGATTTTTTCCCAAACTCAAAACCTTTAAGTGGCTAAATGAAGACCCATTTTCTTGTGTCACCTATATCTACCCGTCCTTTCTTTTCTCCGGAGGTGGAAGATCAGCCACATATCTATAAGCAGTGGCAATAAGCTTAAAAAAAATAAAGATGTGATCGTCTCTCATAAGGCTTGGTCTAAATCTTCTTCACATTTTTATCAGTATACTCATACGGCTTGGTCTAAATCTTCTTTACATCTTTATTAGTATAATACATTAGAAACTCTGTAAATAAGTATAAATTTCAGGAAGACATCAAATATCTTTTGATTTACATACTGAACAATGAAAAATCAAATGATAGAGAGGGGATTACAGATTGAAAATCTCAAAGAGCATATCTGAAATCTGAATATGCAGATTGTGGGTGAATTCACTCTCAGTTTGTGAATTCCAATTCATGCGTGGAATGTATTGCTGTAAACAAACTGAGTTGTTTGCAAACAAAGCTCAACTTCTCTTGACTAATTTTGACTTGACTCGACTCTAGTTGTTTAACAAGTCGAGCTTGGAGAAGTTTTTTTTTTGCTAAAATCATGTTCGACTTGAGCTTGCTCATTTAGTCTTGCCTCGAGCTTGACTCGCATAAACTTGACTCATTTAATAATAGTTAAATAATAAATAATCTTACTAATATTAAATTGTTGATGATGATAATAATAATAATAATTATAATTTATACATTAATCATGTAAAAACTTGAGCTCAACTTGGTTGAGCTAACCACTTGTGAACAATTCGTTTAGAGTTGAGCACAAAAACCTCATCTAGGCTCGTTTATAAACTTGAGTTGACTTTTTAATTTTTTTCACGAGCTCGAGCTCACCAAGATAAAACTCTACTTGATTCAACTTATGGTTATAATAAAACGCAAGTGAGATCCTAACTGCAAGGCTTGTGTAATCTAGGCCATAGCTTTAGAGATAACTTAGATACTTCTTAACTTCTTACTGTCATTCTTCTCTTTTTTTCTCTGATAAGTTTAAACATTCATTTATTACATTATTATATGTTTTCTTTAATGTTATTCCTTTTAACGGAGTAGGGGTGAGAGGATTTATCATCTTGAACACTTGATGCAATGTCACGTAATTACATTTGGTTTAGTGAGAGGTAAGAAGATGGACCTCAAGCTATGATGATTATAAACCTGAAGAAAAAAACTTTTCATTCGTGCCATTTCCTTTTTCATGCTTTACAATAAAGTCTACACATACATGACAGACTTGATAGTTCTAGTTGTACTTTATACCTTTGACTTATAAAGTTTAATTTAGTGATAACACCTCTTGTTTGCATTATATGCTTTGAGATCTATATACAGGCACTTGCATGAAGTTTCTAACATAACTAAAATATAGAAAATTTTCTGTTGTTTTTTTCCTGCAACAGTAATGAGTTTTACCAATATCTGAATGATTCTTTGGTTTCTGTTTCCTGCCCTGAAGCCTGTTAAAAGCCCTGTGACCATATGTGGCGACATTCATGGGCAATTTCACGATCTTGCGGAACTTTTTCGCATTGGAGGAAAGGTATACAGCAGTTATGTTTATGCTCTCTGTTCTGGTGTTTTTTACTTCTGTATTTTGAGCTAGGTGCATTATAGTTTTAGACCATCCAAACTCCAAAGGAATGGTATTGAACATGGAGTGTGGTCCTGTCTTTCTGTATCAAGCTGAAATGCTATGCGACACATTTGATCTCGATTCTGGTATATTCATATCATTTTATCCTTGTACGTTCAAACTTGTAACATGGTGCTATAATTATGAGGAGACTTGGTGCTATAAATATGAGGAGACTATTGTGTTTGCATCATTCATATTTTCTCTTTGTGATCACCTTTGTAGTTAGTATTGATGCATCAATGTACCTTTGGATGAGAACTAAGGTCTTTTTAGAGCCCAGCACCTTTACCTAAGAGGTGTTCTTGTTTTTATGATTTATATGGATAGATTGATAAAAGAACAAGGGAACTAAATGTTAGTGTCTTTATTTTAAACCTTGTTCCACATGTTCCATCACTTCCATATCCTTTCATATGTATACATTATTCTTTTGTGTTTTCACTCTATATTTTGAATCATTAGTCATATAATGTAGGTGAAACATACTTAGTAATATTTTCACCTTATAAAATTTTAAGATAGTTCTGCATTCTCCAAGTGATACATTATCTTGAAAATGGAAGAGCTTTATAAAAGGTCATTTTGAAACAATTATTGACCAAATGATCAGTATCTTACTTCATCGGGTAAAGTTTTGTGACATTCTAATATGCCTTTATATATATATATTGAAAATAATTGGTTTAGGAGAATTCTAAGCATATCCTAAAAATTAAGGATGAGAATGGGGATTGGGGAACGGTAAACCCAAAACATGCCTCACCTTGCCCCTAATGGGATGGGTTTCGTGTGCAAGTAAGCTGATTATTAGACTGCGCGAAAATGGGGAAATAGCTCCTGACCCCCGCGCCCTTGGGCAAAGCCTTGAATTTAGACCATCCAATAAATGGAGGATACATTGGATAGTTAAAATAGTGTGTAATGTTTTGGTCATTCAGTCATTCCTAAACCCGATGGTTGAAATATTCTGATTTCTTAGTTAGGAATCTGTACCACTAACATCCGGGATGTGTCCATTTGAGTTTTTTGAGAGCCAGGTAGCCTACAGGCAGAAACTTTTGTTACGTTCTGTAGTTGTTTGAGGATCCCTGCATCTATTTAGGTGTTGCAATTACTTATGTAATTGTTTATATCATTGTAAGAATTATCATTTTGCCTGGTCTATGTTTTTTATTCTTATTCTTTATCTTTTTGCTGCTGCTGCATTTTCTTACGGCAGTGTCCAGATACAAATTACTTGTTTATGGGAGATTATGTGGATCGTGGGTATTATTCGGTTGAAACTGTCACGGTAAGAGACTTGACCACGAGCTTTATTATAACTGTGAAAAGAGGATCTTTTTTTTTGGTTGTGTTATTGTAGTGTTTTTTTTCTTGTTTTTCTATACTATTTTTGAAACTATATACCTATATCCATAGAGTTGCAAATGAACCAAACCAAGCAAGCTTAACTTAGAGCTCTCCACCTCCAGCTTTAGTTTTCAAGGTGACTTGGAGCCCTAGCAGGGTTGAGCTTCATAGATGTGTTATATGCTCTTCTTTCTTGGTTTTTCAAAGAGCTTGAGCCTAGCTCAACTCTACTAATTTAAGTTTCTTAACCTTTATAAACATATCATTTTTTAACTCTTACATCAATTGTGATTCCAATGGTTAAACTTATCTGCAATATGGAAGGGCTCAAGTAAAACTTTAAAATGCATATTTATACACCACTAACTTATATTTTATTTGTAGTAGTGTATATTAAAATAAAAGCATATACTATATTCATGTATTGTTTAAGACAATTAATATATGAAATAATATATACCCCCCTCCCTTTCAAGATTAGAGATACATTTTAGTTTTTAAAGTCAATTAGCGAAATCTTAAAATTAAAAATTGATATGAATTCTTTTAAGTTTTGGAAGCAACAAATATGGCCATTAGTACTACTTTAGTTATTTTATAATAGTTAATGTTGTTTGTACTAAAATAAAATAAATTCTTATTGGTTTTGAGTTTTACGATCTTAGCAAATTAACATAAAAAGTCAAAAAGTATCTCTAATTTTGGAACAGAGTAGTGAATATTAGACTAGTTGATTCAAGCCTAAAGAAGCTGAATACTGTTCTTCAACCTCAGCTTGATTATAAACCATCTACATGTGCATTTAAAATTGTTTAACAAATGATCAACATGAACGAACTTTTAGACAAACGAAGCCTGAATTATCTAAAAATAGTTCAGTGCATTTGCTGTCCTAAACTTTCATGTATTATTTCCTTATTGAAATGAGCGTTATTAGTACTGGTGTATAGTATCTTGCTTCCTGATTCAGCTTCTAGTGGCTCTCAAAGTGCGTTATCATCAGCGAATCACAATTCTTAGAGGGAATCATGAAAGCCGACAGGTAATTTATTACATAGTTTGCTATGCACTGTCAAAGTTTCAAATGAACATTTTATAATCATGATTTTTTTTTTCTTCTTGTTTTCTCGTATCTACAGCTTCATTTTTAGGAATTAGAGTCTGGATAATGACTAGTTCTAAGAGCTGAAGGAGTATCCTATTTGGGTGTCTGAGACAACTGGTTGCTTTATACAGTCTTATGTATGGTTTCCCATTATAGTTTTGTTTTTTGAAATGCATGTTTTTAGTTCTATAGGAAGCATAGATACCGGTGCATTAGGATACGAGTCCATGGATCCAAAATTTCATAAATGAATTAGGAAATGGATATGACACCATACATTTATTAATTAATTTTTTTATATTTAATATCAGTTTTATCTTTAAAAATAAAAATAAACAAGTAAAACTACAGTACTAGTTTTGCAATAAAAAATAAAACTAACACCAAATAACATAAGAATAAGAATACAATGACCATGATATTAAGATAAATAGATCATTCACAAATTAGCTCTTTGTTGCACAAAAAATAAAAAATAAAAGAATTAGCACATCAATGCAACGTAATATGTACTTTTAACAAAAGCAATGACTTGCACTTCAAAGATAGAACATTCCCTTTAAATAAAAGGAATTACCAGTTTTATAAACTGTAAGCATTTAATTATTTTAAAAAAAGAAAGAAAATAATTACCAGTTTAATTTACATGTTTAAACTGTAAGCATTTAAACATATTAAATAAGAACATATTATATATGCAGTTAATATTTGATAATGCACTAACACTGATTCTGTGTGTGTATGCACATCACCTGAAAGAGAGAGAGAGCTTAAGATGGAAAAACTAGATATGTTTAGTTGGATACACCTAGGATACGTATCTGGGAGTTTTTATTTTACAATTAATGGATACGGATAGACTACATATCTAAATGTATCCAGAGCATGCACATTTACTGCCCATTATGGCCTATCTGTGCTTCATAAGCTCTGGCTACTTCTGCTGTGATAAGAACAATTTATTTATTCTTTTTAAAGCTATACGTCCTTTGTATCTTTAAAAACAAAAAGAAATCGTAAGTTTTTTCAACATGTTTAGTCTGTTGTTCAATAATCTCGGTAGGAAAAAAATTGTATTTAATTGCGTAAGCGCAAACTCAAATGTCAAGTGTGTGTCAGATGTTGTCCACTTTACACTTATGCTGGTGTCTGACACTTGTTCGAGCCAACCTTGTTGAAATTTTGCTGCATCCTAGCTCATCTAAACTTGTATATGGTTCTTTGATTGGCTTATCAAGAGGAGCTCATCCTTGCATTTGTAGTTCATTAGGCTAACCCGCAATCCTAGGCAGTTAGCTACTTGAGTTATATGGCCCGGTTAATCTAACTAGAACAATACTTTGAAGTGATTTAACTGGCAAACCTAGTTTACTAAGTTAAGAATGAGTATAGTGTTGTCTCTCATATTCCTATCACATTACTCGCGATCCATTTTCGTGGTTCCGAACCTGAAGTGTTTTTTTTAAATGATAGAAAATAAGTCCAGAATGAAAATCATGCGGTCATTCATATCACCATTCTCATTAATTACAATCCCTTGGTTTACAAGTTACCTTTTCCTTGATATATTTCTATCTTTTATCATAGTACTGCGCACACGTAAATTCTTTGCAATTAATGCAATGAGCTGAAGATTGTTTGTCTCTATGTGCAGATTACTCAAGTCTATGGATTTTATGATGAATGCCTACGCAAGTAAGTCTGTTCACCATTGTGCTCCATGACGTTTGCCTGAGTCAAAATGCTGTCATTTATTTTTCATCAATATGTTAAATTGTTGGTTCTCTCTCTATCAACTTAAGCTTTTAGAGCAGTTTGTAACAAAACATAAATGGAAACACATTCTTGTACTAACTGAAAACAGTGGTGTGGTTAGATTCATTCTAAATGTAACCACCAATATGAATAAATGGTTGTATGGTCAACTTTTTAGGATTTGTTTTTGCTACTTGCATGTATTTATGCTGTACTTCTTTTGCTTTATGTATTGTTGCTGGTATATGAGGGTTTCCATTTGTTTGCAGGTACGGCAATGCTAATGTTTGGAAGATATTTACTGATCTTTTTGATTATTTTCCACTGACTGCACTGGTTAGTGTGTATATTTGTTCTTACATTTTCTATCATGATTCTTTGATGAAGCTCCCTAGCAATGTTATGCCTTTCATCCCTCTATATACATACAAGTTTTCCCACCTTAATTTCAGAGTAAAACATATCTCCTTTCATATAGTTATTTATTTTTTTTCTTATAATTTACAAAATTTTATTGAGAATAGATGACTACACTTCTCACCTCTCCCCTATAAGAAATATTGTATTTAGTGGAAGTCTGTCCGTGTCTTTCTTTTTTTTTGGTTTCATTCCTTTAGATTTTTTACATTATTTTTGTGTGCATTTGAGTGTTACGTTCATTTAAAAGAGGGCTTACAAACCTTTTTCGGTATCTAGTTTAGCATCTAATTTTGTGGCTCTGCTGTTAGTGATGCAGACCAATGTTACACAGATTCAAATGGAGTGTCCGGTTGGACACGGTATTTTGAAGAGTCCGACACGGGTACCTCTCAATTTACCAAATTTTTTACACTAAAATGAAGTGTCCAATATTGTCCGAGTGTCAGGGGTCGAACATGGGTACTTTAGGGCATAGTGAAAAGTCTGTGTAACATAGATGCAAACTCATGATAAGGCAGTTTTCCATTTAGTCAGGATTTGTCATTCTGTAATATGCTATCTTTTGAAGCAATGGGCAGGGACCAGAATTTACTCTTGTGTAGTGCTATCTTTTGAATGAGCTTAGAGACAACTCAGACAAGCTGCTGGTGATTAATATTGTAGGAATTTACCATTGATCACTGTCTAAATTCAATATATCTGTTGCCATTCCTTTAAAAATGCAGCACAACATTAATTCTGTTAGTTAATACTCCTTTCCACAAAAAAATTCCCATTTATAAAAAAAAAGCCCTACAAAAGAGTCCATTTTTTATGATAGTAGTATAAAATGACACTATCCTCAAGTTTGCTATCATAATTTCATTATCACACTACACTAGTAAACAAGTTAATTTAGGGATATAAATGAAAGAAAAAGTATATCCTTAATATCTGCAAATTTCCAAATAGCTTATTTTGTGGAACAGTATTATTGAATATTGAGTGATCATATAAAACTTTAGATATATTGATTTCAGTGCCAACCCATTAAATCACAGCCATAACCTGTTTTCTCTTTGAAAGAAGGCAAGTAGAAAAGGACATTGAAAAAATCTTGTTTTTCTCTCCGTCACTATTTCTATCGCTGCAATATCTTTATAGAAGCAACTACTGAACCCAATAACTTTGTGGTGATTACCCTTATATGTTCATCGACCTTTACCTTATAGAGGTGCTCAAATTGGACGTATGTAAATAATTCTATGACTTCGCCCTGCTATGCCAAACTGACATTAAGTTATTTTGTCTATTCAAAGCAGCTGATTCAATCATGCTGTTTCTTTCCCTGTGAAATACTAGGTTGAATCGGAGATATTTTGTCTGCATGGTGGATTGTCTCCTTCCATTGAAACACTTGATAATATAAGAAATTTTGATCGTGTTCAAGAAGTTCCACATGAAGGCCCAATGTGTGATCTTTTGTGGTCTGACCCAGATGACCGCTGTGGTTGGGGTATATCTCCCCGTGGTGCTGGATACACTTTTGGTCAAGTATTATTTTTATCCCTGTGATTCCAGTCATTTGGTTCTCTTTTCCTTGCAGTAATTATGTCCTGAGAAGTGATAAATCTTTTGCAGGATATATCCGATCAATTTAACCACACCAACAACCTGAAGCTTATTGGTAGAGCACATCAGTTGGTTATGGAGGGATTTAACTGGGGACATGTAATTATTAGGCTTCCTAGATCGAGTCCATTCAGATATTTTTTTTTTATTAAATTACTAAATTGTGTTTTCCCTGAATCTATCATGTATATGACAGGAGCAAAAAGTTGTAACTATTTTTAGTGCTCCGAATTATTGTTATCGTTGTGGAAACATGGCATCTATTTTGGAAGTTGATGATTGCAATGGGCATACATTTATCCAGGTCTCTCTCTCTCTCTCTATACACACACAGAAGTATATATACGCACAATCACGCACACACTCTTTATATCCTGTTTCTTTACAATCACATCCATTCCCATGCTGTACAACTGTGCAAGCTGCAAAAACAGCAAGTCTATTCCATCTCCCCGGACCCCTATATTAGTACGCAGCAATCTTTGTGGCAAAATTAAAAGGAAATAACAAGTATGATACAATTTCATTTTTTTGCAGTTTGAGCCAGCTCCGAGGAGAGGAGAACCTGATGTAACCCGAAGGACGCCAGATTACTTCCTATAAACCAGTTGGTAGAGTTTCTTAAAGGTTGATGTTTGCACGCTGGTTGGGTCAAAAGAGATAGGAGGTTATTGCCGAGATTGGATTGAAGATTTGTTAGTGGTGTAGCTTCAGTTGGTTAGTGGCAGTGGAAGCATGTTAAATGGGAAGCCAAGCAACCCTTCAATCTAATTTATATAATCTAACCTACTCTGGGCTTTCTAGGATCGAGGCAAGGTGGAGATGGAGATGGCTAGGCTGTAATGTATCATTTTGAATCAGAACTTCTTAAGCTGTATTTTTGTTCACTGTCTGATTTTCTTTAAATTGTATTCTGTTCTATTTTCTTTAGTATTACCCCCTCTTGATTTTTGGTTGGTGAGTTGAGTCGAATCGATTTTAGATGCAACTATTTCTTTTGGTGATTTACAAATTAAACCGAATAGAGAAAACCCTAGCTGGGGATTTATTAATTTGGATGAATGGAAGAAGTAATGAACTGCAGGATCAAATATAACATTTCAGCAATCTCAGGTGTTTTACTAATTAACAAGGGACAGAGCAAATAATGAATTAGCAGGAGCCGTTTACTGAGCCAGTATAGTATCAACATTTTGACATTTTTCAGTAGAAATTTTTATTAAAATATCTTCTTTTTCCTTTCGGCTGACAGGGTGTAAATAACATGGATGAATAAGGGAGCCAGGGACGAGATTTAATATGCTAAACCCAAGATAATCTCTCAACTCCACAGTATTATTTAAGTATGACAATTATCAAAACAGATACTAAAACCAGAACAAAGAAAACTCTAAATCAAGCAAACTAAAAATTAGTTCAAGTCACTTTTAAATCAATACTCCCTCCACCTGTAAAAAGAAATTTGTTTCACAAGAATAGGGATGACGATTTAAACCGAAACATGTTGAACCGCTTTGAACCGCTCGGTTTTTATTTGAATTGTAGGTCTCACCGGTTCAATTTTGGTGCAAAAAAAAATTTAATCTGAGTGCCATGTGATTTTGGTATTTGTCACTGAACTAGTGGTTGGTGCACCGGTCCTTGAACCTCTCCATATATACTTGTATTTTAATTATATCTTCATATTTCATAGTATTATATCTCCATTATTTTTGCTTTTTGTATGTAAGTTAATTTATGAATTTTTTTATATATACTTGATATATATTAAAATTATAATAATGTTAAAATTTTAAAGATGCTATCTTAATTTTAATTGAACATATATTCTTATATTACTTGTTAATATATTTTGATCTATTTTTCAATGTTATTACAATACGTGTTGTAAAAATAATAAATTAATTTAATAAAAATTAAGTAAAAAATATTATTAGTTTTTAATCGGTAAAGTCGGTGCGGTGCGGTTCAAAATATAAAGCGGCCAGTGCGATTGTGGTATAGAAAAATTTTGAACCAGTGTCGGTGCGGTGCGTTTCTGGTTCAAGATTTTTTAAAACCGGCGCGGTTCCAAATCATTAAAAAATTGAAACCGCATCCCATCGTTACCATCCCTACACAAGAGTCCTCTTTTCTTTAATGATAATATAAAATAACAAAATAATTATATAAAATAACAACACAATTACACAAACCATGTCAACGCTAGTAAAACTAAACATTTTTTATATTTTATAAAAAATATTGAAAAAAATGTCCCTATAATTTACAAATTCCATTGAAAAAAAAATGTCCTTATAATTTACATATTCCAAAATTTATTAGTCATGACGGATGTGAGCGAGTTTGGACCGACATAAGTGAGTTTGAATTTATATGGGTCGAGTTTAAATGAGGTGAAAATTAAGTGGACAATCATAAATAAATATGAGCCAACCCATTTATCAAATTTGAGCATAAGTATATATAGATTCCCACTTTCTCTATATTCATTTTGGGTTCTTTACACTACTATACAACAATTAGAAAGTAATTATAAGATTAGTGCATTTACAAAATAATTACAAAAAGAGTGCAATACAATAACCAAACATATTAAACCCTACATCTCTCATCCACCATTCTCTCATCGCATCCTCTCTCCTCCCCTTCACCCTCCTCTCCCGCCTCTTCTCTCCTCCCCTTCATCCTTCTCCTCTGCCGCCCCTTCATCCTCCTCCTCCTCTGCCGCCTCCTCTCTCCTCCCTTTCATCCTCCTCCTCTGCCGCCAATGAGAACTCAAAACCGTTGTCCAAAACACCAATGAGAAGAAGGAGAAGATTCGTCCCACAAGCAAAGAGAGCCTCCGCCGAGCAAAGAGAGCTCCGATCGGAGGAAGAAACGACGGCAAACCATCAATTATTTGTGCAAGAAGACGAGATGACCTTCTAGCTTCAGTATCCTCTCGACGACTCTTCGTTCGATCGAGACTGAATTTTTTTTTATGACTATTTGGGTACCCACAAAAACTAAAATGGTTACCTTTTTGTATGAAGGTTTGATTATCAATTGCACCTTATTATTGATGTAAGGTAACCGAGATTGTGTTACACAATATTGAATAATATTTTGCATTTTTTTCTTCATACATTAAGTAAGAGAAAAACCACACGACTACTCTCTGATTCCATCATGGTTAAACAAGATAAAGAAAACAAATATATGTAACACTTGTAATAGTTCTGAAAATTTTTTATGACTATTTGGTTACCCACAGAAACTAAAATGGTTACGTTTGTATGAAGGTTTGACTACCAACTGCACCATTTTGTTGATGTAAGGTAACCGAGATTGTGTTACACAATATTGAATAATATTTTGTATTTTTTTCTTCTTAAATTAAGTAAGAGAAAAATCACACGACTACTCTCTGATTTCATCATAGTTTAACAAGATAAAGAAAATAAATACATGTAACACTTGATAACAGTTCTGAATTTTTTTTTATGACTATTTGGTTGCCCATATAAACTAAAATGGTTACCTTTGTATGAATGTTTGGTTACCAACTGCACCATATATAGAAATGCACAACTACTCGGGTTTGGCATGCAATTCAAATTATCACAGCGGAGAGAAACAACCGGAAACAATTATATAATTACAAAACTGATTTGCCACATCAGCAATCCATTAAAACACCCAATTAAATTAAAGAGATATTAAATACACTAATTTTGTAAATAAAATATTAAAAATATATTAATTCTGTAAATATTTTCTGGATGCACTTTTGTTGTAATTTTTTTTTAAAATATAATAGAAAGTGTAAATAACCCATTCATTTTTTAGTTTCTTCTAAAATTTTATAAAATCTTCACTCTAGAATTTTATCACTTTCTACCTCTAATCTCTCTATCTCCTCCTTCCTCCTGCATGGTGATGTGTGATCAACATGTGATCATTGGGGGACACTTAGAAGATGTAACTTCATTTTTATCAAGCTTTTTAAAATCCAATTACATACACAAGTGCCAAGTGTTAATAACATACTCCTTCCATCCCATGATAAAAGTCCTGGTTGACTTTTTGTGCATAATAAGAAAGATGCTAAAATGACAAAATTGTCCATATTTAATTTCTCATTTAATTGCATAGTTTTCTGCACATTACTAGTAATGCTCCATAAATATGCATATAGAATAGAAATATAACAATTAATAATAAGAGTATTATAGGCAAATTATTGTAAAAAATAGATCATTTAAGGTAAGTAGACATTTAACTTGGGACTACCTGAAATAGTAATAAATATTTTTATCTTGGGACGGAGGGAGTATAAAATAGTTAATTGGGAATGAATAATGAAATTGGATAGACTAATAACAAACCATCATGTGATTCCAATTTAACAGTTTGGATCATAGTTATTAAAATAGGCCCGGCCCTACCGGTTCAATAGGTTGGATTGAGTCGGTCAATTTTTTAGAAAATTAATGAATCGGTCGGCTATGAAAGAACTAGCTCGGTCGAACTCAGCCACTTAAAAACTAAGATTTTGCCATTATTTCAAGAAATCAAAGGTTATTCATATGAACTAGAGAAATATCAAAAAGAAAAACTCAAACTTTTCTGAAATTTCATCTTTTTGACTGAAGGTTTGTTTGTATAATCATTTAATATTTTTAAAAAAAGAAAAGAGTAAGTACACAATAGGAAAAAAAGAAAAGAAAGAAAGATGGACTCCATTGATATACTAAGAATACATATAGAGAAGAGAGGAGAGAGAGAGTAATGAGAAGGGGAGGTGGGAAACTGAGAATTAGGGTTGTTCAACAATTTCGGTAATTTTGATTTTCAAGGTGAACCAGACCAGTTCGAACCGATCAGTTCGGTACAAAAAAATCAATTCAGGACCAATTCAGTACAAACCAATTTTCAGTATCGGTTACCAATTTCATACGCCTTGTATATACCAGACCAAACTGATTGTACCGGTCAAAATCTCTTTTTAAATAATTTTTTTACTTAGCCTTATAGAATTGGCTTGAAGTCTTCTCTATTTATAAAATAGAAAAAACATAAGAAAAGACATAATAGAATATTTGACAAGAGAACACAAATTAGACAATGTGGGATATTGGTAAGACAAGAGAACACATATTAAAACCCACATATATATGATTGTTTGGAAGTCCCACATTGATTAATAAAAATTTAAGAAAGTTTTTCTTATAAAAAACTACCAAGTGAAGGTCAATTACTCAAGTCCCACATTGGTTAATTGATAAAAATCTAATGAAGTTTTCCTTATAAAATGAGTACCAAGGGAAGCTTTAATAGTTGGTGGTTTACAAGTTCCATATTGTTTAAATTGGTAAAAGTAAAAGAAATTAGATAAACTTAAATTATTTATCAATAAGTTGGGAAAGCCCCATAAGAATATGGTTGTTTGCAAGTCCCACTTGATTAACAAAAAATTAAGGAAGTTTTTCCAATAAAAAGTCTAACAAGTGAAGTCCATAATACTTGGTGGTCTCCAAGTCCCACATTGGTTAATTTATAAAAGTCTAAGGAAGTTTTCCTATAAAAAACCTACGAGACCTTAATAGTCAACTCCCACATTTGCTAATTTATAAAAGTCTAAGGAAGTTTTCCATATAAAAATACTACCAAGTGAGACCTTACTAGCCAAGTCCCACATTGGTTAATTTATAAAAGTCTAAGGAAGTATACCGGTTCAATTGGTATCGGTACCCTATTTTGGGTACTTTTGGTATTCGCTTCAGATCAGCTCAGTTTGATTTTTTTACCGGTGAACACCCTTACTGAGAATGAAGTGTGGAAATGTGGAAATGTGGAAATGAAGTGTGAGAATAATATTGGAATATGCTTGGACATATTTCATTGACTAGTTATTCACCATGCTTCATGCGGGCCTATTCTTGCATAATTTTAACAAGTGGTTGATTTATGGGTACTATACATTATGAATGAAGGTAAAGTAATTAAGCAAAAGAATTTACACGATGTTTGTATTTATTAACATATTCTTTTACTTGTTAATATATATATTTTTTATATTTATTAATATATTCTTTCATCTTTTTAATATGATTTTTATTCTTGATATTTTTTATTCATTGGTATTATTAATATATTTTTTAAATTCTTTTTCAACTTTAAATTTTGAGATAAAGTCATTTCTTTGTTTTTTTCTTTCAATTTATTTGTTATTTAATAGAGTTATGTTATCGTTGGTCTCTACTAAAATTTTGTTTCTCATATAAAATGTATGATTTTGTACTTCATATTATTAATTATATAAAACATTTTTAAAATATTTAAATATAGTAATCCGAATTAACCGATTCAACCATCAGTTCAAATAGTTGAACCATTGAACCGTTGAACTAGTGCCTTAGCTGGTTTGATCTTCAGTCCAGTTCTGATAACTATAGCTTGGATATGTTAGACTTTTGAGTCCATGATACCTGTGACGCCCCCAAAATTAGGTATACATCACCTATTCTGAGTCGCCACTTACATGGTACAAAATACAAATACAACTTAATAATACAACTGTCGTGTACAATACGACAAAATATAAACTGTGAGTTTGAATACAAATATTGTCTTCTAGAGAGTATCCATACTCAAAAGGAGTCCTCATTACAATTATTATCACACTATTTAACAGAATAGTGAGGACTACTAATGCTATCATCTGGTCCATCACTCCATTTTTCGACTCGTCCCAACTATATTCTCATTTCCTGAAGAGAACAGTGAAAGAAAGGGTGATCTCAACTAGCCCAGTAAGAAATATTATGACTAAGATAATGCAGAATAAATTATCATTAGTCTTCAACAATGTTAAACTGATAAAATACAATAGACATCAAGTTTAACTGCAGCGGATCAAGAAATCCATTAAAAGAGTCAAGTAGAGAATAAAATCAACTATCTTTTATGATTTAAAAGGCTTTCCATGACTTTTATCGCTGAGACTCAGCTTAATAAATAATCCACATCATCGAATCACCCCTGCACTACGGCCAAGGATATTCTTTAGTATCACGACCACGAATTATCCATGCACTACGGCTAAAGATAATCATGTTTTCATCAACCGTCCTGATCATGCCATAAAATAATTCATCTCCGCATTACGGCCAAAGAGAATCCATAGCCATAATCATACCAAAAACTGTCCATCAATGCAATACGGGCCAATGAGGACTTTTTCCATATCATTTGTAACATTACTGTTATGATTATACCGAATAATCCCTGGTCATAATCATACCAAGTCCATTTAAGCACTACAGGCCACAGATGACTTTCAACATAATATAAGCATGAGGATGATGACAATGATATAAGAATTCAATAAAACAAGTTCAAGAATTAATTTATTTACGAACTGATAACGTCCAAATTGTCAACATGATACTGCTTTATAGAGTAAAATTCAAGAATGCTCAGAAGAATATTTACATGAAAAGATATTGGATGAAGCGCAAATTTCAAGGATATTCCACTAATTTCATGGAGTATAGAAGTCAAAGTTTTAACCAACT
The DNA here is from genome assembly GCA_016801055.1 of Panax notoginseng. Classification (NCBI taxonomy): domain Eukaryota; kingdom Viridiplantae; phylum Streptophyta; class Magnoliopsida; order Apiales; family Araliaceae; genus Panax; species Panax notoginseng. The sequence continues at coordinate 190,247,815 of CM029017.1, forward strand.
GAGTATAATAAAGAATGAAATAACAAAAGAAATCACCATGCATGCGATAGATCGCACAGACAGGTTATTCCAAAATGCACAGACATGATATTTCAACAGAATAATAAAGAATGGAACCAGGTCCGGTGTAAAACGCACAGACAGGATATTCTGACAGAATAATAAATAATGGAACCAGGTCCGGCGTAAAACGCACAGACAGGATATTCTGACAAAATAATAAATAATGGAATAATAGAAGAATTTCACCATGTATGCGGTACTTCGCATAAACAGGTTATTCCAACATAATAATAAAGAATGAAATAACAGAAGAATTTTACCAAGTATAGGGTAGTCCGCGTATACAGGTTATTCCAACAGAATAATAAAGAATGGAATAACAGAAGTTCTCTTTATGAATACAAAAGAAATAATATCCCTTACGGGTACAACAAATAATATCCCTTATCTTTGAAAGAAGAGTATTCCGACTGGTAGGGCGAGGATATACTCGAAGAAAACTTGCACTACGCTTAAAGCTTTCATAAACTCTAAATAAATACACTCAATATTATAGAAGAATAACTCTCTTTATAGTTTCTCTCTCTAGAGTTTCAGTAAATTCGTAAGAAATAATGAAGGAATGAACTTCTATTTATAGAAGAATGGGCTGTATAGTAACTAACTCATGAACGGTCTAGATTGATTTACTTTAATCTGACTGTCCATATTTAAAGCAAAATCTTTTAAATAAAATATAATATATTCTATTTATAATCTAATAAAACGAATAACTTTATAAAATATTTTACTATGCAAATACTATGCAGGCACTGTACAAATACTATGCATAATAAAATATTATATATTCTAATTATTGTCTAATAAAACAGATAACTTTATAAAAGTATTCTGTTTTATATAAAAAGATTTTACTATTAGCCTAATAAAACGAATAACTTTATAAAAGTATTATGTTTTATATAAAAAACTTTTCTGTTTTATTACATTAATAATACCAATAAAACAAAACTAAGTGACTTATCACGTGCCTCAATAATCAATACCGTATGCTACTATGCAACCACACGTACTACTGTACTTTTACTATCGAGTAGTTCAACAGTATTAACGATAAAACTTCCACCGTTATTTTCATAAAATATTTTTGTCGTTTTCTCAATTCGACAATAATTCCGTTGTGGGGTCCACCAATAATTGTGCCGTCGTACGAATATTCCCCGATAAAAATAATATTTCCCAACCAATCGAATATAATACAACAACTTGCATACTTTACAAAATTTATAAATACTACACACAGCTATAACATTATCTCAAATTCACACCATAATATTTAAAAAAATATTTCGAAAAAATTAAATCTTTATTCATAAAATCTGGAGTTTCACAATCTCCCCTCCTTATGAAATTTCGCCCTCAAAATTTACGTTCGTACCTGGTATGCCGAACAGATGAGGACACTTCGTCAGATTCTAACTCTTGAGGTATAACCTTTGAGTGTTAAATACATTCTAGGATTTTAACAGATACATCTTCATACGCTAAATTATCCGCTATCTCGTTCGGTTCTAAATCAATAATGTGGTTTGGGTCGTCCACATATTTACGTAACATCAATACGTTAAAAATGTTATGAACACGCGACATACTTGGCGGTAAAACGAGTCTATAAGCCATAGTTCCTACTCGATCGAGGATTTCAAATGGGTCAATTAAATCGAGGGTTGAGATTTCCTCTCTTCATCGATTCTTGCTTCTAGAATAACACCCTCTTGAACCTTCTTCTTCACATTCATCAGCTCTGAGTATGTAGCTTGAGCAACTTTAAATTTATCGATTAAAGTCGATTCTAATCGTATATTCGTTATCTTCATGTGGGTCCCTAGAGTCTTTAACTCTATCTTCATCATTTGTAAGTTATACGAAATGGGTCTTTGTGTTAACAACATCTCACTTGCATACGATCTTCTACTCAACGCGTAAGCTACCACGTTCGCACTTCCACGATGATATTGAATGGTACGATCGTAATCTTCAACAGCTCGAGCCAACGTCTGTGGCGCATAATACGTTCGTTTTAGTTTAAGAAATATTTAAGGGTTTAAGAAATGGGTTTTGTACTGGAGTCAATACAAAATTCGATTTCACGCTCTGGGGTAGGCTAAGAAGTCTTCACGAATACGTCAGAAAATTTATTAACAAACTGTGACCCTCATCCAAGACTTGGATAGCACGTCACATTGATACCTATCAACTTACCATCATCATTCACGACGTCGTCTACAGAAAGTCTAGTGTCGGTGCATTCCACACAAGGAAGTCACCAGATAAATGCTCAGGTCTTTTTACTTATGGCGTGATATGACAATGATTGACTTTAGTGGTTTGGTTACTTTGATTCGCATAACAGGTTGGTTAGGAGTATGAAAGCTAACAACCTTACAAAAAAAACATGATGGGTAGTTAACCAATCGAATCCTAAAATCACATCAAAGGCAAGTATTTTCAAAGAGATACGATCGACAGGTAACGTGAAAGTGTTAATTTGAATCAAACAAGATTTATAAATAGTGGAGGTAACGAAAGTTTCTCCCAACGAAATTTCAACAGATAAATCAAAGTCTAACTTCTCCGGAGTTAACTTCAAACATTGAACACAACTAGGTGAAATAAAAGAGTGAGTAGAACCGATATCTAACACAGTATAGACTTCACAAGAGTTTATGATTAACATACCCGTGATAATTTTATTCAGGTTCCTTGTCACGAAAAAAAAATGCTCTCTCTTAAACTACCGGTTTTGACTTTTCTGAGACGGCCTTTGGTGCCTCCATCTTAGCTGAACTTGTCTTCGGTGAATGATAAAATCGGGCTAAGTGACCTTCTCTTCCACAATTATAACATGCTTTGGATGGCATCGCGCAGTTTGGACTGATGTGTCCCTCCCCTCCGCATTTGAAGTATATGATAGGTGGTCGTTCTCCTTCCTTAACAACGGGTGCTGGTGCCGACGTCTTCACGTCATTGTTGAACCTTCTCTTCTTGAAATGTCCATTCTTATTGTTTTGGCCATGATTACCACCGAAGTGGTTACCATTTCTGGCATGTTGATTCCCTTCATGCTTATTGTCACCGCTTTGATGACTGTTATCACTAGTATTATCATTTTGCCGGCTGCTCTCTTTTGGTTGGGTTGACTCGTTATCGCTCTCTAATAACTGAGCCCTATTTATAATATCTGAATACAAACACAGTTTATGAGAAATAAGATATTGACGTATCTCTGGCTTCAAACCTCTAAAAAACATTCGCGTCATTCTCTCTTTATTATCAACCCATTGGGACGCAAATCGGGACAACTTGGCAAACTTGGCTTCGTACTGCGACACGGTCATGTTGTTTTGCTCTGACTTGATAAATTCCACCTCCTTCATGTGACGAATGCTTTCGGGAAAGTACTTGTCATTGAACAGCTCTTGGAACTTCTCCCAAGACATCTTGAGTGCGTCAGGATGGGTACGTTTTACAGATTCCCACCAGTAATCTGCCTCTTCACGCAACATAAAGGTGGCAAAGGGAACCTTTTGCTCCTCGAAGCATCCCAAGACATCAAATATCTTGGTGATCTGCTTTAACCACGTCTCCGCCTTAAGTGGTTCTGGCTTTTCCAAAAACTCCGGTGGTCCTAGCTCCTTAAATTGCTTAGCGGTGACCAACCGTGGGTTGCCATTATTTTTACCTGCATTATGAACAGGAGCCGCCTCCGCCTAATGTTGCATGAATTCTAAAAAACTCCTAAACGTACCGTCGTTCGTCAATTGATCAATGTTGTTGTTTACAGGAGGATTATCGCCATCATGTTGCACATTGTCCTGATTATTGATCTGTGGACACTCAACGGTCTCCTGTGCTCCATTACTTATCTCAATATTTTCAGATGCCATTTTCAAATACTGCCACAAAACAAGGGTTAATTAACATATCACATATTATCTCTATACTCTGACCGACCAATTAAATAACAAGTAAACTTAGGTAGGTCATACTAGCGAAGGAATTTCTCATCTCTCCCCTCTTAGTATCTCACATCTCAGCCAGGGATCATATCCCTTAGCTCTGATACCAACTGTGACGCCCCCAAAATTAGGTATACATCACCTATTCTGAGTCGCCACTTACATGGTACAAAATACAAATACAACTTAATAATACAACTGTCGTGTACAATACGACAAAACATAAACAGTGAGTTTGAATACAAATATTGTCTTCTAGAGAGTATCCATACTCAAAAAGAGTCCTCATTACAATTATTATCACACTATTACATAGAATAGTGAGGACTACTAATGCTATTATCTGGTCCATCACTCTGTTTACCGACTCGTCCCAACTATATTCTCATTTCCTGAAGAGAACAATGAAAGAAAGAGTGAACTTAACTAGCCCAGTAAGAAATATTATGACTAAGATAATGCAGAATAAATTATCATTAGTCTTCAACAATGTTAAACTGATAAAATACAATAGACATCAAGTTTAACTGCAGCGGATCAAGAAATCCATTAAAAGAGTCAAGTAGAGAATAAAATCTACTATCTTTTATAATTTAAAAGGCTTTCCATGACTTTTATCGCTGAGACTCAGCTTAATAAATAATCCACATCATCGAATCACCCCTGCACTACGGCCAAGGATATTCTTTAGTATCACGACCACGAATTATCCATGCACTACGGCTAAAGATAATCATATTTTCATCAACCGTCCTGATCATGCCATAAAATAATTCATCTCCGCACTACGGCCAAAGAGAATCCATAGCCATAATCATACCAAAAACTGTCCATCAATGCAATACGGGCCAATGAGGACTTTTTCCATATCATTTGTAACATTACTGTTATGATTATACCGAATAATCCCTGGTCATAATCATACCAAGTCCATTTAAGCACTACAGGCCACAGATGACTTTCAACATAATATAAGCATGATGATGATGACAATGATATAAGAATTCAATAAAAACAAGTTCAAGAATTAATTTATTTACGAACTGATAACGTCCAAATTGTCAACATGATACTGCTTTGTAGAGTAAAATTCAAGAATGCTCAGAAGAATATTTACATGAAAAGATACTGGATGAAGTGCAAATATCAAGGATATTCTACTAATTTCATGGAGTATAGAAGTCAAAGTTTTAACCAACTGAGTATAATAAAGAATGGAATAACAAAAGAAATCACCATGCATGAGATAGATCGCACAGACAGGTTATTCCAACAGAATAATAAATAATGGAACCAGGTCCAGTGTAAAACGCACAGACAGGATATTCCGATAGAATAATAAAGAATGGAACCAGGTCCGGCGTAAAACACACAGACAGGATATTCCGACAGAATAATAAATAATGGAATAATAGAAGAATTTCACCATGTATGCGGTACTTTGCATAAACAGGTTATTCCAACATAATAATAAAGAATGGAATAACAGAATAATTTCACCAAGTATAGGGTAGTCCACGTATACAGGTTATTCCAACAGAATAATAAAGAATGGAATAACAGAAGTTCTCTTCATGAATATAAAAATAATAATATCCCTTACGGGTACAATAAATAATATCCCTTACCTTTGAAAGAAGAGTATTCCGACTGGTAGGGCGAGGATATACTCGAAGAAAACTTGCACTACGCTCAAAACTTTCTTAAACTCTAAATAAATACGCTCAAGATTATAGAAGAATAACTCTCTCTATAGTTTCTCTCTCTAGAGTTTCAGTAAATTCGTAAGAAATAATGAAGGAATGAGCTTCTATTTATAGAAGAATGGACTGCATAGTAACTAACTCATGAACGGTCTAGATTGATTTACTTTAATCTGACGGTCCATATTTAAAGTAAAATCTTTTAAATAAAATATAATGTATTCTATTTATAATCTAATAAAACGAATAATTTTATAAAAGATTTTACTATGCAGGCACTATGCAAATACTATACATAATAAAATATAATATATTCTAATTATTGTCTAATAAAATAGATAACTTTATAAAAGTATTCTGTTTTATATAAAAAAATTTTACTATTAGCCTAATAAAACGAATAACTTTATAAAAGTATTCTGTTTTATATAAAAAGCTTTTCTGTTTTATTACATTAATAATACCAATAAAACAAAACTGAGTGACTTATCACGTAAGCCTCAATAATCAATACCGTATGTTACTATGCCACCACACGTATTACTGTACTTTTACTACCGAGTAGTTCAACAGTATTAACGGTAAAACTTTCGCCGTTATTTTCATAAAATATTTTTGTCGTTTTCTCAATTTGACAATAATTCTGTTGTGGGGTCCACCAATAATTGTGCCGTCGTACGAATATTCTCCGACAAAAATAATATTCCCCGACCAATCGAATATAATACAACAACTTGCATACTTTGCAAAATTTATAAATACTACCCACAACTATAACATTATCTCAAATTCACACCATAATATTTAAAAAAATATTTCGAAAAAATTAAATCTTTATTCATAAAATCTGGGGTTTCACAATACCAAACCACTTCACCAATGCATTGAGGTGCTTGATGAGTTGGTTTACTTCCCAATTAATAACATAAATAAAATCATGAAATAAGTTTTATCTTTTTAAATAGAAGAATATACTTAAGCAGTGCAAAGTGATGTGTTAAAATTAAGTACTGCAAGTGAATAATGCCAAATTGAAAAACTGACAAGTGTACAAGTCGAACCACAGAGACTAGATTAATTTTAATGTATCCTTAATATCTATTTTAGGCGAATTAAAAATAAAGAATTAGAATTGATTAACTATAATTAAACTAACTAATAATAAGGAAACAATCTAGGAATTTGAATCCATTAAATAATAAACATAATAAATAATTTAACCTCTTCTATTTTTAATACTTAACTATAATTTTGATCTTCCTTTCCTTTAATTTAGTAATTTTACAATTGACGTGGACAAGCATAGACTATGAAAATTTAAGGATTAACTATAATCTATCAAAACTTCTTCGAGCAAACATGAATTATGAATAACGTATCTTAACAATAATCTATCAAAAACTCTTAAAATCACATAAGAACTATAAAACAAATGTATTTCAATAAAAAAACATGAAGGTGAAATCAATTAAACATAAAAGCCTAAATAATAGAAGAGATGAAAAATATTATCACGAATAATTATTTAATTTCATCTTTATCCTAGATATAAAAAATTAACTATACATGAAAATAAAGAAACTAACTAAAATAAAGAAAAAGAAGTAGAAGATTAAAAATAAATAAGAAAACTCCCTTTATTGACGATTTTTCAACAAGCGTACATTGAAAAAAATAATTTAATCTACTCCTACTCCTACTCCTACTCCTACTCCTACTCATACTCCTAAACTAAACTAATGTAATACATTAAAAAAACCTAATCGTCTCCTCTATTTATAGGCATAAGGTATTAATTATTTTCCATCTAGGTTTCAACTTCCTAGTAACAATCAATTTCTCAAAGAGATCTTTTAGATTAACTTAACTTTCTTTTGTTGGATTTGACTTGGACACCAAGATTGTTCCACCTCTTTCCTTCTCGTTGTAAGATTCTTCTTGGATATTTTATTACATGAATAAGAGCATTAAATATTGTTTGATCATTGAGATTTTGACTTTATTGCAACAAAATATTAAATCCTACAAAATAAAATAAAACATATTAATTAAATAAACTAATATAATTAAAATGATAAATTTAGGGATAATAAAATGTATGAACTGTGACGCCCCCAAAATAGGTCCATTCCACCTAACCCATTCTTGGTCGCCAAATACATGGTACAGAAAATAACTACAACTTCATTATTACAATTATCGTGCAAAATAAGACAACACATATATTGTGAGTTTAAATACAAATATTGTCATCTAGACAGTATTCAAACTCAAATGGAGTCCTCATTATAATTATTGATACGCTATCTTACAAAATAGTGAGGACTACTAAAACAACTATCTTGAACCATCATTCCATACTCCGACTAGTTTCCGCTATATTCTCGCCTCCTGAGAAGAAAAATGAAACAAAAAGGAAAAGGGTGAGCTTAACTAGCCCAGTAAAGGATATTATGACTAAGATAACGTAGAAAAAATTATCATTAGTCCTTAACAGGGAAAAATTACAATAGACAACAAGTTTTAGATCAACAACTACAGCGAAAATAACAATTCATTTGAAGAGTTAAGTAGAGAATAAAATCTACTATCATCTATGAATTTAAAAGTCTATCATCAATATTTTATCCCTGTAACATCAATCATCAAATATTTATCTTTGTACTATGGGCCAAAGATATTTATTTGTATCACCAGTTGGTTCTGTTCATCTCAACACCTGTTCATCTTTGCACTACGGGCCAAAGAATCAGGTAATCATTCATCTTTGCACTACAAGGCAAAGATATTTAGTTATATCATCATTTAGGACTGAGAATGATGAAAAATATTTTATTGAAACGAATCTAGTGAGATAAAAGGACAAAGATTAGGGATTCATAATTTAGATAATCCAAGTTCAAATATACTTCATAATAATCAATTGTGGAGCAGAATTCAAAAATAAAGATCAAAATATGGATACAATCAAAGATAGTAACCATAATAGACAACTTGGACAAAGAAAAGAAAATTTAATTTTTTGGTGAATAGTGTCGTACTTGTAAATAGTGTCGTATACGTGAATAGTAATCCCGACACAAAAAGGTAGAAATTCCACAAGAAGAATCATCATACTTCGTGAATAGTACTCGTGATTAGTAACTCATAAATAGTAACTCGTGAATAGTAACTCATGAATAGTAACTCGTGAATAGTAACCCCGATATGAAAAGGTAAAATTTTATAATAAAATTCATACCAATATTTTGATATAATGATATTGAAAGAACTAATATCATTCACGAAAAAAATAACATCCCTTACCTCAAAAGAACATTAATTCTGACTGGAATTTCAGATATAATCCTGAAGAAAACTTGCACCGTATAGCAACACTTAAGATATCTAAATACTCACAAAAATACGCTCGATAATATAGAGAGAAAAAATTTCAGTTTCTAGTGTGATTTTTAATTCTAACCTAAGCATCCTATTTATACGAAAATACTTAGAACACCAAAGCAGAAAATTTAATAAAATATTATTATTTATAAAAAATTTTACTACGCACACTAAATCTGATTTCAGAATTTTTACAACACAAGTTGGGCCCACCAACATAAAAAACATGTTTTAAATATTTTTTGTAACAAAATCAATTCAGACCCAATATTCCGGAACTTCAATAATTCATAATAAATAGCCCTTTATCAAAAAAATTTGAATCTTATGTCCATTCCATAGGAAATTTAATTCTCTACAACTTTACAGAAGAAATTTCGATTTTATTTATAAATAAGTTGGGGTCTTACAACCTCTCCTTCTTATAAAATTTCGTCATCGAAATTGACATACGTACCTGGTGTTTCGAAAAGGTAAGGATACCTCGCTTTCATTTTCATTTTGAACTCCCAAGTCATTTTCTCAAAAGCATGGTTCCTCCACAAAACTTTAACTTGTGGTATAACATTTGTGCGTAGGACATGCTCCTTCCTATCCAAGATCTTGACAGGTACCTCCTCATACATTAAATCTTTGGCTATCTCGTCTGGTTCTAACTTAATAATGTGGTTCGGGTCTTTTACATATTTTCGTAGCGTGGATATGCAAAAAAAATTATAAACACGAGACATACTTTGCGGTCAAGTGAGTCTATAGGCCACATTTCCTACTCGATCGAGAATTTTAAATGAACCAACAAATCGAGGGTTGAGATTTCTTCTCTTCATCGACTCTTACTTCTAGAATAACTCCTTCTTGCACCTTCTTCTTTATATTCATCAACTCCGGTGTGTAGCTTGAGCAGTTTTAACTTTATCGATTAAAGTCGATTCTACTCGTATATCATCACGTGAGTCCCTAGAGTCTTTAACTCTATCTCTATCATTTGTAAATCATACAAAATAGGTCTTTGTGTTCGACAATATCGCAATCGTACCCGCATACGATCTTCTACTCAACACGTCAGCTACCACGTTCACTTTTTCAGGATGGTTTGGTCAGAACAGGTGCCGAAATTAGTCTCCTCTTGAGTTCTTGGAAGCCCTTCTCACATTCCTCGCTCCGTTCGAATTTTGTATCTTTTCGAGTTAGCTGAGTTAATGGAGTAGCGATTCGAAAAAAATCCTTCCACGAATCTCCGATAATAACCAGCTAAACCTTGAAAGCTACGTATTTCGATTACTGACTTAGGTTGCTCTCAACTGTGACTTATATCCCAATCTTGGATAACACGTCACAATGACACTTATCATTTTACTACTGCATGAATATGACGTCCCTTACGGATAGTCTGGCTTCGGTGCATTCCACAAAGGAAGTCACCAGATAGAGGCTAGGGTACCAACTCCTGTAGTTGGGTTTTTAACTCCTGAAGTTCAAATAGGAGCCATTCGATATGAGATTTTAGAAATGAGTTTTGTACCGGGTTTAAAGTCGATACAAAATTCAATATCACGCTCTGGGGGTAGGCCAAGAAGTTCTTCAGGAAATACGTCAGGAAATTCACTAATAACAGAAATATCATTCAAATCTGTCGTATTTTTGTTTAAATCCATAAAATGGACTAAGAAAGCTTGACATCCATTTTTCAATAAACGAATGGCTTTATGGCTTGATATGACAGTGATTGACTTTAGTAGTTTGGTTACTTGAATTCACATAACAGGTTGGTTAGGAATATTAAAACTAACAACCTTACGAAAACAATTAATTTTGGCATGATGAGTGGTTAACCAATCAATCCCTAAAATCACATCAAATGCAAGTATTTTCAAATAGATGAGATCAATAGGTAATGTGATGATCCCAACTTGAATCAAGCAAGATTTATAAACAGCGGATGTAATGAAGATTTCTCTTGACGTAGTTTCAACAGATAAGTCAAAGTCTAATTTCTCAGGGGTCAAGTTCAAACGTTGAGCACAAGCAGGAGAAATAAAAGAATGGATAGAACCGGTATCTAATAAGGTATAGACTTCACAAGAATTTATAATTAACTAACACGTGATAACATTGTTCGATTCCTCATCACGAAAAACGCTCTCCCTTAAACTACCGACTTTGTTTTGTCCGTATCTGCCTTTGGTGCCACCGTCCCAGCTGGACTTGATTTCGCTACAGAATAAAATCGAGCTATGTGACCGTCTTTTCCATAACTAAAACATACCTTGGAAGGCTGTGAATAGTTTAGACTTATGTGTTCCTCCTCTCCGTATTTGTAGCATCTAGCTGGCGGTCTTTCTCCTCCACTAAAATTTGTTGCTGGTGATGGTGCCGATGTCTTCCCGTTATTGTTAAATCTTCTCTTTTTGAAATTTTCACTTGACTTACCTTTCCTATTATCTTGGCCGTGATTACCACCGAAGTGGTTACCATTTTTGGCATGGTAATTTCCTCCACGATGGTTATCATTGTCCCAATGGCCGTTGCCACTGGTACGATTATTATCGTGTTGTTGGTCGTTAACTTTTGATTGGGCTGACTCATTATCGCGCTCCAATAACTGAGCTTTATTCACAACATCTGAATATAAACAAAGTTTGTGAGAAATGAGGTATTGGCGTATTTCGGATTTCAAACCTCGCAGAAACATATTCGCGTCATTCGCTCCTCATTGTCTACTAAATGGAATGCAAACCGGGATAGCTCAGCAAACTTAGCTTCGTACTGCGACACGGTCATATTATTTTGCTCCATTACTCATCTCAAAATTTTTAGATGTCATTCTCAAATACTGTCACAAAACAAGGGTTAATTAAAGAAAATGACATACCACATAATACCCCTATATTCTGGCCGACCAACAAATAAGCTTAGGTAGGAAACACTAGCGAAGGATTTACTCGTCTCTCCCCTCCTAGTTCTATTCCCTGATCTCCGTCAGAGACCATATTCCTAAACTCTGATACCAACTGTGACACCCCCAAAATAAGTACATTCCACCCAACCCATTCTGGGTCGCCAAATACATGGTACAAAAAATAACTACAACTTCATTATTACAATTGTCGTGCAAAATACGACAACCCATATACTGTGAGTTTAAATACAAATATTGTCATCAAGATAGTATTCAAACTCAAATGGAGTCCTCATTACAATTATTGATACACTATCTTACAAAATAGTGAGAACTTCTAAAATAACTATCTTGAACCATCATTCCATACCTCGACTAGTTTCCACTATATTCTCGTCTCTTGAGAAGAAAAATGGAACAAAAAGAAAAACGGCTAGCTCAACTAGCCCAGTAAAGAATATTATGACTAAGATAATGTAGAAAAAAATTATCATTAGTCCTCAACAGGGAAAAATCTGATAGAATACAATACATAACAAGTTTTAGATCAACAACTGCAGCGAAAACAACAATTCAATAGAAGAGTTAAGTAGAGAATGAAATCTACTATCATCTATGAATTTAAAAGTCTATCATCAATATTTTATCCCTGTAACATCAATCATCAAATATTCATCTTTGCACTACGGGCTAAAGATATTCATTTATATAACCAGTTGGTCATGTTCATCTCAACACCTGTTCATCTTTACACTACGGGCCAAAGATATTCATCAGGTAATCATTCATCATTACACTACAAACCAAAGATATTCAGTTATATCATCATTTAGGACTGAGGATGATGAAAAATATTTTTAAAAAACGAATCTAGTGAGATAAAAGGACAAAGATTAGGGATTCGTACTTTAGATAATCCAAGTTTAAAAATACTCCATAATAATCAATTGTGGAGCAGAATTCAAAAATAAAGATCAAAACATAGATACAATCAAAGATAGTAACCATAATAGACAACTTGGACAAAGAAAAGAAAATTTAATTTTTCGGTTAATAGTGTCGTATTCGTGAATATACGTGAATAGTAACCCCAACACAAAAAGGTAGAAATTTTACAAGAAAAATTATCATACTTCGTGAATAGTACTCGTGAATAGTAACTCATGAATAGTAACTCGTGAATAGTAACCCCGACATGAAAATATAAAAATTTTATAATAAAATTCATACCAATATTTCGGTATAATGATATTGAAAGAAATAATATTATTTACGAAAAAAATAACATCCCTTACCTCAAAAGAACAGTAATTCTGACTGGAATTTCAGATAAAATGCTGAAGGAAACTTGCATCGTATAACAATACTCAAGATATCTAAATACTCACAAAAAATATGCTCGATAATATAGAGAGAAAAAACTTCAGTTTCTGGTGTGATTTTCAATTCTAACCTAAGCACCCTATTTATAGGAAAATACTTAGAACACCAAAGCAAAAAATTTAATAAAATATTATTATTTATAAAAAATTGTTCTACGCACACTAAATCTGATTTCAGAATTTTTACAACACAAGTGGGGCCCACCAACATAAAAAACACGTTTTAAATATTTTTTGTAACAAAATCAATTCAGACCTAATATTTTGAAACTTAAATAATTCATAATAAATAATCCTTTTATCAGAAAATTTTGAATCTTATATCCATTCTATAGGAAATTTAATTCTCTACAACTTTGCAAAAAAAAGTTTTTTCAAATTTCAAACAAAAAATGACTGAAATCCACATACGGATGATTTTACAGTCTATAGTCAAATTTCAACTAAAAATGGGGCCCATCAACATGTTTAACATGTGTTTAGCATTTATTGTAACAAAAATAGTTTTCATCCTGATTTACTCATATATCACACATTCATTGTAAAAATATCACCGTTATTATATTATTATATTATCACATTATACATTTATAATGTAATATAATAATATAGATAAAATATCAATTTTTAATAATTGTCATTTTTCTAAAAATTACTCCATTCTGACAAAATACTGATAAAATATCTCAGCATTAATTTCTTCATTTATATCTACATAAAATAAATATTTTCTTATCATTTTTATCAATAATTAATTATTCACAAATAATATTACAGAATCACAATAATGACAGCCAGGTCATTTCCAGGAAAGAGGGGGCCTTTTGGTAAAGATTTCTCCTTACTGGCGCGCAATTAAATAACCTCTCCTAGACAGAACTTTCTTAGACATTGCCAATAACGCTATCTAATAATATTATTCTAATAATATAAATTATTAATATGATAATTTGAAATACTGTGAAATGACAATTATTGAATCAACAATATAAAATATCAACGCAGTAATTATTGAATCAATAAAATAAAATATTGAACAGTAATTACTATAACAATTATTGAGTAGTGTCTTCTTACGTAAGAATCAATAATTAGTGCAATACCGTGTGCTACTGTGCAACACCGCGTATTACTGTATTTTAACCACCGGGTATTTCAACAGTGTTAACGGCAACAACTACGCCGTTATTTATAAAAACTCATACTTATCGTTTTCTTCATCTGACAGTTTTTCGTTATGGGGCCCACAAATAGCTGCGCCATCGTACAAATATTTCCCGACAGCAAGAATATTCCACGACCAAACGAATATTCCCCGACAACAATGAATATTTTATAACCACTTACTTATTTAAAATATTTGCGCATTTTACCTATAACTAACCACATAAATCGAATCAACCCCTTACTATTTTAAAATAATAAATAGAGGAAATTCCATTTTATTAAAAAAAAATTGGGGTCTTACATGAATTATATGTCTATCAAATACCCACATACTTAGCTTTTGCTCGTACTTGAGTAAAACAAAAATAAAATAAAATCAAAACAAAATCAAAACTACCCCATTTTAGTAGGAACACACGATTGCACTTAGCATGTGTAACAAGCCTTTAAACCTCAAGGTTACTTTAAGTGGACAAATTGTGTCTCGTGAGGCTTTACAGTGAATATACCCATAAAATTCAAAATAATTTTTTTTTGAGTTCAACCAATTATGAAATCGAAAGAAAACTTCTCAGTATACATGGACATTATACATAAGCAAGATTAAATTCAAAGTTACTCTTTCACCTTATCAAAAATATTATATTTGCATTCTAGACACTATCCTTCATAAAATTAATTCTATGTGATGGATGCATGTGTATGTGATGTAACTCTTATTAGGGATTTTTACCATGAAAATCAAGCAAAGTCATTTTCTTTTTTCCTTTTTTTCCCTTTTTCGAATATTTTTCTTGACTTGTGCAATATCTCGTTTTCTTAGACTTTTCATAGTTACCCATGTAGCGAGCGTTGAACCAATGACTCCCAAACCAGTTGACTTTAGGGTACTAGGTGTAGAGACACCCCTAAGGGCTTACTAACTCGAGTAACAAATGTCACAAAACTAGACTAGTCAAGCTATTTTTATCTATCACACTTTTCAGTGTGAATATCGATGCTTCCAGAGGCTTAGATACCTAGTTATTTCGTTCAATGGACATTGAAACAATTATTTATTTCTATATTTTTCAACTTTTTTTCTTTGTTTTTTTAATTCTTTCTTAAAATTGCTCGAATCATAGTTTATACCCCACAACTAAGAATTAATGCAAATGTATAGTGCAAAAATGTATAGAAATTTTATTTTACTAATCAAAATGGTGTTTCAAACTAAGATTTCATATCTAATCAAAGGTTCAAGAGTTCTAAAAATTTTATTCTTACTCATGAGTTTCAACTCCACAGACACTTATTAGAATTAATCCAACTCGTAAAAAGTCAAACAAAAATTTTAATTTATTTATTTTTACTTTTTTGTGTTTTTTCTATATTTTCCTAAAAAGAAAAAAATCTAATACAATAATACAAACAGACTCCTTTATACCTAAATCATGCATTGTCCTCAATATATACAAATGAAAAATAGAGAACAAAGAAATGAAAGAATTGTATATTGTATGTGGGGCATTTGTTTTGCAAGAAAATGGAGTGAGAAGGAAAACAAATGTACATATCTATAAATTATATACATCCTAAATCATATGTAATGATAAAAGAGTGATGCATATATGGGTAGATGA
The DNA here is from genome assembly GCA_016801055.1 of Panax notoginseng. Taxonomy (NCBI): domain Eukaryota; kingdom Viridiplantae; phylum Streptophyta; class Magnoliopsida; order Apiales; family Araliaceae; genus Panax; species Panax notoginseng. The sequence continues at coordinate 190,263,994 of CM029017.1, forward strand.
GTGTGGACTTTTCATGATTTTTTCGGAAGTCTAGGAAATTAAAAATAGTAACAATTTTCATCAGGAGTGTGCTTAAAATCTACCTCAGAAAAATATTCACTAATATGCTCAAAGTGTGGACGAATTGGTTCAAATGTATGTTCCAATTTAGGTGACTTATATGTAGTGGATCTCAACAATTCGTTGACCTTATCTAAATATTTAGATTCATTTCAATTTTAGTCAAGGTGATTTAAAAAAAATTAATTTGATCATTTTCAATCAAGAGTTTATTTTCAATTATTTCTTGGGTCATGGACAACTCTTGGATCATGCTTAATTCAATGGATTGGTCAACAAAATCACTAGGTGGTTTTTTTAGAATAAGTCTTTCAAGTTATGGAGCTTTAGGCTTGTAGACTTTTTTAATTTTTTTCAACTAACTCATTAAATGTGACATGATCAATCAACCTAAAATTGTTTAACTCCTCAGATTGGTTTGATTCAAATACACAATTAAATCCATAATTTTCATTTTTCTCATCGTTTCACAACCATCAAGATTTTCAAAATTAATCTCAGAGTTACTAGAGAATTCACTCACCTCTTGTTATTTAATATTGTGATTAACCGACTCCTTTGAATTTCTAGACTATATATAGCTTGATTCATGTTTTGTATAAAATTAAAATGAGTTTCAATTAAATCTTCCATAGTTTTCTCTAAGGTACTTAAGTTTTCCTCTTCTTCATTTGATAATTTTTGTGGATATTGAGGTTCTGGTTCTGGATCCGAATAATTACTATAGCAATTATTGAGTAGTGTCTTCTTACGTAAGAATCAATAATCCAAAAATACTGTGCAATACCGTGTGCTACTGCGCAACCACTCGTATTACTGTACTTTAACCACCGGGTATTCCAACAGTGTTAACGATAATAACTACGCCGTTATTTATAAAAAAACTCATACTTGTCGTTTTCTGTTATGGGACCCACAAATGGCTGCGCCATCATACGAATATTTCTCGACAGCAAGAATATTCCACGACCAAACGAATATTCCTCGACAACAATGAATATTTTATAACCACTTACTTACTTAAAATATTTATGCATTTTTCCCATAACTAACCACATTAACCAAATCAACCCCTTACTATATCAAAATAATGAATAGAGAAAAATCAATTTTATTTATAAAAAGTTGGGGTCTTACAACCTCCCCTCCTTATGAAATTTCGTCCTCGAAATTGACGTACGTATCTGGTGTTTCGAAAAGGTGAGGGTACCTCGCTTTCATTTCCGATTCCAACTCCCAGGTCATTTCCAAAATAGCATGGTTCCTCCGCAAAACCTTGACTTGTGGCATAACCTTTGTGCGTAGGACATGCTCTTTCCTATCCAAGATCTTGACAGGTACCTCCTCGTACATTAAATCTTCGGTTATCTCGTCTGATTCTAACTCAATAATGTGGTTTGGATTTTTCACATATTTATGAAGCACAAATATGTGAAAAATATTATGAACACGAGACATGATTAGGGGTAATGCGAGTCTATATTGTAAGACCCCGATTTTTTTTAATAAAATAGAATTTCCTTTATTTATTATTTTGAAATAGTAAGGGTTTATTTGATTAATGTGGTTAGTTATGAGTAAAATGCGTAAATATTTTTAAATAAGCAAATGGTTATAAAATATTCATTGTTGTCGGGGAATATTCGTTTGGTCGTGGAATATTCTTGCTGTCGGGGAATATTCGTACGACGGCGCAGCCTTTTGTGGGCCCCATAACGGAAAGCGATTAGATGAAGAAAATGACAAGTATAAGTTATTTATAAATAACGGCGTAGTTGTTACTGTTAATACTGTTGGAATACCCGGTGGTTAAAACACAGTAATACGCGTTGTTGCACAGTTACACACGGTATTGCATCAATTATTGATTTTTACGTAAGAAGGCACTACTCAATAATTGTTACAGTAATTACTGTTTAATATTTTATTTTATTGATTCAATAATTGCTACGTTGATATTTTATATTACTGTTGTTTCAATAATTGTCACTACACAGTATTTTCATTATCGGATCAATAATTCATATTATTTGAATAATATTATTAGATAACATTATTTGAATAATATTATTAGATAACATTATTGGCAATGTCTAGAAAGTTCTGTCTAAGGAGAGGTTTGGTCACCTAATTGCGTGCCAGTAAGGAGAGATCCTTATTGGAAAGCCCCCTCTTTCCTGGAAACGGCCTGGTTGCCAGTATTGTGATTCTGTAATATTATTTGTGAATAATTAATTATTGATTTATATGGTGAGAAAAATATTAATTTTATGTGGATATAGATGGAAAAAATTTTTAATGTGATAATTGTTAAAAATTAATAGTTTATCTTTTTTTGATAAAATAATTCATTTAAATATATTATTATATTTTAATAATAAAATAATGATGATATTTTTACAATGAATGTGGAATATATGAGTATATGAGGAGAAAGAGTATTTTTGTTGCATTAAATGATTAACACATGTTTTGTGTGTCGGTGGACCCCATTTCTTGGCTAAAATTTGATTATAGCCTGTAAAATCGGTCGTTTGTGAATTTCGGCTGATTTCTGTTTGGAATTTGGAAAAACTTTCTTATGCAAAGTTGTAGATAGTGAAATTTCCTACGAAAAATACATGTGATTTGAATTTTTCTGATAAAAGGCTATTTATTATGAATTATTGAAGTTCCGTAGTTCCGAAATAATTAGTTTTTGAAAGTTTTAATTATTTTTAATTACAAAAACGTTTTTAACAAGTTGGTGGGCTCATTTTGTTGTTAAACATGTGGGATTCCAGCATTCAAAGGTCGGCGTAGGAATTTATATATAATATATTAATATTATATTAAATTTTTTGCTTTGGTGTTCTAAGCATTTTTCTATAAATAGGATGCTTAGGTTAAAATTGAAAATCACATCAGAAACTAAAGTTTTCTCTTTCTTTCTCTCTCGATATATTGAGCGTATTTTTGTGAATATTCTGGTACTTTGAGAGTTGCTATACGGTGCAAGTTCCTTCAGCACTATATCTAATTTTTCAGTCAGAAGTACTGTCTTTCTAAGGTAAGGGATGCTATTTTTTTTATAAATGATATTATTTCTTTCAATATCATTACGTCGGAATATTGGTAAGATTTTTCTTGTGAAATTCTTATCTTTTTATGTCGGGATTACTATTCACGAGTTACTATTTATGAGTTACTATTCACGAGTTACTATTCATGAGTTACTATTCACGAGTACTATTCACGAAGCATGATAATTTTTCTTATGGAATTTTTACCTTTTAGTATCGGAGTTACTATTCACGTATACGACACTATTCACGTATCGGCACTATTCACAAATACGGCACTATTCATAGAAAAATTAAATTTTCTTTTCTGTGTCCAAGATTGTCTGTTATGGTTCCTATCTTTGATTGGATTTATGTTTTGATCTTCATTTTTGAATTCTACTCCACAATAGTTATTATGGAGTATTTTTAAACATGGATAAACCGAAGTACGAATCCTTACTATTTGTTCTTTTGTCTCACTGGATTCGTTTTCTTTAAAAATATATTTTTCATCATCCTCAGTCCTAAATGATGATATTACTGAATATATTTGGCCTGTAGTGCAAAGATGAATGATTTCTTGATGAATATCTTTGGCCTGTAGTGCAAAGATGACTATTTGATTCAAGATGTATATTGATTGATATTACAGGGATAAAATATCAATGATGGACTTTTAAATTCATAGATGATAGTAGATTTCATTCTCTACTTAACTCTTCTAATGAATTGTTATTTTCGCTGCAGTTGTTGATCTAAAACTTGTTGGCTATTGTATTCTATCAGATTTTTTCCTGTTAAGGACTAACGATAATTTGTTCTATATTATCTTAGTCATAATAATCTTTACTGGGCTAGTTGAGCTCACCCTTTTCCTTTTTGTTCCATTTTTCTTCTCAGGAGGCGAGAATGTAGCGGGTACTAGTCGGGGTATGGAATGATGGTTCAAGATAGTTGTTTTAGTAGTCATCACTATTTTGTAAAATAGTGTATCAATAATTATAATGAGGACTCCATTTGAGTTTGAATACTGTCTAGATGATAATATTTGTATTTAAACTCACAGTATATGTGTTGTCGTATTTTGCACGACAATTATAATAATAAAGTTATAGTTGTTTCTGTACCATGTATTTGGCGACTCAGAATGGGTTGGGTGGAATGAACCTATTTTTGGGGCGTCACAGTTGGTATCAGAGCTTAGGGATATGGTCTCTAGCGGAGATCGGAGAATAGAACTAGGAGGGGAGAGACGAGTAAATCCTTCACTAGTGTGTCCTACCTAAGCTTATTTGTTGGTTGGTCAAAGTATAGGGATATTATGTGATATGTTAATTTCTTTAATTAACCCTTATTTTATGGCAGTATTTGAGAATGGCAGCTGAGAATGTTAACAATGGAGTGAATGAGACCGTGGAAACACCTTTAATCACCTACCAGGGGAACGTGCAACAGGAAGGCAATGTTCCTCCTGTAAACAACACCACTGATCAGACGATGAACGATGGGATATTTAGAAGCTTTTTGCAGTTCATGCAAAATCAGACGAGGGAGACTCGTGTACAAAATACAGGTGGAAATGATAGTAACACGCGGTTTGTCACTGCCAAGTAGTTCAAAGAGTTGGGACCACCAGAATTCTGGGGAAAGCCTGATCCAATTAAGGCGGAGACGTGGGTCAAATAAATTACCAAGATATTCGATGTCTTGGGATGCACGGAGAAACAGAAGGTTTCATTCGCCACTTTTATGTTCCGTAATGAGGCAGATTACTGGTGAAAATCTGTGAAGCGTACCCAGTCAGCCGTACTCAGCATGTCTTGGAAAACGTTTCAGAAACTGTTCAATGACAAGTACTTTCCTGAAAGTATTTGTCATATGAAGGAGGTAGAGTTTATTAGACTAGAACAGAACAACGTGACGGTGTCCCAGTATGAGGCGAAGTTCGCAGAGTTATCCAGGTTTGCACCTCATTTGGTGGAGAATGAGGAACGTATGACGCGGATGTTTCTGAGAGGTTTGAAACACGACATACGTCAATATCTCATTTCTCACAAATTTTCTCTGTATTCAGACATTGTCAATAGGGCTCAATTATTAGAGTGAGATAATGAGTACGTTCAACCAGGGGACCACAACCAGGGTCGTACCGGTGGCAATAATCATCAGAGCAATGATAACCATCGTGGAGGAAATTATCGTACCAGAAATGGTAACCACTTCGGTGGTAATCATGGCCAAGATAATAGAAGAAATGATTCAAGTGGAAATTTTAAGAAGAAAAGATTTAACGATTTCGGGAAGACATCGGCAGCAGCACCAGCACCAGCAACAAATTCTAGGGGAGGAGAACGAACGCCAGTTAGATGGTACAAATGCGGAGAGGAGGGACATATAAGTCTAAACTGTTCACAGCCTTCCAAGGTATGTTATAATTGTGGAAAAGAAGGTCATATCGCTCGAGATTGTACGATAGCAAAACCCAGTCCAGCGGGGATGATGACTCAAAAGGCTGTCCCAGAAATGTCAAAGTCAACGGTTCCTGGAAGAGCATTTGTCGTGACTGGTCAGAATGCGAGAAACCCGAACGAAGTTAGCACGGGTTAGTTAATTATAAATTCTTACAAAGTTTATACCTTATTAGATACCGGTTCTACCCATTCATTTATCTCTCCTGCTTGTGCTCAACGTTTAAACTTGACTCTGGAGAAAATTAGACTTTGACTTATCTGTTGAAACTCCGTTAGGAGAAACTTTCGATACATCCACTATTTATAAATCTTGTTTGATCCAAGTTGTCACCATCACATTACCTATTGACCTTATTTCTTTAAAGATACTTGCATTTGATGTGATTTTAAGGATTTGATTGATTAACTACTCATCATGCCAAAATTGATTGCTTTCGTAAGGTTGTTAGTTTTCATATTCCTAAGCAACCTGTTATTCGAATTCAAGCAACCAAACCATTGAAGTCAAACATTTTCATATCAAGCCATAAAGTCATTCGTTTATTGAAAAACGGATGTCAAGTTTTCTTAGCCCATGTTATGGATTTGAACAAAGATACGTCAGATTTAAATAATATTTCTGTTGTTAATGAATTTCCTGACTTATTTCCTGAAGAACTTTCTGGCCTACCCCCAGAGCGTGATATTGAATTTTGTATCGTCTTTGAACCTGGTACAAAACCCATTTCTAAAATCTCATATCGAATGGCTCCTATTGAACTTCAGGAGTTAAAAACCCAACTATAGAAGTTGGTACCTGAGCCTCTATCTGGTGACTTCCTTTGTGGAATGCATTGAAGCCAAAACTCTCCGTAGGGGACGCCATATTCGTGTGGTAGTAAACTAATAGGTACCATTGTGACGTGCTATCCAAGAGTGGGATATGAGTCACAGTTGAGAGAAACCTAAGATAGGAATCGAAATACGTAGCTTTCTAGGCTTAGTTGGTTATTATCGGAGATTCGTGAAAAGATTTTCTCGAATCGCTACTCCATTAACTCAGCTGACTCGTAGAGATACAAAATTCGAATGTAGCAAGGAATGTGGGAAGAGCTTCAAAGAACTCAAGAGGAGACTCATTTTGGCACCTGTTCTGAATATACCATCCTGGAAAAACAAATGTGGTAGCTGACGTATTGAGTAGAAAATCACATGTGGTTACGAGTGCGATGTTTTTAACAAAAAGACCCATTTCGTATGACTTACAAATGATAGAGATAGAGTTAAAGACTCTATGGATCACGTGATGATATACGAGTAAAATCGACTTTAATCGATAAAGTTAAAACCGCTCAAGCTACACACCGGAGCTGATGAATATGAAGAAGGAGGTGCAAGAAGTTGTTATTCCAAAAGCGAGAATCGGCGATGTGAGGAAAGCTCAAACCTTCGATTTATTAGTCCATTTAAAATCCTCGAACGAATAGGAACTGTGGCCTATAGACTCGTTTTACCGCCAAGTATGTCGCGTGTTCATAACGTTTTTCACGTATCGAAGTTACGAAATTATGTGGACGACCCGAACCACATTATTGAGTTAGAACCAGACGAAATAGCCAAAGATTTAACGTACGAGGAGGTACCTGTCAAGATCTTGAATAGGAAGGAGCATGTCCTACGCACAAAGGTCATACCGCAAGTTAAGGTTTTGTGGAGGAACCATGCTATTGAAGAAATGACCTGGGAGTTGGAAACAGAAATGAAAGCGAGGTATCCTCACCTTTTCGAAACACCAGGTACGTACGTCAATTTTGAGGACGAATTTTCACAAGGAGGGGAGGTTGTAAGACCCCGAATTTTTTTTTTATAAAATGGAATTTCCTTTATTTATTATTTTGAAATAGTAAGGGTTTATTTGATTAATGTGGTTAGTTATGGGTAAAATGCGTAAATATTTTTAAATAAGCAAGTAGTTATAAAATATTCATTGTTGTCGGGGAATATTCGTTTGGTCGTGAAATATTCTTGCTGTCGGAGAATATTCGTACGACGGCGCAGCCTTTTGTGGGCCCCATAACGGAAAGCGATTGTATGAAGAAAATGACAAGTATAAGTTGTTTATAAATAACGGCGTAGTTCTTACCGTTAATACTGTTGGAATACCCGGTGGTTAAAACACAGTAATACGTGTTGTTGCACAGTAGCACACGGTGTTGTACCAATTATTGATTTTTACGTAAGAAGGCACAACTCAATAATTGTTACAGTAATTACTGTTTAATATTTTATTTTATTGATTCAATAATTGCTATGTTGATATTTTATATTACCGTTGTTTCAATAATTGTCACTACACAATATTTTCATTATCGGATAAATAATTCATATTATTTGAATAATATTATTAAATAACATTATTGACAATGTCTAGAAAGTTCTGTCTAAGGAGAGGTTTGGTCACCTAATTGTGCGCCAGTAAGGAGAGATCCTTATTGGAAATCCCCCTCTTTCTTGGAAACGGCCTGGTTGCCAGTATTGTGATTCTGTAAATATTATTTGTAAATAATTACTTATTAATTTATATGATGAGAAAAATATTGATTTTATGTGGATATAGATGGAGAAAATTTTTAATGTGACAATTGTTAAAAATTAATATTTTATCTTTTTCTGATAAAATAATTCATTTAAATATATTATTATATTTTAATAATAAAATAATGATGATATTTTTATAATGAATGTGGGATATATGAGTATATGAGGAGAAATAGTATTTTTGTTGCATTAAATGATTAACACATATTTTGTGTGTCGGTGGACCCTATTTCTTGACTAAAATTTGATTATAGCCTGTAAAATCGCCCGTTTGTGGATTTCGGTCGATTTCTGTTTGAAATTTGGAAAAACTTTCTTCTGCAAAGTTGTAGATAATGAAATTTCCTATAAAAAAGACATGTGATTTGAATTTTTCTGATAAAAGGGCTATTTATTATGAATTATTGAAGTTCCGTAGTTCCGAAATAATTGGTTTTTGAAAGTTTTAATTATTTTTAATTACAAAAACGTTTTTAACAAGTTGGTGGGCTCATTTTGTTGTTAAACATGTGGGATTCCAGCATTCAAAGGTTGCTCCCAACTTTGGTTGCTTCAATCTTCGTCGGGTCAACAGATACTCCATGTTTTGACACCACGTGTCCATGGAATGCTACTTCCTCAAGCCAGAACTCACATTTCTTCAGCTTGGCATATAGCTTGTTATCATGAATCCTTTGAAGTACCAGTTTCAAATGGTGCTCATGATCTTCACGGATTTTGGAATAGATGAGGATGTCATCAATAAAGACAATAACGAACTGATCTAAATATTCTTTGAACACACAGTTCATCATATCCATGAAAGCAGTAAGAGCATTAGTTAATCCAAAAGACATGACTAAAAATTCATAATGTTCGTACCGAGTTCTGAAGGCAGTCTTCGAAATATCCTCAGTTTTAATCTTCAGCTGATGATATCCAGAACGAAGATCAATCTTTGAAAAGAATTATGCTCCTTGTAACTAGTCGAACATGTCATCAATGTGAGGTAGCGGATACCTATTATTGATGGTGACATGGTTTAATTTCCGATTGTCAATACAAAGTCCCATACTCCCGTCTTTCTTCTTTATGAATAAAAAGGAGCACCTCAAGGAGATGTACTAGGACAAATGAAACCTATGTCTAACAACTCCTGTAGTTGGACCTTTAACTCCTGAAGTTTAATAGGAGTCATTCGATATGGGGTTTTAGAAATGGGTTTTTTACCAGGTTCAAGGTCAATAAAGAATTCAACTTCTCGTTCTGGGGATAGACCGAGAAGTTCTTCAGGAAATACGTCAGGAAATTCACTAACAACAGATATATTATTTAAATCTGACGTATTTTTGTTCAAGTCCATGACATGGGCTAAGAAAGCTTGACATCCATTTCTCAATAAACGAATGGCTTAATAGCTTGATATGATAGTGATTAACTTTAGTGGTTTGGTTGCTTGAATTCGCATAACAGGTTGGTTAGGAATATGAAAACTAACAACCTTACGAAAATAATCAATTTTGGCATGATGAGTAGTTAACCAATTAATCCCTAAAATCACATCAAATGCAAGTATTTTCAAAAAAATAAGATCTACAGGTAATGTGATGGTCCCGACTTGAATCAAGCAAGATTTATAAACAGTGAATGTAATGAAAGTTTCACCTAACGGAGTCTCAACAGACAAGTCAAAGTCTAATTTCTCTGGAGTCAAGTTCAAACGTTTAGTACAAGTAGGAGAGATAAAAGAATGGGTAGAACCGGTATCTAGTAAGGTATAAACTTCGTAAGAGTTTATGATTAGCTTACCCGTGATCACCTCGTTTGGGTTCCTCGCGTTTTGGGTAGTCACGACAAACGCTCTTCTAGGAACCACCGACTTTGACTTGTCCGGGATAGCCTTTGAAGTCACCATTCCCGCTGGACTTGGTTTCACTACAGGATAATCTCTAGCTATATGACCTACCTTTCCACAGTTATAACACACCTTGGATTGTTGTGGGCAGTTTGGGCTGACGTGTCCCTCTTCCTCGCATTTATAACATACGACCGATGATCGTTCTCCTCCCCTAGGAACAGTTGATGCTGGTGCTGACGTCTTCAAGTTGTCATTATTGTACCTTCTCTTTTTGAAATCTCCCCCGACTCGCTTCTTCTACTATCATGGCCACGATTACCACCAGAGTGGTTACCGCTTCTATTCGGATATTTTTCTCCTTGCTGGTTGTCATTGCTCTATTGACTGCTGCCAACGGTATGACCCTGGTTGTGCTCCCTCAGTTGAACATACTCATTATCTCACTCTAATAATTGAGCCATGTTCACAACATCTGAATATAGAGAAAATTTATGAGAGATAAAGTATTGACGAATCTTGGGTTTCAAACCTCTTAGAAATATCCGCGTCATACGTTCCTCATTCTCCACCAAATGAGGTGCAAACCTGGATAACTCCGCGAACTTAGCCTTGTACTGGGACACAATCATGTTGTTCTGTTCTAGTCTAATAAACTCTACCTCCTTCATATGATGAATACTTTCAGGAAAGTACTTGTCATTGAACAGTTCCTGAAATGTTTCCCAAGACATATTGAGTGAGGCAGGCTGGGTACACTTCACAGATTCCCACCAGTAATCTGCCTCACCATGGAACATAAAGGACGAATGGAACCTTCTGTTCCTCCGTACATCCCAAGACATCAAATATCTTGGTAATTTGCTTAACCCATATTTCTTCCTTGATCGGATCCGGCTTTCCCAAAAAATTTGGTGGTCCCAACTCTTTGAACTGCTTGGCTGTGACAAGCCGCGCGTTACCATTGTTTTCACCTGTATTTTGTACACGAGTCTCCCTCGTCTGATTTTACATGAACTACAAAAAGCTTTTAAATATCACATCATTCATCGTTTGATCGGTGGTGTTGTTTACAGGAGGAACATTGCCATTCTGTTGCACGTTCTCCTGGTTGGTGATTAAAGGTGTCTCCACGGTCTCACTCACTCCATTGTTAACATTTTCAGCTGTCATTCTCAAATACTGCCATAAAATAAGGGTTAATTAAAGAAATTGACATACCACATATTATCACTATATTCTGACCGACTAATTAAATACCAAATAAGCTTAGGTAGGACACAATAGCGAAGGATTTACTCGTCTATTCCCTCCTAGTTCTATTCCCCGATCTCCGCTAGAGACCATATCCCTAATCTCTGATACCAACTGTGATGCCCCCAAAATAGGTCCAATCCACCCAACCCATTCTGAGTCGCCAAATATATGGTACAGAAATAACTACTTCATTATTACAATTGTCGTGCAAAATATGACAACATATATGCTGTGAGTTTAAATATAAATATTGTCATCTAGACAATATCCAAACTTAAATAAGTCCTCATTATAATTATTGATACACTATTTTAAAATATTGTGAGGACTGCTAAAACAACTGTCTGAACCTATCACTCCACACCCCGACTAGTTCCCGCTATATTTTCGCCTCCTGAGAAGAAAAATGAAACAAAAAGAAAAAGAGTGAGCTCAACTAGCACAGTAAAGAATATTATGACTAAGATAATGTAGAAAAAATTATCGTTAGCCTTCAATAAATCAGAAAAAATATAATGGAAAACAAGTTTTAGATCAATATTCGCAGCGGAAATAACAATTCATTAGAAGAATTAAGTAGAGAATGAAGTCTACTATCTTCTATGATTTAAAAGTCCATCACCAACATTTTATCCCTGTAACATAAATCAATATACATCTTGAATCAAATATTCATCTTTGCTCTACAGGCCAAAGATATTCATTTGTATCACCAGTTGGTCATGTTCATCTCAACACCTGTTCATCTTTACACCACGGGCCAAAGATATTTATCAGGTAATCATTTATGTTTGCACTACAGGCCAAAGATATTCAGTTATATTATGACGCCCCCAAAATAGGTATACATCACCTATTCTGAGTCGCCAAATACATGGTACAGAAATAACTACAACATCATTACTACAATTGTCGTGCAAAATACGATAACACATAAACTGTGAGTTTAAATATAAATATTATCTTCTAAACAATATTCACACTCAAATAAGTCCTCATTACAATTATTGAAATACTATTTTATAAAATAGTGAGAACTACTAACACAACTGACTGAAAACATCACTCCATACCCCGACTAGTTCCCGCTATATTTTCGCCTCCTGAGAAAAAATGGAACAAAAAGAAAAAGGGTGAGCTCAACAAGCCCAGTAAAAAATATTATGACTAAGATAATATACAACAAATTATCATTAGTCTTCAACATAAAAAAAACTGATAAAATATAATAGACAACAAGTTTTAGATCAACAACTGCAGCGGAAACAGCAATCCATTAGAAGAGTCGAGTAGAGAATGAATTCTACTATCTTCTAAGATTTAAAAGTACATCATCAATATTTTATCCCTGTAATATCAATCAATATACATCTTGAATCAAATATTCATCTTTGCACTACAGGCTAAAGATATTCATTTGTATCACCAGTTGGTCATGTTCATCTAAATATCTGTTCATCTTTGCACTACGGGCTAAAGATATTCATCAGTTAATCATTCATCTTTGCACTACAGGCCAAAGATATTTAGTAATATCATTATTTAGGACTGAGGACGATGAAAAATATCTTAAAAAAAACGAATCTAATGAGACAAAAGGACAAATATTAGGGATTCGTACTACAGTTTATCCAAGTTCAAAAATACTCCATAATAATCAATTGTGGAGCAAAATTCAAAAATAAAGATCAAAACATGGATACAATCAAAGATTATAACCATAATAGACATCTTAGACAAAGAAGAGAAAATTTTATTTTTCTGTGAATAGTGTCGTATTTGTGAATAGTGTCGTATACGTGAATAGTACCGTATACGTGAATAGTAATCTCGACACAAAAAGGTAAAAATTCCACAATAAAATTCATATCAATATTTCGGCATAATGATATTGGAGAAAATAATATCATTTACGAAGAAAATAACATTCCTTACCTCAAAAGAATACTACTTCCGACTGAAATATCAGGTATAAGGCTGAAGAAAGCTTGTATTGAATAGCAACTCTCAAAGTATCTAAATATTCACAAAAATACGCTCGAAAATATATATATAGAGAGAGAAAACTTGTTTCTGGTGTGATTTTTAATTCTAACCTAAGCACCTATTTATAGAAAAATGCTAGAACGCCAAAGTAGACTAAATAATAAAATATTAATATTCTAAAATCATTTCAAGCATGCCACTTTGATTTTTCAGCATACAACTTTGAATTTGCAGCCTACCATTTCAGCATTTTCCACAAAAAAAACAAAAGTGGGCCCTCCCATATTTTAATAAAAACATTTATTTTTGAAACTTCAATAATTCATAATAAATAGCTCTTTTATCAGAAAAATTTGAATCTCATGTCTTTTTCATAGGAAATTTAATTCTCTACAACTTTGTAGAAGAAAGTTTTTCCAAATTCTAAACAAAAAATGCCCGAAATTCACATACGAACGATTTTTAATACCTCCATTCCGATAAAATACTGATAAAATACCTCAGCATTAACTCCTTCATTTATATCCACATAAAATAAATATTTTCTTATCATATAAATTAATAATTTATTATTCATAAATAATATTACAGAATCACAATTATGACAACTAGGTCGTTCCGAGGAAAGAGGGGGCTTTCCGATAAGGATTTCTCCTTATTGGCGTGCAATTAGGTGACCAAATCTCTCCTTAGACAGAACTTCCTTAGACATTGCCAATAATGCTATCTAATAATATTATTCAAATAATATAGATTATTGATCTGATAATAAAAAATACTGTGCAATGACAATTATTAAAATAACAATAATATAAAATATCAATATAGCAATTAATGAATCAATAAAATAAAATATTGAACAGTAATTACTGTAACAATTATTGAGTAGTGCCTTCTTACGTAAGGATCAATAATTCAATAATACTGTGCAATATCGTGTGCTACTGTGCAACCACGCGTATTACTGGACCTTAACCACCGGGTATTCCAACAGTGTTAACGGTACCAACTACGCCGTTATTTATAAAAATTCAAAATTGTCGTTTTCTTCATCCAACCATTTTCCGTTATGGGGATCCAAAAATAGCTGCGCCATCGTACGAATATTCCTCGACAGCAAGAATATTCCACGACCAAATGAATATTCCCCGACAACAATGAATGTTTTATAACCACTTGATTATTTTGTAAAATTTGCACATTTCACCCATAATCAAAGCATTATATCAAATTAACACCTTATTATTCAAAATAATAATTAGAGAAAATTTGATTTTATTTATGAATAAGTTGGGGTCTTACATATATCATCATTTAGGACTGATGATGATGAAAAATAACTTAAAAAAAATGAATCCAGTGAGATAAAAGGACAAAGATTAGGAATTCGTACTTCAGTTTATCCAAGTTTAAAAATACTCAATAATAATCACTTGTGAAACAAAATTCAAGAATGAAGATCAAAATATAGATATAATCAAATATAGTAACCAAAATAAACAACTTGGACAAAGAAAAGAAAATTTAATTTTTTTGTGAATAGTGTCGTATTCGTCAATAGTGCCGTATATGTGAATAGTACCGTATACGTGAATAGTAACTCCGACACGAAATGGTATAAATTTCACAAGAAAAATCCTACTTCGTGAATAGTACTTGTGAATAGTATCGTATTCGTGAATAGTACCGTATACGTGAATTGTAACCTTGACATGAAAAGGTAAAAATTTCATAATAAAATTCACACCAATATTTTGGTATAATGATATTGAAAGAAATATTATCATTTACGAAGAAAATAACATCCCTTACCTCAAAAGAACAATACTTCTAACTGGAATATCGGATATAATGCTAAAAAAAACTTGCACTGCTTATCAACTTTCAAAGTATTTAAATACTCACAAAAATACGCTCGATATTATAGAGAGAAAATTTTTGATTTTGGTGTGATTTTCAATTCTAACCTAAGCATCCTATTTATAGAAAAATGTTAGAACGCCAAAGTAGACATAACCTGCTACCTGATGGCTTTACCTGCTGCTAGTCACGCACACCACCATTGAAAAAAATTCTCAGCACACCAACAAGGACAAGAGTGGGGCCCACCCATTCTAGAAAATTTTCAAAAATGTTTTAAATTTAAACAATATTCAGAAACTTTAATAATTCATAATAAATACACCTTTTATCTAAAAAATACGATTTTTATGTCCATTCCATAGGAAGTTTAATTCTCTACAACTTTGTAGAAGAAAGTTTTTCCAAATTTCAAATAGAAAATGACCGAAATCCACATACGGATGATTTTAACACCTCCATTCCGATAAAATACTGATAAAATTTTTCAGCATTAATTTCTTCATTTATATCTACATAAAAATAAATATTTCCATATCATATAAATCAATAATTAGTTATTCACAAATAATATTATAGAATCACAATAATGACAACCAGGTCGTTCCCATGAAAGATGGGACTTTCCGATAAGAATTTTTCCTTACTGGCACGCAATTAGGTGACCAAACCCCTTTTTTAGACAGAACTTCCTTAGACATTGCCAATAATACTATCTAATAATATTATTCAAATAATATGAATTATTGATCTGATAATAGAAAATACTGTGCAGTGATAATTATTGAAACAACAATAATATAAAATATCAACGTAGCAATTATTGAATCAATAAAATAAAATATTGAACAGTAATTACTGTAGCAATTATTGAGAAGTGTCTTCTTAAGTAAGAATCAATAATCCAAAATTACTGTGCAATATCGTGTGCTACTGTATAACCACGCGCATTACTATACCTTAACCACCGGGTATTCCAACAGTGTTAACGGTAACAACTACGCCGCTATTTATAAAAAAACTCATACTTGTCGTTTTCTTCATCCGACAATTTTTCGTTATGGGGCCCACAAATGGCTGATCCATCGTACGAATATTCTCCGACAGCAAGAATATTCCACGACCAAAAGAATATTCCCGACAACAATGAATATTTTATAACTACTTGCTTACTTAAAATATTTGTGCATTTTACCCATAACTAACCACATTAATCAAATCAACCCCTTACTATATCAAAATAATGAATAGAAGAAAATTAATTTTATTTATAAAAAATTGGGGTCTTACAAATATGAACTTAGATAAGAATTTTCATAAGTTGAAAAAATTGATTTAGTTGGTGTGCATTAAAATTTTAATAGGGTTCTTGGTTGCAAGAAAAATTATTATTTCAATTATAATAGGAGTCCATCTTTTCACAAATCACAAAACAAATAAAAAACTAAACACGAAAGTCACAAAAAATATATAAATAAATAAAATTTCTAATTCTAAGGTTAACCTAAATAAAATCTAGACATCTCCTAACTGTTTCAAGTTACAACTTAAGGTCCACAAAATTCAAAATTAATCACACCACTAGCCATGTAAGTGTAAGAAATGTGAGAGTCTCTCCATGGGTATGGTGACTAATTGAATAACCATACGTTCTTTAAGCGTTTACCTTTTGAACCACTTGCCTAGACACCAGTAGTTTGATTAATTTAAATTTTAGACTCCTCTTGAAGTCCCTTGCCCTAAATGAGCTCGAAGTCCTAGGGACAACGTCTATTTGATTTTATTAAGGCAAGGTTATGCAAAATGAATCGGTGGTTTGTGGACCAAGGAAGGGTGATGAAATCCCTACATTATCTTGTTACATGTTTTTACCTTTAATGTTAGATTAAAGTTGAAAATCTACAAATAAAATAAAAAAAACTATAAACAAATAAAATGTCCTAAAACTATGTGAATTACGAAAGAAAGAGAAATTTGACGTACCTCAATCCTCCAGTAGTCACCACTACTTTTATTTGACAAAAATAAATAAATAAATAAAAACCTAAACATGATGCTCTACGTGAGTGAATGCATGAATGCGACTATTAGTTTTCCAACTAATAATTGATTCGTGTTTTGCATAAAATTAAAAAGAGTTTCAATTAGAGCTTCCATAGTTTTTTCTAATATACTTAATTTTTCCTCTTCTTCATTTGATAATTCTTGTGGATATTTTGGTTCTGGATCCAAATATGAATATAAATATGAACTTAGATAAGGATTTTCATAAGTTGAAAAAAATTGATTTACTCGGTGTGCATAAAAATTTTGATAGGGTTCTTGATCCCAAGTTAAATTATTATATAAATAAATAAAATAAAATTCCTAATTCTAAGGTTAACCGAAATAAAATATAGATAGTTTCTAACTGTTCCAAGTTACACTTTAAGGTCCACAAAATTCAAAATTAGTCACACCACTAGCTAGGTAAGTATAAAAAAGGTGAGAGGTTCTCCATGGGTACAGTAACTAATTGAATAATCACACATTCTTTAGGAGTTTATCTTTTGAACCACTTGCATAGACACCCGTAATTTGATTTATTTAAAATTTAGCCCCATCTTGGAGTCCTTTATCCTAATTGAGCTCGAAGTCCTAGGGCCAACGTCTACTTAATTTTATTAAGGCAATGTTATGCAAAATGAATTGGTAGTTTGTGAGCCAAGGAAGGGTGATGAAATTTTCACATTTTCTTGTTACATGCTTTTGACCTTAATGTTAGAATAAAGGTGAAAATCCACAAATAAAATAAAAAAATTGTAAACAAATAAATTATCCTAAAACTATGTGAATTACGAAAGAAAGAGAAATTTGACGTACCTCAATCCTCCAGCAATCATCATAGTTTATATTTGACAAAAATAAATAAATTAATAAATAAAACTCTAAATCGGATGTGCTCTACGTGAGTGAATGCATGAATGCGACAATTAGTTTTCTAACTAACAATAAAAAATAAAAAAAACTAAGGTATTATTTTTTTGAGTTGAGATGCAAAGTACCAGGAAAATCGTAACAATAATCTTGTCTTTCTGCACCTTTGATCCACTTCGATAATCCTGAAAAATAAAAATAATAGTAGAAAAAAAACTAAGTCGAATAAATAAAAATTAAGGAATACAAAATTTAGTCTAGTCCTCGGCGACGCCAAAAACTTGATGTGGTAAAATTATGTACTGTAAGTGCATAGTGTCAAATTGAAGAACTGACAAGTACATGTAAAACCACAGAGACTAGATTAATTTTAATATATCCTTGATATATATTTTAGGCGAATTAAAAATAAAGATTTAGAATCGATTAACTATAATTAAACTAACTAATAATAAGAAAACAATCTAGGATTTTGAATCCATTAAATAATAAACATAATAAATAATTCAATATCTTCTATTTTTATAACTTAACTATGATTTTGATCTTCCCTACCTTTTAATTTAATAATTTTACAATTAATGTGGACAAACATAGACTATGAAAATTTAAGGATTAATTATAACCCATCAAAACTTCTCCAAGCAAGCATGAATTATGAAAAATGTATCTTAACAATAATCTATCAAAACCTCTTAATTAATTTAAAATCACATATGAACTATAAAATGAAGGTATTTCAATAAAGAAACATAGGAGAAATTAATTAAACATAAAAACATAAATAATATAAGAGATACTATGACGAACGAGATTTTTTGTAATTTAATTTGATTATTTATTGAATTAAATAAATATTTTTCGATGATTTAATTATTGAGTTGAATAATTAATTGATGAAATTGTGGTTGATTAATTTAATTATATGTGTTACATTGATTAAATTAATGTGGAGAATTTTTATATTCAAAGTACGTATTTAATTGAGCTTATTTGATTAAATAAATTAATAAATAAGCATAATCTTATTTTAATTAATTTAATAATTAATTATAGATTCAATAATTTGGCATAATTAATAAATAAGAATTTTAATTATGTGACTATGTGAATTTATGTGATTTTATTCTATTTTATTTAATTAAATTAAATAAAATTAATTGATTAATTAGATGTGCGACCATTAACTATATAATAAGAGTTAATTAAATTAAATGAAAAAGGAGAATAAAAGATTAGCCAAACAAGGCCCTAAGGGGAGTTGCACCAGTTAACCCATTACGGATTAATTGACGCCACTAACTCACCCATTATATATTATATGTATTATACCTATATCTAATATTATACACCATATAAGTTCTTACTTTCATCACAGAAAAACTAGAGAGAAAATTGAGAGAATTTGTAACACCCCCTTTCCGAAATAGAAAGAGAGGTTACTCAAAACATAACAAAACTGATGAATTTAATAGCAAGGCTCAAAGCCACAAAAGAATAGCCTTAATAACTGATAAATACCACAAGTCAACCATAATAAATCTCAAATTGTCTCAAACCACAATCTAAAATAACTATTACAATTCCAAGTAAACTGACACATCAAGTTTAAACAGAATATTTCTAAATCATTGGAATGAATGGAGCTCTCATCACACTTGCCCTTGATTCCCCTGATTACCTGCCGGAATAAAAACACAGCATGAGCCAAATGCCCAGTACGGATATAGAATACAATTAATGAACCGAAATAACTAACTCAATTAAATGAAATGAAACGAAACGAACTGAAATGAAACAAACAAAACTAACACAACGAAATAATAAGCTGAACCAAATGACTGGGTGTTATTTCATACCGAGCTCAAAACAAAACAAAAATATACCTTGCCACACAGGCAAGTCAAATAATGCTACACAGGCAAATCACACATGTTGGACCGCGAATCTAATGCATGTAAAATCAGAAGGTGTGTTTAGCACAAACATCACCAATCCGCAGAACAAAACTAAACAGAAACTAGGGTCGACCCATAAATGGCCAACTCCCACCGGAGCACAAAACGGAGACGCCGTGGACTGATCACACCGCCACGGAAGGTGTCATGCCTCGGTGCCAAGAGCACATGCCTGTGGTACCCTCACAGGTGGTTATAGCTCAGGTATACCCTACGGTATTCTAACAAAATATAATGTCACAACACATGCGACACAACAAAGGGGTTCGAACATGTACATGTTAAACTGAAACGAAATATCAACATAAAGTCTCCAAATATATTAACATGTACTTTCTACAAAGATCGAAATAAATATTAACCATGACACACTAGGCCAAAGAGTACAAATACTAATGCCAAAATAAAATATTCTCACGAATTTAAGAAGGAACAATTATGAGAGATAAAACTAAATTTCGAAACGAATAACGAAACGAACAAATTAAAAACAAAAGAGTTTCGCTAAAAGAGTACGGAATCCGTACCTGGATTAAGCAATGTAATACCCAAAATTATTATCCCAATATAGTTCGTTAAATTCCTTCCGTTCGAACTAATTAAACAAAAAAAATAAAAATAAAAATCAATATAGTTACTTAATAACTATAATTTATAATAACATGAATTTATTTTCTAATTTACATTAGTTTTATGATACAAATCCAAATTAAGTTAAAATTAATCTTTTAATCGTTATCCTATTATTATTTTTGACAAAACAATAACTCTAATATATATATATATATATATATATATATATAATAGTAGACCATGCATAGATTTGAGATAGCCTTGATTGAAACAAAAATAAAAATAAAATAAAAATAAACCTGATGATCATATACCCTTTTCAATACTTCATAGTAAACTAAAAGAAATTAAAAAACATGGCAACAATTGATATACAAAGATGTAACCAAAATTAAAAAAACAAAAAAAAACAAACATGTGAACCTGAGTTCCCTTTTTATTCCAGTACGCATTTCTCTCTGAAATATACTAAGAGGCGGCTTCCCCCTCTTTCTCTTCCTCCGGTTGTATAAGGAAAATAGAATTAGGTTTAGTTATTTATTTACTTAAAAATAGATTTTATTAATTAATATATTTATTAACTCTCCAAGTTTTAATAAGATTCATTATTACCCACAAATATAATTTAAACCCAAATAATTTTAAAGTCTAATTTAATCAAATAAATTTTATCTATCATTTATTAATCAACATAAATTAAATGACCACTTTGATCCAAATAAAATACAAAGTCCAATTAATATATTTTTAATATAAATTTATTTTTTATTTATTTATTTATTATTTTACCGGGTATTACATCACCTACCCCTTAAAAAGGATTCCGTCCCCGAAATCAAAAGAATGAACGTACCAAATTTTCAAAGAGATGCGGATATTCTGCTCGAATAGACTCCTCAATCTCCCATGTAGCTTCCCGCTCCGAATGATTTCTCCACAAAACCTTAACAAACGGAATTGTCTTTCTCCTCATAATCCTCTCTTGACGATCCAAAATCGCCTCGGCTTGTTCCTCACAAGTAAGAACCTCTCGAATCTTATCGAACGGATATTGCACCACAAGCAACGGATGATAATGATAACTTCTCAATACCGACACGTGGAACACATTGTGCACGTGAGCTAGTTGCGGAGGCAAAGCTAACCGATACGCAACTTCACCAACCCTTTCCAAAATCTCAAATGGATCGATATAACCTGGACTAAGCTTTCCTTTCAACCCAAATCGCTGAATGCCCTTCCAAGGAGAAACTTTTAGAAATACATGTTCACCAGGTTCAAACTCTAAAGTCCTCCTATGCTTATCAGCATAACACTTCTGCCGTGATCGAGCCGACTTCAGTTTCTCCTTAGCCACCGTTACCTTCTCCGTAGTGATTTGAACTAACCCAGGCCCTTCTATGGCCCTTTCACCAATCTCATCCCAACAAGTTGGTGCCCGACACTTTCTACCATACAGTGCCTCAAAAGGAGCCATTCCAATACTTGCATGCCAACTGTTGTTATAAGCAAACTCAACTAGGCTCCAGTAATCATCCCAATTACCCGACCACTTAAGTGCACAAGACCTCAACATGTCTTCTAATGTCTGAATAGTCCGTTCGGATTGCCCATCAGTTTGCGGATGAAAAGAAGTACTAAAGTTGAGTCGAGTGCCCCAAGCTCGTTGAAACCCTTTCCAGAACTGTGAAGTGAATCGTGGGTCCCGATCTGAAATAATAAAAACTAGAGTACCATAAAGTCTAACAATCTCCTACTGAAAGATATGTGTCAACCTATCCACTAAGTAACCCTCACGGATCGCCAAAAAGTGTACCGGTTTAGTCAGCCGGTCCACTACTACCCAAATGGCATCATTCTTCCTGAAAGTCTTCGGCAAACCAGTCACAAAATCTATTGTGATATCCTCCCACTTCTACACTAGAATGTCTAACTGTTGTAGCAAACCACTAGCTCGTTGATGTTCTATCTTTACTTGTTGACAAGTGAGGCACTTCCCAACATATTCAGCCACGTCTCGTTTCATCCCATTCCACCAAAAATTCTTCTACAAATCCCTATACATCTTCGTAGAACCTGGATGAATAGAGAATGGCGAACTATGAGCCTCAGCCAACACCGCCTCCTGAATGATTAGATAGGACGGTACACACTATCGCTCACCCAACCAAATCACACCATGATCATCAATACGAAACTCAGACTACTTGCCATCCTCCAAATTCTGCGTCATACTCCACAACTCCCCATCTTCTTTTTGAGCTACTTTGACCCGCGAGATAAAAGAGGGCTCCACTCTCATACCCGCCAAATGACCATCTAAACCTCGTACATACAACTCCAACTCGAGCCGCTCCATATTCAAAATAAGCTGAGGTTGTGTAATAAGGGCTGCTACACTCCCTAAACTCTTTCAGCTAAGAGCATCTGCAACCACATTTACTTTCCACGGGTGATACTAAATCCTAGCATCATAATCCGTTAGAAGCTCCAACAAACGCCTCTGTCTCATGTTGAGCTCTTTCTGAGTGAAGATGTATTTAAGACTTTTGTAATCGGTGAAGATATCAAAAGTCTCTCCATACAAATAATGCCTCCAAATCTTTAAGGAAAAGATCACAGCTGCCAACTCCAAATCATGTGTGGGGTGGTTCACCTCGTAAGGTTTAAGCTGCCTAGAAGCATAAGCAATCACCTTACCATGTTGCATTAAAACGCACCCCAAGCCCTTCTTAGAAGCATCACTATAAATCTGGTAACCTCTTGTCCCCGACGGCAATGCAAGTATAGGAGCTGTCACAAGTCGTTTCTTCAATTCCTCGAAACTCTTCTCACGCTCCTCATTCCATACAAACTTCACGCCTTTTCTCATCAACTGAGTCAATGGCAAGGCAAGCAGGGAAAATCCTTCCACAAACCTCCTATAATACCCTGCCAAACCCAAGAAACTCCTAATCTCTATCACTGTAGTAGGTCTCGGCCATTTAGTGATAGCCTCAACCTTTGCAGGATCCACCTTAATGCCTTCAGTCGAAATAACGTGGCCCAAAAATGCAACCTGCTCCAACTAAAACTCACATTTAGAGAATTTAGCATACAACTTCTCTTTCTCCAAAATCCCCAACACCGTGCGAAGATGCTCCTCATGCTCTTCCTTAGACTTGGAGTAAACCAAAATGTCATCAATAAAGATAATAACAATTTGGTCTAAGTACTCCCTGAACACCCGATTCATCAAATCCATAAACACCGCCGGAGCGTTAGTCAACCCGAATGGCATCACCAAAAATTCGTAATGCCCATATCGAGTACGAAAAGCCGTCTTAGGGATGTCCTCATCCCTCACCCTCAACTGATGATAGCCTGACCTCAAGTCTATATTCGAAAAATATTTTGCCCCCTGAAGTTGGTCAAACAAGTCATCAATCCTCGGCAATGGATACCGATTCCTGATGGTAATCTTATTCAACTCCCTGTAGTCTATATACAACCTCATAGACCCATCCTTTTTCTTCACAAACAAGACCGGAGCACCCCACAGCGAAACACTCGGCTGAATCACACCACGATCTAATAGTTCCTGCAACTGCTCTTTCAACTCTTGCAACTCCAATGGTGCCATTCGATACGGCACCTTAGAGATAGGCTCCGCACCAGGAATAAGTTCAACAGGCAAACTCCACTTCTCGTTGCGATGGCAACCCTGAAAATTCCTCAGGAAACACATCAAAAAAGTCATAAACAATTGGAACATCCTCAATACGAGACTCACCCTTAGAGGTATCTTTCACAAATGCCAAATACCCCTCACAACCCTTTGCCACCAACTTTCCAGCCTTTAAAGCTGAAATCAACTTCACCACCCTACTTGGTTGTGAACCCTGAAACACGAATTCTGGAGACTTTACATCTCAAAATATAACCTTCTTCACCTGAAAATTGATAGTGGCCTGGTGCTTATCCAACCAGTCCATCCCAAGAATGACATCAAAATTGTGCATACTCATCGGAAGAAGATTAGCCCTATGAATCTTATCCCCAAAACTGATCGGACACCCTCGATACAAATCAAAAATAACAACAGAAGTCCCCATCGGGGTAGCAATAGACATAATATAATCTAAAGACTGAGATGGCACACCCAGGTATTGAACAAAATACTGAGCAACAACGGAATGAGTAGAACCCGTATCAAATAAAATAGATGCCTCATGATTGCCAACTAAAAGAGTGCCAGAAACAGTACCTGGTGCACCTGCTGCCTGGTTATATGTCAAGGCAAACACTCGACCACCCTGACGCTGACCTCCATTGCCACCATTATCACCACCTCCACCATTTCCACGTAGACCGGTACAATCCCTAGCAATATAACCCATTTGTCCACACAAGAAGCATGCACCTGTAAGTCTGTGACACTGCCTCCCAGGATGATTAGCCCCACAAGTAGCACAAGGAGCTATCGGAATGAGATTTGGGTTACCCCCACCAGCTGGTCCAGGATAACGACCCTGATTCTATCCCTGCTGACGATTTTGCCACTGCGGACGATTCTGACCATTCCAAGGTAGCTGCAGCTGACGATTCTGCCCTTGTTGAGGCATCTGCTGATAACCCTTATTTTGATTCTGGCCACGCCACTACCCCTATTGGACACCACGATTCTTATTCCACTGACCACCCTAATTTTTCCCATGTTGACCCGATGTTTGACCCTGCTGGTCATCTCTGTCCCTCTTTTGACTCCCTTCCGATTTGGAAGATCGAAAATCTTGTCGCTCCATCTCAATATTCTTGGCCGCATTGGCCACTGCTGACACGTCTACAAACTTGTTGTTAATAAGATGTTGGCGATACCTATAATGAATCCGTCACTTGAACTTCTCTACCTGTTCTGCCGTCGTCCCTGCTGAGGTTCCCGCAAAGCCTGCTAACCTGGTGAACCTCATCATGAAATCCGTGATGGACTCGTCATCTTTCTATTGAATAGACAGATAGTCTCTAGCATAAGCCTCTTTATCAGCAGCTGGGAAGTACTGCTGATAAAAGACCTCACAAAATTCTGCCCAATTAAGTGTCTCAGCATAATTTTCACCTTTTGTTGTTTTCATTGCTTTCCACCACCTCTGTGCATCCCCTTCCAGCTTGTAAGCAGCAAGCAACATTCTCTGATTATTTGAACACCCTAACACATCAAAAATCTTCTCCAGGTGGGCAATCCAATTCTCTGCCTCAATTGGAGTCGGTGCTGAACTGAATGATTGTGGTTTCTGCTTCTGAAACCTTTCCAACCATACATACATTGCAACCCCCTGCTGATCAAGACCATCTGCATTCCCTTCCTCAACATTTGAATGTTGACCATTATTTCCCGAATTCCCTGGTTCAGGAATTTCTGGTGGCGGCTGCTACATTGTCTGTACAACCTGTGCCACCCAACTGAGGTAAAGCCTGATTCACCAAGGTAGTCAATTGAGCATTAATCTGATTATTAGGTTGCTCATTGGGCTGACCCTCACCTCTTCCCCTATTGTTGCCTCGCCTCCCAACAACTCTGGCGGATCTACGAGCCATCTAACAAAGAGATCAACGAATAGATAACAAAGTAGATTAGAAACAGATTCGAATATAACTGATATGATAGCTGAACAGAAAATTAAACAGAACAAACACCTAACCCAAAAGTCTACCCATAACTCACAGGTCAAACCTAAATAGGTTTTCTACAAGAAAGAACCTAAGCTCTGATACCAACTCTGTAACACCCCCTTTCCAAAATAGAAAGAGAGGTTACTCAAAACATAACAAAACTGATGAATTTAATAGCAAGGCTCAAAGCCACAAAAGAATAGTCTTAATAACTAATAAATACCACAAGTCAACCATAATAAATCTCAAATTGTCTCAAACCACAATCTAAAATAATTATTACAATTCTAAGTAAACTGACACATCAAGTCTAAACAGAATATTTCTAAATCATTGGAATGAATGGAGCTCTCATCACACTTGCCCTTGATTCCCCTGATTACCTGCCGGAACAAAAACACAGCATGAGCCAAATGCCTAGTACGGATATAGAATACAATTAATGAACCGAAATAACTAACTCAATTAAATGAAACGAAACGAAACGAACAAAACTAACACAACGAAATAATAGGCTGAACCAAATGGTTGGGTGTTATTTCATACCGAGCTCAGAACAAAACAGAAATATACCTTGCCACACAGGCAAGTCAAATAATGCCACACAGACAAATCATACACGTTGGACCGCGAATCCAATGCATGTAAAATCGAAAGGTGTGTTTGGCACAAACATCACCAATCTACAGAACAGAACTGAACAGAAACTAGGGTCGACCCATACGCCTCCCACAACAAAACACCAAATGGCCAACTCCCACCGGAGCACAAAACGGAGACGCCGTGGACTGATCACACCGCCACGGAAGGTGTCATGCCTCGGTGCCAAGAGGACATGCCTGTGGTACCCCCACAGGTGGTTATAGCTCAGGTATACCCTACTGTATTTTAACAAAATATAATGTCACAACACATGCGACACAACAAAGGGGTTCTAACATGTACATGTTAAACTGAAACGAAATATCAACACAAAGTCTCCAAATATATCAACATGTACTTTTTATAAAGATCGAAATAAATATTAACCACGACACACTAGGCCAAAGAGTACAAATACTAGCTTCAAATACTAATGCCAAAATAAAACATTCTTACGAATTTAAGAAGGAACAATTATGAAAGGCAAAACTAAATTTCGAAACGAATAATGAAATGAACAAATTAAAAACAAAAAAGAGTACGAAATCCGTACCTGGATTAAGCAATGTAATACCCAAAATTATTATCCCAATATAGTCCGTTAAATTCCTTCCGTTCGAACTAATTAAACAAAAAAAATAAAAATAAAAATCAATATAGTTACTTAATAACTATAATTTATAATAACATGAATTTATTTTCTAATTTAAATTAGTTTTATGATACAAATCCAAATTAAGTTAAAATTAATCTTTTAATCGTTATCCTATTATTATTTTGACAAAACAGTAACTCTAATATATATATAACACAGTTATGAAACATTAGTTCTAAAAATCAATTTACGAATTCTTTATATATATATATATATATATATATATATATATATATATATATATATATATATATATATAACAGTAGACCATGCATAGATTTGAGATAGCCTTGATTTAAACAAAAATAAAAATAAACCTGATGATCATATACCCTTTTCAATACTTAATAGTAAACTAAAAGAAATTAAAAAACATGACAACAATTGATATACAAAGATGTAACCAAAATTAAAAAAACAAAAACAAACAAACCTGTGAACCTGAGTTCCCTTTTTATTCCAGTACGCACTTCTCTCTGAAATATACTAAGAGGCGGCTTCCCCCTCTTTCTTTTCCTCCGGTTGTATAAGGAAAATAGAATTAGGTTTAGTTATTCTTTATATATATATATATATATATATATATATATATATATATATATATATATATATATATATATATATATATACAGTAGACCATGCATAGATTTGAGATAGCCTTGATTGAAACAAAAAAAACGTGATGATCGTATACCCTTTTCAATACTTAATAGTAAACTAAAAGAAATTAAAAAACATGGCAATAATAGATATACAGAGATGTAACCAAAATTAAAAAAACAAAAACAAACAAACCTATGAACCTGAGTTCCCTTTTTATTCCAGTACGCATTTCTCTCTGAAATATACTAAGAGGCGGCTTCCCCCTCTTTCTCTTCCTCCGGTTGTATAAGGAAAATAGAATTAGGTTTAGTTGTTTACTTACTTAAAAATAGATTTTATTAATTAATATATTTATTAACTCTCCAAGTTTTAATAAGATTCATTATTACCCACAAATATAATTTAAACCCAAATAATTTTAAAGTCTAATTTAATCAAATAAATTTTATCTATCATTTATTAATCCACATAAATTAAATGACCACTTTGACCCAAATAAAATACAAAGTCCAATTAATATATTTTTAATATAAATTTAAATTTTATTTATTTATTTATTATTTTATCGGGTATTACAGAATTGATTAGAGAGGAATTGGAGAATTCAAGTTTGTACCACCTTCAAATAGAGAAAGCAAGGGTAAACCCTAATCTATGTTTTATATTTCACGTATTATATTTTCTCCCAACTGAGTTATCTGATAATGGGATTTCATGAGTTCTTGTTTATTACTTAATGTTAGATGTCTATTAACATATATAACTCAATTGTATGTGATTTATATATGTTTTAAATTAAGTGATCCACGAAAGCATGCATATCTAAATTAGAATTTTGAAAAGTTACAGAGTTTTTCCATTACATGTTTTAAAAGTTCTCCGTGAATGGGAAATTTTACAATTTTTGATTATATATCTATATATGTATTACAAATTGTTCATAACATATTATATATCATGTATACATGAATCACAGTGATTAAATTCATGTAATTATGTGTTAATTGGGTTTTATGAAGCTACAGAGTATAGAAGTTGTATATATGGCCCTTACGTACAAATTAAATGCTTTAATCATATGTTTGGATCAAAATTGACACTTGAATATGCTTATGTATGTTGAAACGAATAAAAAAGAATTTAAATTGACGGATTCAGTTAATTAACGAATCTGTAATGTTAAAATTCATATTTTTCATCAAAACTTTACAAAATTTGAAAAATAGTGAAATTAAATGTTGTAATTTATGTAATTACGTGAATTAAAGTGTTAGAATCATGCTAAAGGCTTTGTGTGATATTTTTGTGAAGTCTATATATACTTCATGGGTAGCATTCAAATTCATCGTGTTAGTTTAATTTGGGATTTATTGGGTTGTTCTGTGTGTTTTTCGCGAACTACAAAATCTGGGTCTGCGTCGCAGCGCAACCGCGCAGCTCTGAAGAACAAATGGAGCGCACCGGCACCGCTCCAAAGAACAAATGGAGTGCGGCCGCGCCCTACCTACAAAATTTCAAAATTTTTTCTAAGTGTTCAAGTTTCAAAAATGTGTTTTTAAAACCTAATGTAATGAACATGAAGACATTTCAAGCATATAATAATATGTTAATTAACTTATGTTATGTGATTAATTAATAAGACT
This sequence comes from Panax notoginseng, assembly GCA_016801055.1. Lineage (NCBI taxonomy): Eukaryota > Viridiplantae > Streptophyta > Magnoliopsida > Apiales > Araliaceae > Panax > Panax notoginseng. The sequence goes on from CM029017.1 coordinate 190,293,722, forward strand.
TAAACCATTATTTGAAAAGTCCAATAACGTATTCAAAGACCAATGTTGGGATTCGATAGGCATATCAAACTATTGATTAATGGGTAATGTGAATGTATTGATATGTAGGATTTAATAAGGAACGTGAATTAATCGTAGCTTGTGCAAGAGGCAAGTTTCTAAATCTTACTTTTACATTGAGCAAGTATTCTATTCCTAAATTATTGTTGTTAAGCAAGTTCCTTAAATTCTAAATTATTCATTGATCAAGTCTTAGACTTGTATTCTATATCGAGTAAGTTCTTGTTCTTAATTGTTTAAGTTCAAGACTTCATATTAGATGTTATAATTCTTTTAAAGCTTGAATTCAGTTATACAATACTTATTCAATTGTATACCTTTTGAGAATTATTATTCGAATTGAATATCAATTATTGTTGAATCTTGTAAGACTAGCAAACCCTTATTGATTTGACTAGTCCATAGTTGATGAACGTTCTAAATTTCAGAACCATTGTTGAATTTATCCAAACCAAACTTCCTTTGGTGCGGACTCTAATGTCAAACTGAGATGAACAACCCTGTTATCGGGGATTAAGTATGCTTTAGCGTTAAGATATTGTGCACAGTATGGTACTAAGGGATGATCCCCCTAAGTACGAAAAGAAGAGTCTATGGTTTTATGATTGTTAAAGGTTTCAACTATAAATACTTGACAACCTAGAACGTAGTTCAAGGTCTTATGACCCTCAAAAGTTATTTTGATTCTTGTTATTCATTCTTGATTCAAAAGTCGAGTTTTCTTATTTCAGAAGTCTTTGATTCATTTGCATGTTATTATTTTATTATTATATTATTATATTTATGGGCAATCATGCTCACTCTTACGTAATAATAACATTGTAGTTAAGAACGAAAAGTCCGACGAGCCTTCTACTAGTAAAGGCAAGGGCAAAGTTAGCAAGTGATGAAAACTTGTTATTTATTTGATGTATTTATATTTGGGACTTATGTTAAAGTTGTGTAAGACTTATTATTTGTTTATGTTTCCGCATTTGAGATTTAAGGTTAGTATAACCTTGGATTGATGTTTTTACATTCAGATGTTGTAACTCCATAAGGAGAGAATTTATTTGTATCTATTTATGGTTTTTCATTTATTATGGGTAGATAGATACATGATGTTTGGATAGTGAACACCAAATTCCGTGAGAATTGATGTACCCAAATTTGGGGGGTGTCATAGGTTGGTATCAGAGCTGTAGGTTTTGAACCTTAGGTGGGGGAAAAAACCTTTAGGTAGTAGCCTTATAGAAGAACGAGAACATAGTGGTGATAAACTTTTATCGAGTTCTAAGAAATTAATTCCTTAATTCATTGATGATAATAAAAGACTTTATGTGCTTATATGATAAACTTATGTGTTCGCGAGTATCGATTAATAACTAAAACTTAAAATTATGTTGTCAGGATGTCGGATGTTGGAGGATATAGTCGAGCTGGGGAGGAGGAACCCGAGTACCTAGAGGGGAGGAGCCCCGAGACATTTATGTCGTCCGGGAGCAGTTGGTACAGAGAGAGCCATCTCCATTGATCACTATTGTTGGTCAGGAGCATGAGCCTGAGACTGATCCGGAGGAGGATCCTGAGGAAGAGGATGACTTCCCACCGAACTCTATTGCAGCTCAGATGTATGATGAGGTATATGACCATAACATCGAGCTTTAGGATAGAGTCACAGAGTTGGAAGAGTTGGCAGATGAACACCAGACCACTATAGGACAGAAGAATGAGGAAATCCAAGGTCTTGATGCACGTCTTGGAAATGTGGAGTGGAAATTGGTTCACTTAGAGGGTGAGAATGAGGAACTAGTGGTAGAGGTTGCAAAGCTGAAGGATGATCTGAGAGAGGAATCCATCAAACGAGTCAGAGCTGAAGATGCTTATGAGAAGGCTTCCCAGCGAGCAGATGTAGCCGAGGAAGAGGTACAAGCAAAGAAGGTCAAGATGGTGGGGATGGATTGTGCCTTCAACATTGCGGTGAACAAGGCCCAGATATTGAGTTATGTACTATCCAATTCAGTTCGAGGACTTACCTTCATACATGTTAGATCGCAGAACGATGTTTAGTATCATGGAAGAAGAGAGCAGAGAAGCTATTCGACGTCGTAATAGGCCGTGATAGGAACATTATGAATTATGTGAATATCTATGTTAGTTAAAAATGTAAATTCTGATGTGCTTATAAACAAAGGAATATTATGATAATTTAATCCTGAAGATTCTTTATCTCGGGATAGATGATGTAAATAGCAGTGATGTTATCGTATGATGTTAAAACTTTTGATTTAAATAAAATATTAGAGTTTATTTGAGATAATGTGTTAAGTGATTATGTTCAAATATTTTAATTAATCCTTAAATATTTAAGGGATTGAATAAAGACCTAATAAGCGTATATTCTTAACAGAAATATGCCGCCGAGAAGATGACCAAACCGTTAACCAGCCCAAGAAGGGTCGACGAATAACAACAACGACGCCAATGCTAACCCCGTTCAGCAGTTGGTGAATTTACTGACAAGAGCGATTAACAATCAACCATAAGCTCCACCAAATACTATATTCAAGGACTTCAAGGCGGTGGGACCGCCAGAGTTTAAAGGCTCCATGAACCCGATATAAGCTCAAACTTGGGTTATGGAGATGGAAAAAGTTTTTGACGTCGCCAGAGTCAAAGAGGACAAGAAAACCGCCTACATAACGTTCATGCTGAAATCCGAAGCCAGTTATTGGTGGCAAGCAAATAAGGTCTGGGGATGAGAAGGTGTGATTACCTGGGAGAGGTTCAAAGAGATGTTCTTCGAGATGTATTTTCCGACCAGCTCATAGAACTAAATGGAGGTCCAGTTTCTGGAGTTGAAATAGGGGAATACGTCCGTACCAAACTATGCGGCGAAATTCAACTAGTTGGCTAGGTTTGCCATATATCAAGTGCATACTGACGAGAGAAAGGCTAGGCGATTCGAGCAGGGACTGAAGCCCTAGTTGTATAGCAAAGTGTCAATGTTTTAATTGAACACTTTTGCTGGGATGCTAGAGAAGGTGGAAGCGATGCGGTAACCAAGTATAACCAAGATCAGAAAAAGAAGAAGAGTGAAAGTGAAGGAAATAACAAAGCTAGTGGCAGTAACACGAGAGGAAGTAACAATCAAAAGAGAAGGTGGACTGACAACTCATCAACTAGAAATCAGCAAGGAGGTCAGAAGAAGAGAATCGAAGCATGCCCGACCTGCGAGAAAGCTCACCTGGGGGTTTGTATGAAGGGAAAACGGGTGTGCTACAATTGTGGTCAGGAAGGCCACATAGCACCTAACTGTCCTAACCCAAAGAAGGGCGCTTGCTTCACTTACGAATCAAAGGACCATCTGACAAGGGACTGTCCCAAGAAGGGATCTGGAGGGGCAGGATCAGGAGGGAACAGGGGAAACAACAGTGGAAGCGCTTTAACTATCACGGGACCAACCGCAACCAACTAACCGATCGCCAGGACCTTCAACATAATAGTGCAGGATGCTGTGCAGTTTCGCGATGTGGTGTCAGGTATCATTTCAATCAATAAAGTTAATGCTTATGTATTATTTAATTCGGGTGCTACTTGTTCATTTATATCCGATGACTTTGTTAAGAACTTGGAATTGCCTAAGGATGAATTAGAATATCCCATGAACACAGAGATTGTGAATAGAGAAGTGATCCCCATAAAGTATATACATAAGAATTGTAGGGTGGATATTAATGATAACATTATTAACGTAGATCTTATCCCGATTAGACTTGGGAAATTCGATGTTATTCTGGGAATGGACTAGCTATTCAATTAGGGGTATGTCATTGATTATCAAAGAAAATGTATTAACCTTATGACTCCATCAAAGGTTGTATTTTATGGTAGTAAGTCGCCTAGATAAGAGAGTTATCTGATGATGATGCGGGCTAGGAAGTTGTTAAGTCAAGGTTGTGTAGGATATTTAGACTACATAGTCGACGGTCGTAAAGAGAACCCGAAAGTGGAAGATATACCAGTCGTGAGGGACTTCATAGACGTATTTCTGGATGATCTGCCAAGACTTCCACCAGATAGAGAGGTTGAGTTTGTGATCGATTTGGCTCCAGGAATGACCTCAATATCAAAGGCACCGTACCGGATGGCTCCGGTAGAGATGAAAGAATTGAAGGTACAACTACAAGAGCTACTAGACAAGAAGTACATCTAACCAAGCGTATCGCCGTGGGGAGCGCCGGTGTTATTTATAAAGAAGAAGGACAAGACGATGCAGTTATGCATCGACTACAGAGAACTGAATAAGGTCACGATTAAGAATAAATATTCATTACCAAGGATCGATGACATGTTTGATCAATTGAAAGGAGCGAGATACTTTTCAAAGATAGACTTGAGGAGTGGTTATCATCAGTTGAAGGTGAGGCCATAGGATGTTTCGAAGACAGCGTTTAGGACTCGATATAGTCACTTCGAATTTTTGGTGATGTCATTCGGTCTAACAAATGCTCCTACAGCGTTTATGGACCTGATGAACATAGTATTTAAACCGATTTTGGATAAATTCGTGGTGGTATTTATCGATGACATTTTGGTATACTCAAAAACCAAAGAAGAACATGTAGAGCATTTGCAGGCAGCATTAGAGGCGTTGAGAAAGGAGAAGTTGTATGTCAAGTTTTCGAAATACGAATTTTAGATTGAGCGGGTACAATTTCTCGAACATGTGATTGATAAGGACGAAATTTCGGTAGATCCATCCAAAGTTGAAGCTGTGATGAACTGGGATCAACCGAAAACACCGTCGAAAGTAAGAAGTTTTCTTGGATTAGCAGGATATTATAGAAGATTCATTCAGGGCTTTTCCAAGATCACAACTCCGCTGACGAATTTGACTAGGAAAGCTGTGAAATTCGTTTGGACGGAGAAGTGCGAGGAAAGCTTTCAAGAACTTAAGAAGAGGTTGAGTATATCACCTGTGTTTTCTTTTCCGAATGGCACAAGAAATTTTATGGTTTATAATGATGTGTTGCATAAAGGACTAGGCTGTGTGCTTATGCAAAACAGTAGGGTCATTGCGTATGCATCACGACAATTGAAGGACTATGAGAAGGGGTATCCGACCCATGACTTGGAATTAGCTGCGGTGGTATTTTCTTTGAAGATCTGGAGACACTATCTCTATGGGGGAGAAGTGTGAAATATATACAGACTACAAGAGTCTGAAGTATATTTTTACATAGAAGGACTTGAATATGCACCAGAGAAGGTGACTAGAGTTAATTAAGGACTATGATTGCGAAATTTTATACCATCTGGGTAAAGTAAATGTGGTTGCCGACGCCTTAAGTAGAAAGGGTCAACAGAAATTGATGATGTTGACCGCTCAGGAGGAGCTAATTTCAGCAATGGAGAAGTTAGAATTGGAAGTGAAGTATCCTATGGAAATTGACGAGAAGTTGTTTCAGATTCAAGCTGGTACAACTTTGCTGAATAAAGTTAAAGAAGCTCAACTTCAGGAAGAAGAATGTGAGAAGGTCAAAAAGAAGATATCTGAAGGAACCGAACCGAGATTCAAAATAGACAGCGAGGGATTATTGAGATTTCAGAGCAGAGTTTGGGTACCGCCAGTGCTAGAGATTAAGGAAGACATTTTAAGCGAGGCCCATAGCTCACGGTATTCAATTCACCCTGGTAGTACCAAGATGTATCAGGATCCTCGACAACATTTCTGGTGGCCAAATTTGAAATGAGATGTTACAGAGTGTGTTACCAAGTGTCTGACATGCCAGAAAGTGAAAGTAGAGTATCAGAGGCCGAGTGGGTTGCTACAACCTTTAGAAATCCCAGAATGGAAATGAGAACATATTACGATAGATTTCGTGGTTGGTCTTCTGACAACTCAGAAAAGCTATAACGCAGTATGGGTTATCGTTGACCAACTGACAAAATTTGCACACTTCCTTCCGATCAGAATCAAATTTAACTTAGATCAGTTGGCAAGGTTATATGTGAAAGAGATCATCGAGGCACGGAGTTTCGGTGTCAATTGTCTCAGATAGGGATCCACGCTTTGCATCAAACTTTTGGAAGCGACTACAAGAGTGCATGGGGACGCAATTGAGAATGAGTACGACATATCACCCTCAGACAGATGGGCAGAGCGAAAGAACGATTTAGACATTAGAGGATATGTTGAGATCATGCATCATGGATTTAAGGGAAATTAGGATGATCACTTATCGCTTGTAGAATTCGGCTACAACAACAGTTACCACGCTAGTATTGGCATGCCGCCTCATGAAGCTTTGTACGACAGAAAGTGCAGAACTCCACTTTACTAGGATGAAGTTGGCGAGAGACAGTTACTAGGACCAGAACTGGTACAGCAAACAGCAGAGATCGTTAAAGTAATACGGGAAAGACTAGTAGCAGCTCAGGATAGGCAGAAGAAATATGTCGATCCACACCGTAATAATGTTGAGTTTGAATCGGGCAACCTGGTATTTTTGAAAGTCTCTCCCTAGAAAGGAAAGATCAGATTCTGTAAAAAGGGGAAATTGAGCCCGAAGTTCATTGGACCCTTTGAAGTTTTGAGGAGAATTGGTGAAGTTGCCTATGAGGTAGCCTTACCTTCGGCCTTAGAACATATCCATAATGTTTTCCATGTTTCTGTTTTACGACCCTACAAACCCGATTACAAACACGTAATTGAATATGAACCCCTGTATTTTGAGAAAGACTTAACCTATGAAGAAGTTCCTGTTCAGATTATTAACAGGAAAGAGCAAGTTCGCAAAAATAAAATAATACCTTCTGTTAAGGTAATTTAGAGGAACCACAAAGCTGAAGAAGCTACGTGGAAACTCGAAGAACATATGATGAAGAACGTAACGAGACGAATTGACAATTAAACATAAAAACATAAATAATAGAAGAGATACTGTGACGAACGAGATTTTTTGTAATTTAATTTGATTATTTATTGAATTAAATAAATATTTTTCGATGATTTAATTATTGAGTTGAATAATTAATTAATGAAATTATGGTAGATTAATTTAATTATATGTGTTACATTGATTAAATTAATGTGGAGAATTTTTATATTTAAAGTACGTATTTAATTGAGTTTATTTAATTAAATAAATAAATTAATAAGCATAATGTTATTCTAATTAATTTAATAATTAATTAGAGATTCAATAATTTGGCATAATTAATAAATAAGAATTTTAATTATATGACTATGTGAATTTATGTGATTTTATTCTATTTTATTAAATTAAATTAAATAAAATTAATTGATTAATTAGATGTGTGACCATTACCTATATAATAAGCGGTAATTAAAATAAATGGAAAGGGAGAATAAAAGATTAGCCAAACAAGGCCCTAAGGGGAGTTGCACCAGTTAACCCATTACGGATTAATTGACGCCACTAACTCACCCATTACTCACCCATTATATATTATACGTATTATACTTATAACTTATATCATATGCCATATCAGTTCCTACTTTCACCAAAGAAAAACTAGAGAGAAAATTGAGAGAATTGATTAGAGAGGAATTGGAGAATTCAAGTTTGTATCACTTTCAAACAGAGAAAGCAAGGGTAAACCCTAATCTAAGTTTTATATTTCACGTATTATATTTTCTCCCAACTGAGTTATCTGATAATGGGATTTCATGAGTTCTTGTTTATTACTTAATGTTAGATGTCTATTAACATACATAACTCAATTGTATGTGATTTATATCTGTTTTAAATTAATTGATCCACGAAAGCATATCTAAATTAGAATTTTGAAAAGTTACAGAGTTTTTTCATTACGTGTTTTAAAAGTCCTCTGTGAATGTGAAATGTGACAATTTTTGATTATATGTCTCCATATGTATTACAAATTGTTCATAACATATTATATATCATGTATACATGAATCACAGTGATTAAATTCATGTAATTATGTGTTAATTGGGTTTTGTGAAGCTACAAAGTATAAAAGTTGTATATATGGCCTATATGACCCTTACGTACAAATTAAATGCTTTAATCATATGTTTGTATCAGAATTGACACTTGAATATGCTTATGTATGTTGAAACGAATAAAAAAGAATTTAAATGGATGGATTCAGTTAATTAACGAATCTGTAATGTTAAAATTCATATTTTTCATCAAAACTTTACAAAATTTGAAAAATAGTGAAATTAAATGTTGTAATTTGTGTAATTACGTGAATTAAAGTGTTAGAATCATGCTAAAGGCTTTGTGTGATGTTTTTGTAAAGTCTATATATACGTCATGGGTAGCATTCAAATTCATCGTGTTAGTTTAATTTGGGATTTATTGGGCTGTTCTGTGTGTTTTTCGCGAACTAGAGAATCTGGGTCTGCGTCGCAGCGCGACCGCGCAGCTCCGAAGAACAAATGGAGCGCACCGGCACCGCTCCAAAGAACAAATGGAGTGCGGCCGCGCCCTACCTACAAAATTTCAAAATTTTTTCTAAGTGTTCAAGTTTCAAAAATGTGTTTTTAAAACCTAATGTAATGAACATGAAGACATTTCAAGCATATAATAATATGTTAATTAACTTATGTTATGTGATTAATTAATAAGACTTAAACCATTATCTGAAAAGTCCAATAACGTATTCAAAGACCAATGTTGGGATTCGATAGGTGTGACGCCCCCAGAATAGGTATACAACACCCATTCTGAGTCGCCAAATACATGGTACAGAAAGCAAACTACAACTTCAATAATATAATTGTCGTGCAAAATACGACAACACATACTGTGAGTTTAAATACAAATATTGTCTTCTAGACAATATCCACACTCAAATAAATCCTCATTACAATTATTCAAACACTATTTTACAGAAATAGTGAGGACTGCTAATACATCTTTCTAGAACCATCACTCCATACCCCGACTAGATCCTGCTATGTTCTCACCTCCTGAGAAGAAAAATGGAACAAAAAGGAAAAGGGTGAGCTCAACTAGCCCAGTAAAGAATATTATGACTAAGATAATATACAACAAATTATCGTTAGTCTTCAACAGGGAAAAATCTGATAGAATATAATCGACAACAAGTTTTAGATCAACAACTGCAGCGGAAACAGCAAACCATTAGAAGAGTCAAGTAGAGAAAGAATTCTACTATCTTCTAAGATTTAAAAGTCCATCATCAATATTTTATCCCTGTAACATCAATTAATAATCATCTTTAACCAAATATTCATCTTTGCACTACAGGCCAAAGATATTCATTTGTATCATCAGTCGGTCATGTTCATCTCAACACCTGTTCATCTTTGCACTACAGGCCAAAGATATTCATCAAGTAATTATACATCTTTGCACTACAGGCCAAAGATATTCAGTAATATCATCATTTAGGACTGAGGATGATGAAAAATATCTTAAAGAGAACGAATCCAGTGAGACAGAAGGACAAATAGTAGGGATTCGTATAACAGTTTATCCAAGATCAATAATACTTCATAATAATCAATTGTGAAGCAGAATTCAAAAATAAAGATCAAAACATGGATACAATCAAAGATAGTAACCATAATAGACATCTTGGACAAAAAGGAAAAATTTTATTTTTCGGTGAATAGTGCCGTATTCGTGAATAGTGCCGTATACGTGAATAGTGCCGTATACGTGAATAGTAACCCCGACACAAAAAGTTCCAAATTTGATAAAAACTCATATCAATATTTCAGCATAATGATATTGAAGAAAATAATATCATTTAAGAAGAAAATAATATCCCTTACCTCAAAATATCAGTACTTCTGGTCGGAATACCGGTATAAGGCTGAAAGAAACTTGCTCTGATGAATAGAAACTCTCAAAGTATCTAAATACTCACAAAATACACTCAATAATCTAGAGAGAGAAAGAGAGAAAACTTGTTTCTGGTGTGATTTTCAATTCTAACTTAGCCCTCTATTTATAGGAAAATTTTGGTAGGTTTGACCTGCAACCTGATGGCTTTACCTGCTACTATTCCCACCTACCACATTTGAAATATAATTCAGCACATTTCTTCACCAACCACAAGTGGGGCCCACCAATTCTAGAATTTTCCACCAAAATGATAAACTCCGAAAATTCAACAATTTCTGAACCAGTCATCTTGTAAAATTCATAATAAATCATACGTTCATTTTTAACGGTTCAAAATTTGTGGACATATACTCAACTTATATATGTATAACATATCCAAAAATTACCACGATCCAACGGTCGGATTAAAAATTATAACCCCCGCAAAATATCTCAAAAACCCTGATTTTTAATACCTCCATTCCGACAAAAATATGATAAAAACCTCAACATTAACTCCTTCATTTTTAACCACAAAAATATATCCCTCATTTATATCCACATAAAATAAATATTTCCTTATCATATGAATCAATAATTAATTATTCACAAATAATATTACAGAATCACATTTATGACAACCAGGCCGTTCCCAGGAAAGAGGGGGCTTTCCAATAAGGATTTCTCCTTACTGGCGCGCAATTAGATGACCAAACCTCTCCTTAGACAGAACTTTCTAGACATTGCCAATAATGTTATCTAATAATATTATTCAAATAATATGAATTATTGATCTGATAAATGAAAATACTGTGCAGCAACAATTATTGAAACAACAATAATATAAAATATCAACGCAGCAATTATTGAATCAATAAAATAAAATATTGAATAATAACTACTGTAACAATTATTGAGTAGTGCCTTCTTACGTAAGAATCAATAATTGGTGCAATACCGTGTGCTACTGTATTTTAACCACCGGGTATTCCAACAGTATTAACGGTAACAACTACGCCGTTATTTATAAACAACTTATACTTGTCGTTTTCTTCATCCAATCGCTTTCCGTTATGGGGCCCACACAAGGCTGCGTCGTCGTACGAATATTCCCCGACAGCAAGAATATTCCACGACCAACCGAATATTCACCGACCAAAAATAAATATTTTATAACCACTTGCTTATTTTGCAAAATTTGCACATTTCACCCATAACCAAAGTATTATATCAAATTAACCCCTTATTATTCACAATAATATTTAGAGAAAATTTGATTTTATTCATTAATAAGTTGGGGTCTTACAACCTCCCCTCCTTATGAAATTTCGTCCTCGAAATTGACGTACGTACCTGATGTTTCAAAAAGGTGAGGATACCTCGCTTTCATTTCTGATTCCAACTCCCAGGTCATTTCTTCAATAGCATGGTTTCTCCACAAAACCTTAACTTGTGGTATAACCTTCGTGCGTAGGACATGCTCTTTCCTATCCAAGATCTTAACAGGTACCTCCTCGTACGTTAAATCTTCAGCTATCTCGTCTGGTTCTAACTCAATAATGTGGTTCGGGTCTTTAACATATTTACGAAGCATAGATATGTGAAAAACATTATGAACACGAGACATGCTTGGAGGTAATGCGAGTCTATATGCCACATTTCCTATTCGCTCAAGAATCTCAAATGGACCAACAAATCTTGGATTGAGCTTTCCTCTCTTCCCAAATCTTGTAACTCCCTTCCATGGTGCAACACGTAACAATACATGATCCCCAATATTAAATTCCACGTCCTTCCGATGAAGATCCGCATAACTCTTTTGTCGATCCTGTGCCGTTTGTATACGTTGTCGAATCGTTTGGATCTTCTCTGTAGTAATGCGTACCAACTCTGGTCCCAACAATGTTGCTTCACCCACCTCGTCCCAGCATACTGGAGAACGACATTTTCTTCCATACAACGCCTCAAATGGAGCCATACCTATGCTCGCCTGATAACTGTTGTTGTAGGAGAATTCCACCAATGGTAGGTACTTATCCCAACTCCCTTTGAGATCTAAGACACAAAGTCTTAATAGATCTTCAAGAGTTTGAATAGTCCTCTCTGATTGTCCGTCCGTTTGAGGATGGTATGCTGAACTGAATCGTAAATCCGTGCCCATAGCTTTCTGCAAGCTAACCCAAAATCGTGAAGTGAATCTTGGGTCACGATCCGAAACTATGGATACTGGCATGCCATGCAATCTCACAATCTCGTTCACGTACATACTAGCAAGACGTTCAAGGGAATAAGTCTCACGTATCGGCAAGAAATGAGCGGACTTGGTTAATCTATCAACAATAACCCAAATCGCATCTATGCCTTGAGAAACCTTGGGAAGACCCGTAACAAAATCCATAGTAATGTGTTCCCACTTCCATTTCGGGATCTCAAGTGGTTGCAATGGACCCTTTGGCACTTGATGCTCCGCCTTTACACGTTGACAAGTTAAACACCTCGAGATAAACTCCGCGATCTCTCTTTTCATATTGCTCCACCAAAATGTATGTCGAAGATCGTGATACATTTTGGTACTCCCAGGATGGATTGCAAACGGTGTGTTGTGTGCCTCCATCATTATTCTATGCTTCAAGTCAAAATCGTTAGGAACACAAAGTCTGGAGTTGACTCGAAGTATTCCTTCTTCATCGATTCTTGCTTCTGGAATAGCACCTTCTTGCACTTTCTTCTTCATACGCATCAGCTCTATGTCCGTAGCTTGAGCAGCTTTAACTTTATCGATTAAAGTCGGTTCTACTCGTATATTTGATATCATCATGTGGGTACTTGGAGCCTTCATCTCTATCTCCATCCTTTGCAAGTCATACAAAATGGGCCTTTGTGTTAAAAACATTGCACTCGTACCCGCATATGATCTTCTACTCAATGCGTCAGCTACTACGTTTGCTTTTCCAGGATGGTATTGGATGGTATGATCGTAATCTTTCAACAGCTCAAGCCAACGTCGTTGCCGCATGTTGAGTTCCTTTTGGGTGAAGAAATATTTGAGGCTTTTATGATCTGTATAGATCTCCACTTTCTCCCCATACAGGTAGTGTCTCCAGATCTTCAACGCAAAAACGACTGCTGCCAACTCCAAATCATGAGTAGGATAATTCCTCTCATATTCTTTGAGTTGTCGTGAGGCATAGGCTATGACTTTCCCATGTTGCATGAGAACACATCCTAACCCTTTGCCTGAAGCATCGCTGTAGATAACAAATCCATCCGAACCAGATGGTATTGTCAGAACAGGTGCCGAAATGAGTCTCCTCTTGAGTTCTTGGAAACTCTTCTCGCATTCCTCACTCCATACGAATTTTGTATCTTTCCGAGTCAGCTGAGTTAACGGAGTAGCGATTCGAGAAAATCCTTCCACAAATCTCCGATAATAACCAGCTAAGCCCAGAAAGCTACGTACTTCGGTTACCGACTTCGGTTGCTCCCAACTTTGTATGGCTTCAATCTTCGCCGGGTCGACAGATACTCCATGTTTTGACACCACGTGCCCAAGGAATGCTACTTCCTCAAGCCAGAACTCGCATTTCTTCAGTTTGGCATATAGCTTGTTTTCACGAAGCCTTTGCAGTACCAGCTTCAAATGGCGCTCATGATCTTCACGGCTTTTGGAATAGATGAGGATGTCATCAATAAAGACAACAACGAACTGATCCAAATATTCTTTGAATACACGGTTCATCATATCCATGAAGGCAGCAGGAGCATTAGTCAATCCAAAAGACATTACTAAGAATTCATAATGCCCGTACCGAGTTCTGAAGGCAGTCTTTGGAATATCCTCAGTTTTAATCTTCAGCTGATGATATCCAGAACGAAGATCGATCTTTGAAAAGAATTGTGCTCCTTGCAACTGGTCAAACAGGTCATCAATGCGAGGTAGCGGATACCTATTCTTGATAGTGACATGGTTCAATTCTCGATAGTCAATACAAAGTCGCATACTCCCGTCTTTCTTCTTTACGAATAAAACAGGAGCACCCCAAGGAGACGTACTAGGACGAATAAAACCGATGTCCAACAACTCCTGTAGTTGGACTTTTAACTCCTGAAGTTCAATAGGAGCCATTCGATATGGGGTTTTAGAAATGGGCTTTGTACCGGGTTCAAGGTCAATAAAGAATTCAATTTCTCGTTCCGGGGGTAGACCGGGAAGTTCTTCAGGAAATACATCGGAAAATTCTCTAACAATAGAAATATTATTCAAATCTGACTTGTCTTTGTTCAAATCCATAACATGGGCTAAGAAAGCTTGACATCCGTTTTTCAATAAACGAATAGCTTTGTGGCTTGATATGACAGTGACTGATTTTAGTGGTTTAGTAGTTTGAATTCGTATGACAGGTTGGTTAGGAATATGAAAACTAACAACCTTACGAAAACAATCAATTTTAGCATGATGAGTGGTTAACCAATCAATTCCTAAAATCACATCAAAAGCAAGTATCTTTAAAGAGATAAGATCAACAGGTAATGTGATAGTGCCAACTTGGATCATGCAAGATTTATAAACTGTAGATGTAACGAAGGTTTCACCCAACGGAGTTTCAACAGATAAGTTAAAGTCCAATTTCTCCGGAGTCAAGTTTAAACGTTGAGCACAAGCAGGAGAGATAAAAGAATGGGTAGAACCGGTATCTAGTAAAGTATAAACTTCGCAAGAATTCAAGATTAGCTTACCCGTGATCACCTCGTTCGGGTTTCTCGCGTTTTGGCCAGTAACGACAAACGCTCTTCCAGGAACCGCTGATTTCGACTTATCCGGGATAACTTTTGGAGTCACCATCCCCGCTGAACTTGGTTTTGCTACAGAACACTCTCGAGCTATATGACCTTCCTTTCCACAGTTATAACATACCTTGGATTGTTGTGGGCAGTTTGGGCTGATATGTCCCTCTTTCCCACATTTGTAACATACGACCGGTGGTCGTTCTCCTCCCCTAGAAACAGTTGATGTTTGTGCTGACGTCTTCACGTTATCATTGTTGTACCTTCTCTTCTTGAAATCTCCTCCCGACTCGCTCCTTCTATTATCACGACCACGATTACCACCAGAGTGGTTACCGCTTTTGTCCGAATGTTTTCCTCCCTGCTGGTTTTCATTGCTTCGATGACTGCCGCCACCGGTATGACCCTGGTTGTGGTCCCTCGGTTGCACATACTCATTATCTCGCTCTAATAATTGAGCCCTGTTTACAACATCTGAATATAAAGAAAATTTATGAGAGATAAGATATTGCCGAATCTCGGGTTTTAGACCTCTCAGAAACATCCTTGTCATTCGTTCCTCATTTTCGACCAAATGAGGTGCAAACCTGGATAACTCTGCAAACTTCGCCTCGTACTGGGACACCGTCATGTTGTTTTGTTCCAGTCTAATAAACTCAACCTCCTTCATATGACGAATACTTTCAGGAAAGTACTTGTCATTGAACAGTTTTTGAAATGTTTCCCAGGACATGTTGAGTGCGTCAGGCTGGGTACGCTTCACAGACTCCCACCAGTAGTCTGCCTCACCGCGGAACATAAATGTGGCGAATGGAACCTTCTGTTCCTCCGTGCATCCCAAGACATCAAATATCTTGGTAATTTGCTTGACCCACGTTTCCGCCATGATCGGATCCGGCTTTCCCTTAAATTCTGGTGGTCCCAATTCTTTGAACTGCTTAGCTGTGACAAACCGCGCGTTGTTATCATTTCCACCCGTATTCTGCACACGAGTCTCCCTCGTCTGATTTTGCATGAACTGCAAAAAGCTCCTAAACATTCCATCATTCATCGTTTGCTCGGTAACGTTGTTTACAGGAGGAATATTGCCTTCCTGTTGCACGTTCCCCTGGGTAGTGATCAAAGGTGTCTCCACGGTCTGATTTACTCCATTATTAACGTTCTCAGCTGCCATTCTTAAATACTGCCATAAAACAAGGGTTAATAGTCATGTCATATATTATCCCTATACTCTGACCGACCAAATAAACACCAAATAAACTTAGTCAGGTCATACTAGCGAAGGAATTCCCCGTCTCTCCCCTCCTAGTTCTTGTCTCACATCTCAGCCAGGGATCATATCCCTAAGCTCTGATACCAACTGTGACGCCCCCAGAATAGGTATACAACACCCATTCTGAGTCGCCAAATACATGGTACAGAAAGCAAACTACAACTTCAATAATACAATTGTCGTGCAAAATACGACAACACATACTGTGAGTTTAAATACAAATATTGTCTTCTAGACAATATCCACACTCAAATAAATCCTCATTACAATTATTCAAACACTATTTTACAGAAATAGTGAGGACTGCTAATACATCTTTCTAGAACCATCACTCCATACCCCGACTAGATCCTGCTATGTTCTCACCTCCTGAGAAGAAAAATGGAACAAAAAGGAAAAGGGTGAGCTCAACTAGCCCAGTAAAGAATATTATGACTAAGATAATATACAACAAATTATCGTTAGTCTTCAACAGGGAAAAATCTGATAGAATATAATCGACAACAAGTTTTAGATCAACAACTGCAGCGGAAACAGCAAACCATTAGAAGAGTCAAGTAGAGAAAGAATTCTACTATCTTCTAAGATTTAAAAGTCCATCATCAATATTTTATCCCTGTAACATCAATTAATAATCATCTTTAACCAAATATTCATCTTTGCACTACAGGCCAAAGATATTCATTTGTATCATCAGTCGGTCATGTTCATCTCAACACCTGTTCATCTTTGCACTACAGGCCAAAGATATTCATCAAGTAATTATACATCTTTGCACTACAGGCCAAAGATATTCAGTAATATCATCATTTAGGACTGAGGATGATGAAAAATATCTTAAAGAGAACGAATCCAATGAGACAGAAGGACAAATAGTAGGGATTCGTATAACAGTTTATCCAAGATCAATAATACTTCATAATAATCAATTGTGAAGCAGAATTCAAAAATAAAGATCAAAACATGGATACAATCAAAGATAGTAACCATAATAGACATCTTGGACAAAAAGGAAAAATTTTATTTTTCGGTGAATAGTGCCGTATTCGTGAATAGTGCCGTATACGTGAATAGTGCCGTATACGTGAATAGTAACCCCGACACAAAAAGTTCCAAATTTGATAAAAACTCATATCAATATTTCAGCATAATGATATTGAAGAAAATAATATCATTTAAGAAGAAAATAATATCCCTTACCTCAAAATATCAGTACTTCTGGTCGGAATACCGGTATAAGGCTGAAAGAAACTTGCTCTGATGAATAGAAACTCTCAAAGTATCTAAATACTCACAAAATACACTCAATAATCTAGAGAGAGAAAGAGAGAAAACTTGTTTCTGGTGTGATTTTCAATTCTAACTTAGCCCTCTATTTATAGGAAAATTTTGGTAGGTTTGACCTGCAACCTGATGGCTTTACCTGCTACTATTCCCACCCACCACATTTGAAATATAATTCAGCACATTTCTTCACCAACCACAAGTGGGGCCCACCAATTCTAGAATTTTCCACCAAAATGATAAACTCCGAAAATTCAACAATTTCTGAACCAGTCATCTTGTAAAATTCATAATAAATCATACGTTCATTTTTAACGGTTCAAAATTTGTGGACATATACTCAACTTATATATGTATAACATATCCAAAAATTACCACGATCCAACGGTCGGATTAAAAATTATAACCCCCGCAAAATATCTCAAAAACCCTGATTTTTAATACCTCCATTCCGACAAAAATACTGATAAAAACCTCAACATTAACTCCTTCATTTTTAACCACAAAAATATATCCCTCATTTATATCCACATAAAATAAATATTTCCTTATCATATGAATCAATAATTAATTATTCACAAATAATATTACAGAATCACATTTATGACAACCAGGCCGTTCCCAGGAAAGAGGGGGCTTTCCAATAAGGATTTCTCCTTACTGGCGCGCAATTAGATGACCAAACCTCTCCTTAGACAGAACTTTCTAGACATTGCCAATAATGTTATCTAATAATATTATTCAAATAATATGAATTATTGATCTGATAAATGAAAATACTGTGCAGCAACAATTATTGAAACAACAATAATATAAAATATCAACGCAGCAATTATTGAATCAATAAAATAAAATATTGAATAATAACTACTGTAACAATTATTGAGTAGTGCCTTCTTACGTAAGAATCAATAATTGGTGCAATACCGTGTGCTACTGTATTTTAACCACCGGGTATTCCAACAGTATTAACGGTAACAACTACGCCGTTATTTATAAACAACTTATACTTGTCGTTTTCTTCATCCAATCGCTTTCCTTTATGGGGCCCACACAAGGCTGCGTCGTCGTACGAATATTCCCCGACAGCAAGAATATTCCACGACCAACCGAATATTCACCGACCAAAAATAAATATTTTATAACCACTTGCTTATTTTGCAAAATTTGCACATTTCACCCATAACCAAAGTATTATATCAAATTAACCCCTTATTATTCACAATAATATTTAGAGAAAATTTGATTTTATTCATTAATAAGTTGGGGTCTTACAATAGGTATATCAAACTATTGATTAATGGGTATTGTGAATGTATTGATATGTAGGATTTAATAAGGAACGTGAATTAATCGTAGCTTGTGCAAGAGGCAAGTTTCTAAATCTTACTTTTACATTGAGCAAGTATTCTATTCCTAAATTATTGTTATTAAGCAAGTTCCTTAAATTCTAAATTATTCATTGATCAAGTCTTAGACTTGTATTCTATATCGAGTAAGTTCTTGTTCTTAATTGTTCAAGTTCAAGACTTCATATTAGATGTTATAATTCTTTTAAAGTATGAATTCAGTTATACAATACTTATTCGATTGTATACCTTTTGAGAATTATTATTCGAATTGAATATCAATTATTGTTGAATCTTGTAAGACTAGCAAACCTTTATTGATTCAACTAGTCCATGGTTGATGAACGTTTTAAATTTCAGAACCATTGTTGAAGTTATCCAAACCAAACTTCCTTTGGTGCGAACTCTAATGTCAAACTGAGATGAACAACCCTGTTATAGGGGATTAAGTATGCTTTAGCGTTAAGATATTGTGCACAGTATGGTACTAAGGGCTGATCCCCCTAAGTACGAGAAGAAGAGTCCATAGTCTTATGATTGTTAAAGGTTTCAAGTATAAACACTTTACAACCTAGGACGTAGTTCAAGGTCTTATGACCCTCTAAAGTTCTTTTGATTCTTGTTATTCATTCTTGATTCAAAAGCCGAGTTTTCTTATTTTAGAAGTCTTTGATTCATTCGCATGTTATTATTTTATTGTTATATTATTATACTTATGGACAATCGTGCTCACTATTGCGTAATAATAACATTGCAGTTAAGAACGAAAGGTCCGACGAGCCTTCTACTAGCAAAGGCAAGGGCAAAGTTAACAAGTGATGAAGACTTGTTGTTTATTTGATGTATTTATATTTTAGACTTATGTTAAAGTTGTGTAAGACTTATTATTTGTTTATGTTTTCGCATTTGAGATTTAAGGTTAGTATAACCTAGTATTGATATTTTTACATTCAGATGTTGTAACTCCATAAGGAGAGGATTTATTTCTATCTATTTATGATTTTTCATTTATTATGGGTAGATAGATACATGATGTTTGGAAAGTGAACACCAAATCCCGTGAGAATTGATGTACCCGAATTTGGGGGTGTCACAGATACCAAATATTATCATAAATAATTATTTAATTTCATATTCATCCTAGATATAAAAATTAACTAGATATAAAAATAATTAAACTAAATAAAATAAAGAAAAAGAAGTATAAGTTTAAAAATAAATAAGAAAAACTCACTTTATTGACGATTCTCCTACAAGCGTACAATGAAAGTAATTTAATCTACTCCTACTCTTACTCCTAAACTAAACTTATCTAATACATTAAAAAACCTAATAATCTCCTCTCTATTTCTAGGTGTGGGCCCAAGCGCAAATTAGGGTTCACTTGTCCTAATTAAATTAAATGCACAAATTAAGGTTCACATTATGATTAAATGAAAAGATGGAAGAGCTGGAAATAAAGAAGCAAGACCTGAGAGAATCTTTCACTTGTCCCGAGGCAGAAGACACGTGGAGGCGACTCATTTTGGGAATTGATTGAGGAATTGGATTTGTGGCTAGAAGGGCAGGACGATCTGGGCATTACTCTGATGACTAAGGTTAAATTTGGAATTTTCCCGAGGTCACGTGCCACTCTCCAGAAAACCCTATAAATACCCCTTCCACTCCATTGGGAAGGGGACCTTACTTTTGACTCTTGGACCTTTTGGAAGATTTGGAGACTTGGAGATTCTCTCTCAACCCGAAGCACTCAAGAAGGCTCTCTGAATCCTTGCTACCTTAACATGGTTCTCGGATTCTAAGAGTTCTGCCACGTGTCGTTGGAGTAATCGCTTACTTGTTCTTCTCCCTTCTTTAATTCATCAATCAATTCCGTACTCTTCGTGAATTTCTCTCCTCCTCAGCCAATACAAAACCCTAACCCTAGCAAGGTACAATTTTCTTGCCCACATTTCTTTGGCGACTTTGCTGGGGAGGTGTAGAATTCGTGAAGGGTATGCCCACAACTCGAAGTGGGAGAAATACAGGAAGGGCTTCACCAACAAATAGCATTACCTCACTGAATCCAGTTCTAAGGCAAGCAAATCAAGCTTTCCAAGGCACAAACCTAGATCTTGACCAACAAATTATTAAAGACGCTTCGGAAGGGAATTCAACATCACCATATATGGTCAATCAACAACAAACAAACGCAGGAAGGAAAGGCGATGATACAAGCGAAGAGCAGGCAATTAATGTTGTGCAACTGGAGATGCTCAAGGCGTTGAAGGAAGCACGAGAAGGACAAGGGATGATGATGGCCATGATGTTGGAGATGTAGAGGAAGCAAGAGGAAATGGGGAATTTTCGCCAGCAGTTGATGCAGATCCCCACCTTCAAGGCTATGTTCCCAAGCAGTTCGCAAGGAGAACAAGCAGGAGTGGACGACAACAACAATGGCATCAATAACAAAGAGAACCAAATTTTACCTCCATCGATGGAGAATCAGTCGGTTCCAATCATCAACTTGGATCCCTAAAACAGTGGTGACGTGCCATAACCTAGGTTGAAAGCAAGCCAACCTCAAACAAACATCATCTCAATTGCTCTCCTAGTATTTTCACAAGTGCAGATGCCAACCATCCCAAGTCATGTCCAGCGAGTAAGCCAACAACTACCACCAGCGCCAGCTTTGCACGATATAAGTGTGCATCTACCAATCTCTTTACCATACACACCGCCGATACAACAATATATCATAACACCTCAGAGAGTTCACGCCACGAGCCAGTACGTGATGAAGGATGATATAATCGTTGTGATCAACCAACTTCGTAGGCAGACATCCCGACCCTCAGAGTTAGACTTTACTCCACCTTACCCGGCACACATTTGGAGGCAACCTTACCCGATAGGGTATATTGAGCATCCCCCGCAGTTTCCAAAATACAACGGGGAGAAAGGAAATGCCAAGGAACACATTGCCAGGTTTGTAGAGTCGATGTCTCTGTGGCTAGGATATGATGAAGTAAACAACCACAACTTGTTGATGAGGGAATTCAACAAGACTTTGACGGATAGTGCCTTCAGTTGGTACTATAATTTGGAGAAGGGGTCAGTCCATGATTGGGATGACTTAAAATTACAATTTTTTAAGAAATTTTTATATGTGCAGAAACAGGTAGCCATTGTAGAGCTTATACGATTCAAGCAGAAGCCGAACGAGGAGTTGTCAGATTATGTGGACAGATTTAGGGCCCAGACACAGAAGTGCGCAGAGCCAATTAAAGAAAAGAACTTGGTCAACATTTGTAACAGTGGTGCCTTAGATGCCTTCAAGCCTCACCTCATTACCAAGGCTTGTGATTCCTTCGTGACCCTCTCATCTTTTTCACAAGACTTGGGAGGAATCATAACATTACCCACTAGTCATGTGACGATTACATGGAAGGGCAAAAGGACAGCAACCGTGGCTTTGGCTGACTCTCAGTCAAAACCACAAAGGGGTAAAAGGGAGAAGCATGAGAAAAATTTTGAACGAAGCAGAGGAAGGCCTGGAGATAAATATGCAAGAAAGTCAGTCCTTGAGGGTATCACATGTAGTGAGAAGGCATTCAGCGGTCTGTACGAACAATGGGTTGAACATGGGGTGGTGACACCTCTAAGGCCTAGATTTGTAGTGATGGAAGAGATGAAAAGAAGACCGAACTTTTGTGTATACCACCAATACGCGGGACACTTCACTATGGACTGTTACAGCCTAAGGAGGATATACCATAAGAAGCTGGCAAATGGGAATATTAAACTTGGAAAGGAAAGCAGCGTTCATGACAAGCCACTGCCAAATCACAAGGGGAAAGAAACATGCAACACCGTTATCCATAGCACAACCCCGGAAGTAGAGATGATGATGGAAGAAAAGGAGGAGTGCGATCCAGGCTTGTAGGTGACGGCGTTGATGAACGGAGCCAAGTTTAGAAATTTTTTCGATCAGATAGGATTGGCCAAGGAAGCAATGATAGAGGCAACCAAGGCAATCATTAAGGCTGCCGAGACATAGGAGACTTGCATGGCCATAAACAAAGGATTTGTGAAGACAATGGATGAAGAACAAAATAAGATATCTTTCTCTAAAGTAGATAGAGAGATAAGATACCCGCACAATAGGCTGCTGTATGTGACAGCAGTAATCAATGGCATCGAAGTGTGGAGGGCGTTCATTGACAATGGAGCGTCTGTAAATATTATGCCCTACACCGTGTTTAAACGGTTAGGCCTGCCAGAGAAGAAGATTGTGAAAGAACAAACAAACATTACAGGATTTGCCAACCAGAGTACAAGAACCCTTGGACACATCAAGGTGGATATGCAAGTTGGGAAGATTCGAGGGCCCATAATGTTCCATGTTGCCGAGGTGGATGAAGCATATCATGTCTTGCTAGGAAGGGCTTGGCAAAATGACTACGGGGTAGTGCCCTCGGTCTTTCATCAGTGCCTAAAAGCTATCTAGAAAGGGAGAGAAATGAAGGTACCAACAACTCGGAATCCCTTTGGACCAGAGGAGGCACACATCACCGAAGCAACTTTTTTCGATGATGTCGCTGAAAAGGGAGAGAACCAAATTACAAGGCTTGATTCCCTAAGACTAGTAAGCTGGGAGGAAGTGCTGGAAGATAAGTTCGTGCCTGTAGAAAAAGAGAAGAAGAAGACTTCGAAACACGGAGAATGTTCCAAAAATAAGAAGCCAGTGGTAGTAGACCTGGAAAAGGAAGGAAGAGGAGAAAGGGAAAGGCTAGCAGACCCTGAAGATGCTAGAAATATAATAAATGTCAAGCGAATAGCACAATCAGAGGATGGCCAAAAGACAAAATGGGAGAGGGTTGTTAAACCCAACGGAAAGGTGGTGTTTCGATTGTGATGGTGCAAGGGGGAAGAGCCCAAGGAAGCGTGCAAACCCAACGGCTCAGGAGGTGTCCCCTACTCCAGCAATAATGAAGAAGGAGAAGTTGTGCAGCAAGAGGTAGGACCAGCTCCAGAATGCTTTGAGGATAGGCCAAAACCTCAACAAAATGAATTAGAAGAAGCTGATTTAGCAACAGATAGAGGAACGCCAAGGCCGAATTATGTCAACAAGGAGCTGGATGCTAACCAGAAGGAGGAACTTGTGCAATTATTGCGAGAGTATAGGAATGTCTTTGCTTGGAATTACGATGAGATGCCCAGAATTGACAAGGATTTTGTAGAGCACAATCTAAACATAAGACTGGGAATGAAGCCAGTGAAGCAAGCACCTTGCAACTATGCACCCGAAGTCAAAACTCAAATAAAGGAAGAGACCAAGAAGTTATTGGAAGTAGGGTTCATCAAGCTAATCCAACATCTAATATGGCTATCCAGCATTATACCGGTAAAGAAATCAAATGAACAACTACGAATAAGTGTGGATTTTAGAGACTTGAATAAGGCATGCCCGAAGGACATGTACCCATTACCCAACATAGATACTTTTGTAGATGCAATAACTAATCACGAGATGATGTCATTCATGGATGGGTTTGTGAGTTACAATCAGATAAAGATGTATGTAGAAGATGCAGAGTTGACGACCTTTCGTACCCCATTTGGGAAATTCTACTATGTAGTAATGCCATTCGGGTTGAAGAATGCAGGGGCAACTTATCAAAGGGCAATGCACGCTATATTTCATGACATGATTCATGATATAGTGGAGGACTACGTGGACGACATAGTAGTGAAATCCAAGAAGGATACAACTCATGTGGAGGACCTGAGGAAAGTGTTTGAGCGATGCTGAAGGTACAAGTTGAGGATGAATCCGAAGAAGTGCGCCTTTGGAATGACAACTGAAAAATCCTTGGGCTTCTTGGTGTATAACAGAGGTTTAGAGGTGGACCCAAGAAAGGCAAAAGTAATTACAGAGATGCCCCCACCAAAAATGCAAAAATAGTTGAAAAGCTTTCTAATGAAAGTTTCTTACATGAGAAGATTCATGCCAGCATTAACAGAAGTCACAGAACCTTTCGGCAAATTGCTAAAAGGAAAGGTAGAATGGGACCAAGACCAACAACAGGCCTTTGAGAGGGTGAAAAGAATGTTGGCTTCCGCGCAAACGATGATAGTGCCACAAAGAGGAATGCCATTGCAGTTGTATGTAACATCTACCAAGAAGTCTATAGGTAGATTGATCACGCAGGAGGTGGATGGAGAAGAGAAACCTGTGTATTACATTAGCCGGATAATCAGGGGACCAGAAACCATGTATTCATAGGCGGAAAGGCATTGCTTAGCGTTGGTGTTCATTGCGCAGAAAATGCTGCATTATTTTCTAGCACACGAAGTGAAGCTTGCAACAAGAACTGATCCAATCAGATATCTATTGACTAGGCCAACATTAGCAGGAAGACCTGCTAGATGGATGATGATTCTTTCAGAATACGACATCAAGTGTGTGACACCGAAGGCGATCCGATGTTAAGCCTTGGCATGCCTGCTAGCTCAATTTCTAAATGGAGAATATGAACCTCCTTCTGAGGATCTTTCGGGTGGAGAAGTAGAAGCAATCGACTTGATGGATGAGGACCCAGAATGGTAGAGTTTGGCTTTTGATGGATCATTTACAGAAGGTAAAGGTAGAGCAGGAGTGGTGTTGACCACCAAAGAAGGAAATGAAGTAGCCTTGTCATACAAATTGGATTTCCCTTGCACAAACAATGGAGCAGAATATGAGGTGTTTATACTAGGATTGTTGGCGGTTCAAGAATTGGGAGCCAAACATATTAAAGTAATGGGAGATTCAAACCTTATAGTGTAGCAAATAAGAGGCCAATTCGGAGTAAAGGAACCTATCTTGGCGCCATATCGAACTGTATCACAAAAGGTGATTGAGGCTTTCAAGAAGGCGGTGATTGAATATATGCCAAGAGGACAAAATAAACAACCTGATGCACTAGCAACAGTAGCGTCTTGAGTCTATGTACAAGGAGAAGACTTGGATATGAAGGTAATAAAGAGAACCCTCCCAACCACGGTGATAGACTTGTTCCCCAAAGACATGATAGATGGTTGGAGACATGACATCTCCCATCAATTGCAAACAAAAGAAGGAACAATACCAATTGTGGAGCTACAGAAGTACAACATCATCAAAGGAGTCTTGTATCACAAAGAAGCAGATGGTGTATTGACACGATGCTTGGGGAGGCAGGAAGAAAATAGAGTCTTGCATTAGGTACATGACTAGAATTACGGATTGGCAGACATAGGCCTGTATCTTAGGCTGCAATGCCAAGGGTATTATTAACCCGAAATGAAGAAGGAAGCAGATGCCCTATAATGCCAAAGTGTTTCATGCCAAGAATAACCTGGGGAAGAGGAATGCACCTTCATTGATGACATAGCGGATTGGCGAATCCCTTATGTGGAGTTCTTACAAAGTGGGAATCTTCCGACCGAAAAGAATGACGTAATTATAATAAAGAGGAAGTCACAACGATTCTTCTTGCAAAATGGAGAACTATTTAAAAGAGAGTTTAATGGCAAGCACTTACGGTGTTTGGAACTAGGTGAAGCCAAAGATTTGGTTTACCAAATGCACAAGGATAAACACCAAGGGGGAGCCAAGTTGTACAAACAGTTTATCGATCATGGTTACTACGGGCCAAAGATGGAAGAAGATTGTCTAGAATTTGTTAAAAAGTGTCACATTTGTCAAATACATAAAAACTTGATTCATGCTCCCGCCATGAATTTGTGAACCTTAGCAACACCATGGCCCTTTCATACATGGGGAATGGATCTTATAGGTCCTGTTCACCCTAATTCCAAGGGTAACATTTGGATTTTAACTTCCACCGAGATGTACACAAAGTGAGTGGAAGCAATACCCTTGAAGAAGGCTACAGGAGCAGCAGTGGCAAATTTTATCAATGAGCACATCATCTGCCGTTTCGGGATCCCGAAGATCATTTTGTCAGATAATGGAACTCCTTTCATCAATAGGGACATCAAAAATCTGATGGAAAGATACAGGGTAAAACACTACAAATCATCACCCTACTACCCGGAAGGCAACGGACAAGCAGAGGCTATAAACAAAACCATGATAAAAATCATTTCAAAAACCTTAGACGATCATCCGAAGATATGGACAGAATAACTACCAATAACGTTATGGGCATATCGAACTTCAAAAAGAAAGCCTACAGGCGAAACCCCATACGCTTTGGTTTATGGTGAAGAAGATATATTGCCCGCCGAATTAGAAATCCCTTCAGCTCGAATGAGACTTCGAAGCTTAGTCGAGGAAGAGAACCGACTGGAGGCCTTAGTTGATTTCTGAGACAAAGCTAAAGAAAAACTTGAACGGTACCATGAAAAACTGTGACGATAATATAATACTGCGGTGGTACCACGACAGATTCTGGTGGGAGACCTGGTGCTCAAAACGACAACTCAAGTCATGAGGGAAACACCAACCATAAAATTTTTCCTCAAATGGGAAGGCCCGTATAGGGTACGAGAGATCTCCAAAAGCGGGTATTACAAGATATCTCATGTGGGATCAGATGCTGTCTCATGCCCATTAAACGTGAAGTGGGTAAAGAAATATTATATATGAGAAGAACATCACAAATAGTTATACTTTCAACTTTAAAAGTAATCGAGGCACCTGACTATTAGCCCTCGGATCATAGAGTTATACTTTTAACTTTAAAAGTAATCGAGGCACCTGACTAACAGCCCTCAGAAGTTACACTTTCAACTTCAAAAGTGGTCGAGGCACCTGACTAACAACCCTCGAAAGTTACACTTTCAACTTTAAAAGTGACTAAGGCACCTGAGTATAAGTCCTCAAACCCGAAAGTTATACTTTATCTTTAAAAGTGGCAAACGTTATACTTTATTTGACAAAAGCAAGAAAGTTACACTTTATCTCTAAAAGTGGCGAACGTTATGCTTTCTTCGACAAAAGCAAGATTTATTATATGAAACATTATGCTTTTCGTTAAAAGCAATTTGATTATCAATGAATTGACAAACTTTCACTTATACTTGAATGTTTTTTTTGACTTCTTAAAAAAAGTATAAATTCAAGTGTTGGTTTGAGAAAAATATATACGTGTTTTGACAAAATTCATGTTTGCTTGTTTATAATACCTATTGTTTTCTTGGAGTACTAATTTGAATAACTTGAGATTCAATGATAAATATTGAGTTTTAAGGAATCATTCAAATTAAAAGCAATCAACAAGGTTAAAGAAACTACATTTTGATAAATGAAATATGTGTAAATAAGTTTTTGAAACAGGAAATTGAAAAAAAAACTACTAGAACAAGTTATGATCTAAAGGCCAAGACATATCAAACTGAAGCGGAGGCATAGCTAAATCTTCCAAGTCAACAATGGCAGCATTTTGAATCTTAAGATTTGCAGCTTTTAGCTCCTTAACTTGTCGGGTAGTTGACTCTAAGTCCCGTCGCTGGCACTTTACATCCTGAACCTTGGCCTCTAGATCTCAAAGTTGGTCCTCTAAATCTTAAGACTTGATCTTTTATTTTTTTGCGGCTTCGTTAAGCTCAAAAAGATGCACTGAAAAGGATTCATCTTCACACTTACGTACAGCAACCTCCGAACGTAGTGCAATAAGATTAAAACTTGACTTAAGAAGATCCAACCTAGTATGAAAAGGAGACATGTCAACACCCACGGCTACAAGGTAGTCTACATCGTCGCTAAACTTCTTCAAGTCCTCGACTCACATCAAATATAAAAAAAGAGTGTGCAACCCAAGAACAAGGCCTACGAGCTGATCTAGGAAGAAGGTTTGGGAAGAAGTTGCCTTAATAATTAGCCGATCAAGTATCTGCGGGAACCGAGCTAGGAGACGCTCCAAACTTTCCTGACTAGAAGATGATATCTGGAAATCCCTCTAAGAAATAATATCCCCACTTGGATTGAAGGAAGCTCTGGCAGGAGCTACTTTAGACGCCACCATGGAATTTGTCGAGACAAGAGATGGAGGAGCAGAAAGATTATGTATGACTGATGATTCCTCAAAGCCTTGGCCACCTGGAGGATAACTAAGGTCACTATAAGGCGAGTGGGCAACATCCGGATGGAGAGCATTAAACAAAGCAAGTGCCTCAATAGGCAAAGGAAAATCTTTCATCTTCTCGCTCTGAAAACAAAATGTCAAAGCATAATATATTATGGAAAAAAAGAGGAAATTAAAGAAGAATTATATGTTGACTAAAGAAAGATACTCACAATATAGATAATGGAAAAAGAGTCGGGAGATACCACAGAAATGGGAATGTCATTTAACCCACCCAAAGTACTATCAACAATGCCCTCCCGAGCAATCACCAACTCAGAAGAATCCTTTTGGGAGGATGGACATCAACAATAGTCTCAGAAGGATTCCCCCTCTAGGAGGTAGGAGTCTCATCAGCATCTTCAGGCCCATCAGGTGGAGAAGTCATAGGAAGATTTGAGGAAATCGCTATATCACCCAAAATAGGACTTGGGCTTACATCGGATAAAGTGTCTTTAGCATCAAGGCTAACACAATCATTATGCGAAGAAGACGAATCGACACCAATAAGGATAGGTTGGGGAGGCTCACAACTGGTAGAAGCCGCTGCAGCTACATCATTTGCAGTACCAGAAATAAACCCAAAAGGAATATCATCATCCTCTTCATCGACCTCTGCAATATGAAAATCAAGAAAATAAATACACAAGGAAACACAAAAGCAACTATATGAGGGATAAAAGACAAAAAATGGAAATGTCGCAAAAAATTTACCAAATTTCTACGTTGCTTCTTGACTGGATCCTCGGCTGCCGGCATACCAGAACCAGCATCGTCAAGAGGGCGTTTCGACTATGGCTTTAAGCGGAGCCTAATAACGGGACGACTAACCGGGACCACGATAGAAGTAATAGGAGGGGCCACCTTAGAATCAGTAGTGGTAGATGCTCTCGCTTTAGAACGAGTAATTCTCATTTCTTCGGCACCAGAGGATCCCTGGGGAGGAGCTGGAGGAGGTATCTATGATAGAGATACCTGAGACGAAGCTCGTGATGGAAGACTCCTGGAGGTAGTAAGGGTCTATGCGGGAAGAATAATTAGGTCACTTCGAGGGTGAATGTCTACTGACTGGGGATGAGAAGACTTAGGCATCGAAGCCTCATGCTCAATAAGTCGACTACTGGTTGGCCAACGTTCTGAACGGACATTGGTCTTAGGAGAACATAGCATCCTGGCCCATTGGAGATGTTCGGGAATAGAAACTGGTAGAGAAATAATCAAAGTATCATCCTCTCACCTTTTAAGATTAACTTGCCAATAATTACGCTCGCCGGTAGTATATCGCCTAATCCGAGAATCATTTGGTATGACAAAAGGAAGGGATTTATGAGGAACATTTGGAGGTCTTGGAAATGCCCATGTAAAAGTGGGAGAGGTAGAGACGAAGTTGAGAAGGGCAGTCTCATAAGTCTCCCGATAAGTGTGGCCAAAGGGACGCTCCTTTTCAAATCCAAACTGCTTCATAACCCTGTGAGGAGAATAAAGCACAGTGCCAAACCCATTATCTTTGACGAAATAGGGAAGCTCCGCAGCCCAAAGGAAGATGAACCAGGACAGTGAAGAACCACTCAATTCGTTAATATTTGAGTAGAAACGAAAGTTACGCCTATAAAAGTGGGGCAGACAACCGCCACTTTCTGAAAAAATAGTGTAGGGACGAGCGGTGAAGCATAAAGAATCATTGATAAAAAACCGTAAATCTAAACTAGATCAGTGATCAATCCAGCGAGCTATGCAGGGGATGATGTTGGGTAATGAAAAAGGATCTGAATACTCCTTTTTCTTCTTAGGAAGATGTGCAGAAGTAGAATATCTCAAAAAGTGCTCGAAGAAAAGGATATGAAGAAAGGAGTAGGGAACGAAGCAATTTACGTCATACCTGAGTAAATGAATAAAAAGATTGATAAGAGGAAAAGAAGAGAAAAAATACAGTGTGAAAGACAGTTAATAAAAATACAAAAAATGAATACCTCCCAACAGATTCCCTCATAGCGAGAATAGTTTCGTCCAAACGACGATACAATGTTCCTAAGAAGAGAGGAGCAAGAGGAACATTTAGACCTCGAGTTAACAAAGAAGCCAAACCAAGAATGCAGGTCAAAGGACCATCTTTAGGAGTCCCAGGAAAGATAAAGCGAGACAACCATATAGCCAAATAAGCAGCCAATAGAAAAGGGCAAGGCTCCTCATGGAGAGCGAGGACAGACTTGTTATAATCAGAACTATTCCCGTGGCCGGGCCTGTAATCCCTGAATAAGTAGTGTACCCAAGATAGCCAGGAATTCTTTTGCCGGTTAGAGGTCTCAAAGTTTGGAAGGAGCGTGTCACCCCGAAATCGCGAAATGTAATTGGGACCTAAAAGCTTTCGTCAAGTAAGTAATGCATTCAACATCTCTAGGAGACCAGCTAGATATGCTACAGGAAGTGTTGAGTTTGTGCCCTAGAGGCCAATTATTTGATATAATTGCATAACATTTTGATATTATATTTAATTGAATAAATGAATGATTTTATTATGGTTTTATTTACTGCGTTATATAAATGTTAACATAATAAAATTCCTTGGAATAGTGATACAAATTATGTAGTTTCAAGTATGTGACTTGAACATGAAATTATATAATTATAATTAGTATCATTGCTCTTAAATGTCCCTAGTCGAGTATCATTGTTGATGGGATAACAATGATACATTGAGACTAGTATGTGGATTGACTGATGACCAAATCTCATTGGTCATAAATATATGAGATATTAAGTCAATGCATAGGTACATGTTAGAGAACGATGTACTGGACAGACCCACCATGAGAATTCTATGTGGAGCATTATGTGAAGTGTCATTAGCAATTCTCATAGTGACAATGATTTAATGATTCTCCGACCTGAAATCACTATATTACTACACAGAAATTTATGTACTTTGATATCATCAAAGGTCACCTTTAATAGGGTGGACTATAAAGGTGATTATTGGGTACATCATGAATCGTGTGAGGAATATGAGTGATCTAGATGGAATTTAACCCTCCTATATATTAGGGGTGATATCCATAGGCCTCTTGATTGAGTAGGACTATGAAATACATGGTCATGCTCAAATAGTGATTTGTTTCATATAGTCTACTCATTGATCAAGAAAACTCAGATTAAATTATGAAGAGTATAACACATTCCATGACTCGAGTTTAATCTAAGATGTCAAGGTTAAAAGGATTAAATTACATTAAAATATTACTCACGAAAAGGTTGCATCGAATAATCGATCTTATTATTACTTGGGTAGCAGTGATGCATTACTAGATGTCGCTCACTGTTTATAATTTTATAATATGATTTTAAAAATTATTGCCAACGTAATAATAACATATAGGGTCACACACTTAGAACGTAAGTAAAGGGAATTAATTTAAATTGTAAGATTTAAATATGTCAATATGATTGATAATATTTAAATTACGAATTTAAATTAATAGGATAATTTGTATATATGTATATTAATTAAGTAAGACTTAAATTAATATATAATATATATATATAATTTGGATTTTACTGGAATTAGGTTTTAATTAATTCCTTTTGACAGCTATATATATATATATATATATATATATATATATATATATATATGATATATCAGCCACTTTAGGAATTAATCAAAAACAAAAAATCCTAGCCGCTCTTAGAGAGAGACTATAGAGAAAAACTTCAGAGAAATCCTGATCCTTTGTGGCTAGTACCGCGACTCTTTTACAGTAGATCGTGTGACGGTTCATGAGACGTTCGTATGGATACCATAGAGGCGCAGTTCGTTTGGATTGCGTTGGAGATTCGATCGTATCAATTTTAGCTTCTATAATCGGTATAAATTTCTAAGCACTGAATTAATGTATTTTTCGCATGGATCCTGTTTTAGGGTTTCAGAATTGGCTTTGAAAATTTTATATTCTGCTACGTTTTCGTGCCGAAATCCCTTACAGTGGTATCAGAGCTACTTGCGAAACAATTAATTCAGATTACGTGTTTTTTTGTTTTCGATATATATGATATATGATGATACAATTTTGCCGATCTGAAATTGATTATATTATTTTTGATATATATGATATATGATACAATTTTACCTATATGAAATTGAGTATATGATATTCTGTATGTAGGCATATTCTGGTATTATAAATATCAGTAATAGATATGCATGTATATGATGCTCTGTTAATTGTATCTTAAATGGTGGAATAACAATACAACTTCTGTTCTAATTGGATTAGAAGCATGAAGATTCGATTTAATATGATTAATTGAAACTGGACATATGTGATATGTTCTGGGTGTATTGTTATTATGGGTATTTTGGTGGAGTTGATATGATTCTGGAATTATTTTAGAGATTCGTATGAAAAAATTCTACAATACAGATTGTAGTTCGAAAATACCGATCAGCCGGACCACCCCGTCGTAGTGCACGATGGTCGTGACCCTAATATTTTGTATATAGTTTTCTTTAATTATATAAACATTGTTATGTGCTTATTGTGATATGCATAGTGCACAGTTATGGCCTTTTGACCCATATGTTAGTGGTTTTTGGTTTTGAAATACGGCTTGCATGTCGTGCCTTTTTATAAATTCTAATGTAACATTCTCTTCTCATCTAAATCCCCTCGAATGTAACTCGAGGTTTCTTTATATCATGTAATTATCTGTAATCGATGAAGATGACAAGATGAAGAACACGATGGGAAGATGATGGTGAAAAGGAGGCACATACATGAGGAAGATCTAAGGAAGCTACTATTTTGAGACCTTTTACCACTTTAGATTGACCTTCAATCTTTCATTAGCTTGAAAAGATTGACAGTGGATTGGGCCATAACTGTGACACATTTAATTTTGCACTTTATTTATGCTTGTATACGATATGATATGATAAATAATGTGCATGCTTAATAAGATTAAAATTGGTGAGATCTAAATTAATTTATAAAATCCCTCATTAAATTATTAACTCTAAATCAGATGCCTTCCCATGAATAACACTCATCAAGACCTTGATCAATGGATGTAGATTTGCCAAAGCAAAGTACCATATTTATCTAGGTAAGATGCGATAGGATAATTGTGACATCCAAACTGTTAAAATCATTGGGCCCGACTTAACTAAGTTATCTCAATATGATTGTGGACTTAGAGGCATGTAGTTTGGTAGGTACCATTAGATGGACTAGAAACAAATGTTGTTTACCAAACTATCCAGGAGTTATATATGATATAATTACAAGGGGTTGTCTACCTAAATAATTATGTTTTGAGAGAATAGCCAAAGCTAACTTAAGGCATAATGAAATATGGATCTTGGCTCACTAGAAAGATAAAATAGAAAATACTTTTCGAATTAATGGCGAGGGCTATTAATTTGAATAAAATAGTGCATGGGAGGTATATTTTTAATGTACTATTATCAATTACATAATATCAAAAAAAAATCTATAATTTGACTTATTATTTTTTGCACTTATAAATTGTAGATATCAATGACAAACAACAACAACACAAATAGTATTTCACTATGATCAGTCCTTGAGAAAGACAAGCTGAGTGGAATTAATTTCTTTGACTGGCATAGGAACTTGAGGATTGTCCTCAAAAAAGAGCGCAAGCTATATGTCATTGAAAATCTCATTCCTACAGTATCAGCTAACACTGCTGTAAGGTTTTGTGAAAATTAAAGTAGCAATCAAATTGCAAAAATAGCAGAAGCAAAATAAAATTAGATTTTAAAATTTTTCATAAACCAATTACCCAGATCATCCTTTATGCATATTATTAATTAAAACGAAGAACAAGAAGTTATGGAATCATACCCTTGTAGATACGAGCTTCCACAGGTACGAGCTCACCTCCTACTTCTCCGCGATCTCCTTGAATCTTCGGGTAAATTTCTTCCTTTGATCAATGTTGGCCACCCAAGTGTATGGCCTCTAGAGGTGATCCACCAAGGAAGAAGAATTTTCAAGAAGAATGGTATATTGGCTCAAACCCTAGTTTTTCTTATCTTTATAGAAAAAGGGGGCGTACTCTCCAACAATTGAAATTACGTATGTCTTTGATATTTGATATAAGACTCCTCTTATAAAGATATCAGGTAACCTTATTTAATTAAAATAAAGTATTATTTATTTAATTAAACTCCTTTAATTAATTGGGCTCCCTAATCTTATTAGGGATAATTAATTAAACTCTTTTAACTAATTTTTCCTCATAATCCTATTAGGAATAAATAAGAATACTTATATTAAATTAATTCTTAAACTCTTTTAGAAGTTAAAATAATAATAATTATAATAATATTAGTAAGACTCCTCTTATTAATTTATATTTAATATTTCTAAAATATTAAATAATAAATATTAAGCTATTCAATTTATTCTATCATCATAGATTAAATTAAATATAATTAACATATTATTACGATTATGCCATTAACTTCTTAAATCGTTATTCTTCCTTTTATGGTGTGACTCTTTAGGTTCTCCATATTAAACCGGTTGTGAATAAATCAATTAGAACAATTCTAATCTTATTTAAATAAATAAATTAAACTATTAATTTATTTAATTAAATAATATTTATTCTATAATAGGGATAAGTCTCCCTAGCGATCAACGACTTTCTAGATAATATAGATTTCAACATTAATCATAAAAGAACCTTTGAGTAAATAGTT
Source organism: Panax notoginseng (assembly GCA_016801055.1). Lineage (NCBI taxonomy): Eukaryota > Viridiplantae > Streptophyta > Magnoliopsida > Apiales > Araliaceae > Panax > Panax notoginseng. Next base: position 190,329,127 of record CM029017.1, read on the forward strand.
ACAGTACAATTTAATCCTTCTACCATACAATGTCTCAATTAAATATAAGATATAAAATTACTGTCAAGTCTTATTTTATTTAATTATATGTATTTTGATTCTTAAATGCACAACTCCTAATGAATGCAAATTAGAAACTACTTTCTAATTTCATTCCACCTTGGCCAAGGATTCCTGGGTTGTCATTTATCGAATCACATAGGACATTTCTCTTCTTTTACTAGAAGTGATAGATTCTTTATTGATCATTCATTATCTCTATATATAACTTATTACACCCAAGCATACCCTTTGATATACCCTAAAGGTCTTAAGGAATAAGTCAAAGTGTAATTCATTATATATAAGATACTATGATGATCTCAAGTCTAAGGATCATTTGTACTACTATCACTACAGGAATTCCTATTGATAGGCAAGTAAAACTCCATTAGGTATTCCTTAGCGAGTCACGTTCAGTGAACTTATTCTCCAATAAGCACCTACATACTTGCTTTAGTGTCTCTACACAAATAATCATGAGATCAATCATTCTCATCCAATGAGCAAGCAACATATGTATCAATCTATCCGGATTCACTAATCCCCTTTTTAGTAATCCATCGATTGAGAACATTTTAGTTTTAAGTTATCTAAGAATTTAGATCTCATTAGCATGATCTCATCATGATTCTAAAAGCATTGCTTAAAACTATGGGTTTATCACATATTATTAAAACAGCACCATGTTGATAATATGCCTTTAATAAATTATTCTTTTATTAATAAATAAATAAGATTGATTACAAAGTATATGCTTTATCATCATACATGATTGGCTTGTAAGCCAATCGTCGTGGTATCTCATACCCATCTTCTTTAAGTGATGATCGAACTACGGTTGTGTTAACGCTTTAGTAAATGGATCTACAATATTGTCTTGAGAGTCCACACGCTCCAGGGTGACGTCTCCTCTTTCAATGATCTCTCTGATCAAATGAAACCGCCGCAACACGTGTTTGGATTTCTGATGAGACCTGGGTTCCTTAGCCAGCGCAACAGCTCCAGTGTTGTCACAGAATAAAGGTGCTGGTCCTGTAATGCTAGGAACCACACCAAGTTCGGTAATGAACTTCTTCATCCAAACAGCTTCCTTTGCAGCTTCACTTACAGCTATGTACTCTGCCTCTGTCACTGAATCATCAATTGTTTGCTGTTTAGAACTCTTCCAACTCACTGCGCCACCGTTTAAGGTAAACATATATCCCGAAACGGATTTACTGTCTTCTTGGTCCATTTGAAAACTTGAGTTTGTGAAGCCCTCTAATTTCAATTTAGACCCACTGTAGATAAGAAATACATCCTTAGTTCTTCTTAAGTACTTTAGGATATTTTTCACTGCCTTCAAGTGTTCTTCTCCTGGATTCGACTGATATATACTTGTTACACTAAGTACATGAGCGACATCTGGTCTAGTACATATCATACCGTACATGATAAATCCTATTACTGAAGCATAAGGAATCTTACTCATACGGTCTCTCTCTTCAGGTGTCTTTGGGGCCTGTTTCTTGGAGAGATGTATTCCATGGCTCATCGGCATGAGACCTCTTTTGGAATCTTCCATGCTAAACTTCTTTAGCATCGAGTCAATATACGTTCCTTGGGATAAGCCAAGCATCCTTTTAGATCTATCTCTATAGATCTTTATCCCTAAAATATATGATGCTTCTCCCAAGTCCTTCATGGAGAAGTGTTTAGATAACCAGATTTTAATTGATTGTAGCATAGGAATATCATTCCCTATCAGTAATATATCATCAACATATAATACGAGGAATGAAACAGCGCTCCCACTAACCTTCTTGTACACACATAGTTCATCCTCATTTTTGATAAAATCAAACTCTTTGATTGTCTCATCAAAACGAATGTTCCATCTACGAGAAGCTTGCTTCAATCCATAAATGGATCATTGTAGCTTACAGACTTGATTTGTTCCAACCTTTGAAACAAATCCCTCTTGCTGTGTCATATACACTTCCTCCTCAAGTTTCCCATTGAGGAAGGTCGTTTTCACGTCCATCTGCCAGATTTCGTAGTCATGGTAAGCTGCAATCGCAAGTAAAATCCGAATGGACTTGAGCATTGCTACTGGTGAGAAGGTTTCGTCATAGTCAACTCCTTGTCTTTGTTTGAAACCTTTTGCGACCAGTCAGACCTTATAGGTCTCTACCTTTCCGTCTGCTCCAGTCTTTCTTTTAAAGACCCATTTACACCCAATAGGTTTAATGCCTTCAGGTGGTGAAACCAAAGTCCATACTTGGTTTTCATATATGGAGTCCATCTCGGATTTCATGGCTTCTTGCCACTTCTCTGAGTCTTTATTACTCATAGCATGTTCGTAATTCAATGGATCATCATCATCTATGATGCGTACCTCATTGTCATCCTCTATGACAAGTCTATACCTATCAGGTATCTTTTGTACTCTTCCAGATTTACGAATAGGGTGTGGTACAGAAGGAATCTCTACTTAGTTAGATTCATCCATTTAATCTGTAGTGGTTTGTGGTTCTTGAATTTCTTTAAGATCTATTTTCCTCCCACTGGCCCCTTCAAGGATAAATTCCTTTTCCAAGAAGGCAGCATGTTTGGCAACAAACACCTTTTATTCAGTAGGATTGTAGAAATAGTATCCTAAACTTTCTTTAGGATACACTACAAAAAAATGGGCCTTTAGCAACGATTTTTCGGATAACGACTTTATAAGTCGTTGGTAAAAGTATATGTTTAGCAACGAAATTTGTCCTTCGTTGCAGATTGTGTCAGGCTTTCACTTTTTGCAACGAAATTCATAAGTCGTTTCAAATTTTTGTTGCTAATTCATTGGCGGGAAAAAATTTCATTAGAAATTCGTTGCAAAATTTTTGGCCACTTGATTTTCTGTCATCGTGGGCAACGGAAGCTTTTTGTTACTAAAAATGGGGCTTTAGCAACGCTTTTTCAGGCAACAACTTATAAAGTCATTGTTAAAAGTGTATGTTTAGCAACGAAACTTGTCATTCGTTGCAGATTGTGTCAGGCTTTCACTTTTTGTAACGAAATTCATAAGTCGTTGCAAAATTTGGAAACAAAATTCGTTAGAAATTCGTTGCAAAATTTCTAACCACTTGATTTTTCCTCATCGTGGGCAACGAAAGTTTTTTTGTTGCTATATTTCGTTCCTGATATAGACCACATTCATTGACAACAATTTTTATTTTCGTTGCATATTTTGTACAACTTTTTGCAACGACTATTAAAATGTTGCCTTAAATTAAGATAATCCCAATAAGTATGTTTTTGTAAGACCATATTCGGTATTCGGAGAATTGTCAAAAAATATTCGTATTTAGTATTTAAAAATTATGTCCAAATGCGGAACATATTCGTTTCAATTTTTTATTCGAATAAACAAATTATTCAAATATCCGAATTCGAATGTCAATCACCTAATAAACAATTTATTCAATTTATTTATAAAAAAGTAAAAATAAAAAAATATTGACCAATTACTAACAAATCACAACCATTTAAAGTTGTAAAAATACATATCATAAATGGGAGACATATAAAATACATCATCATTCATAATTGATCATAAAAATTAATTAAAATTTACTAATATAAATTGTACATATAAGCTGTATAAATTGTACTTATAAGTTGTTCCATATTATTTAATTTATTTTTTGCTAAATTTAAATGTATATAAAAGAAAAGAGATACATATACTTAGGGGCATTCCCTAGATTGATACAAAATGTCAAGAAAGGGAACTCAACATGACAAACAGTGAAACTCAGATTCTAAGACAATACAAGAGCATAATGTCAAAACAGATTAAATAAGCACTGCATTGGACTTCAAGAACATTGCAGAGCATCCGACTAACAAAACAATAAACGGACGGAATGCTGACTGTGCATATTGGCCAGTTATTTTTGTTGACGTGGCCCGTTATTGCTGACGTGGAGGACAAAAATATTTGGCTTAAAATTTTCCTTAAAGAAAATGTTGCTCAAAGTATCGAACTCTAGACCTCTCCAAACTAGAAACCTTATATTCAAACAAAAGCCACTATACCAACTACCTATTATGCTAAAATTTATGTAACACTAATATTTAAACCACCTAACATCGTTTCTATGCATGTGAAGATGAGATAATACACTTTTTTGTCACTGTACTAGAAATTGTAATAATAATAATAATTGTAATAATTATTATTGTAATAATAATAATAAATTTTAAATAATTAAAATAATAATAAAATAAGTCATGTTGCTGCATGCCTGCATTTACCAATGTTAGAAACTAAAAAGTGTTTACAAGACAAAAGTGTTTACCAATGCGATAATTAAAATTTTAAATAATTATTATAATAATTATTATTATTATTATTATTTTAATTATTACAATTATTATTATTATAATAATAATAATTGTAATAATAATAATTAAAATAATAATAATAATAATTAAAATTAAAATAAGAGTGATCCGACAAATTGTCTGTATTAAATGTCAATGTATATGAATATATGAATTAAAAAAAATTAAAAGGACTCACTAATCATTATTCTATCTTATCCATTAGAGTTTAGTTGTAATATGACTTTATTATGAAATTTAACGATAAATATATTATTTTTTAAATAAAAAACTAATTGTAATTATAGGGACTATTTTTAATCATTGAACTCTGGTAAATCTTTCTATTATAAATATTTGTTAAATGTACTCGTCTTTGTAATTTATTAGATCGATTCTTACACTTACCCATGGGTTTGTTTAAATTTAAATTTAATTTGATCGAGTCCTATAACAATAAAAAGAAAAATCTGTCAAAATATTAAATTTTATTCGAAAAACATTGATATCCACGTGACTGGTACAAAAAAAAACAAAATAAATTTTGATTCAGTGGTTAAAAAAAACTTTGAATGTAATTTTATATTTAGGGTATTTAATTTGTAACTGCTTTATATTATTTTAGGGTATTTTAATTATTATTATTATTTAAGTATTTAAAATTTATTATTATTAATACAATAATAATTATTACAATTATTATTATTATTACAATTCCTAGTATAGTGGCCAAAAAGTGTATTATCTCATCTTCACATGCATAGAAACGATGTTAGGTGGTTTAAATATTAGTGTTACATAAATTTTAGCATGATAGGTAGTCGATCTAGTGGCTTTTATTGGAATATAAGATTTGTAGTGTGCAGAGGTCTGGAGTTCAACACTCATGAGCAACATTTTCTTTAAATAATTTTTAAGCATGGCAAACCCAGCTCCACGTCAGCAAAAATATGCACAGTCAGCATTTCGTCTGTTTTTTCGGACGAAAATTAAAAATAATACACTTTAATTACATTAACTAAAGTTTAAAATTGGGATAATACACTTTTTGGTCATTGTACTAGGGTCTGATTTTTATTGTGGTTACCGAAACTTTTTTTATTACAATCAAATAACTGTACTCTCAAAAATTACAAAATGGTCATTACTTAAAATTTTCGTCCGAAAAAACGGGCGGAATGCTGACTGTGCAAGTTGACTTCTCTTTTTTGCTTATGTGGAGCCCAGCTTTGTCATTATTGTCAGTAATATTAAAATGTTTCATTCGTATGCTAAAAAAGGGTATAAAACTAATAGACAACTTTGTATGTTTATTATACTCATTCGTATATTTCATTCTGTTTCGTTACGTGGAGCCCAACTTTGTCGTAATAATAATTTTTAAAAATTATAATAATAATAGTATTAATAATAATTTCAAAATAATAATAATATTAATTTTAAAATAATAATAATAATAATTAATTTTATAAAAATTTTAATTTTATAAAATTAATTATATTTGGACCCTAGTACAGTAACTAAAAAGTGTATTATCCCATTTAAACAAAGTGGAGTAGTAAAATTTATTATCTTTAAATAATAATAATAATAATAATAATTACAAAATAATAATAATAGTAATAATAATAATTTTGAAATAATAATAAGAAAAATAATAATAATAATAATAATAACAATAACAATAATAATAATTTTTAAAAATTTAAAATTATAAAAATATTTTTATATGAAGCTGATGTGTATTTAAAAAATAATACTTTTTTATTATTTTATTAGTTTAAATTATTTGAGCACGTAATTTATTATTATTATTCGTATGTTTCATTAATATTAAAATGTATAATTAGAAGTTTATTATTATTATTATTTTATTAGTTTAAATTATTTGAGCACGTAATGTATAATAATAATAATTTCAATAATATGTAGAACTTCGGAGTAAAATTAATAGTATTGTATAACAATAATTTTAAAATAATAATAACAATTTTTAATAATAATAATAGTATTAATAATAATTTCAAAATAATAATAATAATAATAATTTTTAAATAATAATTATAAAAAATTTAATTTTATAAAATTAATTATATTTGGGGGTTTGTTCCCTACAGATTTGTATGAAATTTGTTTTTTTTTATTTTAATAGAGAATAAAAAATGATTTGTCAAATTTTCCCTTGCTCAAGTAATTTAAACTAATAAAATAATAAAAATATTATTTTTTAAATACTATCAATACTATTATTATTATTAAAAATTGTTATTATGACAAAGCTGGGCTCCACGTAATGAAACATACGGAATGAGTATAATAAACAGACAAAGTTGTCTATTAGTTTTATACTCATTTTTTAGCATACGAATGAAACATTTTAATATTAATAACAATAATGACAAAATTGGGCTCCACGTAAGCAATATATATATCGTTTACACTACTTTTATCATTTCCCTCTCATTCTGTGTCTCTCATTCTTTCACGGTACATATTTGATGACGTGACTGCCACATGGAACATTTGCTAAAATTAATTAATACATAAATTAATTAAGGCTTAAATATAAAATATATTCTAAATAAAATAATATATATATCATTTAATCAAAACAAAAAAAATACTAAAATTCAAAATAAAAAAAACATAACATATTTACATCATTTAATCAAAATACTAAAATTCAAATTATTTTGTTAACTAATCAAAACAACTAATTAAATAAAATAAGTTGTATAACATATTTATATTATTTAATCAAAATACTAAAATTCAAAACATAACATATTTAATTCAAATACTAAAAATACTAATTAAAAAAACTAAAATACTAATTAAAAAAATACTAAAATACTAAAAAAATACTAAAATTCATCATTTAATCAAAATACTAAAATTTAAATTATTTTGTTAACTAATCAAAACAACTAATTAAATAAAATAAGTTGTATAATATATTTACATCATTTTATCAAAATACTAAAATTCAAAACATAACATATTTAATTCAAATACTAAAAATACTAATTAAAAAAAATACTAAAATACTAATTAAAAAAATACTAAAATACTAAAAAAAACAAATTAAAAAAATACTAAAATCTTTCATTTTTTTCATATCTGAACCCACCATTCTTTCAAAAATTCATATCCATTTTCTCTAGACTAAATAGCAAATCTGACCCTTCTATTTGTCATGTTTTTGCTAAAGTATTCCTTATATTTTTTTTTGGCACAACTGTTCCTCAAATATGCTTTAGTTGTGCAAAAGTGTTCCTTCTCTATTTTTGGTCAATTTTTGTTAGTTAAATGTTTTTCCAAATTTTTATCATTTTCATTTATATATCCACTAAATATAAATATGTATATTTTTATTTTCATTTAACTTGATCTAATTAATTAAATTATGAACTTGTGCGATAAATGTTAAAAATAACATATGTATTAAAATATTAAAATTTCCGTAATCTACATTAAAACATAATTTTTTCTAATGTAAAAATAAAATTTTAATACCCATAAAAAGTGCAAAAATAAAATAAAAGAATCTATTTAATTTTTTGATTTTTTAATTATTTTACATTAAAATACCTTGCTTTTAATTTTATTTTCTCTCTTCCCCTCTTCCTCCATTTAATTAATTAATTGATATTTTAATATTTTATTTTAAATTATAATACATAAAATGTATAATATATAAAAAATATCAATAGTAAAAAAATAAAATTAAAAACAAGATCATAATTTACTTATAAAAAAAATACTTATAAAAAAAAGTAATTACAAAATTAAAAAATTAATAGATTCTTTTTCTTTATCAAATAGAACAAATATTAACAAGTTTGTTTTATGTAAATGTTTCGTTTTGCACTTTTTATGGGTATTAAAATTTTATTTTTACATTAGAAAAAATTATGTTTCAATATAGATTACGGAAATTTTAATATTTTAATAAATATTTGTTATTTTTAATATTTATCGCACAAGTTCATAATTTAATTAATTAGATTAAGTTAAATAAAAATGATAATATACATATTTATATTTAGTGAATATATAAATGAAAAAGATAAAAATTTGGCAAAATATTTAACTAACAAAAATTGACCAAAAATAGAGAAGGAATATTTTTGCATAATTAAAGCATATGTGATGAACAGCTGTGCCAAAAAATATATATAAAGAACACTTTAGTAAAAACATGACAAATAGAAGGGTAACATTTGCTAATTAGTCATTTTCTCTCTCTAAAGCAACCGTTCTTCTAAGATCTGAGCCTCACGCTCTCTGAGCCTCACTCTCTCTCCTAATTCTTCGTCGACTTGAGGAGCTCTGACATGGACACCCGGGCAAGACTCGGGTCGAAGGTTGAGATTTTAGCTTGGGGTGGTTCGAGTACGGAATCGGTTTTGATGGCGGGGATGGGTCCGGCCCTGTTTTCTGGCTTTGCAGAAGATGATGAGAAAGGCGAATATTAGGATGATGGCGAAGAAGCTGGCTGTGGTGGCAAAACGTCTTGGATTATTGGTTCCAAACCAGCGATCGACCTCAAGTTCTCGGCTGGATCTCGTCGTGGTGGTAGTGGATCTGTTGATGGCATGATTTTGAGAGGCGGCGGTGCATCGTGGTGGATTTTTGGGGGGTTTTTTGGATTCTCCCCGATTTCGGGTTTCTCATCTGCAGGATCTTAATTTTAGTTCCGCTGATTGATTTCTTGTTCAATCTGCTAGATTACTCCTCTTATTTGGTTTCTTTGAGCAGGTAATTTCAGCCTTTAGGTTTTCAATCTATATTTACATTAATCCGTGTAAATATAACATACATTACTCCTCTTATTTGATTTTAGTCTCTTTTTCTGGATAGTTAGCTTTTCAAGTTGGATAGAAAAAACTAAGTTTTGTATCATCTCCAATTGCATAATTGCATTGAATTAAAGAGTCGTGCTACGTACATATATGCTCAAAATTTATTTTCTTAAAACTCCAAGGAACTAAAAAATTCAATAGATATATCATTATTTCTTTTCTCCAAGGAAGAGAACAAAACTATCCTACAAAGTCCAGAAAAATAAAGTTCAATCTCTGTCGATGCAATCATAATTATGCAGATTTGAAAGAGTGATTAGGATACTAAATTGGAACAGAGTTGGGTTTTCAGAAATCATCCAACTGCTAGTAAAAGCAAATTTGATCTGACTGGATATGCTTGAGAGTATACCATAAAACATAATGGAATCCCACTGTTAGTGTTCGAGGGTCACATGCCACTCAATTTTTCTAGTATATGCTCTAAAGCTAGTTACTACGGCTAAAGAGTTCCCACCAAAACCAATTTGTTACCCGTCTGCCCAACACTGGTCTTGTCCTAAACAGTTGTACTCTAATATGCACTCCAGAGAAATTCAACAGGATCAGTAACTACTGTTTTGAGTATTACCAGTTAACTTAATAATCAACTTCATCTCAATCACCACACAATCTCGCTGCTTTATTGTCTAACAAATACCACTATATCTTCGTACTGAATCAACTTTTACTCTATCTTGGTTTTGTCATTTCCAGACTCACAAGTTGCCACTTTCTTATAATTTCCATAATTATATGGTCCGAAGCATTGAAGATGAATTTTATGGGATTGTGGGTATCAGGTACTCCTTTAAGATCATTATTTTAACACAAAAGAAAGTTATGTATTCATTATTCTTCCATTGAAATACAACTTTACTCTTACCAAAAAATGAATGATTTTTATCTTCAAGCTAAATAGAAATGGGACAGTAAGCCATGTCTCATGCCTAAACGAGTTCGATTACTTCTCTTTGGGTTTATTGAAGTAAAATTTTCATCTCAATTGAAAGGTTGTTGCAACTAAACTATGTCTTTGTGTTGCAGCTGGCCACTCTGGGGTTATGCCATAATTTGCATCTTCATAAATATTCATGGTAATGGGTTATATCAGAAAATAAATTTAAATTTTGAGTAACTGAAGTTCAACATCTAACAACTAGGTCTTGTGTTGTAGGTCTTAACATTTACTTCTGGATTTCATTTATTCCTGCCATTGTAAGTGCTCCCATTTGGTGTTGCCTGTATACTAGAATATACTATATCCTGCTTGTTAGTATATCTTATTTATTTTTTATTTTTGGTGATTATTGCCTGTTGAAGCTTGTAATGTTGGTTGGAACAAAACTCCAGCATGTTGTCTCCTTGTTAGCACTTGAAATCGTGGAGTTTGGGCCATCTGTTGGAAGCTAAGTCAAGCCAAGTGATGATCTATTTTGGTTTGGGAAATCAAAATTTTATTACGCTTAATACAGTTTATATCATTTCAGGTGAGGATTTTATAATATCTATCCTTTCAACGACAAGGTAGATAACTGTTTCTTATTAATTTGGTCCTTACAATATTTGTTTTTTTGCAGAATGCCTTTGAGATGGCAACATTTATCTGGTCCTTGGTAAGAGGAAATCCTCTCAAAATTCTTCTTGTTCCTTTTGATGAAGTATAATTTGTCTCCAACTATTCCATTATAGGGACAATTTTGTAATAAAATTAAGTATTGAAACTTCCCACTTCTATAAGGTAACTCCTAAATTCTAACTCAAGTAAAAACAAGCACCTTTCGAAAGGCTTGATCCTTTACAGGACATGGCTCAATGGGTATTTACAATGTCATTTGAGCCATGGCTCATCTAAGATCCTTTCCACACTTTCTGTATTTTAATAAGTTGTGATATAACCTCATTAATCAACAAAAGGTGACATTGAATTGTGTTTCCAGGCTTTATAATGAACTTCATGATCAATGTTTTCTCATTTGCCTCTTATTAGTATCAGTTGAAAGTAATGACACTAAAAATGACTTATTTGGGCTTACATATCAATTCTCTCCCCCCTAACAAAAATTTACTGTACTTGAACATAATAACATACCTATATAATTGAACCTTGTTTTTTCTTTTGTACGTGTAGTGGGGATTGGAGCAGCGATCATGTTTCATGATGAACCATACAATGATCGTTATCCAATTGACTTGTGGGTATATTTCTCTCTCTCTCTCTCCCCCCTTCCCATATAGGTTGTATCTGCAATGTCTCCATTCTATGCATTTAAGACGATTCAAATCTTTCCAAAGAAAACAAAAAATATGTGACTAATCTGTGTTAAGGGCCTTTATCATCGTATACTGAACTTTTAGTTGATAAGGAGATTGTAACTAACAATCTTACCAATTTCTTGTTATTTGCAGGATTGTAATTCAGTTCTAGTGTAGCTATAGTACAATGCCTCTAAATGTTATAATCACACAGGTTTTATTATATCCCTTTATTATATCCTAAGATACTCATTTCTAAATTAAAATGATTTTTCTTTTGGTAATCTGAAAAGGACAAATATATTAAAATTAATGTTGAAGTTCATATGAATTGCAGAGTCAAAAGCAACGCAAGATGCATTTTAGACATCTTTTATAAACCCTGTTGCTTCCTGATCCTGCAATTTCTTATTTCTTGCAATATCTTAAGTTGCATTTTCCTCTGTTCATATTAAGATTGTGTGATGGTATTTAAGATTGTGTGATGCTTGTGGTTGTTGAATGTGACTGAATTCTGACTTAAGGTCAACATATAATAATAATCTACAAGTCTTGTAACAGAAAATATGTTTACCACTATGCTTACTAAAATTAATTCATGAAATGGCCGATTAAGATTTCAATTTTTTTTTGTAACATAGCAATCATATAGTCGCACTGAAGATTCTTTTTCTATTTGGATTTGTAGCAAAAGATATTGTGATTGCCTATTTGTCTTTTTCTGCTTATGAGCAATACCGTGTACATTAGTGCCACGCAACAACTCTATTGTCTTTGTGTATTGATTTTGGCATTAAGTGCCTCTGGTGACCTATTTGTTTTATTTTCCTGACTTATTATTTTTAAATATGTGCAGGGAGACTGCTTCTACGACCTGCCTTACAATACTGGGTATCAAATTTCTATGCTACGTTTACGGAAGACAAAGGACGAAATTATAAAGTGTACTCTCTCTATATATGTAGATATATACTTTGATTGAAGAACTGTGGTAGCTTTAGATGGTTAATTATAAAGATAATAAATGATTATGTAGTGTATGATTTTATTAAGTTAATAATATTTTAGTTTTTTGTATTTTTACCATTATTTGTTATGGGGACATTGAGCTAGCCAGCTACACAAAACGAATGTCAAATTTTAATTTGACAACAATATAATTCGTTACCAAAGCATTGAACAAGTTTTAATATAGCAACAATTTTTTATACATTTAGCAATAAATTTTTGTTACTAATGGCATTAAAAATATAATATTTGGTAACGAAAAATTAACTTAATAACAACGTAGAGGATATTGTTGCTAATACTAAAATAAAAGGCAATATTTTTTATCGTTGCAAATCATATCAACTTTCGTTGCACATATAAAGAAACAGTAACATATAATGTCGTTGTTAATCGACGACTTTCGTTGCTATTGAAAAATAACCAGCAACAAATATTTTCGTTGCTGATTCAGCATAATGTCGTTGCCAAATAATATAATCAGCAACGAAAATCGTTGCTAAAAAGTTTACATTCCGCAACGAAAGCAAGCTTAGGCAACAATTTTCATAATTTAATGCAACGAAAAATGTCGTTGCAAAATGGTGCCAATTGCAACGAAAATGCATGGTCGTTGTAAAAAAAAAGAGTTCATTTCGTTGCCAATTAGCAGGCTTTTGCAACGAAATGAGGTTTTTAGCAACGAAATTTTAATTATTCTGCAACAATACATTTTGTTGCTAAAAGATCGATGTCTCTGTACGAAAGCCAAATTTCGTTGTAAAATGTATTACTTCTGGCAACAAAAAAATACGTTCGTTACGGAACAATTAGCAACGCTCATTGCGCAACGAAACACGCAACGACAGTAAAGTCGTTGCCAAAACCCTTTTGCAACGAAATTTGACACCTTTAGCAATGAAAATCGGTTGTTGCTGAAGCCCCATTTTTTTGTAGTGATATCCCACAAAAGTACACTTATCAGATCTTGTCCCAAGCTTATCATTCTGAAACCTTTTCACATAAGCTGGACATCCCCAAATCTTAACATGCTTAAGACTAAGCTTCCTCCCTATCCACATCTCATATGGAGTCTTAGGGACGGATTTCGATGGAACCTTATTTAGTAGATATGTAGCTGCTTCTAGGGCATATCCCTAGAATGACACCGGAAGATCGGTAAAACTCATCATGGAACGAACCATGTCCAACAGTGTTCGATTTCTCCTTTCAGGTACACCATTCAGCTGTGGCGTCCCTGGTGGAGTCCAATGTGAGATTATACCATTTTCTTTGAGACAATTGAGAAACTCACTGCTTAAGTATTCACCACCTCGATCTGATCGAAGAATCTTAATACTTTTGCCCGTTTGTTTCTCTACTTCACTTCTGAACTCTTTGAACTTTTCAAATGATTCAGATTTGTATTTCATTAAATATACGTATCCAAATCTTGAGTGATCGTCAGTGAATGTAATAAAATAAGAATACCCTCCTCGTGCATTCGTTGTCATAGGTCCACATACATTTGTATGTACCAACGCTAATAACTCTGTAACTCTTTCTCCTTTTCCACTAAAAGAAGATTTAGTCATTTTTCCCATGAGACAAGATTCATAAGTTGGATATGATTCATAATCCGATAGCTCTAGGAGCCCATCTTTATGCAACTTGAATAATCTTGTTTCATTAATATGACCATGTCTATAGTGCCACATATAGGTATAATTAACATCATCTCTTTTTCTTTTCTTAGTTTGTTCAATTTGAAGTATATTTTCATGCAAGTCAAGAATGTAAAGTCCATTTCGTAAATTACCAACACCGTATAAAATATTTTTATTATAAATATAACAACTATTGTTCTTTTATTATAATGTCAAAACCATCCATATCCAATACAAATATTAAAATAATATTTCTAATAAGTGACGGAAGAAAATAATAATTATTTAAACTAATGGACTTGCCCTTAGGCAGTGCTAAACAATAAGTCCCTACAGTTAATGCAGCAACCTTTGCTCCATTTCTCACTCGTAGGAAGACCTCATCCTTGCTCAGCGTTCTACTTTTGACCAGTCCCTGCATATTATTACATATGTGAGAACCACAGCCGGTATCCAATACCCAAGTAGAAGATTGACTTTCAAAAAAATTAATTTCAATCATAAACAAACCTTGATTAGGATTCGAAGCTTCTCCAAGCTTCTTCTGCTTTTGTTCTGCAAGATAATCATTGCAGTTCCTCTTCCAGTGACCTAGCTTGTTGCAATGGAAGCAAATTCCTTTGCTAGCTGGATCAGGTTTCTTTTGATCCTTCACTTTTGCCTTTCCCTTAGCCTTCTTGGATTTCTTCTTTTTAGAAGATACCTTGGGCCTCTTCCTTTTCTTGAAAGAATCATCCACCAGTAATGTAAGACCCCGAATTTTATGAAATAAAAGTATGCAATTTTTCTTATAATTACTATTCAGTAAATGGTTAAATTGATAAAAGTTTAAAGTTATGGGTGAAATATGAATTTTTTTTCAAAATAAGCAAGTGGTTATAAAATAATCATTATTGTCGGGGAATATTCGTTTGGTCGTGGAATATTCTTTCTGTCGGAGAATATTCGTACGACGGCACAGCTATTTGTGGGCCCCATAACGAATAACTGTCGGGTGAAGGAAAACGACAAATTTGAGTTTTTACAAATAACGGCGTAGTTGTTACCGTTAACACTGTTGGAATACCCGGTGGTTAAAATACAGTAATACGCGTTATTGCACAGTAGCACACGGTATTGCATAGTATTTTTGAAATTATTGATTCTTACGTAAGAAGGCACTACTCAATAATTGTTACAGTAATTACTGTTCAATATTTTATTTTATTGATTCAATAATTGCTGCGTTGATATTTTATATTATTGTTGTTTCAATAATTGTTGCTGCACAGTATTTTCTATTATCAGATCAATAATTCATATTATTTGAATAATATTATTAGATAACATTATTGGCAATGTCTAGAAAGTTCTGTCTAAGGAGAGGTTTGGTCATCTAATTGCGCGCTAGTAAGGAGAAATCCTTATTGGAAAGCCCCCTCTTTCCTGGGAACGGCCTGGTTGTCATAAATGTGATTCTGTAATATTATTTGTGAATAATTAATTATTGATTCATATGATAAGGAAATATTTATTTTATGTGGATATAAACGAGGGATATATTTTTGTGGTTAAAAATGAAGGAGTTAATGTTGAGGTTTTTATCTGTATTTTTGTCGGAATGAAGGTATTAAAAATCAGGGTTTTTGAGATATTTTGCGGGGGTTATAATTTTTAATCCGACCGTTGGATCGTGGTAATTTTTGGATATGTTATACATATATAAGTTGAGTATATGCCCACAAATTTTGAACCGTTAAAAATGAACGTATGATTTATTATGAATTTTACAAGATGACTGGTTCAGAAATTGTTGAATTTTTGGAGTTTATCATTTTGGTGGAAAATTCTAGAATTGGTGGGCCCCACTTGTGGTTGGTGAAGAAATGTGCTGAATTATATTTCAAATGTGGTGGGTGAGAATAGTTGCAGGTAAAGCCATCAGGTTGCAAGTCAAACCTACCAAAATTTTCCTATAAATAGAGGGCTAAGTTAGAATTGAAAATCACACCAGAAACATAAGTTTTCTCTCTTTCTCTCTCTAGATTATTGAGTATATTTTGTGAGTATTTAGATACTCTGTGAGTTTCTATTCATCAGGGCAAGTTTCTTTCAGCCTTATACCGATCAGAAGTACTGCTCTTTTGAGGTAAGGGATATTAAGGGATTTTAAGGGTTGTTATGATTTTCAGTTTCGTAATTTTTCTGATCTTCAAAAATTCTGAAAAAATTTGAAATGATATTTTGATGAGTTTTCTTGATTGTGTCCAAAAATGGTGATTTTTGGATGTATAGATTGAGAGTTATGAATTTTATGAGAAAAGACTATTTTAAAAGTAACAGCTTATAATTCCTTGTGGTTAGCTCCAAAATTGATGAAATTTTTACTGGGAGTACATGTATATGATAGAAGTATACTCTGTAAATTTCAGAATTTTTAGACAAAAGTATAATTTTTGATAAATGTCTAAATATTCGGCTATTTTGGCCATATGAAAAATAATAAATGACTTTTAAAAATTCTGAGAAAAATATATGTTCACTATGGGACTATATTATGCTAAATTTCAGAAAAGAAATATTTTTGGAATGGATTTGGTATTTTTCATGAAAATAGTCTAGTTATGAGAAAATGAATTAAATATGTTATGTGAAGTAAAAAAATTGAAAAATAGGATTTTATGGCTTGAGAATCCTATATATGAGGTATATGCAGATTTTTTATGAGGGTTTTGGTTATTGATGATGAAATCTTAAGAGTTGGCATTTTATGATTATTAAATACATTAATTAGTAAAGTGTAAACAATTTAAATAAATTGTTTATAAGCTTAAGAATATTATTCTTTCAATATCATTATACCGAAATATTGGTATGTATATTATTGTGGAATTTCTACCTTTTTCATGTCAGGGTTACTATTCATGAGTTACTATTCAGGAGTTACTATTCACGAGTTACTATTCATGAGTTACTATTCACGAGTTACTATTCACGACAAAATTGGTTTCTTTTTCTAACCAAATTATAGTTGATTTATGAATATTACTCTTGAGATTAAATCTATATGTTGATTATATTGTTTTTATTATCATATATAACATTTTTATAACCTTGATGTTGAAATTCTCTTTCGCTTGAGTGTAAAGATGGGTAAATTATTGGTATAATCATGACTATGGGTTTTCTTTGGCCAGTAGTGCAAAGTTGAATTATTGACTGGTATGATCATGACCATTGAATTTATAATTGAATATCTTTAGCTTAAGTGCAAAGGTGAAATGATCAACATGGTTATAATTATTATTTATATAAATTCTTAAATGATTATATATTTCTTTGAGATATTAATATTTTTGGCCTGTAGTGCAAAGATGAAATATTGATGAATATCTTTGGCCTGTAGTGCAAAGATGAATTGTTGATGAATATCTTTGGCCCGTAGTGCAAAGATGATATGTTGTTGAATATCTTTGGCCAGTAGTACAAAGATGAACAGATGTTGAGATAAACATGACCAACTGGTGATACAAATGAATATCTTTGGCCGTAGTGCAAAGATGAAGTTATTAGTATGATTATGAACAGGAAATGTGATTTGGTGTAACCATGATCTTTGATGTTTCAGGTAAAGATAGGTGATGAAAATTATCTTCGTCCTGGATGAGAAGAGGAATTTAGAACTACAGTTATGATTATGAGTTATTCATATGATTGTGGACCAGAATTGTTGATTGATGTTACAGGGATAAAACATTGTTGGTGGATTTTTAACATGGAGAAAATAATAGACTTTATAGTCTATTTGACTCTTCTAATGGATTGCTCGTTCCGCTGCAACTATGGTTGAAATTTTTATCATTTACCATATGTTCTAAATCTCTGATTTATTATTGATGAAGGCTATTGATAATTTAATTATCTTTAGTCATGATATTCTTTACTGAGCTAGTTGTGCTCACCCTTTTGCTTCACAATTCCTTTCAGGTAATAAGAGTGTAGCTGGGTCGAGCGAGGGTAACGGGGAAATAGAACGGTGGTCTCTAGCTGTGGATGTTCTCCCGAAGCAGTATAGAAAAGTTCATTTAGTAGTTATATTTGGTGAATCCAATAGGGTAAGGTGTACCCAACGTTGGAAGGGTGGTTTACCACTATCATACAAGATGTCTAACGACATACAACCTCGTGTCATCATAAGACAGGGTTGTGCTCATCCACTTGCTGAGTATATATACGAGCACTTCCTATATAATCTTGGTGTTTGTTTGAAATATAATTTACGATTAGAGACAGTGGAGATAATGATAAGTCAAGAGAAGACTCACCATTGGGAAGAATATGATAGTAATCTTCTAGTTTTTCTTTGGGGTCTATTGGGTCAACCAAGGATAATTCTGTGGCCATATGATATCTATCATAATCTAGACGCATGGCCTCCCATGTACGAAGGTTTCCTTAAGCACTTTCCAAAGATTCTAATTTCTAAAACAGTCTTTGACTATACCTTTATGTAAGGTGCCACTGTGAGGTACTGTCCACGGTTGGGACATGAGTCATATTTGGTATATATTTGTATCCAAACTCACAGCATATGTGTTGTTGTATTTTGCACAACAATTGTTGTAATAAAGTTGTAGTTGTTTTCTGTACCATGTATTTGGCGACTCAGAATAGGTTGGATGGAATGGACCTATTTTGGGGTCGTTACATTTGGTATCAGAGCTTAGGGATATGATCTCTGGCGGAGATCGGGGAATACAACTAGGAGGGGAGAGATGAGTAAATCCTTCGCTAGTGTGTCCTACCTAAGCTTATTTGTTGGTCAGTCATAATATTGGGATATTATGTGATATGTTAATTTGTTTAATTAACCCTTGTTTTATGGCAGTATTTGAGAATGGCAGCTGAGAATGCTAACAATGGAGTGAATGAGACTGTGGGGATACCTCTAATCACTAACCGTGATAATGTGATGTCAGACGAAGAAGGAATTAGAGATATCCATGTGGTGAGTGAAGAATTGATAGTTACACCCGAGATAGTCGCAGAGGTAACAGCTGATACTGAGGAAGAAGAGGAAGAAGAAGTACCAGAGGAGAGTTTATTAGAGGTATTATATGATCAAAATGTAGAATTTCAAAATCGTATTCATGAGTTAGAAGAGCAGGCAGAAGAACGACAGGCGGTCGTGGAACAAAAGGATGCAACAATTCAAGCTTGTGTTACCCGATATGTGATGCTTGAACAGAAGCATTCTTTGGCAAAGTATAAGATGATAAAAATAGAATCTGAGCTGAGAAAAGAAAAAACTGAACGAGTGAGAATAAGTGATGCATGGGCAAAAGCCGCACGACACGTGGATATTGTGGAAAGAGATGTTCGATCTAAGAAGGCTAAAATAGATGATATGAATTTCTCTTTTTGGAAAGCAATTGGGAGAACCCAACATCGAGTTTTGAATTACCCTGTACATAGCGGTCAACCTGAATCCGATATGGATCGAAGATTGATGATTCAGATCATGAATGAGGAGTACGAAGAGGCAGTTGAGGGAGGAATATGTCCTATAGAAAGGTATATTCCAACGATAATGATGACGCCAAATGCTGCTCCAGACAAGTCAAAGTCGAGTAGTTCGAGGGATGGCGGTTGTCATGACTTCCCAACAAATGAGGAACCCAAATGAAGTTATCATGGGAGAAGAGCAATGGAGAAATCATGATGATCTGAGAGATAGAATCTGAAATGGAAGCAAGGTATTCTCAACTCTTCGAAATACCAGGTACGTAAATTTCGAGGACGAAATTTCATAAGGAGGGGAGATTGTAAGACCCCGAATTTTATGAAATAAAAGTATGCAATTTTTCTTATAATTACTATTCAGTAAATGGTTAAATTGATAAAAGTTTAAAGTTATGGGTGAAATATGAATTTTTTTTCAAAATAAGCAAGTGGTTATAAAATAATCATTGTTGTCGGGGAATATTCGTTTGGTCGTGGAATATTCTTTCTGTCGGAGAATATTCGTACGACGGCACAGCTATTTGTGGGCCCCATAATGAATAACTGTCGGGTGAAGGAAAACGACAAATTTGAGTTTTTACAAATAACGGCGTAGTTGTTACCGTTAACACTGTTGGAATACTCGGTGGTTAAAATACAGTAATACGCGTTATTGCACAGTAGCACACGGTATTGCATAGTATTTTTGAAATTATTGATTCTTACGTAAGAAGGCACTACTCAATAATTGTTACAGTAATTACTGTTCAATATTTTATTTTATTGATTCAATAATTGCTGCGTTGATATTTTATATTATTGTTGTTTCAATAATTGTTGCTGCACAGTATTTTCTATTATCAGATCAATAATTCATATTATTTGAATAATATTATTAGATAACATTATTGGCAATGTCTAGAAAGTTCTGTCTAAGGAGAGGTTTGGTCATCTAATTGCGCGCTAGTAAGGAGAAATCCTTATTGGAAAGCCCCCTCTTTCCTGGGAACGGCCTGGTTGTCATAAATGTGATTCTGTAATATTATTTGTGAATAATTAATTATTGATTCATATGATAAGGAAATATTTATTTTATGTGGATATAAACGAGGGATATATTTTTGTGGTTAAAAATGAAGGAGTTAATGTTGAGGTTTTTATCCGTATTTTTGTCGGAATGAAGGTATTAAAAATCAGGGTTTTTGAGATATTTTGCGGGGGTTATAATTTTTAATCCGACCGTTGGATCGTGGTAATTTTTGGATATGTTATACATATATAAGTTGAGTATATGCCCACAAATTTTGAACCGTTAAAAATGAACGTATGATTTATTATGAATTTTACAAGATGACTGGTTCAGAAATTGTTGAATTTTTGGAGTTTATCATTTTGGTGGAAAATTCTAGAATTGGTGGGCCCCACTTGTGGTTGGTGAAGAAATGTGCTGAATTATATTTCAAATGTGGTGGGTGAGAATAATAGCAGGTAAAGCCATCAGGTTGCAGGTCAAACCTACCAAAATTTTCCTATAAATAGAGGGCTAAGTTAGAATTGAAAATCATACCAGAAACATAAGTTTTCTCTCTTTCTCTCTCTAGATTATTGAGTGTATTTTGTGAGTATTTAGATACTCTGTGAGTTTCTATTCATCAGTGCAAGTTTCCTTCAGCCTTATACCGATCAGAAGTACTGCTCTTTTGAGGTAAGGGATATTAAGGGATTTTAAGGGTTGTTATGATTTTCAGTTTCGTAATTTTTCTGATCTTCAAAAATTCTGGAAAAATTTGAAATGATATTTTGATGAGTTTTCTTGATTGTGTCCAAAAATGGTGATTTTTGGATGTATAGATTGAGAGTTATGAATTTTATGAGAAAAGACTATTTTAAAAGTAACAGCTTATAATTCCTTGTGGTTAGCTCCAAAATTGATGAAATTTTTACTGGGAGTACATGTATATGATAGAAGTATACTCTGTAAATTTCAGAATTTTTAGACAAAAGTATAATTTTTGATAAATGTCTAAATATTCGGCTATTTTGGCCATATGAAAAATAGTAAATGACTTTTAAAAATTCTGAGAAAAATATATGTTCACTATGGGACTATATTATGCTAAATTTCAGAAAAGAAATATTTTTGGAACGGATTTGGTATTTTTCATGAAAATAGTCTAGTTATGAGAAAATGAATTAAATATGTTATGTGAAGTAAAAAAAATTGAAAAATAGGATTTTATGGCTTGAGAATCCTATATATGAGGTATATACAGATTTTTGATGAGGGTTTTGGTTATTGATGATGAAATCTTAAGAGTCGGCATTTTATGATTATTAAATACATTAATTAGTAAAGTGTAAACAATTTAAATAAATTGTTTATAAGCTTAAGAATATTATTCTTTCAATATCATTATACCGAAATATTGGTATGTATATTATTGTAGAATTTCTACTTTTTTCATGTCAGGGTTACTATTCATGAGTTACTATTCATGAGTTACTATTCACGAGTTACTATTCATGAGTTACTATTCACGAGTTACTATTCACGATAAAATTGGTTTCTTTTTCTAACCAAATTATAGTTGATTTATGAATATTACTCTTGAGATTAAATCTATATGTTGATTATATTGTTTTTATTATCATATATAACATTTTTATAACCTTGATGTTGAAATTCTCTTTCGCTTGAGTGTAAAGATGGGTAAATTATTGGTATAATCATGACTATAGGTTCTCTTTGGCCAGTAGTGCAAAGTTGAATTATTGACTGGTATGATCATGACCATTGAATTTATAATTGAATATCTTTAGCTTAAGTGCAAAGGTGAAATGATCAACATGGTTATAATTATTATTTATATAAATTCTTAAATGATTATATATTTCTTTGAGATATTAATATCTTTGGCCTGTAGTGCAAAGATGAAATATTGATGAATATCTTTGGCCTGTAGTGCAAAGATAAATTGTTGATGAATATCTTTGGCCCGTAGTGCAAAGATGATATGTTGTTGAATATCTTTGGCCAGTAGTACAAAGATGAACAGATGTTGAGATAAACATGACCAACTGGTGATACAAATGAATATCTTTGGCCGTAGTGCAAAGATGAAGTTATTAGTATGATTATGAACAGGAAATGTGATTTAGTGTAACCATGATCTTTGATGTTTCAGGTAAAGATAGGTGATGAAAATTATCTTCGTCCTGGATGAGAAGAGGAATTTAGAACTACAGTTATGATTATGAGTTATTCATATGATTGTGGACCAGAATTGTTGATTGATGTTACAGGGATAAAACATTGTTGGTGAATTTTTAACATGGAGAAAATAATAGACTTTATAGTCTATTTGACTCTTCTAATGGATTGCTCGTTCCGCTGCAACTATGGTTGAAATTTTTATCATTTACCATATGTTCTAAATCTCTGATTTATTATTGATGAAGGCTATTGATAATTTAATTATCTTTAGTCATGATATTCTTTACTGAGCTAGTTGTGCTCACCCTTTTGCTTCACAATTCCTTTCAGGTAATAAGAGTGTAGCTGGGTCGAGCGAGGGTAACGGGGAAATAGAACGGTGGTCTCTAGCTGTGGATGTTCTCCCGAAGCAGTATAGAAAAGTTCATTTAGTAGTTATATTTGGTGAATCCAATAGGGTAAGGTGTACCCAACGTTGGAAGGGTGGTTTACCACTATCATACAAGATGTCTAACGACATACAACCTCGTGTCATCATAAGACAGGGTTGTGCTCATCCACTTGCTGAGTATATATACGAGCACTTCCTATATAATCTTGGTGTTTGTTTGAAGTATAATTCACGATTAGAGACAGTGGAGATAATGATAAGTCAAGAGAAGACTCACCATTGGGAAGAATATGATAGTAATCTTCTAGTTTTTCTTTGGGGTCTATTGGGTCAACCAAGGATAATTCTGTGGCCATATGATATCTATCATAATCTAGACGCATGGCCTCCCATGTACGAAGGTTTCCTTAAGCACTTTCCAAAGATTCTAATTTCTAAAACAGTCTTTGACTATACCTTTATGTAAGGTGCCACTGTGAGGTACTGTCCACGGTTGGGACATGAGTCACATTTGGTATATATTTGTATCCAAACTCACAGCATATGTGTTGTTGTATTTTGCACAACAATTGTTGTAATAAAGTTGTAGTTGTTTTCTGTACCATGTATTTGGCGACTCAGAATAGGTTGGATGGAATGGACATATTTTGGGGTCGTTACAAGTAAGACATGGTTCTTCTTGGATGGGAAGTGACCTTCAACAGTTTTCAACATGTTAAGTAATTTAGGCAAGCTGACATCTAACTTATTCATGTGAAAATTCACAATAAATTGTGAGAAGGTGTCCAGGAGTGACTGCAAGACTAAATCTTGACTCAACTCTCCATCCATGACGAACCCAAGCTGTCCAAGACATTCAATCAGATTGATCATCTTTAAGACATGAGTCTCAATGGTAGTACCCTCGGTCATCCGAGATCGGAAGAGCTCCTTAGATATGTCATATCTAGTAGTTCTACTTTGCTCACCATACAACTCTTGAAGGTGCAGTAGCATAGTAGGAGCATCCATGGTTTAATGCTGACGCTGAAGCTCGTTACTCATGGATGTGAGCATGATGTATTGAGCCACAGATGCATCATCTTGCCACTTTTTAAAAGTAGCAATCTCTTCCTCAGAGGCTGTCTCTGCAACTTTTACAGGTACGGGCGAATTTAGGACATAAGAAATCTTTTCAGCAGTGAGAACAATTCTCAGATTCCTTAACCAGTCCGTGTAATTCGGTTCGGTCAGTTTGTTAGCATCAAGTATGCTACGCAGTGAAATTAGTGAATATGACATTTTCAAAATTCTGCAAATAAAAAGATAATATTTTAGCAAACATTCATTTAATTAATTACCAAAATAAATTAGGTCTTATTTTATATTGGTATCTCCCACTATTTTCTTCAAACTATATTACCCTCATGAATATAGTTCGACAATATCTAATTAAAGATTTGCTAGTGAGAATAAGGATCCCATTTCAAATGTATATAGCCTTGTGTGTGCATAACAAATTATATATAAATAAATAGGTAGACAACTCTTGTCGATTATATCATCATGTAACTCCTTATATTTTGCCTCTTAAATCATAATGGTCAAGTGTGTGCACATCTGAACTAAAATGATTGAAGTTAAGTCATACCCATCATTTCCATATAAGTGAAGAGAAAACTACAGCCCTTGTGTGTGCACAACAAAGCGGTAATGTTCAATTCCTTATAAACATCAAATGTAATAAAAATAACATCTCAAATATTTAATACTTATCTTGTGTGTGCACAACAAACTCATATTAAATATTTAATACTCTATTATTTTTATCATGCTAGAAGGCGACGTTCGATATTCCAAATATCTTTGAACGTTATAACTTAATATAATTTAATTGAGGGGTTTGTTATTATTAGTCTCATCTTATTTAGCGCGCATGCAAATATATATATAAAATACGCGTCATATTATTAAACATATGAAGCATGTTTGCATAATATATAATATATATAATACTAGCATGCACATATATAATACTATATTCTACCCGGATTGATTATGGACTTTTATTCTAGTTTGGTTCACCAGATCCACCAAGTGAACCAAAAGGTCAAACCCTATGATATAAGAATAAACATTTAAATATAACAATAATATTTAAACACGGGCTCCATTACAAACGGGTCTTCGAGCGCTCTTTTCTCCTTGATCGCCGATTCTTTGAAAAAAATTCTAACTAATCCTATTACATAAACTATTTAATTTAAATAGAAACATTGATCATCAGTCAAGGGAAAGTACATAGGAGAGAGATAGCATTTATATCAAGAAGAAAATCAGAAAAGACGATGTACGCAGACCCCATTTAATAAAACCCATTCATTCAAACATCCAATCAAAATAAATCCAATCACATTGGTCAATAGTCCATAATCAATCTCATTTATTATCATACATATCAACATATGTATCAATAAATAAAAGCATTCCATATATATATGAATATCATTTAATGGGCATTATTAAAATCCGGTCCACTTTTTTTTTTTTTTTAAAACAACTAAAAAAAAGATTTATGAAACTTGAATTTTTACATAATACAGTGTTTTGGGTGTGATTTGGATATATAGTACAGTTTGTACAGACATATTTTGATATATGTATCCAAATCACACCCAAAACACTGTATTATGTAAAATTTTAAGTTCCATATTTTTTTTTCTTTAGTTGTTTTAAAAAAAATAAAATAAAAAAAGTCCGAATTTTGTTATGGTCCGGGAGTCCAGATCTGATCCGGACTCTCTCTCTCTCTCTATATATATATATATATATATATATATATATATATATATATATATATATATACACACTACCACGTGGGAACATGCATTATAAATATATATCATGCAAATCATGGATATTCGTGCAATATGATCCAAAAAAAAGGGACAAGCTGTAAATCAGATTAGTTTTTTAAAATTAAAGTCACCCACGGAACTCGGTAAAAAAAATGTTTTTCGAAAACAGTTTTCGGCGAAGATATATTTTTTTCATAAAATAATAATTTTATACAACAAATTATGCCTAATAAATTATTCAAAATATATACCCATACATATATGGAATTATAACAATTAATAATTTGCATAAAGTTTGGCTGTGATACCACTGTAAGGTTTTGTGAAAATCAAAGTAGCAATCAAATTATAAAAATAGCGGAAGCAAAGTAAAATCAGATTTTAAAATTTTTCATAGACCAATTATCCAGATCAACCTTTATGCATATTATTAATTAAAACGAAGAACAAGAAGTTATGGAATCATACCCTTATAGATACGAGCTTCCACAGGTACGAGTTCACCTCCTACTTCTCCGCGATCTCCTTGAATCTCCGGATAGATTCCTTCCTTTGATCAATGTTAGCCACCCAAGTGTATGGCCTCTAGAGGTGATCCACTAAGGAAGAAAAATTTTCAAGAAGAAGAGTGTATTGGCTCAAACCCTAGTTTTTCTTATCTCTATAGAAAAAGGGGGCGTACTCTCCAACAATTAGAATTACGTATGTCTTTGATATCTAATATAAGACTCCTCTTATAAAGATATCAAGTAACCTTATTTAATTAAAATAAGGTATTATTTATTTAATTAAACTCCTTTAATTAATTGGGCTCTCTAATCTTATTAAGGATAATTAATTAAACTCTTTTAACTAATTTTTTCTCCTAATCCTATTAGGAATAAATGAGAGTACTTATATTAAATTAATTCTAAAACTCTTTTAGAAATTAAATAATAATAATTGTAATAATATTAATAAGACTCCTCTTATTAATTTATATTTAATATTTCTAAAATATTAAATAATAAATATTAAGCTATTTAATTTATTCTATCACCATAGATTAAATTAAATATACTTAACATGTTATTACGATTATGCCATTAACTTCTTAAATAATTATTCTTACTTTTATGGTGTGACCCTTTAGGTTCTCCCTATTAAACCGGTTGTGAATAAATCAATTAGAACAATTCTAATTTTATTTAAATAAATAAATTAAACTATTAATTTATTTAAATAAATAATATTTATTCTACAATATGGATAAGCCTCCCTAGCGATCAACGACTTTCCAGATAATATAGATTTCAATATTAATCATAAAAGAACCTTTGAGTAAATAGTTACTGTACAATTCAATCCTTCTACCATACAATGTCTCAATTAAATATAAGACATGGAATTACTGTCAAGTCTTATTTTATTTAATTATATGTATTTCGATTCATAAATACATAACTCCTTATGAATGCAAATTAGAAACTACTTTCTAATTTCATTCCACCTTGGCCAAGGATTCTTGGGTTGTCATTTATCGAATCACATAGGACATTTCTCTTCTTTTACTAGAAGTAGTAGATTCTTTATTGATCATTCATTATCTCCATATATAACTTATTATACCGAAGTATACCCTTTGATATACCCTAAAGGTCTTAAGGAATAAGTCAAATTGTAATTCATTATATATAAGATAGTATACTATGATGATCTCAAGTCTAAGGATCATTTATACTACTATCACTACAGGAATTCCTATTGACAAGAAACTAAAACTCCATTAGGTATTCCTTAGCGAGTCACGTTCAGTGAACTTATCCTCCAATAAGCACCTTCATACTTGCTTTAGCGTCTCTACACAAATGATAATAAGATCAATCATTTTCATTCAATGAGAAAGAAACGTATGTATCAATCTATCCGGATTCACTAATCCCCTTTTTAGTAATCTATCGATTAAGAACATTTTAGTTTTAAGCTATCTAAGAATTTAGATCTCATTAGCATGATCTCATCATGATTTTAAAAGTATTGCTTAAAACTATGGGTTTATCACATATTATTAAAACAACACCATGTTGATAATATGCCTTTAATAAATTATTCTTTTATTAATAAATAAATAAGATTGATTACAAAGTATATGCTTTATCATCATACATGATTGGCTTGTATACATACTACTTTCAACTGCACCTCGTGCAGAGCATAATGCTTACAAGAAGCATCAAGATGATGCTCTAGACGTGAGTTGTCTCATGCTAGCAACTATGAACGCTGAGCTTCAAAAGCAACATGACTTGATGGATGCTTATGAGATGATCGAGCATCTCAAGAAATTGTTCGAAGGGCATGCTCGACAGGAAAGGTATGATACAAGCAAAGCGTTGTATCACTACAAAATGGGTGAATGTGATCCAGCTGACCCACATGTGCTGAAAATGATTGGGTATATTGAGTACCTTGATAGGTTGGATTTTTCGATTACTCCAGTAGCCCAAACTGATCTTGTTTTGCAATCTTTGAACAACAGCTACTCTCAATTGGTTATGAATTACCTCATGAATGAAATTGAGAAACCCCTTACTGAGTTGTTGAGCATGTTTAGAACTGCCGAGAACAACATGAAAAAGGCAGGACCTGCTCCCATAATGATGGTGCAAAAGGGGAATGCTAAGGGAAATTGGAAAGGTAAGAAGAAGATAGGATCTAAATCTTGTGCCAAACCCAATTCTAAAACCAAACAGGCTTTAAAACCTAAAGGTGGGGTGGCTAAAGAAGGTGATTGTCACTTCTGTGGAAAACCTGGACACTGGAAGAGGAACTGTCATGCTTATTTGGTAAAAGTGAAGAAAAGGAAAGGAAGTGCGACTTCTGATTCAGGTATATATGTTATAGAAGTCAACTTGTCTACTTCTACATCATGGGTATTGGATACTGGATGTGGTTCTCACATTTGTGTTAATGTGAAGGAACTTCGAAGGAGTAGGACTTTGACAAAAGGAGAGGTTGACCTACGAGCTGGGAATAGAGCAAAAGTTATTGCACTGGCCGTAGAAACTTATCATTTATCTTTGCCCATTGGACTAATATTAGAATTAGAGGATTGTTATTATGTGCTTGCTATAAGCAAAAATATTATTTATGTTTCTTGTTTGGACAAGAAAGGTTTTTCATTTATAATAAAGAACAACCGTTGTTCGTTTTACTTAAATGATATATGCTATGGTGTTGCACAATTGTTTAACGCTCTTTATATTCTTGATTTAGAAATGCCTATCTATAATATAAATACAAAACGATTTAAATCAAATGATTCAAATCCGACATATCTCTGGCACTGTCGTTTAGGCCATATAAATGAGAAAAAGCATATCCAAACTCCATAAAGATGGGTTTTTGGATTTATTTGATTTTGAATCATATAAGAGATGTGAGTCTTGTTTATTAGGCAAGATGACTAAAGCCCCTTTTACTGGACACAGTGAACGGGCTAGCGATGTATTGGGACTTATACATAGTGATGTATGTGGACCCATGAGTTCGTTAGCAAGAGATAGATTTTATTACTTTATTACATTTACTAATGACTTCAGTAGATATGGACATGTATATCTTATGAGACACAAATATGAATCCTTTGAAAAGTTCAAGGAATTCAAGAATGAAGTTCAAAACCAATTTAGCAAAAGCATAAAAGCCCTTCGATCCGATCGAGGAGGTGAATACTTAAGCCAAGACTTTGATGACTTTCTAAAGGAGTGTGGTATTATATCACAACTCACTCCACCTAGAACACCACAATGGAATGGTGTATCTGAGAGGAGGAATTGCACCTTGTTGGACATGGTACGATCAATGATGAGTCATGCAGATCTTCCAATAAGCTTCTGGGGTCATGCCCTAGAGACAGCTGCATTCACACTTAACCGTGTTCCTACAAAGACGGTTCAGAAGACACCATATGAGATGTGTACTGGGAAACGTCCTAGTATGTCGTTCATGAAAATTTGAGGTTGCGAGGTGTTTGTAAAACGTCTGGATTCTTACAAGCTTGGACCAAAATCTGACAAATGTAATTTTGTGGGATACCCAAAGGAAACAAAAGGGTATTATTTCTACAAACCTTCTGAGAACAAAGTGTTGCTCGAACTGGTATTTTTCTAGAAAAAGAATTTGTCTCTAAAGGAAACAGTGGGAGGAAAGTAGAACTCAAAGAAATTCGAGAACCACAAAATATCATTGAACCTGAGTTAGAACGTGAGCAGGAACCACAAGATATTGTGGAAAGTGAACCTGCTCAAATTACACAAGGCATTCGTAGATCTGGTAGGACACGCCAAGAGCCCGAGAGATATTATGGATATCTTGTGACTCAAAACGGCGATGTGATGCTCATAGATCAAGATGAGCTTGCATCCTACCAAGAAGCTATGAATGGACCAGATTCTGAGAAATGGCTTGAAGCCATGAAATCTGAGATGGACTCCATGTATACTAACCAAGTATGGACTCTGGTTGATCCACCTGAAGGGGTAAAACCAATCGGGTGCAAGTGGATTTTCAAGAAGAAAATCAACATGGATGGTAATGTACAAACCTATAAAGGCCGACTTATAGCAAAAGTTTCAAACAAGTTCAAGGTGTTGACTATGATGAAACCTTCTCTCCAGTGGCAATGGTTAAATCCATCAAGATCTTACTTACTATTGCAACTTTTTATGATTACAAAATCTGGCAGATGGATGTTAAAACTGCTTTCCTTAATGGAAATCTCTTTGAGGATGTGTACATGACACAACCTGAGGGTTTTGTCACTCCAAAGGATGCTGGAAAGGTATGTAAGCTGCAGCGATCCATTTATGGATTGAAGCAAGCCTTTCAGAGTTGGAATCTTTGATTTGATGAAGCAGTCAAAGAGTTTAGCTTTATAAAAAATGAAGATGAACCTTGTGTATATAAGAAGGTTAGTGGGAGTCACATTATATTTTTAGTATTATATGTTGACGACATATTAATTATTGGGAATGACATTCCTTCCTTACAGACTATAAAAACATGGTTAGGAAAATGTTTCTCCATGAAATATTTGGGCGATGCAGCCTACATTTTAGGTATTAGGATCTATCGAGATAGATCGAGAAAAATGCTCGGC
This sequence comes from Panax notoginseng, assembly GCA_016801055.1. Taxonomy (NCBI): domain Eukaryota; kingdom Viridiplantae; phylum Streptophyta; class Magnoliopsida; order Apiales; family Araliaceae; genus Panax; species Panax notoginseng. Next base: position 190,360,339 of record CM029017.1, read on the forward strand.
CTAAGTCAAAGTACATATATTAATAAAGTGCTGAAACGGTTCAGCATGCAAGAGACAAAAAGAGGATACTTACCCGTGACTCATGGTGTAAAGATCTCTAAGGCCCAATATCCTAAATCATAAGATGATAAGGAGCGTATGAGAAAGATCCCTTATGCTTTGGCAATTGGATCTATCATGTATGCAATGATATGTACTCGTTCGGATGTCTCGTATGCTTTGAGCATAACAAGCAGATATCAGTCGAATCCAAGTAAAGGTCACTGGACAGCAGTCAAGAATATCCTCAAGTACCTGAAAAGGACAAAGGATTCATTCTTGGTATATAAAAGTGAAGATGAATTGGCAGTAAAGGGTTACATAGATGCTAGTTTCCAGACTGACAATGATGACTATAAGTCTCAGTCAGGTTTTGTGTTTTGCCTTAATGGTGGTGCTGTTAGCTGGAAGAGTTCGAAGCAAGAGACAATAGCCAATTCTATAACAGAGGCTGAGTATATTGCTGCTTCTAGTGCGGCCAAGGATGCTGTATGGATTAAAAAGTTTGTCACTGAACTTGGTGTTGTTCCAACCATTGTTGATCCGGTTAAGCTATACTGTGATAATAATAGAGCCATTGCACAGGCTAAGGAACCCAGATCTCACCAACGATCCAACTATATACTTAGGCGGTACCATCTCATCCATGAAATTATTGATGGAGGAGATGTACATATAGGAAGAGTGTCAACAGATGATAATGTTGCAGATCCACTGACCAAGGCTTTGTCGCAGCAGAAGCACGAAGGTCACACTAGTTCCATGGGTATTAGATACATGAGTGATTGGCTCTAGTGCTAGTGGGAGACTATTAGAGTTTGTGCCTTAGAGGCCAATTATTTGATATAATTGCTTAACATTTTGATATTATATTTGATTGAATAAATGAATGATTTTATTATGGTTTTATTTACTGCATTATATAAATGTCAACATAATAAAATTCCTTAGAATAGTGATACAAATTATGTAGTTTCAAGTATGTGACTTGAACATGATATTATATAATTACAATTAGTATCATTGCTCTTAAATGTCCCTAGTCGAGTATCATTGTTGATGGGACAATAATGATACATTGAGACTAGTATGTGGATTGACTGATGACCGAATCTTGGTCATAAATATATGAGATATTAAGTCAATGCATAGGTACGTGTTGGAGAACGATATACTGGACAGACCCACCATGAGAATTCTATGTGGAGTATTATGCGAAGTGTTATTAGCACTTCTCATAATGACATTGATGTAATGATCCTCCGACCTGAAATCACTATATTACTACACGGGAATTCATATACTTTGATATCATCAAAGGTCACCTTTAATATGGTGGACTATAAAGGTGATTATTGGGTACATCATGAATCGTGTGAGGAATATGAGTGATCTAGATGGAATTTAGCCCTCTTATATATTAGGGGTGATATCCATAGGCCTCTTGATTGAGTAGGTCTATGAAATGAATGGTCATGCTCAAATAGTGATTTGTTTCATATAGTCTACTCATTGATCAAGAAAACTCAGATTAAATTATGAATAGTATGACACATTCCATGACTCGAGTTTAATCTAGGATGTCAAGGTTAAAAGGATTAAATTACATTGAAACATTAGTCACGAAAAGGTTACATCGAATCATCGATCTTATTATTACTTGGGTAGCAATGATGCATTACTAGATGCCGCTCATTGTTTATAATTTTATAATATAATTTTAAAAATTATTGTCAACGTAATAATAACCTATAGGGTCATACACTTAGAACGTAATTAAAGGGGAATTAATTTAAATTGTAAGATTTAAATATATTAATATGATTGATAATATTTAAATTACAAATTTAAATTAATAGGATAATTTGTATATATGTATATTAATTAAGTAAGACTTAGATTAATATATAATATATATATAATTCTGATTTTACTGGAATTAGGTTTTAATTAATTCCTTTTGACAGCTATATATATATATATATATATATATATATATATATATATATATATATATATATATATATATATATATATCAGTCACTTTAGGAATTAATCAAAAACAAAACACCCTAGCCGCTCTTAGAGAGAGACTAGAGAGAAAAACTTCAGAGAAATCCCGATCCTTTGTGGCTAGTACCGCGGCTATTTTACAGCAGATCGTGTGACGATTCGCGAGACGTTCGTGTGGATACCGTAGAGGCACAATTCGTTTGGATTGCGTTGGAGATTCAATCGTATCAATTCTAGCTTCTATAATCGGTATAAATTTCTAACCACTGAATTAATGTGTTTTTCGCATGGATCCTATTTTAGGGTTTCGGAATTGGCATTGAAAATTTTATATTCCGCTACGTTTTTGTGCTGAATCCCTTACAGGAAGTCGAGGCAACAACAGGAAGGCTACAAGATATAATCCAGAATGAGTTCATAATCTAAAAAAAGTAAAAATGAATGAAATAGAAAAGATGATTACTGGTAAATGGCATAAACGTCCTCCAGAGTTGGGGTGAACTCCCCCTAAGCAGTGAAAAATGTACATGTGGAAGAACACCGACGTGAAATCAAGACGGTAAGAGCATCATGGTTTTGTTGGAAGCGAAGATCCCTGCATGGCTGAATGCAACGTAGAATGTCGGCCCTCTCCAGTATATCCACATTATCAGAATTTACGAGAACCTCATTGGTCCAATGTTGCCACCCCTGAAGACGATTGGATGAGTAGGATAGGAAACGAATGGGACTGTAGGGGTACTCTTATTTTTCTAAACACATACGGGGAATGCGAGTAGAACAGGAAAAATTGTCTAAGCTTGCGCAAGCCGTAGCATATAGAAATAAGCCTTCTTTCTCAGGAGGAGGAAATGTTGTACGATCATAATTCTTCACTTGCTCCCAGAAAACGTCAGAAGACCCATAAAAGGGAGTCTTCCCCAGTCGCTGATGAAAGGAACTTCCTTAGTAGTTTTCGGGTCTATGGAACGTTCACTAGAATTGGCCTACAACAAGGAAAACTTAACATGAGAATTCTGGAAATAAGGAAAAAAAGTGAATGGGCATTTGAAATTAAGTGCTTATCATAATAAGAGAAAAGTTATGAAACTTAAATAAGAAGACTTGACTCGAGAAAGAGAGATCACGGACACTTGAAAGAAGAAGCAAAAAAAAAAGAGCACAAGCATTAGGAGCCATTCAAATAAAAATAGGGTAGAGGAAGAACGAAAAAATGTGAAGGAGGAGCCTACTAGGTTAGTTTCCCTAAGGGTTGGCCAGCAGGGTTTAGCCACCTAAGGAGCTCTCCCCTCTTACATTTAACTTCTCCTTGCTCGTTGAATCAACTGATTGGGATAAATGTTACTTCGCCGGAATATTCGAGCCATGATCCTTGTTAAGGTGAAATGGTCCGGAATAAATTCTTCCTCATTGCGGTGTCACCTCTTTTCTTTGAGAATATCTGAGCCAAGATTCTTGTTAAGGTGAAATGGCCCGGAATAGATACTTTCTCTTTGCGGTATTGCCTTTTCTTTGAGAATATTCGAGCCAAGATCCTTGTTAAGGTGAAATGGTGCGGAATGGATGCTTCCTCGTTGTGGTGTTGCCTTTTCTTTGAGACTATCCGAGCCAAGATCCTTGTTAAGGTGAAATGGCCCGGAATAGATGTTTCCTCATTGCGATGTTGTGGTCTGAAAAAGAAATACTACAATCACCTGAAAAGAAAAGAAATAAATGAAACAATCATGAAGAATTGACAAGCAGAAAATCAACACATTCACAATTCAAAGTGAACAATGAAACTTTTTGGCAGCCATTCCATAGAAAGACTGATGAAAATATTTTCAATTTGTCTAGCAGTGGGGAAATCTGTCGTTCACGTCCCTTAAAGTTGATCAATGGGCTTAATTCATCACGGATTACGATGTGCAGAAACTATGAGGTTGGACTTGACTAGAACTGCTACTATGGATCTGGGCAATGGAATTGGCTGCCCATCTACTACTTATACGCTTTTACTCGAGTCCTTGAGGAAGAGAAAACTCTCACAATGTGGATCAACCATCATATCATTTTTAGCATTGATCGATCCATAAATGCCTTTTATCTTTTCACCTATCAGGCTAACCTCTATAATATATATATATATATATATATATATATATATATATATATATATTATTAAGGAAACAAAGATTGTGCAAGGTTTGGAAAAATTTGTTAAAAGATGTCCAAGATATCTTTGGGAGAGCTCCCCTGGGAGTTGCCTTTCCTAAGATTTTTTGTTTTCGAAACTTGCAAGATCAAACTAAGCGGATTGTTAAGAAATTTGAAACAGGACTTAAAGACTCGAAGTAATTTGCACGATCGCCACTCCAAAGGTGTGACTCACGTGCAGGGGGCAAATGTGGGCCCAAGTGCAAATTAGGGGTCACTTGTCCTAATTAAATTAAATGCACAAATTAAGGTTCGCATTATGATTAAATGAAAAGACGGAAGAGCTGGAAATAAAGAAGCAAGACCTGAGAGAATCTTTCACATGTCCCGAGGCAGAAGACACGTGGAGGTTACTCATTTTGGGAATTGATTGAGGAATTGGATTGGTGGCTAGAAGGGCAGGACGATCTGGGCATTACTCTGATGACTAAGGGTAAATTTGGACCTTTTGGAAGACTAGGAGACTTGAAGATTCTCTCTCAACCCTAAGCACTTAAGAAGGTTCTCTGAATTCTTGCTACCCTAACAAGGTTCTCGTGGATTCTAAGACCTCTGCCCGTGTCGTTGGAGTAATCGCTCACATGTTCTTCTCCCCTCTTTAATCCATCAATCAATTCTGTACTCTTCGTGGGTTTCTCTCCTCCTCAGCCAATACAAAACCCTAACCCTAGCAAGGTACGATTTCCTTGCCCACAATAGGCTTAAGGTATTAATTCTTTTCCATCTAGATTTCAACTTTCTAGTGACAATCAATTTCTCAAAAAGATCTTTTAGATGAACTTTTCTTTCTCTTGTTGGATTTGACTTGCACACCAATATTGTTACACCTCCTTTCTTCTCGTTGTAGAATTTTTCTTGGATATTTCCTTATATGATTAAGAGAATTAAATATTGTTTGATCACCAATATTTTGACTTTATTGCAACAAAATATTAAATCCTACAAAACAAAATAAAATATATTAATTAAATAAACTAATATAATTAAAATGACAAATTTATAGATAATAAAATGTATAAATTATATGTTTATCACATAGTATGAAAGTTTGTACTGTACATTCAAAACTAGTGTATAACTTTATAAATCGCACAAGTCTAGAAAATGATCCCAACGATTACTGAAAAACTGAAATTTATAGAGAACGAAATTTTTTAGAGAACACAAACTAATATAAAATTTGTAGAGAACTAGTAAAAATTTTAGACAGAGTGAAAAATGTTGGTGTAAAAAGCAAGTTATAATTTTGAAATGTGTAAATTTTTGATAATAGAAGAGTGGATAAAAGGGTTAAATGACATCTCATATCCACCCATATAATGCAATGTAAGCCCATTTAAAAAAGTTAGATTTGAGGTCACTAATCTAGGGCCTTCTTGATCATCCATTGACCCCATCCGTCTAATTATATACAAATTAGAATACAAATCATATTTATACCCTTATGACCATACTCTTGTTCAATGTTCAGTCAATGTAAGACTTACAATAATAATAATGCAAATTGAACACCATATATTATATTATTATTCACCAACTTATGACTCGAACCATCACATAAATTTTTTGAATCATATAAGTCAAAAGGGTGTATAAAGAACTTCTGTCAATTAATCTCCTTACAAAACAATTGAAATTAAAAACCTTTCTCAAGTTGTGATGTCCTCTACTGATGCAATCATTTATCAACTTTACAAACTCCAATGATTTTTTATTAAATACTGCTTCCTCCAAAAATTTTGTTTGGACTGAGTAAATCTTTGAACGCCACCGTTACTTTTTGAGAGGCCTATGCCTCATATAAACTGTATACTTGAGATTGTCCTTTCACCTTATTGACTTTGTTTTTGGAATATCAGGAATTACATGACACAATAAATAGTTTTTTCAATATTTTTTCCTAACAGTAAATTTTACTCTCTAGTTCTCCATGATGTTTGCCCGAGTCAAAATGCTCTATCATTTATTTTTTGTCCATATTTTAAATTGTTGGTTCTCTCTCTATCAACCTAAGCTTTTAGAGCAGTTTGTAACAAAACATAAAACTAATAGTAATAGTTTTTTCTTCTTTTTTTTGGTTGTTAACTAGCACATTCATTTCATATACAAAAAAGTTGCATTTGTGAGTGTAATATTAGTATTAACATTAAAACTAATTTGGTGGCATTCGCCAAGCCAAGGCTATAGTGCAAAAACATTAAAACATTAAAACTAATTTGGTGGTGTTCGTCAAGCCAAGGCTATAGTGCAAAAACATTAAAACTAATTTGGTGGGGTGCGTCAAGTCAAGGCTATAGTGCAAAACCAAAGTGACACTTGAAAGTTCCCGTGCAAAAACATTAAAACTAATTTGGTGAGGTGCGCCAAGCCAGGCTATAGTGTAAAACCAAAGCGACACTTTAAAATCCCAGTAGCAAGCTACTGTGATGGACTATCCTCTTAAAAAATAAATTTAATATCGTGTGAGCCTACCAACATATCAGATTATTAAACTGATAAGAACAGATACTATGTAGATTTTAGCCAAAAGGCCGAAAAGGGTATGCTTAATCTTATCATAAGCTTTTAATTAACGCTTAGTTATCTTACAGGTTCTTCACAACACTTGCATAATTGTACTATTTGAATTCCTTACTGGCCTCATATTCCTTTAGATATCTTAATCAAATTGTCTTACAACAACCCCTTGGTTTACGAGTTACCTTTTCCTTAATATATTTCTCTCTTTTATCATAGTACTGCGCACACGTAAATTCTGTTCAATTAATGCAATGTGCACATTACTCAAGTCTATGGATTTTATGATGAATGTCTACGCAGGTAAGTCTGTTCACCTTTGTGCTACACGATGTTTGCCCGAGTCAGAATGCTCTGTCATTTATTTTTCATCCATATGTTAATTGGTTCTCTCTCTATCAACTTAAGCTTTTATAGCAATTTGTAACAAAACATAAATGGAATCACATTCTTATACTAACTGAACCTAGTTGGGGATTTATTAATTTGAATGAATGGAATAAGTATGTAATGAACTGCAGGATAAAATATAACCTTTCAGCAATATCTCAGGTGTTTTACTAATTACCAAGGGAAAGAGCAAATAATGAATTTGCAGGAGCCGCTTACTGAGCCGGTATAGTATCAACATTTTAGCATTTTTTGTAATATTCCAAAAACCCTTGTAATACATTTTGTGAATATAAATGTAATTATTGTTGAAGTCTAAACTTTATTCTTGATTATTGAAAAATATGTGTAAAATGTTTATAAATACATATATTATTTGAGTAAATTTAACAAAGGGGAAATAACTAGAAAATGTAACACTTTAAAAATCATATAACCATACCAAATAAAATACAAGTATACATAAATAAATATAATTCAAGTATACTTACATACGTATAACTAACACAATTATACATGCACAAAAATAATACAAGTAAGCATACAATTCATCTAAGTATATATACATGTATAAATCACATGTACAATGCATACACGTGTAAATACCAAGATATTTTGTGGAAAAATGTGTCTACTTTAGTTTATAAATACAACACCTTTTTCCTTTTCCTCTTTTTTCATCCAAAACAAAAAAAAAGCTACAAAAGAAGAGAGAGAGAGAGAGAGAGAGCTTGGAGGGGGGAGAGAAGTGAGAAAAAAATTCCAACAGGAAGGAGAAACAAGAGGATCCAAGTAAGGAGAGGCAATTTGTTGAAAGTAAACCCTAATTTTTTAAAGCTTAAAAATCTTTCTTAGATGAAAGTAATTAGATTTTATGTATACTTGATATCATATATATGTTGAAATACCATGGATCATGGAGGAAAAAATAAGAAAGAGATACAAACTAGTTAAAGAAAACCTTAAAATGATTTCTATGAATATTTTATGAAGTAACTACGTGTGTACATGAGTTTGTTCATTCTAGGGTAGTTAATCACATGTTGGAGTATGAATGTATGATAACAAAAACTATTGCAAACGAAATCAAAGATCTTATAAGAAACAAAAATTAAACAAGTTAAGAAAATTTTCAACGTATAGGGTAAAAATCCTAAAATAGAGGCTGATTTTGTAACGAACAATACTTTTAGTGTATTTCGGATTTTTGAGTAAAGTTTGTTGGAGAAGATAGATCATACGTTAACTAAAATCCTGCACTGGTTTCAGGTCAAAATTCCTTGTAAATTATTTTTGGTGAATTTTTTAGTAAAACAGGGCAGGCTAGACAACTCATTGGCGTAGTTTTTAAAAAGACAATTTGTACTGATGGACAATTAAGGAAATAAACTCCGAGCTTCTGGGGAATGAAACTTGAAAATATAGTGTATTTTGACTCGAGAATGAACATAAACGGACTTGTAATGAAAGCGTTATGACTAAACTAAAATCAAGATTTTAAAAATTAAAATAGTCATAACTTGAGTTCTGTAACTCAGATTAGGATAAAATTTTGGGTAGAAGTATATTTTTGATGTAAGTAAGATAATTTCAAAAATTCGTAATTTTGGACTTCATTTCAAATTTTAAAGAATTTCACAAATTTGGACAGAAATAGGCTTAAAAAAAATAATGATAATACTGGAAAAAAAATCTGAACTAAATTATAATTATCTAGGTGTAACCAGAAGGAGGAAAAATAATAAAATAGTTAAGGTAGTTTAATGGGGAAAGTAAAGCGTAAAAACTTATGAAAAATTAATTAAAATAAAATCGGAAAATAAGTAATATATTTTACGCCTAAAATCTGTCAAAAAGGAACGTATGAGGGTATATGAATAATAAATAATTATTGTAATAAGCTCTTTATGTTGTAAAAATGTATTCGATGATAAATTAGTGGTATGTGAAAATACCGAAACGGAGTTACATATAGTTACCGATGATAACTAATAATTAAATAAATCCTTTAGGATTGTGTATGTTACTATTCTGAGACGTGAAATACCCTACTCAAGGAAAGTACGCCTACAACATGCAAGTTCCCGCACTCCCGTGCATTTGAACTTTGTTCATTATTAAAACTATAAATTTTTTCTGAAAAGTTTGTTGAACCGTCTATGAAGGAGTTTATGCCATTTTTTCGGCTAAACTTAGTTGTTATGTTTCTATCAATTTATTGAATTGTTTATGATTCTTTGATGATATGTTAAGCCAATCCAAATTACTTTGGTGCGGATCGTGAGATTATGACCGAGTATGAACCACCCTAAAAATAGAGATATTGTGTTATGGTCGGGTACCGACATTATCACGCTGTGTAAATACAACATGATTAAACAACAACACAATTACACAAACCATGCCAACACTTGGATAGCTAAACACTTTATATTTTATAAAAATAATTGACAAAAAATGTCCCTTATAATTTACATTTACATTTTCCAAATTTTATTAGTCATGACTGGACTCGGCAAATGGGCAGGTGTGAGCGGGTTTAGAGAGGCACATAAGTTGGTTTGGGTTTATATGGGTCGAGTTTAAATGAGATGAAAATTAAGTGGGCCAACCCATATATCAAATTTGAGCATAAGTATATATAGATTACTCAATTTCTCTGCAATCATTTTTTAGTTTCTCTCTCTAAAATTTTATAAAATTTTTACTTTTAGAATTTTATTACTTTCAACCTCTAATCTCTCTCCCTCCCTCCCTCTCGCATGGTGGTGTGAAAACCATGTGATTGTTTGGGGTTAACAGTTGGAAGATGTAATTTTATTTTTATCAAACTTTTTAAAATTCAATTACATACACAAGTGCTAAGTGCTAATAACATATAAAATAGTTTATTGCAAATGAATAATGAAATTGGATAGGCTAATAACGAACTACCATGTGATTCAAATTTTAACAGTTTGAATCATAGTTATTAAAATCGGATCGGACCGGACTGGTCGGTCCAACCAGTTGGAACGGAACCGGAGCCTAGGTTGGTTTTATTTAGGTAATATACCATATGTGCTCTGGAATCGCGTTGAACCTCTCGAGTCGATCGATTTTTTAGAAAACCGATGAACTGGTTTACTGCGAAAGAACCAACTCGGTTGAACTCAAGTGCTCAAAAACTCAGATTTTACTATTATTTCAAGAAATCAAAGTTTATTCATGTGAAATAAATATCAAAAACAAAAAATTCAAACTTTTCTGAAATGTCATCTTTTTGATTGAATGTTTGCTTGTATAATCATTTTAAAAACAATTTAAAAAAGAAGAAGAAAAGAAGTAAGCACACGGTAGTAAAAAATGAAAAGTAAGAAAGATGGACTCCATTGATATACATATTAAGAGAGGAGAGAGGAGAGAGGAGAGAGGAAGTAGTGAGAAGGGGAGGTGGGAAACTAGGAATGAAGTGTGGGAATGAGGGGTAAGAATAATATTGGAATGTGTTTTGGAATATTTTATTTTGATTAATTGTACACCACGCTACATGTGGGCCTATTCTTGCATAATTTTGACAAGTGATTGTTTTATCGGTATTATACATTATAGATGAAGGTAGAATAATTAAGCAAAAGAATTGATATGTTTGAATTTATTAACATATTCTTTTTACTCATTAATATGTTTTTTATTCTCTATATTTATTAACATATTCTTTCATCTTTTTAATATGAGTTTTATTATGTGTGATATTTTTTATTCATTGGTATTATTAATACATTTTTTTTAATTCTTTTTCTAACTTTAAATTGTGAGAAAGTGATTTCTTTGTTTTTTCCTTTCAATTTATTTGTTATGTAATAAAGTTCTATTATCATTGGTCTCTACTAAAAATTTGTGTTCTAATATAAAATATATGATTTTGTACCTTATATTATTATATAAAATATTAAAAAAAAATTAAATATAATAATCCGACTTAACCAGTTCAACCATCGGTTCAACCGTTGAACCAGTGGCTTAGCCAGTTCAATCTCCGATTCGGTTTTGATAACTATGGTTTGGATAGGCTAAACTTTTGGGTTCATGATACCAAACCACTTCACCAACGCACAGAGCTGCTTGATTAGTTGTGTTACTTCCCAATTAATAACATAACTAAAATCATGAAATAAGTTTAATCATTTTCAATTGCAAAATATGAAAGTTTGTACAGTAATAACAGTCAAAACTAGTGTATTTCAACTTTATTAATTGCATGATCGAGTCTGGAAGATGATTACGACAATTAGTGAAAAATATGATAAATTTTTAAAGAGAACAATTTTTTTGAAGAACACAAACTAATATAAAATTTGTGGAGAGAACTAGTAAAAATTTTAGATAATGAAAATTTTTGTAGTGTAAAAAGTGAGTTACATTTTTGAAATGAATAAACTTTTGATAATAAGTGAGTGGATAAATGGGCCAAATGACAACCATATAGTTTGTGGATAGATATGGGCGGCGAACACAGGCCCTACTGCCACAAATTATGTAGGCTCCACCACTTGAGTAGACCGTAGGATTTCAAAATGCAATGTAGGTCACTAACCTAGGCAACAAGCCTTCTTAATCACCCATTCACCCCATCCAGGTAAGTAATTTGTAAATGAGGATACTTATAGTACTTAAACCCTTATGACCATACTCTTGATCAATGGTCAGTCAATGTGGGACTTACAATAAGAATAATGCAAATTGACCGCCATATATTATATTATTTTTCACTAACTTATGACTCAAATTGTGTTGACCCGAGAAATCGGATGACCTTGTAATAGGTTTTTATTATGAGTATCTAATAAAATAAAATTTTATTGATATTATTATGTGTTATGTGATTTAAGTCGATTAATGACTTAGTTTACGTGTTACATGATTATGCACGAGTGTTGAGAGTTTTTGGAAGAAAATAATTTTTTTTGAGAAAAACGCTAAAACACTATTCATAAAATGCAAAAACGCTAATAAACGTACTTTTTCGAAAATTTCGAATTACGTCATAGCGTTTATTTGAGAAGGGGGGATGAAATCTCTAATAAAAGTTTATATTTGAGAATGAGAGATGAAACCTCTAATAATTCTCTATAAGTTTGATGAAATTAACAATTGATCATGGTAGATCCTTGAGTTTGAGGAGGTTTAGGATGTATTAAGATGTATTATGTTGATTAATGTTTGATTAACCAAGAGATCATGAAAGTTTTCTTAGAAAACATTCAAGTATGAAAAATTGATTTTCTTGAAAACAAAATATGAAATTCAAACATTCGGTTCTCTCATTCTACTTCAAATTTTTGAGCGTGGTCAAGTCCTGGAGTTAGATTTATGAGTCTTCTAACTTCTCTAAGTGGAATCACCTAAAAAGGTGTTGTAGATTTTTGTATGGAATATTTTTGGTAAAGTAGGCAAAATCTGGAAAAAAGCCCTAAATATCAGCCACTTTGAGACACTACCATTTAAAACATACAAATTATTTTTGAGATCCGTCAAAGAGGGGTGTTAGATACATGAGTTATCTGTTAAACCTAAGTAGTAGCACTCAAAAATGTTAAAGCAATCAACCGTAACATCATTTTTCCCAAAACACTCCCTGTTGGTCAAAAATCTTGAAAATCAGACAACTTCCCTGGCCAGTTTTTGGTGAAGGCTATTTCGGCCACTTTTGATTCTCTAAAATTTTTGGACTTTTGTGGTATGATAGTATATCAAGTTAAATAGGTCTTGTCCAAAGATGAGAATTTTTGGATATCTAGAAATTAAGGGAGATATGAATTTTGCAAGAAAATGTGATTTTAAAAGTAAACTGTAATAACTCAGTGAGTTTAACTCAGAAAAATGTGAAATTTTTACAGGAGGTTTGATGATATGTAGCTACTGTATAAATTTCAGAATATTTGGACAAAAGGATGATTTATGATAAATGTTTCAAGATCCGACTATTTTGGATACTTTAAAAATAGTAAACGGGTTGAAAAATTCTAGAAAAATATATATTCATTAGGATACCAGGCACTGATGTTTCCTAGAAAAGAAATATTTTCAGAGATATTTTGGTATTTTTCATATAAATATTTGAGTTATGAATAAATGGATAAATTAATCTAAATGAGGTTATAAATTATGAAAATATGATTTATGACAAAAGACCTTTAAAATGTTATATTTAGATTTTTGGAGGGTATTTCGATCATTTTTAATAAAATGTTATATTTATGGCATTTTAGGTTGGCTAAATAAATGAAATAGTAAAGGATAAACAATTAAATTAAATTGTGTATGAGTTTAATAAATGATTAAAATATTATTAAATACTTAATAATATTAGATTAAGATATTATTAATGTAATTAATAATATTAGATTAAGGATTAAGATATTATTAAATGATTAATAATATTTGTAAATAATTAAAATATTATTAAATGATTAATAATATTAGAGTATGATTAAAATATTATTAAATTATTAATAATATTAGAAATTGATTAAAATATTATTAAAGGATTACGAATATTTGTAAAGGATTAAGATATTATTAATTGATTAAGGTGATTAAAATATTATTAAGTGATTAATAATATTTGTCAATGAATAAAATATCATTAATATTAAATGATTAATAATATTCATAAATGGATAAAATATTATTAAATAATTAATAATATTAGACGAGAGTTTATGATAAATGATAAAGTGGTTAAGAAGGCTTAATGTGGGTATTAGGCTTTCAGCAACATGAAAATAATTATAAACCGACGAGTCGGGAATTGTGACCCCCAAAATTAGGTATACATCACCCATGTTGAGTCGCCAGATACATGGTACAGAATTCAAATACAACTTAATAATACAACTGTCGTGTACAATACGACAAAACATAAACTGTGAGTTTGAATACAAATATTATCTTCTACAGAGTATCCATACTCAAAAGGAGTCCTCATTACAATTATTATCACACTATTACATAGAATAGTGAGGACTACTAATGCTATCGTTTGGTCCATCACTCCGTTTCCCGACTCGTCCCAACTATATTATCATTTCCTGAAGAGAACAGTGAAAGAAAGGGTGAACTTAACTAGCCCAGTAAGAAATATTATGACTAAGATAATGCAAAATAAATTATCATTAGTCTTCAACAATGTTAAACTAATAAAATACAATAGACATCAAGTTTAACTGCAGCGGAACCAGCAATCCATTAAAAAAGTCAAGTAGAGAATAAAATCTACTATCTTTTATGATTTAAAAGGTTTTTCATGACTTTTATCGCTGGAACTCAGCTTAATAAATAATCCACATCATCGAATCACCCCTGCACTACGGCCAAGGATATTCTTTAGTATCATGACCACGAATTATCCATGCACTACGGCTAAAGATAATCATATTTTCATCAACGGTCCTGATCATGCCATAAAACAATTCATCTTTGCACTACGGCCAAAGAGAATCCATAGCCATAATCATACCAAAAACTGTCCATCAATGCACTACGGGCCAATGAGGACTTTTTTCACATCATTTGTAATATTACGGTCATGATTACACCGAATAATCCCTGATCATAATCATACCAAGTCCATCTATACACTACAGGCCATAGATGACTTTCAACAAAATATAAACATGAGGATGATGACAATGATATAAGAATTCAATAAAACAAGTTCAAGAATTAATTTATCTAGGAACTGATAACGTCCAAATTGTCAATATGATACTGCTTTGTAGAGTAAAATTCAAGAATGCTCAGAAGAATATTTCCATGAAAAGATACTGGATGAAGCGTAAATATTAAGGATATTTCACTAATTTCATGGAGTATAGAAGTCAAAATTTTAACCAACTGAGTATAATAAAGAATGGAATAACAAAAGAAATCACCATGCATGCGATAGACCGCACAGACATGTTATTCCAACAGAATAATAAATAACGGAACTAGGTCCGACGTAAAATGCACAGACAGGATATTTCAACAGAATAATAAAGAATGGAACCAGGTCCGGCGTAAAATGCACAGACATGATATTCCGACAGAATAATAAATAATGGAACCAGGTCCGGCGTAAACGTACAGACATGATATTCTAACAGAATAATAAAGAATGGAACCAGGTACGGCGTAAAACGCACAAACATGATATTCCGATAGAATAATAAATAATGGAACCAGGTCCGGCGTAAACGCACAAACAGGATATTCCAACAGAATAATAAAGAATGGAATAACAGA
Source organism: Panax notoginseng (assembly GCA_016801055.1). Classification (NCBI taxonomy): domain Eukaryota; kingdom Viridiplantae; phylum Streptophyta; class Magnoliopsida; order Apiales; family Araliaceae; genus Panax; species Panax notoginseng. Next base: position 190,375,762 of record CM029017.1, read on the forward strand.
AGAATTTCACCAAGTATAGGGTAGCCCGCGTATACAGGTTATTCTAACAGAATAATAAAGAATGTAATAACAGAAGTTCTCTTCATGAATACAAAAGAAATAATATCTCTTACGGGTACAACAAATAATATCCCTTACCTTAAGAAGAAGAGTACTGGATATAAGAGTAGTGCAGTAGCAGAATACTTTTCTTCTTTCTCTTTATAACTTCTCTCTCTAGAGTTTCAGTGAATTCGTAAGAAATAATGAAGGAATGAGCTTCTATTTATAGAAGAATGGACTGCATAGTAACTAACTCATGAACGGTCTAGATTGATTTACTTTAATCTGACGGTCCATATTTAAAGCAAAATCTTTTAAATAAAATATAATATATTCTATTTATAATCTAATAAAACGAATAACTTTATAAAAGATTTTACTATGCAAACACTATGCAGGCACTATGCAAACACTATGCATAATAAAATATAATATATTCTAATTATTATCTAATAAACAGATAACTTTATAAAAATATTTTGTTTTATATAAAAAGATTTTACTATTAGCCTAATAAAACGAATAACTTTATAAAAGTATTCTGTTTTATATAAAAAACTTTTCTGTTTTATTACATTAATAATACCAATAAAACAAAATTGAGTGACTTATCACGTAAGCCTCAATAATCAATACCGTATGCTACTATGCAACCACACGTATTACTGTACTTTTATTACCGAGTAGTTCAACAATATTAATGGTAAAACTTCCGCCGTTATTTTCATAAAATATTTTTGTCGTTTTCTCAATCCGACAATAATTCTGTTGTGGGGTCCACCAATAATTGTGTCGTCGTACGAATATTTCCCGACAAAAATAATATTCCCCGACCAATCGAATATAATACAACAACTTGCATACTTTACAAAATTTATACATATTACCCACAACTATAACATTATATCAATTTCACTCCATAATATTCAAAAATAATATTTATAGAAAATTCATCTTTATTCAAAAAATTGGGGTTTTACTATCTCCCCTTTTATGAAATTTCACCCTCGAAATTAGGGTACGTACCTGGTATATTGAAGAGGTAAGGATACCTTGATTTTATTTCAGATTCTAACTCCCAAGTCATTTCCTCAACATCGTGATTTCTCCACAAAACTTTGACTTGAAGTATAACCTTGGTGCGTAGAATATGTTCCTTCTTATCCAAGATTTGAATAGGAACATCTTCATACGTCAAATCTTCCGCTATTTCGTCCGGTTCTAACTCAATAATGTGGTTCGGGTCTTCCACATATTTACGTAACATGGATATATGAAAAATATTATGAACACGAGATATACTTGGCGGTAAAACGAGTCTGTAGGCCACAATTCCTACTCGATCAAGGATTAAAAATGGGCCAATGAATCGAGGATTGAGCTTTCCTCTCTTTCCAAATCTCGTAACTGCTTTCCATGGAGCAACACGTAACAACACATGATCTCCTATATCAAATTCTACGTCCTTTCGATGAAGATCAGCATAACTCTTTTGTCGATCTTGTTAGGTTTTTATACGTTTCCGGATCGTTTGAATCTTTTCCGTAGTCATACGTACCAACTCCGGTCCCAATAATGTTGCTTCACCCACCTCATCCCAGCATACTGGAGAACGACATTTTCTTCCATACAACGCTTCAAATGGAGCCATGCCAATACTTGCTTGATAACTGTTGTTGTAGGAAAACTCTACCAATGGTAAGAACTTGTCCTAACTTCCCTTGAAATCAAGGACACATAGTCTTAATAGATCTTCAAGAGTTTGAATAGTCCTCTCCAACTGTCCATCCGTCTGAGGATGATATGCCGAGCTAAATCGTAAATCTGTGCCCATAGCTTTCTGCAAACTAACCCAAAATCGTGAAATAAATCTTGGGTCTCGATCAGAAACTATGAATACTGGCATACCATGCAGTCTTACAATCTCGTTTATGTACATACGAGCAAGACGTTCAAGTGTGTAAGTTTCTTGTATCGGTAAGAAATGAGCAGACTTGGTCAATCTATCAACAATGACCCAAATCGCATCTATACCTTGAGAAACCTTAGGAAGACCGGTAACGAAATCCATGGTAATGTGCTCCCACTTCCATTCTGGAATTTCAAGTGGTTGCAATGGACCTTTTAGTACTTGATGCTCCGCCTTAACTCGTTGACAAGTTAGACTCCTTGAGATAAACAGCGCTATCTCTCTCTTCATATTGCTCCACCAAAATGTATGACGAAGATCACGATACATTTTGGTACTCCCAAGATGGATTGCAAACGGTGTGTTGTGCGCCTCCATCATGATTTTATACTTTAACTCAGGATCGTTAGGAATACAAAGTCTGGAGTTGACTCGAAGTATTCCTTCATCATCGATTCTTGCCTCCGGAATCGCACCTTCTTGCACTTTCTTCCTCATACGCATCAGCTTCGGATCTGTAACTTGAGCAGCTTTAACTTTATCAATTAAAGTCGGTTCTACTCGTATATTCGCCATCATCACATGGGTCCCTGGAGTCTTTAACTCTATCTCCATCCTTTGCAAGCCACACAAAATGGGCTTTTGTGTTGTCAATATTGCACTTGTACTCGCATATGATCTTCTACTCAATGCGTCAGCTACCACGTTCACTTTTCCAGGATGGTATTGGATGGTATGATCATAATCTTTCAACAGTTCAAGCCAACGTCGTTGTCGCATGTTGAGTTCCTTTTGAGTGAAAAAATATTTGAGGCTTTTATGATCCGTAAAGATCTCCATTTTTTTCCCATACAAGTAATGCCTCCAAATCTTTAGTGCGAAGACAATAGCTGCCAACTCTAGATCATGAGTAGGATAATTCCTCTCATATTCTTTGAGTTGTCGTGAGGCATAGGCTATGACTTTCCCATGTTGCATGAGAACACATCCTAACCTTTTGCCTGAAACATCACTGTAGATGACAAATTCCTCCGAACCAGATCGTATTGTCAGAACAAGTGCTGAAATAAGTCTCCTCTTGAGTTCTTGAAAACTCTTCTCACATTCCTCACTCCAACCGAACTTTGTATCTTTTCGAGTCAGCTGAGTTAGTGGATTAGCGATTCGAGAAAACCCTTCTACGAATCTCTGATAATAACCAGCTAAGCCGAGAAAGCTACGTACTTCAGTTACTGATTTAGGTTGCTCCCAGCTTTGAATAGCTTCAATCTTTGCTGGGTCAACAGATATTCCATGACTTGATACCACGTGCCCAAGGAATGCTACTTCCTCAAGCCAGAACTCACATTTCTTCAACTTGGTATAAAGCTTGTATTCACGAAACTTTTGGAGTATCAGCCTCAAGTGTTGCTCACGACCTTCACGACTTTTGGAATAAATAAGGATGTCATCAATAAAGACGATCACAAAGTGATCTAAATATTCCTTGAATACTCGGTTTATCATATCCATGAAGGCAGCAGGAGCATTAATCAATCCAAAGGACATGACTAGGAATTCATAATGCCCGTACCGAGTTCTGAAAGCCGTCTTTGGAATGTCATCGGTTCTAATCTTCAATTGGTGATATCTAGAACGAAGATCAATCTTTGAAAAGAATTTGGCTCTTTGCAACTAGTCAAACAGGTCATTAATACGTGGCAATGGGTACCTATTTTTGATGGTGACATGATTCAACTCCCGATAATCAATACAAAGTCGCATACTCCCATCTTTCTTTTTCACGAATAGAACAAGAGCACCCCAAGGAGAAGTACTAGGACGAATAAAGCCAATGTCTAACAATACATGTAGTTGAGTCTTTAACTCCTGAAGTTCAATAGGAGCCATTCGATATGGGGCTTTGGAAATGGGTTTTGTACCGGGTTCAAGGTTGATACAAAATTTAATTTCACGCTCTGGGGTAGGCCAGGAAGTTCTTTAGGGAATACGTCAGGAAATTCATTAACAATAGAAATATCATTCAAAACTGACGTATTTTTGTTTAGATATGTGACGTGGGCTAAGAAAGCTTGACATCCGTTTTTCAATAAACGAATAGCTTTATGGCTTGAGATGACAGTGATTGACATCCGTTTTTCAATAAGCTATCATTAACAATAGCTTTATTGCTCCTCGGAGCATCCCAAGACATCAAATATCTTGGTGATCTGCTTTATCCATGCTTCCGCCTTAAGTGGTTTTGGCTCTCCAATAAACTCCGGTGGTCCCAGCTCCTTGAACTGTTTGGCGGTGATCGTCCGAGAGTTTCCGGTGTTTCCACCTACATTTTGGACAGGAGACGCTCTCGTCTGCTGTTGCATGAATTGCATAAAGCCTCTGAACATTCCATCGTTCATTATTTGGTCAGTGTTGTTGTTTGCCTGAGGAATGTCGCCTTCCTGATGCACATTATCCTGATTATTGATCTGTGGAGACTCAACGGTCTTCTGTGCTCCATTCCTATTCTCAACATTCTCGGATGTCATTTTCAGATACTGCCACAAAACAAAGATTAATTAACATATAACATATTATCCCTATACTTTGACCGACCAATTAAATACCAAATAAACTTAGGTAGGTCATACTAGCGAAGGAATTCCCCGTCTCTCCCTTCCTAGTTCTAGTCTCACATCTTAGCCAGGGATCATATCCCTAAGCTTTGATACCAACTGTGACGCCCCCAAAATTAGGTATACATCACACATCTGAGTCGCCAGATACATGGTACAGAATTCAAATACAACTTAATAATACAACTGTCGTGTACAATACGACAAAACATAAATTGTGAGTTTGAATATAAATATTATCTTCTAGAGAGTATCCATACTCAAAAAGAGTCCTCATTACAATTATTATCACACTATTACATAGAATAGTGAGGACTACTAATGCTATCATCTGGTCCATCACTCTGTTTTCCGACTCGTCCCAACTATATTCTCATTTCTTGAAGAGAACAGTGAAAGAAAGGGTGAACTTAACTAGCCCAATAAGAAATATTATGACTAAGATAATGCAGAATAAATTATCATTAGTCTTCAACAATGTTAAACTGATAAAATACAATAGACATCAAGTTTAACTGCAGCGGAACCAGCAATCCATTAAAAGAGTCAAGTAGAGAATAAAATCTACTATCTTTTATGATTTAAAAGGTTTTTCATAACTTTTATCGCTGGGACTCAGCTTAATAAATAATTCACATAATCGAATCACCCCTGTACTACGACCAAAGATATTCTTTCGTATTACGACCACGAATTATCCATGCACTACGGCTAAAGATAATCATATTTTCATCAACGGTCCTGATCATGCCATAAAACAATTCATCTTTGCACTACGGCCAAAGAGAATCCATAGCCATAATCATACCAAAAACTGTCCATCAATGCACTACGGGCCAATGAGGACTTTTTCCACATCATTTGTAACACTACAGTCATGATTACACCGAATAATCCCTGGTCATAATCATACCAAGTCCATCTATGCACTACAGGCCATAGATGACTTTCAATAAAATATAAACATGAGGATGATGACAATGATATAAGAATTCAATAAAACAAGTTCAAGAATTAATTTATCTAGGAACTGATAACGTCCAAATTGTCAATATGATACTGCTTTGTAGAGTAAAATTCAAGAATGCTCAGAAGAATATTTCCATGAAAAGATACTGGATGAAGCGTAAATATTAAGGATATTTCACTAATTTCATGGAGTATAGAAGTCAAAATTTTAACCAACTGAGTATAATAAAGAATGGAATAACAAAAGAAATCACCATGCATGCGATAGACCGCATAGACAGGTTATTCCAACAGAATAATAAATAACGGAACCAGGTCCGGCGTAAAATGCACAGACAGGATATTCCGACAGAATAATAAATAATGGAACCAGGTTCGGCGTAAACGCACAGACAGGATATTCTAACAGAATAATAAAGAATGGAACCATGTCCGGCGCAAAACGCACAGACAGGATATTCTGACAGAATAATAAATAATGGAACCAGGTCCGGCGTAAACGCACAAACAGGATATTCCAACAGAATAATAAAGAATGGAATAACAGAAGAATTTCACCAAGTATAGGGTAGCCCGCGTATACAGGTTATTCCAACAGAATAATAAAGAATGGAATAATAGAAGTTCTCTTCATGAATACAAAAGAAATAATATCTCTTACGGGTACAACAAATAATATCCCTTACCTTAAGAAGAAGAGTACTGGATATATGAGTAGTGCAGTAGCAGAATATTTTTCTTCTTTCTCTTTATAACTTCTCTCTCTAGAGTTTCAGTGAATTCGTAAGAAATAATGAAGGAATGAGCTTCTATTTATAGAAGAATGGACTGCATAGTACCTAACTCATGAACGGTCTAGATTGATTTACTTTAATCTGACGGTCCATATTTAAAGTAAAATCTTTTAAATAAAATATAATATATTCTATTTATAATCTAATAAAACGAATAACTTTATAAAAGATTTTACTATGTAAACACTATGCAGGCACTATGCAAACACTATGCATAATAAAATATAATATATTCTAATTATTATCTAATCAAACAGATAACTTTATAAAAGTATTTTGTTTTATATAAAAAGATTTTACTATTAGCCTAATAAAACGAATAACTTTATAAAAGTATTCTGTTTTATATAAAAAACTTTTCTGTTTTATTACATTAATAATACCAATAAAACAAAACTGAGTGACTTATCACGTAAGCCTCAATAATCAATACCGTATGCTACTATGCAACCACACGTATTACTGCACTTTTATTACCGAGTAGTTCAACAGTATTAACGGTAAAACTTCCGTCATTATTTTCATAAAATATTTTTGTCGTTTTCTCAATCCGACAATAATTCCGTTGTGGGGTTCACCAATAATTGTGCCGTCGTACGAATATTCTCCGACAAAAATAATATTCCCCGACCAATTGAATATAATACAACAACTTGCATACTTTACAAAATTTATAAATATTACCCACAACTATAACATTATATCAATTTCACTCCATAATATTCAAAAATAATATTTATAGAAAATTCATCTTTATTCAAAAAGTTGGGGTTTTACAGGAATCGTCGAAGCAATTTAAACCGACTAGAGTAGGTCGACTTATGATATATGAAACTATAAAAAGTTTAATCACATATTTTTATGTGAATATTATAAAAGTAATGTGAAGGGATGTATACTTTAGTGTAAGTCGAAAGGACAATTATCAGGTTAAGTTACTAGTTAAAGATTAATTTCTTAATCAAATGGATGCTCATCGATGCTATGAGTTATCATTTGAAATAGATTATGAATGAGGAGGAAGTAGATGATAAAACGCCGGTGCGTGCGAGTTTTTCAGAACTTGAGCTTATAACGTTGTACAGAAAGAGGAAACGTAATAAGATGTGCAATGAGGTTTAATGTAAATAAATCGAATGGATAATAAAGAGTCCTAAAAAATGACTTGAACACATGATTGAGCATTGTGTATCAAGATTTAAAAAGGGAAAACGATGAAATAAAATGTAAAGCTAGCATAAGAGACTAATAAGCGTCATTATGTGGCTAATTTTGGTTCTGTATACCCTTAACCGTGTAGGACAATGGAAGGATGAATTCTTCTAATCGCGCAAAGAACGCTTCGACGCAAGTTCTTCAGTGACTTGCTCTTATGAGATTGTAGCGCCCCCAAATCCGGGTCCCTTGAACCTCGAACCTAATGTGTCACGACACATCATCTTCATACATATTCTATAAACTAATGCGGAATATATAAACATAAATTATTTATACAATAAGCTCTTACAACATAACCCAATGACTGACAACCTTAACTTACATACGTACCTTTAGAATCTAAAAAGGTTTACATAATTTATTCAAAGACAATAATGGAATTGTTAAATGGGCATAACAATCTACTCTTGGAATTTATCATTGTCTCTGTCTTCCTTCGAACCTTCGTCTTGATCTGAAAATGTTATCATGATATAGCAAGAGTGAGCAACTACTTTGCCCAACAAGTTTAAATATAAGAAGGTTATATCATGATTGAAAAGTAATAATCTTTCAAGTTTTCAACAATGTAATATAATTATGAAAGAGCATGAATCAAAACTTCAATAACAGAATAATTAAAGTTGAGTGGTCAACAATGTCCATGAACAAATTTAATTGAACCTTATGGTAATCAAGGTGATCAACCTTTCATACCCGATAAAAATATGTCACAGGCACTAAGTGCGAATAACAATAATCATAGACGTGGAATAATTGTCAATAATTAATCCACTAGCATTCTTGAAAAATAATAACTCGAGTTTGAGTTAGGAAACTTGCATGTACCATCGATTATTGCTACACAATTTAATTTAATCTCTTACGAAAGACCTATCAGTTATAAGATTGATCTTTCAATTAGCATAACATACTTTATCTCACAATACTATTACTTGAATAATAAATTAGCTAACATTTAGCCACATAATCAAACATTGAATAATTTTTTAACTTATTAGTAATATTATCATCCCTTAATAATATTACTATCACTTAACCACAATCTTAAACTCTTGTCTAACATTATTAATCCTTTAATAATATTCTAGTCACTTAATATGACGCCCTCAAAATAGGTCTACACAACCCATTCTAAGTCGCCAAATACATGGTACAAAATTTAAATACAACTTCATTTATATAACTATTAATTGTCGTGTAAAATACGACAAAACATAAACTGTGAGTTTCAATACAAATATTGTCTAGTAGACAATATCCAAACTCAAAATAAGTTCTCATTACAATTATTTTTACACTATTTTATAAAATAGTGAGGACTGCTATAATAACCATCTTGGACTATTATTCCACTCTCCGACTAGTCCTAGCTACATTCTCGCCTCCTGAGAAGAACAATGGAACCAAAAGGAAAAGGGTGAGCTCAACTAGCATAGTAAAAAATATTATGACTAAGATAAGGTAGAACAAATTATCCTTAGTCTTCAATAGGGAAAAAACTAATAGAATACAATAGACAACAAGTTTTAGATCAACAACTGCAGCGGAAATAACAATCCATTAGAAGAGTCAAGTAGAGCGTAAAGTCTACTATCTTCTATGATTTAAAAATTCATCATCAATATTTTATCTCTGCAACAACAATCAATAAATGTTTCAAATCAACAAATTATTCATGCACTACGGGCCAATGATATTCATTTGTATCACCAGTGGTCATGATCATGCCAAACATCTGTCCATCTATGCACTACGGGCCAAAAAGGATTTTCACCACATCACTTGTCTATAACATTACAGGTCATGATTATACCAATACACAATTCCTGGTCATAATCATACCAATCAACAGTCAATCTATGCACTACGGGCCAAAGATGACTTTCACCACAATATAAGTATGAGGATGATGATAATGATATAAAGAATGAATCAAGTGAGATCAAGGATAAATATTAGATATTTATAATTCAATTTATCCAGAGTTCAAGAATATCCAAATTGTCGACATGATAACTAATTGTGGAGTAAAATTCAAGAATGATATTCATGTATCAAAAATAATTTAGAAAGGAAAAAAAAATTAATTCTGTTGTAAACAGTACGTATGAATAGTACCATATGAATAGTACCTATAAATAGTACCCCGACATGAAAAGATTAAAATTTAACAAGAAAGTTCAGACCAATATTCTAGTGAAACGATACTAGATGAAGCGCAAAACTCAATGATATTCTACTAATTTCAGGGATTATAGAAACAATACTTATTAAAGTAAGTATAGATTTAGGAATATGAAATGAAATAATATCACTTACATACTATAGAGTATGGAAGAAAATAATATTCTTTACGAATATTGAACGAAAATAATATCTCTTACGAAAAAAAATATCATTTACCTTAGTAGAAGACTAAATCTGACAGGTATTGCAGAGATATTCTTGAAAAAATCTTGCACTATTAGTAACACTCAAAGTATTCTTATACTAGAAAGAAATATGCACAATATTATAGAAGACGAATCATTTTATTTATAGGAGAATGACAGGGTACTATTTAAGAAAATAATCACGGATGAACAGAAGCGAATTCACGGACGAATTCACATGATTTTTCTAATTTTTACTATTCATTACTGTGCAATAAAATATTCTAATAAAACAAATTTTTTTTATAAAATATAATATATTCTAATTATAATCTAATAAAACAAATAACTTTATATATAATATAAAAAGTATTCTGTTTTATTACTATTATAATAATAATAAAACAAAACTGAGACAACTTTCTACCGGCGATTTTAAAAAATGAGTAAGTGAGGGTCCATATAATAAGCCAAACTTACAACAAATACTTCATGACAAAGCCCTCTATTTATATTAAAAATTGAATAAATATTTGCCACAAATCACTTATCTTCAATAAACACATTTTTAATCTTTCAACAATTATTCATCATTAATATTATAACTCACAATATTGACAACTAGATTATTCCAAGGAAAGGGGGGCTTTTCGATAAGAATTTCTCTTTATTGGCTCGCAATTAAATAACCTAACCCCTTTCCTCGACAGAACTTTCTAGACATTATCAATAATGCAAATAATAATATGAATAACTATGTCATCTCAATTAATGATTTAATAATATAAAATATTGTGCAGATGATACTGTGACAATAATTGAATCAATAATATAAGATAGTATGCAACAACTACTGTGGTAATTATTGAATAAAACTGAGTGACTTCTTACGTAAGAATCAATAATCAGAGATATTGTGCAATACCGTGTGCTACTGTGCAACCATGCGTATTACTGTACTTTTATCACCAGGTATTTTAACAGTTAACGGTAAAAGTTTTGTCGCTATTTTTTATAAAAAGGTTATTTCTGTCGCTTTCTATATCCGACAGTTATTCCGTTGTGGGGTCCACCAATAATTGTGCCGTCGTACGAATATTTCCCGACAAAAAGAATATTCCCCGACCAAACGAATATTTTATGACAACTTACTTACTTTACAAAATTTGCACATATCACCCATAACTATACCATTATATCAAATCAACACCTTATTATTCAAAATAATATTTAGAAAAAATTAAATCTTTATTTGTGAATAATTAATTATTGATTTATATGATAAGAAAATATTTATTTTATTTGGATATAATTGATGGATATATTTATTTTATGTGAAGGAATTAATGTTGAGGTGTTTTTGTCGGAATGGAGGTATTAAAAATTAAATCACTGTTCTTGAGATATATTGCGTGAGTTATAATTTTTAATCTGACCGTTAAATCGTTGTGATTTTTGGATATGTTATACATATATAAGTTGAGTATATGTCCACAAATATTGAACCGTTAAAAATTAACGTATGATTTGTTATAAATTTTAAGAGGTGACTGATTTGGAAATTATGTTATAAATGATTTTTGGTGGAAAATTCTAGAATTGAGTGGGCCCCACTTTTGGTTGGTGAGAAATGTGCTAAAAATTTTATTCAAATGTGGTGGATGGAAATAGTAGCAGGTAAAGCCATCAGGTTGCAGGTCAAGTCTGCTTCGGCGTGCTAACATTTTCCTATAAATAGAGGGCTAAGTTAGAATTGAAAATCACACTAGAAACATAAGTTTTCTCTCTTTATCTCTCTATATTATCGAGTGTATTTGGTGAGTATTTAGATACTTTGTGAGTTTTAATTTATCAGTGCAAGTTTTCTTTAGTCTTATATCGATATTCCGAACAGAAGTACTGTTATCTTGAGGTAAGGGATGTTATTTTCTTCTTAAATGATATTATTTTCTTCAATATCATTATGCCGAAATATTGGTTTGAACTTTTTATCAAATTTTGAACTTTTTGTGTTGGGGTTACTATTCACGTATACGACACTATTCACGAATACGACACTATTCATCGAAAAATAAAATTTTTCCTTTTTGTCCAAGATGTCTATTATGGTTATTATCTTTGATTGTATCCATGTTTTGATCTTTATTTTTGAATTCTACTTCACAATTGGTTGTTATGGAGTATTATTGCACTTGGATAAATTGTAATACGAATCCCTAATATTTGTCCTTCTGTCTCACTGGGTTCGTTTTCTTTAAAATATTTTTCATCATCCTCAGTCCTAAATGATGATATTACTGAATATCTTTGGCCTGTAGTGCAAAGATGAATGATTAACTGATGAATATCTTTGGCCCGTAGTGCAAAGATGAACAGGTGTTGAGATGAACATGACCGACTGGTGATACAAATGAATATCTTTGGCCTGTAGTGCAAAGATGAATATTTGATTAAAGATGGTTATTGATTGTTGTTACAGGGATAAAATATTGATGATGGACTTTTAAATCTTAGAAGATAGTAGAACTCATTTTCTACTTGAATCTTCTAATGGTTTGCTGTTTTCGCTGCAGTTGTTGATCTAAAACTTGTTGTCTATTATATTTTATCAGATTTTTCCCTGTTGAAGACTAACGATAATTTGTTGTATATTATCTTAGTCATAATATTCTTTACTGGGCTAGTTGAGCTCACCCTTTTCCTTTTTGTTCCATTTTTCTTAGGAGACGAGAATATAACGGGAACTAGTCTTGGTGTGGAGTGATGTTTCTAGTCAGTGGTGTTAACAGTCCTCGCTATTTTATTAAATAGTGTTTCAATAATTATAATGAGGACTTATTTGAGTGTGGATATTGTCTAGAAGATAATATTTATATTGAAACTCACAGTATTGTGTTGTCGTATTTTGCGCGACAAGTGTTTTAATAAAGTTGTATTTGTTTCTGTACCATGTATTTGGCTACTCAGAATGGGTGATGTATACCTTTTTTGGGGGCGTCACAACTATTATGACTAAGATAATATACAACAAATTATCATTAGTCTTCAACGGAGAAAAATTTGATAAAATATAATAGTCAACAAGTTTTAGATCAACAACTGCAGCGGAAACAACAATCCATTAGAAGAGTCAAGTAGAGAATGAATTCTACTATCTTCTAAGATTTAAATGTCCATCATCAATATTTTATCCCTGTAACATCAATCAATATACATCTTGAATCAAATATTTATCTTTGCACTACAGGCCAAAGATATTCATTTGTATCACCAGTTGGTCATGTTCATCTCAACACCTGTTCATCTTTACACTACGGGCCAAAGATATTCATCAGTTAATCATTCATCTTTGCACTACAGGCCAAAAATATTCATCAACATCATTAAGGACTGAGGATGATGAAAAACATTTTAGAGAACGAATCCAATAAGATTAGAGATTCGTACTTTAGATAAATAAAGTATAAAAATACTCCATAATAAACCATAATGGAGTAAAATTTAAGAATAAAGATCAAAACATGGATACAATCAAAGATAGTAACCATAACAGACATCTGGGACAAAGAAGAGAAAATTTTATTTTTCTGTGAATAGTGCCGTATTCGTGAATAGTGTCGTATACGTGAATAGTGTCGTATACGTGAATAGTAACCCCGACACAAAAAGGTAGAAATTCCAAAATAGAATTCAATTCAATATTTCAGCATAATGATATTGAAGAAAATAATATCATTAACGAAGAAAATAACATCCCTTATATCAAAATAATAGTATTTTTGACCGGAATATCGGATGTGATGCGGAAGGAAACTTGCACTAAATAGCAACTCTCAAAGTATCTAAATACTCACAAAATACGCTCGATAATATAGAAAGAGAAAACTTGTTTCTGGTGTGATTTTCAATTCTAACTAAACACCCTATTTATAGGAAAATGTTAGAATACCGAAGCAGACTTAACCTACTACCTGATGACTTTACCTGTTACTATTCATGCCCACCACATTTAAAATAAAATTTTAGCATATTTCTCACCAACCAAAAGTGGGGCCCACCAATTCTAGAAATTTCCAAAATATTTTATCATTTAAACAATAATCAGAAACTTCAATAATTCATAATAAATAGCCCTTTTATCAAAAAAATACGAATTTTATGTCCATTCCGTAGGAAATTAAATTCTCTACAACTTTGTAGCTTTAAATTTTTCCAAATTCTAAACGAAAAATGCCTGAAATCCACATACGGACGATTTTTAATACCTCCATTCCGATAAAATACTGATAAAACACTTCAGCATTAATTCCTTTATTTATAATCACATAAAATAAATATTTCCCTATCCTTTATTTATATCCACATAAAATAAATATTTCTTATTATATAAATTAATAATTAATTTTTCACAAATAATATTACAGAATCACAATTATGACACCCAGGTCATTCCCGAAAAGAGGGGGCTTTTCGATAAGAATTTCTTCTTACTGGTGCGCAATTAGGTGACCAAACATCTCCTTAGACAGAACTTCTTTAAACATTGTCAATACTGCTATCTAATAATTTTATTCAAATAATATGAATTATTGATCTGATAATGGAGATACTGTGCAGTGACAATTATTGAAACAACAATAATATAAAATATCAACGTAGCAATTATTAAATCAATAAAATAACATATTGAACAGTAATTACTGTAACAATTATTGAGTAGTGCCTTCTTACGTAAGGATCAATAATTCATCAATACTGTGCAATACCGTGTGCTACTGTGCAACCACGCGTATTACTGTATTTTAACCACTAGGTATTCCAACAGTGTTAACGGTAACTACTACGCCGTTATTTATAAAAACTCAAACTTATCATTTTCTTCATCCGACCGTTTTCCGTTATGGGGCCCACAAATGACTGCGCCGCCGTACGAATATTCCCCGACAGAAAGAATATTCGACGACCAAACGAATATTCCCCGACAACAATGAATATTTTATAACCACTTACTTATTTTGTAAAATTTGCACATTTCACCCATAATCAAAGCATTATATCAAATTAACACCTTATTATTCACAATAATAATTAGAGAAAATTTGATTTTATTTATTAAAAAGTTGGGGTCTTACATCAAGCCTATATTAGTTTTTAGTGATAGCAACTCACTATATAACCTCAATATATGTTGCTGTGTAAAGATGATAAAAGGAAGAAGATGACTTTTCAATTTCATAACTGAATTATGAATAATGCATCATTTACTTTGTAAATGATGTATCCAATAATGATTAAACACAAAACTGTTTAACCATTAATGTTAATTAATCTGGTTCAATGTATAAAATAGGCTCTTGGCTTGGGCGAGGCTCCTAGTGACAATGCGCACGTGCAAAGTGCGCCAATGCCACTTTGCGACCCAAACCCACACCCCGGCCCCGAGGTCGCGGGACAAAGGCGGGTCGTGCTTTGCACCACGTCATTGTGACCAACTCCAAGCCTTTCCTTTAGTACCACTAGTGAATTAAACTATTCCACATATATTTATAAAGTATTAAATAGTTTTATTTCTACTCAATGTGGAACTTAAAGAAAATAGTTTTCTTAAACAACAATGAACTTTTTCATGTACTCCACTTTAGATACAATTAAAACATAATATATAATTGCTACTTGAATCATATATTACTCTCTATTAATCTTCTTGTAATAGACTATCAAATGCACTTTTAATTTAATATAAATTCAATCAATTAATGGGTCTAAATTAATCCCCAAATTGATCAAAACTCATGTAAGAAAAGGTGCAATTAACAGATACTAAAACCAGAACAAAGAAAACTCTAAATCAAGTAAACTAAAAATTAGTTCAAGTCACTTTTAAATCAATACTCCCTCCTACCTGTAAAAAGAAATTTGTTTCACAAGAATAGGGATGACGATTTAAAACGAAACATGTTGAACCGCATAGACCCGCTCAATTTTTATTTGAATTGTTGGTCTCACCGGTTCAATTTTGGTGCAAAAAATAATAATATGGGTGCGATGTGATTTTGGTATTTGTCTCTGAACTAGAGGTTGGTGCACCGGTCCTTGAACCTCTCTATATAAACTTGTATTTTAATTATATTTTCATATTTCATAATATTATATCTCCATTATTTTTGCTTTTTGTATATAAGTTAATTTATGAATTTTTTTATATATAGTTGATATATATTAAAATTATAATAATGTTAAAATTTTAAAGATGTTATCTTAATTTTAATTGAACATATATTCTTATATTACTTGTTAATATATTTTGACCTATTTTCCAATGTTATTATAATACGTGTTGTAAAAATATTAAATTAATTTAATAAAAATTAAGTAAAAAATATTATTAGTTGTTAATCGGTGAAGTTGGTGCGGTGCGGTTCAAAATATAAAGCGGCCGATGCGGTGCGGTGCGTTTCTGGTTCAAGATTTTTAAGACCGGTGCGGTTCCAAATCATTGAAAAATTGAAACCGCATCCCATCATTACCATCCCTACACAAGAGTCCTCTTTTCTTTAATGATAATATAAAATAACAAAATAATTATATAAAATAACAACACGATTACACAAACCATGTCAACACTAGTAAAACTAAACATTTTTTTATATTTTATAAAAAATATTGGGGAAAAAAAATGTCCCTATAATTTACAAATTCCATTGAAAAAAAATGTCCTTATAATTTACATATTCCAAATTTTATTAGTCATGACTAGACCCGACAAATGGACGGGTGTGAGCGAGTTTGGACCGACATTAGTGAGTTTGAATTTATATGGGTTAAGTTTAAATGAGGTGAAAATTAAGTGGACAATCATAAATGAATATGAGCCAACCCATATATCAAATTTGAGCAGAAGTATATATAGATTCCCACTTTCTCTATATTCATTTTGGGTTCTTTATACTACTATACAACAATTAGAAAGTAATTGCAAGATTAGTGCATTCACAAAATTATAAAAAGAGTGCAATACAATAACTAAACATATTAAACCCTACATCTCTCATCCGCCTCCTCTCTCCTCCCCTTCATCCTCCTCCTCCTCTCTCCTCCCCTTCATCCTCCTCCTATGCCGCC
Source organism: Panax notoginseng (assembly GCA_016801055.1). Classification (NCBI taxonomy): domain Eukaryota; kingdom Viridiplantae; phylum Streptophyta; class Magnoliopsida; order Apiales; family Araliaceae; genus Panax; species Panax notoginseng. Next base: position 190,392,806 of record CM029017.1, read on the forward strand.
AATGAGAACTCAAAAACGTTGTCCAAAACGTCAATGAGAAGAAGGAGAAGATTCATCCCACAAGCAAAGAGAGCCTCCACAGAGCAAAGAGAGCTCCAATAGGAGGAAGAAACGACGGCAAACCATCAATTATTTGTGTAGGAAGACAAGATGACCATTTAGATTCAGTATCCTCTCGACGACTCTTCGTTCGACCGAGACTGAATTTTTTTATGACTATTTGGTTACCCACAAAAACTGAAATGGTTACCTTTGTATGAAGGTTTGACTACCAACTGCATCTTATTATTGATGTAAGGTAACCGAGATTGTGTTACACAATATTGAATAATATTTTGCATTTTTCTTCTTCTTACATTAAGTAAGAGGAAAACCACACGACTACTCTCTGATTCCATAATGGTTTAACAAAATAAAGAAAACAAATACATGTAACTTGTAATTGTTCTGAAATTTTTTTATGACTATTTGGTTACCCACAAAAACTAAAATGATTCCCTTTGTATGAAGGTTTGGCTACCAACTGCACATTTTTGTTGATGTAAGGTAACCGAGATTGTGTTACACAATATTGAATACTATTTTGTATTTTTTTCTTCTTACATTAAGTAAGAGAAAAACCACACGGCTACTCTCTGATTTCATCATTGTGACAACCCGAAAATTTAGAAAATCTTAAATGATTAAATTAAAGGTTAAAGTTTAAAACCTAGAGTGAAAATAGATGATTTATTTAAAATTTTTAAGAAAAATCTATACAATTTAATAATTGAAAGAGATTATGTAATAATAAATATGGCAAGCCATGTGAAGAAGGCTTATTGAATGTAGTAAACCGTATTAAGAGGTTTAATAGACATTAAATTAAATGTCTAGTCTAATTTATGAGTATATATATTATTTTATTATTTTATGATTTAAGATCGACAGGTAATGTGAGGGTACCGATTTGAACCAAATAAGACTTATAAACAGTGGATGTAATGAAGGTTTCTCCCAACGGAGTTTCTACAGATAAGTCAAAGTCTAATTTATCCAGAGTCAAATTTAATCGTTGAGCACAAGTAGGAGAAATAAAAGAATGGGTAGAACCGGTATCAAATAAAGTATAGACTTTGGTAGAGTTTATGATAAGCTTACCCGTGATGACCTCATTCGGGTTCTTTGCTTTCTGGGAGGTCACAACAAACGCTCTCCCTTGCACTACCGACTTTAATTTTTCTGGAACGGCCTTTGGTGCCTCCATCCTAGCTGAACTTGTCTTCGGTGAACGATAAAATCGGGCTAAGTGACCTTCTCTTCCACAATTATAGCATGCTTTGGATGGCATCGCGCAATTTGGACTGATGTGTCCCTCCCCTCCGCATTTGAAGCATATGATAGGTGGTCATTCTCCTTCCTTAACAACGGGTGCTGGTGCTGACGTCTTTCCATCATTGTTGAATCTCCTCTTCTTGAAATGTCCATTTTTATTATTTTGGCCCTGATTACCACCGAAGTGGTTACCATTTCTGGCATGTTGATTTCCTCCACGCTTGTTGCCACCGCTTCGATGACTGCTCTCGTTGGTATTATCATTTTACCGGCTGCTCTCTTTTGGTTGTGTTGGCTCGTTATCGCGCTCCACTAACTGAGCCCTATTTACAACATCTGAATACAAACACAGTTTATGAGAAATAAGATGTTGACGTATCTCCGGCTATAAACCTCTTAAAAATATTCGCGTCATTCTCTCTTCATTATCCACTAAGTGGGACGTAAACCGAGATAACTCGGCAAACTTCGCTTCATACTGTGACACGGTCATATTATTCTGCTCCAACTTGATGAACTCTACCTCTTTTATGTGACGAATACTTTCGGAAAAGTACTTGTCGTTGAATAGTTCTTGAAACTTCTCCCAAGACATCTTCAGTGCGTCAAGTTGGGTACGTTTTACATATTTCCACCAGTAATCTGCCTCTTCACGCAACATGAAGGTGGCGAAGGGAACCTTTTGCTCCTCGGAGCATCCCAAGACATCAAATATCTTGGTGATCTGCTTTATCCATGCTTCCGCCTTAAGTGGTTTTGGCTCTCCAATAAACTCCGGTGGTCCCAGCTCCTTGAACTGTTTGGCGGTGATCGTCCGAGAGTTTCCGGTGTTTCCACCTACATTTTGGACAGGAGACGCTCTCGTCTGCTGTTGCATGAATTGCATAAAGCCTCTGAACATTCCATCGTTCATTATTTGGTCAGTGTTGTTGTTTGCCTGAGGAATGTCGCCTTCCTGATGCACATTATCCTGATTATTGATCTGTGGAGACTCAACGGTCTTCTGTGCTCCATTCCTATTCTCAACATTCTCGGATGTCATTTTCAGATACTGCCACAAAACAAAGATTAATTAACATATAACATATTATCCCTATACTTTGACCGACCAATTAAATACCAAATAAACTTAGGTAGGTCATACTAGCGAAGGAATTCCCCGTCTCTCCCTTCCTAGTTCTAGTCTCACATCTTAGCCAGGGATCATATCCCTAAGCTTTGATACCAACTGTGACGCCTCCAAAATTAGGTATACATCACACATCTGAGTCGCCAGATACATGGTACAGAATTCAAATACAACTTAATAATACAACTGTCGTCTACAATACGACAAAACATAAATTGTGAGTTTGAATATAAATATTATCTTCTAGAGAGTATCCATACTCAAAAAGAGTCCTCATTACAATTATTATCACACTATTACATAGAATAGTGAGGATTACTAATGCTATCATCTGGTCCATCACTCTGTTTTCCGACTCGTCCCAACTATATTCTCATTTCTTGAAGAGAACAGTGAAAGAAAGGGTGAACTTAACTAGCCCAATAAGAAATATTATGACTAAGATAATGCAGAATAAATTATCATTAGTCTTCAACAATGTTAAACTGATAAAATACAATAGACATCAAGTTTAACTGCAGCGGAACCAGCAATCCATTAAAAGAGTCAAGTAGAGAATAAAATCTACTATCTTTTATGATTTAAAAGGTTTTTCATAACTTTTATCGCTGGGACTCAGCTTAATAAATAATTCACATAATCGAATCACCCCTGTACTACGACCAAAGATATTCTTTCGTATTATGACCACGAATTATCCATGCACTACGGCTAAAGATAATCATATTTTCATCAACGGTCCTGATCATGCCATAAAATAATTTATCTTTGCACTACGACCAAAGAGAATCCATAGTCATAATCATACCAAAAACTGTCCATCAATGCACTACGGGCCAATGAGGACTTTTTCCACATCATTTGTAACACTACGGTCATGATTACACCGAATAATCCCTGGTCATAATCATACCAAGTCCATCTATGCACTACAGGCCATAGATGACTTTCAACAAAATATAAACATGAGGATGATGACAATGATATAAGAATTCAATAAAACAAGTTCAAGAATTAATTTATCTAGGAACTGATAACGTCCAAATTGTCAATATGATACTGCTTTGTAGAGTAAAATTCAAGAATGCTCAGAAGAATATTTCCATGAAAAGATACTGGATGAAGCGTAAATATTAAGGATATTTCACTAATTTCATGGAGTATAGAAGTCAAAATTTTAACCAACTGAGTATAATAAAGAATGGAATAACAAAAGAAATCACCATGCATGCGATAGACCGCATAGACAGGTTATTCCAACAGAATAATAAATAACGGAACCAGGTCCGGCGTAAAATGCACAGACAGGATATTCCGACAGAATAATAAATAATGGAACCAGGTTCGGCGTAAACGCACAGACAGGATATTCTAACAGAATAATAAAGAATGGAACCATGTCCGGCGCAAAACGCACAGACAGGATATTCTGACAGAATAATAAATAATGGAACCAGGTCCGGCGTAAACGCACAAACAGGATATTCCAACAGAATAATAAAGAATGGAATAACAGAAGAATTTCACCAAGTATAGGGTAGCCCGCGTATACAGGTTATTCCAACAGAATAATAAAGAATGGAATAATAGAAGTTCTCTTCATGAATACAAAAGAAATAATATCTCTTACGGGTACAACAAATAATATCCCTTACCTTAAGAAGAAGAGTACTGGATATATGAGTAGTGCAGTAGCAGAATATTTTTCTTCTTTCTCTTTATAACTTCTCTCTCTAGAGTTTCAGTGAATTCGTAAGAAATAATGAAGGAATGAGCTTCTATTTATAGAAGAATGGACTGCATAGTACCTAACTCATGAACGGTCTAGATTGATTTACTTTAATCTGACGGTCCATATTTAAAGCAAAATCTTTTAAATAAAATATAATATATTCTATTTATAATCTAATAAAACGAATAACTTTATAAAAGATTTTACTATGTAAACACTATGCAGGCACTATGCAAACACTATGCATAATAAAATATAATATATTCTAATTATTATCTAATAAAACAGATAACTTTATAAAAGTATTTTGTTTTATATAAAAAGATTTTACTATTAGCCTAATAAAACGAATAACTTTATAAAAGTATTCTGTTTTATATAAAAAGCTTTTCTGTTTTATTACATTAATAATACCAATAAAACAAAACTGAGTGACTTATCACGTAAGCCTCAATAATCAATACCGTATGCTACTATGCAACCACACGTATTACTGCACTTTTATTACCGAGTAGTTCAACAGTATTAACGGTAAAACTTCCGCCATTATTTTCATAAAATATTTTTGTCGTTTTCTCAATCCGACAATAATTCCGTTGTGGGGTTCACCAATAATTGTGCCGTCGTACGAATATTCTCCGACAAAAATAATATTCCCCGACCAATTGAATATAATACAACAACTTGCATACTTTACAAAATTTATAAATATTACCCACAACTATAACATTATATCAATTTCACTCCATAATATTCAAAAATAATATTTATAGAAAATTCATCTTTATTCAAAAAGTTGGGGTTTTACAGGAATCGTCGAAGCAATTTAAACCGACTAGAGTAGGTCGACTTATGATATATGAAACTATAAAAAGTTTAATCACATATTTTTATGTGAATATTATAAAAGTAATGTGAAGGGATGTATACTTTAGTGTAAGTCGAAAGGACAATTATCAGGTTAAGTTACTAGTTAAAGATTAATTTCTTAATCAAATGGATGCTCATCGATGCTATGAGTTATCATTTGAAATAGATTATGAATGAGGAGGAAGTAGATGATAAAACGCCGGTGCGTGCGAGTTTTTCAGAACTTGAGCTTATAACGTTGTACAGAAAGAGGAAACGTAATAAGACGTGCAATGAGGTTTAATGTAAATAAATCGAATGGATAATAAAGAGTCCTAAAAAATGACTTGAACACATGATTGAGCATTGTGTATCAAGATTTAAAAAGGGAAAACGATGAAATAAAATGTAAAGCTAGCATAAGAGACTAATAAGCGTCATTATGTGGCTAATTTTGGTTCTGTATACCCTTAACCGTGTAGGACAATGGAAGGATGAATTCTTCTAATCGCGCAAAGAACGCTTCGACGCAAGTTCTTCAGTGACTTGCTCTTATGAGATTGTAGCGCCCCCAAATCCGGGTCCCTTGAACCTCGAACCTAATGTGTCACGACACATCATCTTCATACATATTCTATAAACTAATGCGGAATATATAAACATAAATTATTTATACAATAAGCTCTTACAACATAACCCAATGACTGACAACCTTAACTTACATACGTACCTTTAGAATCTAAAAAGGTTTACATAATTTATTCAAAGACAATAATGGAATTGTTAAATGGGCATAACAATCTACTCTTGGAATTTATCATTGTCTCTGTCTTCCTTCGAACCTTCGTCTTGATCTGAAAATGTTATCATGATATAGCAAGAGTGAGCAACTACTTTGCCCAACAAGTTTAAATATAAGAAGGTTATATCATGATTGAAAAGTAATAATCTTTCAAGTTTTCAACAATGTAATATAATTATGAAAGAGCATGAATCAAAACTTCAATAACAGAATAATTAAAGTTGAGTGGTCAACAATGTCCATGAACAAATTTAATTGAACCTTATGGTAATCAAGGTGATCAACCTTTCATACCCGATAAAAATATGTCACAGGCACTAAGTGCGAATAACAATAATCATAGACGTGGAATAATTGTCAATAATTAATCCACTAGCATTCTTGAAAAATAATAACTCGAGTTTGAGTTAGGAAACTTGCATGTACCATCGATTATTGCTACACAATTTAATTTAATCTCTTACGAAAGACCTATCAGTTATAAGATTGATCTTTCAATTAGCATAACATACTTTATCTCACAATACTATTACTTGAATAATAAATTAGCTAACATTTAGCCACATAATCAAACATTGAATAATTTTTTAACTTATTAGTAATATTATCATCCCTTAATAATATTACTATCACTTAACCACAATCTTAAACTCTTGTCTAACATTATTAATCCTTTAATAATATTCTAGTCACTTAATATGACGCCCTCAAAATAGGTCTACACAACCCATTCTAAGTCGCCAAATACATGGTACAAAATTTAAATACAACTTCATTTATATAACTATTAATTGTCGTGTAAAATACGACAAAACATAAACTGTGAGTTTCAATACAAATATTGTCTAGTAGACAATATCCAAACTCAAAATAAGTTCTCATTACAATTATTTTTACACTATTTTATAAAATAGTGAGGACTGCTATAATAACCATCTTGGACTATTATTCCACTCTCCGACTAGTCCTAGCTACATTCTCGCCTCCTGAGAAGAACAATGGAACCAAAAGGAAAAGGGTGAGCTCAACTAGCATAGTAAAAAATATTATGACTAAGATAAGGTAGAACAAATTATCCTTAGTCTTCAATAGGGAAAAAACTAATAGAATACAATAGACAACAAGTTTTAGATCAACAACTGCAGCGGAAATAACAATCCATTAGAAGAGTCAAGTAGAGCGTAAAGTCTACTATCTTCTATGATTTAAAAATTCATCATCAATATTTTATCTCTGCAACAACAATCAATAAATGTTTCAAATCAACAAATTATTCATGCACTACGGGCCAATGATATTCATTTGTATCACCAGTGGTCATGATCATGCCAAACATCTGTCCATCTATGCACTACGGGCCAAAAAGGATTTTCACCACATCACTTGTCTATAACATTACAGGTCATGATTATACCAATACACAATTCCTGGTCATAATCATACCAATCAACAGTCAATCTATGCACTACGGGCCAAAGATGACTTTCACCACAATATAAGTATGAGGATGATGATAATGATATAAAGAATGAATCAAGTGAGATCAAGGATAAATATTAGATATTTATAATTCAATTTATCCAGAGTTCAAGAATATCCAAATTGTCGACATGATAACTAATTGTGGAGTAAAATTCAAGAATGATATTCATGTATCAAAAATAATTTAGAAAGGAAAAAAAAATTAATTCTGTTGTAAACAGTACGTATGAATAGTACCATATGAATAGTACCTATAAATAGTACCCCGACATGAAAAGATTAAAATTTAACAAGAAAGTTCAGACCAATATTCTAGTGAAACGATACTAGATGAAGCGCAAAACTCAATGATATTCTACTAATTTCAGGGATTATAGAAACAATACTTATTAAAGTAAGTATAGATTTAGGAATATGAAATGAAATAATATCACTTACATACTATAGAGTATGGAAGAAAATAATATTCTTTACGAATATTGAACGAAAATAATATCTCTTACGAAAAAAAATATCATTTACCTTAGTAGAAGACTAAATCTGACAGGTATTGCAGAGATATTCTTGAAAAAATCTTGCACTATTAGTAACACTCAAAGTATTCTTATACTAGAAAGAAATATGCACAATATTATAGAAGACGAATCATTTTATTTATAGGAGAATGACAGGGTACTATTTAAGAAAATAATCACGGATGAACAGAAGCGAATTCACGGACGAATTCACATGATTTTTCTAATTTTTACTATTCATTACTGTGCAATAAAATATTCTAATAAAACAAATTTTTTTTATAAAATATAATATATTCTAATTATAATCTAATAAAACAAATAACTTTATATATAATATAAAAAGTATTCTGTTTTATTACTATTATAATAATAATAAAACAAAACTGAGACAACTTTCTACCGGCGATTTTAAAAAATGAGTAAGTGAGGGTCCATATAATAAGCCAAACTTACAACAAATACTTCATGACAAAGCCCTCTATTTATATTAAAAATTGAATAAATATTTGCCACAAATCACTTATCTTCAATAAACACATTTTTAATCTTTCAACAATTATTCATCATTAATATTATAACTCACAATATTGACAACTAGATTATTCCAAGGAAAGGGGGGCTTTTCGATAAGAATTTCTCTTTATTGGCTCGCAATTAAATAACCTAACCCCTTTCCTCGACAGAACTTTCTAGACATTATCAATAATGCAAATAATAATATGAATAACTATGTCATCTCAATTAATGATTTAATAATATAAAATATTGTGCAGATGATACTGTGACAATAATTGAATCAATAATATAAGATAGTATGCAACAACTACTGTGGTAATTATTGAATAAAACTGAGTGACTTCTTACGTAAGAATCAATAATCAGAGATATTGTGCAATACCGTGTGCTACTGTGCAACCATGCGTATTACTGTACTTTTATCACCAGGTATTTTAACAGTTAACGGTAAAAGTTTTGTCGCTATTTTTTATAAAAAGGTTATTTCTGTCGCTTTCTATATCCGACAGTTATTCCGTTGTGGGGTCCACCAATAATTGTGCCGTCGTACGAATATTTCCCGACAAAAAGAATATTCCCCGACCAAACGAATATTTTATGACAACTTACTTACTTTACAAAATTTGCACATATCACCCATAACTATACCATTATATCAAATCAACACCTTATTATTCAAAATAATATTTAGAAAAAATTAAATCTTTATTTATGAATAATTAATTATTGATTTATATGATAAGAAAATATTTATTTTATTTGGATATAATTGATGGATATATTTATTTTATGTGAAGGAATTAATGTTGAGGTGTTTTTGTCGGAATGGAGGTATTAAAAATTAAATCACTGTTCTTGAGATATATTGCGTGAGTTATAATTTTTAATCTGACCGTTAAATCGTTGTGATTTTTGGATATGTTATACATATATAAGTTGAGTATATGTCCACAAATATTGAACCGTTAAAAATTAACGTATGATTTGTTATAAATTTTAAGAGGTGACTGATTTGGAAATTATGTTATAAATGATTTTTGGTGGAAAATTCTAGAATTGAGTGGGCCCCACTTTTGGTTGGTGAGAAATGTGCTAAAAATTTTATTCAAATGTGGTGGATGGAAATAGTAGCAGGTAAAGCCATCAGGTTGCAGGTCAAGTCTGCTTCGGCGTGCTAACATTTTCCTATAAATAGAGGGCTAAGTTAGAATTGAAAATCACACTAGAAACATAAGTTTTCTCTCTTTATCTCTCTATATTATCGAGTGTATTTGGTGAGTATTTAGATACTTTGTGAGTTTTAATTTATCAGTGCAAGTTTTCTTTAGTCTTATATCGATATTTCGAACAGAAGTACTGTTATCTTGAGGTAAGGGATGTTATTTTCTTCTTAAATGATATTATTTTCTTCAATATCATTATGCCGAAATATTGGTTTGAACTTTTTATCAAATTTAGAACTTTTTGTGTCGGGGTTACTATTCACGTATACGACACTATTCACGAATACGACACTATTCATCGAAAAATAAAATTTTTCCTTTTTGTCCAAGATGTCTATTATGGTTATTATCTTTGATTGTATCCATGTTTTGATCTTTATTTTTGAATTCTACTTCACAATTGGTTGTTATGGAGTATTATTGCACTTGGATAAATTGTAATACGAATCCCTAATATTTGTCCTTCTGTCTCACTGGGTTCGTTTTCTTTAAAATATTTTTCATCATCCTCAGTCCTAAATGATGATATTACTGAATATCTTTGGCCTGTAGTGCAAAGATGAATGATTAACTGATGAATATCTTTGGCCCGTAGTGCAAAGATGAACAGGTGTTGAGATGAACATGACCGACTGGTGATACAAATGAATATCTTTGGCCTGTAGTGCAAAGATGAATATTTGATTAAAGATGGTTATTGATTGTTGTTACAGGGATAAAATATTGATGATGGACTTTTAAATCTTAGAAGATAGTAGAACTCATTTTCTACTTGAATCTTCTAATGGTTTGCTGTTTTCGCTGCAGTTGTTGATCTAAAACTTGTTGTCTATTATATTTTATCAGATTTTTCCCTGTTGAAGACTAACGATAATTTGTTGTATATTATCTTAGTCATAATATTCTTTACTGGGCTAGTTGAGCTCACCCTTTTCCTTTTTGTTCCATTTTTCTTAGGAGACGAGAATATAACGGGAACTAGTCTTGGTGTGGAGTGATGTTTCTAGTCAGTGGTGTTAACAGTCCTCGCTATTTTATTAAATAGTGTTTCAATAATTATAATGAGGACTTATTTGAGTGTGGATATTGTCTAGAAGATAATATTTATATTGAAACTCACAGTATTGTGTTGTCGTATTTTGCGCGACAAGTGTTTTAATAAAGTTGTATTTGTTTCTGTACCATGTATTTGGCTACTCAGAATGGGTGATGTATACCTTTTTTGGGGGCGTCACAACTATTATGACTAAGATAATATACAACAAATTATCATTAGTCTTCAACGGAGAAAAATTTGATAAAATATAATAGTCAACAAGTTTTAGATCAACAACTGCAGCGGAAACAACAATCCATTAGAAGAGTCAAGTAGAGAATGAATTCTACTATCTTCTAAGATTTAAATGTCCATCATCAATATTTTATCCCTGTAACATCAATCAATATACATCTTGAATCAAATATTTATCTTTGCACTACAGGCCAAAGATATTCATTTGTATCACCAGTTGGTCATGTTCATCTCAACACCTGTTCATCTTTACACTACGGGCCAAAGATATTCATCAGTTAATCATTCATCTTTGCACTACAGGCCAAAAATATTCATCAACATCATTAAGGACTGAGGATGATGAAAAACATTTTAGAGAACGAATCCAATAAGATTAGAGATTCGTACTTTAGATAAATAAAGTATAAAAATACTCCATAATAAACCATAATGGAGTAAAATTTAAGAATAAAGATCAAAACATGGATACAATCAAAGATAGTAACCATAACAGACATCTGGGACAAAGAAGAGAAAATTTTATTTTTCTGTGAATAGTGCCGTATTCGTGAATAGTGTCGTATACGTGAATAGTGTCGTATACGTGAATAGTAACCCCGACACAAAAAGGTAGAAATTCCAAAATAGAATTCAATTCAATATTTCAGCATAATGATATTGAAGAAAATAATATCATTAACGAAGAAAATAACATCCCTTATATCAAAATAATAGTATTTTTGACCGGAATATCGGATGTGATGCGGAAGGAAACTTGCACTAAATAGCAACTCTCAAAGTATCTAAATACTCACAAAATACGCTCGATAATATAGAAAGAGAAAACTTGTTTCTGGTGTGATTTTCAATTCTAACTAATCACCCTATTTATAGGAAAATGTTAGAATACCGAAGCAGACTTAACCTACTACCTGATGACTTTACCTGTTACTATTCATGCCCACCACATTTAAAATAAAATTTTAGCATATTTCTCACCAACCAAAAGTGGGGCCCACCAATTCTAGAAATTTCCAAAATATTTTATCATTTAAACAATAATCAGAAACTTCAATAATTCATAATAAATAGCCTTTTTATCAAAAAAATACGAATTTTATGTCCATTCCGTAGGAAATTAAATTCTCTACAACTTTGTAGCTTTAAATTTTTCCAAATTCTAAACGAAAAATGCCTGAAATCCACATACGGACGATTTTTAATACCTCCATTCCGATAAAATACTGATAAAACACTTCAGCATTAATTCCTTTATTTATAATCACATAAAATAAATATTTCCCTATCCTTTATTTATATCCACATAAAATAAATATTTCTTATTATATAAATTAATAATTAATTTTTCACAAATAATATTACAGAATCACAATTATGACACCCAGGTCATTCCCGAAAAGAGGGGGCTTTTCGATAAGAATTTCTCCTTACTGGTGCGCAATTAGGTGACCAAACATCTCCTTAGACAGAACTTCTTTAAACATTGTCAATACTGCTATCTAATAATTTTATTCAAATAATATGAATTATTGATCTGATAATGGAGATACTGTGCAGTGACAATTATTGAAACAACAATAATATAAAATATCAACGTAGCAATTATTAAATCAATAAAATAACATATTGAACAGTAATTACTGTAACAATTATTGAGTAGTGCCTTCTTACGTAAGGATCAATAATTCATCAATACTGTGCAATACCGTGTGCTACTGTGCAACCACGCGTATTACTGTATTTTAACCACTAGGTATTCCAACAGTGTTAACGGTAACTACTACGCCGTTATTTATAAAAACTCAAACTTATCATTTTCTTCATCCGACCGTTTTCCGTTATGGGGCCCACAAATGACTGCGCCGCCGTACGAATATTCCCCGACAGAAAGAATATTCGACGACCAAACGAATATTCCCCGACAACAATGAATATTTTATAACCACTTACTTATTTTGTAAAATTTGCACATTTCACCCATAATCAAAGCATTATATCAAATTAACACCTTATTATTCACAATAATAATTAGAGAAAATTTGATTTTATTTATTAAAAAGTTGGGGTCTTACATCAAGCCTATATTAGTTTTTAGTGATAGCAACTCACTATATAACCTCAATATATGCTGCTGTGTAAAGATGATAAAAGGAAGAAGATGACTTTTCAATTTCATAACTGAATTATGAATAATGCATCATTTACTTTGTAAATGATGTATCCAATAATGATTAAACACAAAACTGTTTAACCATTAATGTTAATTAATTTGGTTCAATGTATAAAATAGGCTCTTGGCTTGGGCGAGGCTCCTAGTGACAATGCGCACGTGCAAAGTGCGCCAATGCCACTTTGCGACCCAAACCCACACCCCGGCCCCGAGGTCGCAGGACACAGGCGGGTCGTGCTTTGCACCACGTCATTGTGACCAACTCCAAGCCTTTCCTTTAGTACCACTAGTGAATTAAACTATTCCACATATATTTATAAAGTATTAAATAGTTTTATTTCTACTCAATGTGGAACTTAAAGAAAATAGTTTTCTTAAACAACAATGAACTTTTTCATGTACTCCACTTTAGATACAATTAAAACATAATATATAATTGCTACTTGAATCATATATTACTCTCTATTAATCTTCTTGTAATAGACTATCAAATGCACTTTTAATTTAATATAAATTCAATCAATTAATGGGTCTAAATTAATCCCCAAATTGATCAAAACTCATGTAAGAAAAGGTGCAATTAACAGATACTAAAACCAGAACAAAGAAAACTCTAAATCAAGTAAACTAAAAATTAGTTCAAGTCACTTTTAAATCAATACTCCCTCCTACCTGTAAAAAGAAATTTGTTTCACAAGAATAGGGATGACGATTTAAAACGAAACATGTTGAACCGCATAGACCCGCTCAATTTTTATTTGAATTGTTGGTCTCACCGGTTCAATTTTGGTGCAAAAAATAATAATATGGGTGCGATGTGATTTTGGTATTTGTCTCTGAACTAGAGGTTGGTGCACCGGTCCTTGAACCTCTCTATATAAACTTGTATTTTAATTATATTTTCATATTTCATAATATTATATCTCCATTATTTTTGCTTTTTGTATATAAGTTAATTTATGAATTTTTTTATATATAGTTGATATATATTAAAATTATAATAATGTTAAAATTTTAAAGATGTTATCTTAATTTTAATTGAACATATATTCTTATATTACTTGTTAATATATTTTGACCTATTTTCCAATGTTATTATAATACGTGTTGTAAAAATATTAAATTAATTTAATAAAAATTAAGTAAAAAATATTATTAGTTGTTAATCGGTGAAGTTGGTGCGGTGCGGTTCAAAATATAAAGCGGCCGATGCGGTGCGGTGCGTTTCTGGTTCAAGATTTTTAAGACCGGTGCGGTTCCAAATCATTGAAAAATTGAAACCGCATCCCATCATTACCATCCCTACACAAGAGTCCTCTTTTCTTTAATGATAATATAAAATAACAAAATAATTATATAAAATAACAACACGATTACACAAACCATGTCAACACTAGTAAAACTAAACATTTTTTTATATTTTATAAAAAATATTGGGGAAAAAAAATGTCCCTATAATTTACAAATTCCATTGAAAAAAAATGTCCTTATAATTTACATATTCCAAATTTTATTAGTCATGACTAGACCCGACAAATGGACGGGTGTGAGCGAGTTTGGACCGACATTAGTGAGTTTGAATTTATATGGGTTAAGTTTAAATGAGGTGAAAATTAAGTGGACAATCATAAATGAATATGAGCCAACCCATATATCAAATTTGAGCAGAAGTATATATAGATTCCCACTTTCTCTATATTCATTTTGGGTTCTTTATACTACTATACAACAATTAGAAAGTAATTACAAGATTAGTGCATTCACAAAATTATAAAAAGAGTGCAATACAATAACTAAACATATTAAACCCTACATCTCTCATCCGCCTCCTCTCTCCTCCCCTTCATCCTCCTCCTCCTCTCTCCTCCCCTTCATCCTCCTCCTATGCCGCCAATGAGAACTCAAAAACGTTGTCCAAAACGTCAATGAGAAGAAGGAGAAGATTCATCCCACAAGCAAAGAGAGCCTCCACAGAGCAAAGAGAGCTCCAATAGGAGGAAGAAACGACGGCAAACCATCAATTATTTGTGTAGGAAGACAAGATGACCATTTAGATTCAGTATCCTCTCGACGACTCTTCGTTCGACCGAGACTGAATTTTTTTATGACTATTTGGTTACCCACAAAAACTGAAATGGTTACCTTTGTATGAAGGTTTGACTACCAACTGCATCTTATTATTGATGTAAGGTAACCGAGATTGTGTTACACAATATTGAATAATATTTTGCATTTTTCTTCTTCTTACATTAAGTAAGAGGAAAACCACACGACTACTCTCTGATTCCATAATGGTTTAACAAAATAAAGAAAACAAATACATGTAACTTGTAATTGTTCTGAAATTTTTTTATGACTATTTGGTTACCCACAAAAACTAAAATGATTCCCTTTGTATGAAGGTTTGGCTACCAACTGCACATTTTTGTTGATGTAAGGTAACCGAGATTGTGTTACACAATATTGAATACTATTTTGTATTTTTTTCTTCTTACATTAAGTAAGAGAAAAACCACACGGCTACTCTCTGATTTCATCATTGTGACAACCCGAAAATTTAGAAAATCTTAAATGATTAAATTAAAGGTTAAAGTTTAAAACCTAGAGTGAAAATAGATGATTTATTTAAAATTTTTAAGAAAAATCTATACAATTTAATAATTGAAAGAGATTATGTAATAATAAATATGGCAAGCCATGTGAAGAAGGCTTATTGAATGTAGTAAACCGTATTAAGAGGTTTAATAGACATTAAATTAAATGTCTAGTCTAATTTATGAGTATATATATTATTTTATTATTTTATGATTTAAGATCGACAGGTAATGTGAGGGTACCGATTTGAACCAAATAAGACTTATAAACAGTGGATGTAATGAAGGTTTCTCCCAACGGAGTTTCTACAGATAAGTCAAAGTCTAATTTATCCAGAGTCAAATTTAATCGTTGAGCACAAGTAGGAGAAATAAAAGAATGGGTAGAACCGGTATCAAATAAAGTATAGACTTTGGTAGAGTTTATGATAAGCTTACCCGTGATGACCTCATTCGGGTTCTTTGCTTTCTGGGAGGTCACAACAAACGCTCTCCCTTGCACTACCGACTTTAATTTTTCTGGAACGGCCTTTGGTGCCTCCATCCTAGCTGAACTTGTCTTCGGTGAACGATAAAATCGGGCTAAGTGACCTTCTCTTCCACAATTATAGCATGCTTTGGATGGCATCGCGCAATTTGGACTGATGTGTCCCTCCCCTCCGCATTTGAAGCATATGATAGGTGGTCGTTCTCCTTCCTTAACAACGGGTGCTGGTGCTGACGTCTTTCCATCATTGTTGAATCTCCTCTTCTTGAAATGTCCATTTTTATTATTTTGGCCCTGATTACCACCGAAGTGGTTACCATTTCTGGCATGTTGATTTCCTCCACGCTTGTTGCCACCGCTTCGATGACTGCTCTCGTTGGTATTATCATTTTACCGGCTGCTCTCTTTTGGTTGTGTTGGCTCGTTATCGCGCTCCACTAACTGAGCCCTATTTACAACATCTGAATACAAACACAGTTTATGAGAAATAAGATGTTGACGTATCTCCGGCTATAAACCTCTTAAAAATATTCGCGTCATTCTCTCTTCATTATCCACTAAGTGGGACGTAAACCGAGATAACTCGGCAAACTTCGCTTCATACTGTGACACGGTCATATTATTCTGCTCCAACTTGATGAACTCTACCTCTTTTATGTGACGAATACTTTCGGGAAAGTACTTGTCGTTGAATAGTTCTTGAAACTTCTCCCAAGACATCTTCAGTGCGTCAAGTTGGGTACGTTTTACATATTTCCACCAGTAATCTGCCTCTTCACGCAACATGAAGGTGGCGAAGGGAACCTTTTGCTCCTCGGAGCATCCCAAGACATCAAATATCTTGGTGATCTGCTTTATCCATGCTTCCGCCTTAAGTGGTTTTGGCTCTCCAATAAACTCCGGTGGTCCCAGCTCCTTGAACTGTTTGGCGGTGATCGTCCGAGAGTTTCCGGTGTTTCCACCTACATTTTGGACAGGAGACGCTCTCGTCTGCTGTTGCATGAATTGCATAAAGCCTCTGAACATTCCATCGTTCATTATTTGGTCAGTGTTGTTGTTTGCCTGAGGAATGTCGCCTTCCTGATGCACATTATCCTGATTATTGATCTGTGGAGACTCAACGGTCTTCTGTGCTCCATTCCTATTCTCAACATTCTCGGATGTCATTTTCAGATACTGCCACAAAACAAAGATTAATTAACATATAACATATTATCCCTATACTTTGACCGACCAATTAAATACCAAATAAACTTAGGTAGGTCATACTAGCGAAGGAATTCCCCGTCTCTCCCTTCCTAGTTCTAGTCTCACATCTTAGCCAGGGATCATATCCCTAAGCTTTGATACCAACTGTGACGCCCCCAAAATTAGGTATACATCACACATCTGAGTCGCCAGATACATGGTACAGAATTCAAATACAACTTAATAATACAACTGTCGTGTACAATACGACAAAACATAAATTGTGAGTTTGAATATAAATATTATCTTCTAGAGAGTATCCATACTCAAAAAGAGTCCTCATTACAATTATTATCACACTATTACATAGAATAGTGAGGACTACTAATGCTATCATCTGGTCCATCACTCTGTTTTCCGACTCGTCCCAACTATATTCTCATTTCTTGAAGAGAACAGTGAAAGAAAGGGTGAACTTAACTAGCCCAATAAGAAATATTATGACTAAGATAATGCAGAATAAATTATCATTAGTCTTCAACAATGTTAAACTGATAAAATACAATAGACATCAAGTTTAACTGCAGCGGAACCAGCAATCCATTAAAAGAGTCAAGTAGAGAATAAAATCTACTATCTTTTATGATTTAAAAGGTTTTTCATAACTTTTATCGCTGGGACTCAGCTTAATAAATAATTCACATAATCGAATCACCCCTGTACTACGACCAAAGATATTCTTTCGTATTACGACCACGAATTATCCATGCACTACGGCTAAAGATAATCATATTTTCATCAACGGTCCTGATCATGCCATAAAATAATTTATCTTTGCACTACGACCAAAGAGAATCCATAGCCATAATCATACCAAAAACTGTCCATCAATGCACTACGGGCCAATGAGGACTTTTTCCACATCATTTGTAACACTACGGTCATGATTACACCGAATAATCCCTGGTCATAATCATACCAAGTCCATCTATGCACTACAGGACATAGATGACTTTCAACAAAATATAAACATGAGGATGATGACAATGATATAAGAATTCAATAAAACAAGTTCAAGAATTAATTTATCTAGGAACTGATAACGTCCAAATTGTCAATATGATACTGCTTTGTAGAGTAAAATTCAAGAATGCTCAGAAGAATATTTCCATGAAAAGATACTGGATGAAGCGTAAATATTAAGGATATTTCACTAATTTCATGGAGTATAGAAGTCAAAATTTTAACCAACTGAGTATAATAAAGAATGGAATAACAAAAGAAATCACCATGCATGCGATAGACCGCATAGACAGGTTATTCCAACAGAATAATAAATAACGGAACCAGGTCCGGCGTAAAATGCACAGACAGGATATTCCGACAGAATAATAAATAATGGAACCAGGTTCGGCGTAAACGCACAGACAGGATATTCTAACAGAATAATAAAGAATGGAACCATGTCCGGCGCAAAACGCACAGACAGGATATTCTGACAGAATAATAAATAATGGAACCAGGTCCGGCGTAAACGCACAAACAGGATATTCCAACAGAATAATAAAGAATGGAATAACAGAAGAATTTCACCAAGTATAGGGTAGCCCGCGTATACAGGTTATTCCAACAGAATAATAAAGAATGGAATAATAGAAGTTCTCTTCATGAATACAAAAGAAATAATATCTCTTACGGGTACAACAAATAATATCCCTTACCTTAAGAAGAAGAGTACTGGATATATGAGTAGTGCAGTAGCAGAATATTTTTCTTCTTTCTCTTTATAACTTCTCTCTCTAGAGTTTCAGTGAATTCGTAAGAAATAATGAAGGAATGAGCTTCTATTTATAGAAGAATGGACTGCATAGTACCTAACTCATGAACGGTCTAGATTGATTTACTTTAATCTGACGGTCCATATTTAAAGCAAAATCTTTTAAATAAAATATAATATATTCTATTTATAATCTAATAAAACGAATAACTTTATAAAAGATTTTACTATGTAAACACTATGCAGGCACTATGCAAACACTATGCATAATAAAATATAATATATTCTAATTATTATCTAATAAAACAGATAACTTTATAAAAGTATTTTGTTTTATATAAAAAGATTTTACTATTAGCCTAATAAAACGAATAACTTTATAAAAGTATTCTGTTTTATATAAAAAGCTTTTCTGTTTTATTACATTAATAATACCAATAAAACAAAACTGAGTGACTTATCACGTAAGCCTCAATAATCAATACCGTATGCTACTATGCAACCACACGTATTACTGCACTTTTATTACCGAGTAGTTCAACAGTATTAACGGTAAAACTTCCGCCATTATTTTCATAAAATATTTTTGTCGTTTTCTCAATCCGACAATAATTCCGTTGTGGGGTTCACCAATAATTGTGCCGTCGTACGAATATTCTCCGACAAAAATAATATTCCCCGACCAATTGAATATAATACAACAACTTGCATACTTTACAAAATTTATAAATATTACCCACAACTATAACATTATATCAATTTCACTCCATAATATTCAAAAATAATATTTATAGAAAATTCATCTTTATTCAAAAAGTTGGGGTTTTACAGGAATCGTCGAAGCAATTTAAACCGACTAGAGTAGGTCGACTTATGATATATGAAACTATAAAAAGTTTAATCACATATTTTTATGTGAATATTATAAAAGTAATGTGAAGGGATGTATACTTTAGTGTAAGTCGAAAGGACAATTATCAGGTTAAGTTACTAGTTAAAGATTAATTTCTTAATCAAATGGATGCTCATCGATGCTATGAGTTATCATTTGAAATAGATTATGAATGAGGAGGAAGTAGATGATAAAACGCCGGTGCGTGCGAGTTTTTCAGAACTTGAGCTTATAACGTTGTACAGAAAGAGGAAACGTAATAAGACGTGCAATGAGGTTTAATGTAAATAAATCGAATGGATAATAAAGAGTCCTAAAAAATGACTTGAACACATGATTGAGCATTGTGTATCAAGATTTAAAAAGGGAAAACGATGAAATAAAATGTAAAGCTAGCATAAGAGACTAATAAGCGTCATTATGTGGCTAATTTTGGTTCTGTATACCCTTAACCGTGTAGGACAATGGAAGGATGAATTCTTCTAATCGCGCAAAGAACGCTTCGACGCAAGTTCTTCAGTGACTTGCTCTTATGAGATTGTAGCGCCCCCAAATCCGGGTCCCTTGAACCTCGAACCTAATGTGTCACGACACATCATCTTCATACATATTCTATAAACTAATGCGGAATATATAAACATAAATTATTTATACAATAAGCTCTTACAACATAACCCAATGACTGACAACCTTAACTTACATACGTACCTTTAGAATCTAAAAAGGTTTACATAATTTATTCAAAGACAATAATGGAATTGTTAAATGGGCATAACAATCTACTCTTGGAATTTATCATTGTCTCTGTCTTCCTTCGAACCTTCGTCTTGATCTGAAAATGTTATCATGATATAGCAAGAGTGAGCAACTACTTTGCCCAACAAGTTTAAATATAAGAAGGTTATATCATGATTGAAAAGTAATAATCTTTCAAGTTTTCAACAATGTAATATAATTATGAAAGAGCATGAATCAAAACTTCAATAACAGAATAATTAAAGTTGAGTGGTCAACAATGTCCATGAACAAATTTAATTGAACCTTATGGTAATCAAGGTGATCAACCTTTCATACCCGATAAAAATATGTCACAGGCACTAAGTGCGAATAACAATAATCATAGACGTGGAATAATTGTCAATAATTAATCCACTAGCATTCTTGAAAAATAATAACTCGAGTTTGAGTTAGGAAACTTGCATGTACCATCGATTATTGCTACACAATTTAATTTAATCTCTTACGAAAGACCTATCAGTTATAAGATTGATCTTTCAATTAGCATAACATACTTTATCTCACAATACTATTACTTGAATAATAAATTAGCTAACATTTAGCCACATAATCAAGCATTGAATAATTTTTTAACTTATTAGTAATATTATCATCCCTTAATAATATTACTATCACTTAACCACAATCTTAAACTCTTGTCTAACATTATTAATCCTTTAATAATATTCTAGTCACTTAATATGACGCCCTCAAAATAGGTCTACACAACCCATTCTAAGTCGCCAAATACATGGTACAAAATTTAAATACAACTTCATTTATATAACTATTAATTGTCGTGTAAAATACGACAAAACATAAACTGTGAGTTTCAATACAAATATTGTCTAGTAGACAATATCCAAACTCAAAATAAGTTCTCATTACAATTATTTTTACACTATTTTATAAAATAGTGAGGACTGCTATAATAACCATCTTGGACTATTATTCCACTCTCCGACTAGTCCTAGCTACATTCTCGCCTCCTGAGAAGAACAATGGAACCAAAAGGAAAAGGGTGAGCTCAACTAGCATAGTAAAAAATATTATGACTAAGATAAGGTAGAACAAATTATCCTTAGTCTTCAATAGGGAAAAAACTAATAGAATACAATAGACAACAAGTTTTAGATCAACAACTGCAGCGAAAATAACAATCCATTAGAAGAGTCAAGTAGAGCGTAAAGTCTACTATCTTCTATGATTTAAAAATTCATCATCAATATTTTATCTCTGCAACAACAATCAATAAATGTTTCAAATCAACAAATTATTCATGCACTACGGGCCAATGATATTCATTTGTATCACCAGTGGTCATGATCATGCCAAACATCTGTCCATCTATGCACTACGGGCCAAAAAGGATTTTCACCACATCACTTGTCTATAACATTACAGGTCATGATTATACCAATACACAATTCCTGGTCATAATCATACCAATCAACAGTCAATCTATGCACTACGGGCCAAAGATGACTTTCACCACAATATAAGTATGAGGATGATGATAATGATATAAAGAATGAATCAAGTGAGATCAAGGATAAATATTAGATATTTATAATTCAATTTATCCAGAGTTCAAGAATATCCAAATTGTCGACATGATAACTAATTGTGGAGTAAAATTCAAGAATGATATTCATGTATCAAAAATAATTTAGAAAGGAAAAAAAAATTAATTCTGTTGTAAACAGTACGTATGAATAGTACCATATGAATAGTACCTATAAATAGTACCCCGACATGAAAAGATTAAAATTTAACAAGAAAGTTCAGACCAATATTCTAGTGAAACGATACTAGATGAAGCGCAAAACTCAATGATATTCTACTAATTTCAGGGATTATAGAAACAATACTTATTAAAGTAAGTATAGATTTAGGAATATGAAATGAAATAATATCACTTACATACTATAGAGTATGGAAGAAAATAATATTCTTTACGAATATTGAACGAAAATAATATCTCTTACGAAAAAAAATATCATTTACCTTAGTAGAAGACTAAATCTGACAGGTATTGCAGAGATATTCTTGAAAAAATCTTGCACTATTAGTAACACTCAAAGTATTCTTATACTAGAAAGAAATATGCACAATATTATAGAAGACGAATCATTTTATTTATAGGAGAATGACAGGGTACTATTTAAGAAAATAATCACGGATGAACAGAAGCGAATTCACGGACGAATTCACATGATTTTTCTAATTTTTACTATTCATTACTGTGCAATAAAATATTCTAATAAAACAAATTTTTTTTATAAAATATAATATATTCTAATTATAATCTAATAAAACAAATAACTTTATATATAATATAAAAAGTATTCTGTTTTATTACTATTATAATAATAATAAAACAAAACTGAGACAACTTTCTACCGGCGATTTTAAAAAATGAGTAAGTGAGGGTCCATATAATAAGCCAAACTTACAACAAATACTTCATGACAAAGCCCTCTATTTATATTAAAAATTGAATAAATATTTGCCACAAATCACTTATCTTCAATAAACACATTTTTAATCTTTCAACAATTATTCATCATTAATATTATAACTCACAATATTGACAACTAGATTATTCCAAGGAAAGGGGGGCTTTTCGATAAGAATTTCTCTTTATTGGCTCGCAATTAAATAACCTAACCCCTTTCCTCGACAGAACTTTCTAGACATTATCAATAATGCAAATAATAATATGAATAACTATGTCATCTCAATTAATGATTTAATAATATAAAATATTGTGCAGATGATACTGTGACAATAATTGAATCAATAATATAAGATAGTATGCAAGAACTACTGTGGTAATTATTGAATAAAACTGAGTGACTTCTTACGTAAGAATCAATAATCAGAGATATTGTGCAATACCGTGTGCTACTGTGCAACCATGCGTATTACTGTACTTTTATCAACAGGTATTTTAACAGTTAACGGTAAAAGTTTTGTCGCTATTTTTTATAAAAAGGTTATTTCTGTCGCTTTCTATATCCGACAGTTATTCCGTTGTGGGGTCCACCAATAATTGTGCCGTCGTACGAATATTTCCCGACAAAAAGAATATTCCCCGACCAAACGAATATTTTATGACAACTTACTTACTTTACAAAATTTACACATATCACCCATAACTATACCATTATATCAAATCAACACCTTATTATTCAAAATAATATTTAGAAAAAATTAAATCTTTATTCATAAAAAGTTGGGGTCTTACACTTAATAATCTTACTCATTTACAAATATTATTAATCCTTTAATAATATTTTACTCCTACTCTAATATTATTAATCGTTTAATAATATTTTAATCATCTAATATTATTAATCATTTAATAGAATTTTA
This sequence comes from Panax notoginseng, assembly GCA_016801055.1. NCBI lineage: Eukaryota > Viridiplantae > Streptophyta > Magnoliopsida > Apiales > Araliaceae > Panax > Panax notoginseng. The sequence continues at coordinate 190,416,928 of CM029017.1, forward strand.
ATCGTTCACAAATATTATAAATCATTTAATAATATTTTAATCATTTACCAATATTATCAACCCTTTAATAATATTCGAATCAAACACTAATATTATTATTCCTTTAATAATATTTCAATCCTTAACTAATATTATTAATAATTTAATAATATTTTAATTAATCACTAATATTATTAATAATTTAATAATATGTTAATCATTATCTAATATTATTAACCATTTAATAATATTTCAAGTATTATCTAATATTATTAATCATTTAATAATATTTTAATCATTATTAACAATTGTAATGCCCTAAAAATAGGTCCACACAACTCATTCTGAGTCGCCAAATACATGATATAAAAAATAACTACAACATCATTATTATAATTGTTGTGTAAAATACGACAACACATAAGCTGTGAGTTTAAATACAAATATTGTCTTCTAGATAATATCCAAACTCAAATAAGTCATCATTACAATTATTGATACACTATTTTACAAAATAGTGAAGACTATTATGTGACAACCCCAAAATAGGTCCATTCCATCCAACCTATTCTGAGTCGCCAAATACATGGTACAGAAAATAACTGTAACTTTATTACAACAATTGTCGTGCAAAATACAATAACACATATGCTGTGAGTTTGGATACAAATATATACCAAATGTGACTCATGTTCCAACCGTGGACATCACCTCACAATGACACCTTACATAAAGGTATAGTCAAAAACTGTTTTAGAAATTAAAATATTTGGGAAGTGCTCAAGAAAACCTTCGTACATGGGAGGCCATGCGTCTAGGTTATGATAGATATCATATGGCCACAGAATTATTCTTGGTTGACCCAATAGACCCCAAAGAAAAATGAGAAGATTACTATCATATTCTTCCCAATGGTGAGTCTTCTCTTGACATATCATTATCTCTACTGTCTCTAATTGAGAATTATACTTCAAACAAACACCAAGATTATATAGGTAGTGCTCGTATATATACTCAGCAAGTGGATGAGCACATCCATGTCTTATGATGACACGAGGTTGTATGTCGTTAGACATCTTGTATGATAGTGGCAAACCACCCTTCCAACGTTGGGTACACCTTACCCTATTGGATTCACCAAATAAAACTACTAAATGAACTTTTCTATACTGCTTCGGGAGAACATCCACATCTAGAGACCATCGTTCTATTTCCCCGTTACCCTCGCTCGACCCAGCTACACTCTTATTACCTGAAAGAAATTGTGAAGCAAAAGGGTGAGCACAACTAGCTCAGTAAAGAATATCATGACTAAAGATAATTAAATTATCAATAGCCTTCATCAATAATAAATCAGAGATTTAGAACATATGGTAAATGATAAAAATTTCAACCATAGTTGCAGCGGAACGAGCAATCCATTAGAAGAGTCAAATAGACTATAAAGTCTATTATCTTCTCCATGTTAAAAATCCATCAACAATGTTTTATCCCTGTAACATCAATCAACAATTCTGGTCCACAATCATATGAATAACTCATAATCATAACTGTAGTTCTAAATTCCTCTTCTCATCCAGGACGAAGATAATTTTCATCACCTATCTTTACCTGAAACATCAAAGATCATGGTTATACCAAATCACATTTCCTGTTCATAATCATACTAATAACTTCATCTTTGCACTACGGCCAAAGATATTCATTTGTATCACCAGTTGGTCATGTTTATCTCAACATCTGTTCATCTTTGCACTACTGGCCAAAGATATTCAACATGTCATCTTTGCACTACGGGCCAAAGATATTCATCAACAATTCATCTTTGCACTACAGGCCAAAGATATTCATCAATATTTCATCTTTGCACTACAGGCCAAAGATATTCATATCTCAAAGAAATATATAATCATTTCAGAATTTATATAAACAATAATTATAACCATGTTAATCAATTCATCTTTGCACTTAAGCTAAAGATATTCAATTATAAATTCAATGGTCATGATCATACCAGTTAATAATTTATCTTTGTACTACAGGCTAAAGATATTCCTCAGTCACGATCATACCAATAATTTACCCATCTTTACACTCAAGTGAAAGAGAAATTCAACATCAGGGTTATAAAAAATGTTATATATGATAATAAAAAATAATATGATCAAAATATTGATTTAATCTCAAGAGTAATATTCATAAATCAACTATAATTTGGTCAGAAAAAGAAACCAATTTTGTCGTGAATAGTAACTCGTGAATAGTAACCCCGACACAAAAAGGTAGAAATTTCACAATAAAATACATACCAATATTTCGGTATAATGATATTGAAAGAATAATATTTTTTAAGCTTATAAACAATTTATTTTAATTGTTTACACTTTACTAAATAATGCATTTAATCAATCTAAAATGCCAAACTCATAAGATTTCATCACCAATAATCAAAAACCCTCATCAAAAATCTGCATATACCTCATATAGGATTCTCAAGCCATAAAATCCTATTTTTTAATTTTCTTACTTCACATAACATATTTAATTCATTTACTCATAACTAGACCATTTTCATAAAAAATACCAAATCAGTTCTAAAAATATTTCTTTTTTGGGATTTAGCATAATATAGTCCCATAGTGAACATATATTTTTTTCTCAAAATTTTTAAAAGTCATTTACTATTTTTCATATGGCCAAAACAGCCGAATATTTAGACATTTATCAAAAATTGTACTTTTATCCAAAAATTCTGAAATTCATAGAGTATACTCCTATCATATACATGTACTCCCAATAAAAATTTCATCAATTTTGGAGTTAACCACAAGTAGTTATAAGCGGTTACTTTTAAAATAGTCTTTTCTTATAAAATTCATAACTCTTAATCTATACATCCAAAAATCACCATTTTTGGACACAATCAAGAAAACTCATCAAAATATCATTTCAAATTTTTCCAGAATTTTGAAGGTCAGAAAAATTACGAAACTGAAAAGCATAACAACCCTTAAAATCCCTTACTATCCCTTACCTCAAAAGAGCAGTACTTCTGACTGGAATGCAAAGCCGAAGGAAACTTGCACTGAATAGTAACTCTCAAAGTATCTAAATACTTACAAAATATGCTTCATAATATATAGAGAGAGAGAGAAAAAATTTGTTTCTGGTGTGATTTTCAATTCTAACTTAGCTCTCTATTTATAGGAAAATTTTAGTAGGCTTGACTTGCAACCTGATGGCTTTACCTGCTACTATTCCCACCCACCACATTTGAAATATAATTCAGCACATTTCTTCACCAACCACAAGTGGGGCCCACCAATTCTAGAATTTTCCATCAAAATGATAAACTCTGAAAATTCAACAATTTCTGAACCAGTCATCCTGTAAAATTCATAATAAATCATACGTTCATTTTTAACGGTTCAAAATTTGTGGGCATATACTCAACTTATATATGTATAACATATCCAAAAATTACCACGATCCAACGGTCGGATTAAAAATTATAACCCCCGCAAAATATCTCAAAAACCCTGATTTTTAATACCTCCATTCCGACAAAAATACGGATAAAAACCTCAACATTAACTCCTTCATTTTTAACCACAAAAATATATCCCTCGTTTATATCCACATAAAATAAATATTTTCTTATCATATGAATCAATAATTAATTATTCACAAATAATATTACAGAATCACATTTATGACAACCAGGCCGTTCCCAGGAAAGAGGGGGCTTTCCAATAAGAATTTTTCCTTACTGGCGCGCAATTAGGTGACCAAACCTCTCCTTAGACAGAACTTTCTAGACATTGCCAATAATGTTATCTAATAATATTATTCAAATAATATGAATTATTGATATGATAATGGGAAATACTGTGCAGTGACAATTATTGAACAACAATAATATAAAATTTTAACGTAGCAATTATTGAATCAATAAAATAAAATATTGAACAGTAATTACTGTAACAATTATTGAGTAGTGTCTTCTTACGTAAGAATCAATAATTTCAAAAATACTATGCAATACCGTGTGCTACTGTGCAATAACGCGTATTACTGTATTTTAACCACCAGGTATTCCAACAGTGTTAACGGTAACAACTACGCCGTTATTTGTAAAAACTCAAATTTGTTATTTTCTTCACCTGATAGTTATTCTGTTATGGGGCCCACAAATAGCTGCGCCGTCGTACGAATATTTCCCGACAGAAAGAATATTCCACGACCAAACGAATATTTCCCGACAACAATGATTATTTTATAACCACTTGCTTATTTTGAAAAAAAATTCATATTTCACCCATAACTTTAAACTTTTATCAATTTAATCATTTACTGAATAGTAATTATAAGAAAAATTGAATACTTTTATTTCATAAAATTCGGGGTCTTACAATCTCCCCTCCTTATGAAATTTCGTCCCCGAAATTTACGTACCTGGTATTTCGAAGAGTTGAGAATACCTTGCTTCCATTTCAGATTCTATCTCTCAGATCATCATGATTTCTCCATTGCTCATCTCCCATGATAACTTCATTTGGGTTTCTCATTTGTTGGGAAGTCATGACAACCGCCATCCCTCGAACTACTCGACTTTGACTTGTCTAGAGCAGCATTTGGCGTCATCATTACCGTTGGAATATACCTTTCTATAGGACATATTCCTCCCTCAACTGCCTCTTCGTACTCCTCATTCATGATCTGAATCATCAATCTTCGATCCATATCGGATTCAGGTTGACCGCTATGTACAGGGTAATTCAAAACTCGATGTTGGGTTCTCCCAATTGCTTTCCAAAGAGAGAAATTCATATCATCTATTTTAGCCTTCTTAGATCGAACATCTCTTTCCACAATATCCACGTGTCGTGCGGCTTTTGCCCATGCATCACTTATTCTCACTCGTTCAGTTTTTTCTTCTTTCAGCTCAGATTCTATTTTTATCATCTTATACTCTGCCAAAGAATGCTTCTGTTCAAGCATCACATATCGGGTAACACAAGCTTGAATTGTTGCATCCTTTTGTTCCACGACCGCCTGTCGTTCTTCTGCCTGCTCTTCTAACTCATGAATACGATTTTGAAATTCTATATTTTGATCATATAATACCTCTAATAAACTCTCCTCTGGTACTTCTTCTTCCTCTTCTTCCTCAGTCTCAGCTGTTACCTCTGCGATTATCTCGGGTGTAACTATCAATTCTTCACTCACCACATGGATATCTCTAATTCCTTCTTCGTCTGACATCACATTATCACGGTTAGTGATTAGAGGTATCCCCACAGTCTCATTCACTCCATTGTTAGCATTCTCAGCTGCCATTCTCAAATACTGCCATAAAACAAGGGTTAATTAAACAAATTAACATATCACATAATATCCCAATATTATGACTGACCAACAAATAAGCTTAGGTAGGACACACTAGCGAAGGATTTACTCATCTCTCCCCTCCTAGTTGTATTCCCCGATCTCCGTCAGAGATCATATCCCTAAGCTCTGATACCAAATGTAACTCTGGACACCAACTTGTGTCAGCACCTTACATTGATACCTATCAGTTTACCACCGCAGAACGGCGTCCCCTACGGAGAGTCTGGCTTCGGTGCATCCCCCATCAACAGGAAGTCACCAGCGAGAGGCTCGGGGCTCTTTACTTATGGCTCTGATACCAAATGTGACAACCCCAAAATAGGTCCATTACATCCAACCTATTCTGAGTCGCCAAATACATGGTACAGAAAATAACTGTAACTTTATTACAACAATTGTCGTGCAAAATACAACAACACATATGCTGTGAGTTTGGATACAAATATATACCAAATGTGACTCATGTTCCAACCGTGGACATCACCTCATAATGACACCTTACATAAAGGTATAGTCAAAAACTGTTTTAGAAATTAGAATCTTTAGGAAGTGCTCAAGGAAACCTTCGTACATGGGAGGCCATGCGTCTAGGTTATGATAGATATCATATGGCCACAGAATTATTCTTGGTTGACCCAATAGACCCCAAAGAAAAACGAGAAGATTACTATCATATTCTTCCCAATGGTGAGTCTTCTCTTGACATATCATTATCTCTACTGTCTCTAATTGAGAATTATACTTCAAACACACACCAAGATTATATAGGTAGTGCTCGTATATATACTCAGCAAGTGGATGAGCACATCCATGTCTTGTGATGACACGAGGTTGTATGTCGTTAGACATCTTGTATGATAGTGGCAAACCACCCTTCCAACGTTGGGTACACCTTACCCTATTGGATTCACCAAATAAAACTACTAAATGAACTTTTCTATACTGCTTCGGGAGAACATCCACAGCTAGAGACCATCGTTCTATTTCCCCGTTACCCTCGCTCGACCCAGCTACACTCTTATTACCTGAAAGAAATTATGAAGCAAAAGGGTGAGCACAACTAGCTCAGTAAAGAATATCATGACTAAAGATAATTAAATTATCAATAGCCTTCATCAATAATAAATCAGAGATTTAGAACATATGGTAAATGATAAAAATTTCAACCATAGTTGAAGCGGAACGAGCAATCCATTAGAAGAGTCAAATAGACTATAAAGTCTATTATCTTCTCCATGTTAAAAATCCATCAACAATGTTTTATCCCTGTAACATCAATCAACAATTCTGGTCCATAATCATATGAATAACTCATAATCATAACTGTAGTTCTAAATTCCTCTTCTCATCCAGGACGAAGATAATTTTCATCACCTATCTTTACCTGAAACATCAAAGATCATGGTTATACCAAATCACATTTCCTGTTCATAATCATACTAATAACTTCATCTTTGCACTACGGCCAAAGATATTCATTTGTATCACCAGTTGGTCATGTTTATCTCAACATCTGTTCATCTTTGCACTACTGGCCAAAGATATTCAACAACATGTCATCCTTGCACTACGGGCCAAAGATATTCATCAACAATTCATCTTTGCACTATAGGCCAAAGATATTCATCAATATTTCATCTTTGCACTACAGGCCAAAAATATTCATATCTCAAAGAAATATATAATCATTTCAGAATTTATATAAACAATAATTATAACCATGCTAATCAATTCATCTTTACACTTAAGCTAAAGATATTCAATTATAAATTCAATGGTCATGATCATACCAGTTAATAATTCATCTTTGCACTACAGGCCAAAGATATTCCTCAGTCACGATCATACCAATAATTTACCCATCTTTACACTCAAGTGAAAGAGAAATTCAACATCAGGGTTATAAAAAATGTTATATATGATAATAAAAAACAATATGATCAAAATATTGATTTAATCTCAAGAGTAATATTCATAAATCAACTATAATTTGGTCAGAAAAAGAAACTAATTTTGTCGTGAATAGTAACTCGTGAATAGTAACTCATGAATAGTAACTCGTGAATAGTAACTCGTGAATAGTAATCCCGACACAAAAAGGTAGAAATTCCACAATAAAATACATACCAATATTTCGGTATTATGATATTGAAAGAATAATATTTTTTAAGCTTATAAACAATTTATTTTAATTGTTTACACTTTACTAAATAATGCATTTAATCAATCTAAAATGCCAAACTCATAAGATTTCATCACCAATAATCAAAAACCCTCATCAAAAATCTGCATATACCTCATATAGGATTCTCAAGCCATAAAATCCTATTTTCTAATTTTCTTACTTCACATAACATATTTAATTTATTTACTCATAACTAGACCATTTTCATAAAAAATACCAAATCAGTTCCAAAAATATTTCTTTTCTGGGATTTAGCATAATATAGTCCCATAGTGAACATATATTTTTTTTCTCAAAATTTTTAAAAGTCATTTACTATTTTTCATATGGCCAAAACAGCCGAATATTTAGACATTTATCAAAAATTATACTTTTGTCCAAAAATTCTGAAATTCATAGAGTATACTCCTATCATATACATGTACTCCCAATAAAAATTTCATCAATTTTGGAGTTAACCACAAGAAGTTATAAGCGGTTACTTTTAAAATAGTCTTTTCTTATAAAATTCATAACTCTTAATCTATACATCCAAAAATCACCATTTTTGGACACAATCAAGAAAACTCATCAAAATATCATTTCAAATTTTTCCAGAATTTTTGAAGGTCAGAAAAATTACAAAACTGAAATACATAACAACCCTTAAAATCCCTTACAATCCCTTACTATCTCTTACCTCAAAAGAGCAGTACTTCTGACTGGAATGCAAAGCCGAAGGAAACTTGCACTGAATAGTAACTCTCAAAGTATCTAAATACTTACAAAATATGCTTCATAATATAGAGAGAGAAAGAGAGAAAACTTGTTTCTGGTGTGATTTTCAATTCTAACTTAGCCCTCTATTTATAGAAAAATTTTAGTAGGTTTGACCTGCAACCTGATGGCTTTACCTGCTACTATTCCCATCCACTACATTTGAAATATAATTCAGCACATTTCTTCACCAACCACAAGTGGGGCCCACCAATTCTAGAATTTTCCACCAAAATGATAAACTCCGAAAATTCAACAATTTCTGAACCAGTTATCTTGTAAAATTCATAATAAATCATACGTTCATTTTTAACGGTTCAAAATTTGTGGGTATATACTCAACTTATATATGTATAACATATCCAAAAATTACCACGATCCAACGGTCGGATTAAAAATTATAACCCCCGCAAAATATCTCAAAAACCCTGATTTTTAATACCTCCATTCCGACAAAAATACGGATAAAAACCTCAACATTAACTCCTTCATTTTTAACCACAAAAATATATCCCTCGTTTATATCCACATAAAATAAATATTTCCTTATCATATGAATCAATAATTAATTATTCACAAATAATATTACAGAATCACATTTATGACAACCAGGTTGTTCCCAGGAAAGAGGGGGCTTTCTAATAAGAATTTTTTCTTACTGGCGCGCAATTAGGTGACCAAACCTCTCGTTAGACAGAACTTTCTAGACATTGCCAATAATGTTATCTAATAATATTATTCAAATAATATGAATTATTGATCTGATAATGAGAAATACTGTGCAGTGACAATTATTGAACAACAATAATATAAAATTTTAACGTAGCAATTATTGAATCAATAAAATAAAATATTGAACAGTAATTACTGTAACAATTATTGAGTAGTGTCTTCTTACGTAAGAATCAATAATTTCAAAAATACTATGCAATACCGTGTGCTACTGTACAATAACGCGTATTACTATATTTTAACCACCGGGTATTTTAACAGTGTTAACGGTAACAACTACGCCGTTATTTATAAAAACTCAAATTTATCGTTTTCTTCACCCGACAGTTATTCTGTTATGGGGCCCACAAATAGCTGCGCCGTCGTACGAATATTCCCTGACAGAAAGAATATTCCACGACCAAACGAATATTCCCCGACAACAATGATTATTTTATAACCACTTGCTTATTTTGAAAAAAAATTCATATTTCACCCATAACTTTAAAATTTTATCAATTTAACCATTTACTGAATAGTAATTATAAGAAAAATTGAATACTTTTATTTCATAAAATTCGGGGTCTTACATGTTAAAACCATTGTCTGGACCCATCACTCCACACCCCGACTAGTTTTCGCTATATTCTTGCCTTCTGAGAAGAAAAATGGAATAAAAAGGAAAAGGGTGAGTTCAACTAGCCCGGTAAAAAATATTATGACTAAGATAATGAATAACAAATTATTGTTAGCCTTCAATAAATCAGATAAAATATAATAGACAACAAATTTTAGATCAATATTCGCAGCGAAAATAACAATTCATTAGAAGAGTTAAGTAGAGAATGAAATCTACTATCTTCTATGATTTAAAAGTCTATCATCAATATTTTATCCTTGTAACATAAATCAATATACATCTTGAATCAAATATTTATCTTTGCACTACAGGTCAAAAATATTCATTTGTATCACCAGTTGGTCATGTTCATCTCAACACCTGTCCATCTTTGCACTACGAGCCAAAAATATTCATTAGGTAATCATTCATCTTTGCACTACAGGCCAAAGATATTCAGTTATATCATCATTTAGGACTGATGATGATGAAAAATATCTTAAAAAAATGAATCCAGTGAGATAAAAGGACAAAGATTAGGGATTCGTATTTCAGTTTATCCAAGTTCAAAAATACTCCATAATAATCAATTGTGGAGCAAAATTCAAGAATGAAGATCAAAACATGGATACAATCAAATATAGTAACCAAAATAGACAACTTGGACGAAGAAAAGAAAATTTAATTTTTCTGTGGATAGTTCCGTATTCGTGAATAGTGTTGTATACGTGAATAGTGTCGTATACGTAAATAGTAATCCCGACACAAAAGGTAACAATTTCATAAGAAAAATTATACTTCGTAAATAGTATCGTATTCGTGAATAGTGCCGTATACGTGAATAGTAACGTATACGTGAATAGTAACCTCGACATGAAAAGATAAAAATTTAATAATAAAATTCATACCAATATTTCAACATAATGATATTGAACGAAATAACATCATTTACGAAGAAAATAACATCCCTTACCTCAAAAGAACAGTACTTTTGACTGGAATATCGGATATAATACTGAAGAAAACTTACACTGCTTATCAACTCTCAAAGTATCTAAATACTCACAAAAATATGCTCGATATTATAGAGAGAGAAAACTTCAAACTCTGATGTGATTTTCAATTCTAACCTAAGCACCCTATTTATAGGAAAATGCTAGAACGCCAAAGCAGACTTAACCTACTACTTGATGGCTTTACCTGCTGCTATTCACGCACACCACCATTGAAAAAATTCTCAGCACACCAACAAGGACAAGAGTGGGGCCCACCCATTCTAAAAAATTTCCAAAAATGTTTTAAATTTAAATAATATTTAGAAACTTCAATAATTCATAATAAATAGCCCTTTTATCAGAAAAATACGAGTTTTATGTCCTTTCCAAAGAAAATTTAATTCTCTACAACTTTGTAGAAGAAAGTTTGTCCAAATTCCAAACAAAAAATGACCAAAAATCACATACGGATGATTTTTAATACCTCCATTCTAACAAAATACTGATAAAATACCTCAGCATTAATTCCTTCATTTATATCTACATAAAATAAATATTTTCTTATCATATAAATTAATAATTAATTATTCACAAATAATATTACAGAATCACAATAATGACAACCAGGTCGTTCCCAAGAAAGAGGGAATTTTTCGATAAGGATTTCTCCTTATTGGCGCGCAATTAGTTGACCAAACCCCTTTCTTAGACAGAACTTCCTTAGACAATGCCAATAATGCTATCTAATATTATTCAAATAATATGAATTATTGATCTGATAATGGGAAATACTGTGTAGTGACAATTATTGAAGCAAAAATAATATAAAATATCAACTTAGCAATTATTGAATCAATAAAATATTGAACAGTAATTACTGTAATAATTATTGAGTAGTGTCTTCTTACTTAAGAATCAATAATCCAAAAATACTGTGCAATACTGTGTGCTACTGTGCAACCACACGTATTACTGTACTTTAACCAGCAGATATTCCAATAGTGTTGATGGTAACAACTACGTCGTTATTTATAAAAACTCATACTTGTCGTTTTCTTCATCCGATAATTTTTCGTTATGGGGCTCACAAATGGATGCGCCATCGTACGAATATTCTCCGACAATAAGAATATTCTACGACCAAATGAATATTCCCCAATAATAATGAGTATTTTATAACCACTTGCTTATTTTATAAAATTTGCACATTTCACCCATAACCAAAGTATTATATCAAATTAACACCTTATTATTCAAAATAATAATTAGAGGAAATTCACTTTTATTTATAAAAAGTTAAGGTTTTACAACCTCCCCTCCTTATAAAATTTCGTCCTCAAAATTGACGTACGTACCTGGTGTTTCAAAAATGTGAGGATACCTCATTTTCATTTTTGATTCCAACTCCCAGGTCATTTTCTCAATAACATGGTTCCTCCATAAAACTTTGACTTGAGGTATAACCTTTGAACGTAGAATATGTTTCTTCTTATCCAAGATTTTAACAGGTACCTCTTCATACATTAAATCTTCTGCTATCTCGTCTGGTTCTAATTCAATAATGTGGTTCGGGTCTTTCACATATTTACGTAACATGGATATGTGAAAAATGTTATGAACATGAGACATGCTTGGAGGTAATGCGAGTCTATAGGCCACGACTTCTACTCGATCAAGAATCTCAAATGGACCAACATATCGTGGATTGAGCTTTCTTCTCTTCCTGAATCTTATAACTCCCTTCCATGGAGCAACACATAATAATACATGATCCCCAATATTGAACTCAACGTCCCTTCGATGAAGATCAACATAACTCTTTTGTCGATCATGTGCCATTTGTATACGTTGTCGGATCATTTGGATCTTTTTTGTAGTCATGCGTATCAATTCTGGTCTCAACAATGTTGCTTCTCCAGCCTCATCCCAGCATACTGGAGAACGACACTTTCATTCATACAACGCTTTGAATGGAGCCACACCTATACTTGCCTGATAACTGTTGTTGTGGGAGAATTCCATCAATGGTAGGTACTTATCCCAACTTCCTTTGAAATCTAGGACATAGAGTCTTAATAGATCTTCAAGAGTTTGAATAGTCCTTTCCGATTGCCCGTCCGTTTGAGGATGGTATGCTGAACTGAATCTTAAATTCGTGCCTATAGCTTTATGCAAACTAACCCAAAATATCGTGAAGTGAACCTTGGGTCACGATCTGAAACTATGGATACTGGCATGTCATGCAATCTCACAATCTCATTCACGTACATACGAGCAAGACATTTAAGGGAATAAGTCTCCCGTATCGGCAAAAAATGAGCAGACTTGGTTAATCTGTCGACAATAACCCAAATCTCATCTATGCCTTGAGAAACCTTGGGAATACCCATAACGAAATCCATAGTAATGTGTTCTCACTTCTATTTTGGAATCTCAAGTGGTTGCAATGGACTATTTGGCACTTGATACTTCGCCTTTACACGTTGACAAGTTAAACACTTGAGTATATATATACATACTCCATTACATAAACCTCAACTCAAAAACTTCATTTTTAACCCCGAAAACCTCAAAATATCATTTTTATAATTTATACAATTTTTTAAAGGTTTCTCGTCCTTCATTGCACCACAAAATAATTTTATAGGCAACTATAGTTTTTATTTGACTTAAATAAGTAATTTATATTTATTACATATTTTTATTACTTTATTTATGCATGAAAAGAAGTTTGTCGGCGTAAAATATCATTTATAGCCAAATCTCGCCCCGTAGAACTTTATTAGATTTATTATGACTTATTATTTCGTCGGAAAGCGATTCGGAACATCGACCGTCAAAGTCGCTCGACACGCTGACGCTCGGCGTTCGCTCGTTTTTAAATTCTGACATGCTTCTTTATTCATTTTTAATTCTCAAATCATGAGTCATATAACAGTGAAATTTTAGGCATGTTATAGACCTCATGTCATAGACGAGTCAAGCTATCTGCTTTACCTCAAAGCAGACAAGTGAAGTTGTCTGCTTTATACCTGCAACAAAAAATAAAAAAGAAAAGTTGGGAGTATTGATTAAATCATAAAATGTGAACCATAAGAGATGAAATGAAATTAATAAAGTCATAGGAAGGACTTTTAATATGTAAGTGTAAATTATGATTTATGCTAAGTGGGAAGTAAACAAAAGTGTGTTGGTTTCCAAAAGTCGAGTAATCGGGCAACGTTATACTACGTTGTACCGAGCTATATAAGACGTAAGTATCATGAAACTTTCTAATTAAAGTCTAAACTATGAACGGAGTTAAAAGAGAAATATACTAGGGTGTATAAAGTTAAGTACGTTGTGTCGAGTTATAAAACCCGAACATCGTGAATTATGAAATAAGCTAAGATAAGCTAAAGTAAACCAATATTTGGGTTCAATACTTGACTAATTGATATGTTTGAACTTAATGATATATGTAGATCGTTTGAAGATCAATATAGTGTAAGTTGTAAAGTAGTGCTTGAGATAAGTTTCCTAAACTTACTCGAATTTTATTGAGCAAGTTTCTAACTCTTATTTAATTGTTGATATTAAGCAAATTTCTTAACTTCATTCAAAATGTTGGATTGAATACAAGTTTCATGTATTTATGTAAAGATGTTATATTTTTACAAGGTGTTTAGCTATGAATTGATCTATTATTGAAGTATATAAGTTGTTACAGTTCTGTTGATGCATGAGTTGAGTTATGATTAAGTCCATGCTAAATGTTTCAACTGGACACATGTTAAGAAGTTACATGGAAATAAACACAGATTGTGTTATCACAATGATATAAACATTGTTAATGTCAAAATGTATGTTTTAATAAACGAAAATGTGAAAGTCAGTAGGAGTAGTTATTAGAGATTGTGATGTTTGAGAATGATAGGAATTTAAGTTTTTCCTGTTTATTCGAATTGCTTCTCAATTATTGTTTCGTTGATGAAGTTTTCGAAGAATACTGAATTGATTCTTGATTTTATTGTTTATTCAAATGCTATAACTTGATGGGCAATTAAATGCTTACCCTTATAAAACTCTAAAACTTTTACAGTTAGAGCAGATGGACTTGAATAGTCAGATATTGTTAAGTGGAAGAAATTTGTTAATGAAGAAATCTTAGAGGATTACATATTGTGATGTAATTGGTTGTTGTAATTATAATATTTATATGATGTAATATTCATTAATATTATAATTTGAAAATGTAAAGGTCTTAAAACTTGAGATTTGCAGTGATATGTAATAATAATATATTAATTACACTCATGCCTTAAGATTCTACTGGATGGGTAGTACCGTGACACACCGAGCTCGGGTTTAAAAATAGACCGAATTTCAGGGGCGTTACATAAATGACCTCATAAATTTTTGGAATCATATAAGTCAAAAGGCTGTATAAAGAACTTCTTTCAATCAATCTCCTTACAAATCAATTGAAATTAAGAACCTTTCTCATGGTGTGTTGTTGATGTAACAACCCCAAAAATAGGACTATCTTAATTTAAATTCAGGACTAATCTTAATCCCGGCTTTGTGCGTTAGAAACTATCTTAAATTAGCTTTATAATATTATTCAATGCTATAACAACTAAAAATGCAGATAATTTAAAACATTTATGTCTGTCTTTCATTTGTTCCCTGAATCGCAACATTTACGATTCTCCTTTATTGTGAAATCATATTCATTTTATGATTTTGTTTATCAGAGTGATATATATATATATATATATATATATATATATATATATATATATATCATTTCTTAACTCATATCATGTCTTATACAATATCATTTCTATAAGACATTACTTCTTAAGGTAATTGCCAAACTGCATTTTTAACTTAACACAACATTCTTTAGTTACCGAAATAACTCACTATTTCTATAATTCTCATTTACACATACTAAAAATCGTCATTTCGATGTAATATAGTTCCCACTTAAAGGAATCAACTTTCCAGCACACATGCTTCTATTCTTTACCATCCAGATCACAAGAAATCGTGTTGCATATTATACATGCAAAAATTATATTTTTGTAAGACTGAGCTCGACAACCCAACAAATTTAACAGTTTTCATGCTTCATATAACACGTAGTTTCATGCTCAACATATATCTCAGAATCCTTTATGCCATTCATGCATCATCACTTTAAACAATATATGTTCATATCATATATCACATATGTATTGAGTTTCATAACTCAATCAGCTTAATCATATACTGACTTTCACAGTTTATAGCATGTAACATGTAATTCAACATGTTCTTAAAGATCTTATATAATAACCAATACATAGAATCACAAAGAAATTAGAAGACTTGCCTCGGTTCTTGGTTCATCATCTATCTTAGTTATATCCAATACTTCTTTTCCTTTCAGAATGAAGGATAATGCCTTGACCTTTTTCAAATACCTCATCCATGCTTATATGTAAATCTTTTATCTGTATTACGTTGAACACAAAGATAAGCAAAAATAACTATACGTCAACTTTAAACAAAACTAGTTTTATAACAGCACCTCTCTATATCAGTTTTCAAAAAAACTTTTACATTCCTTTAGAATTTTCGAGATTTTAGTTGAGTATAGCTATAAGCTTGCAAAAAGTTCCAATATAGCTTTTTAAAATGCCAATATAATGCATCTACATTTTATAAACCTTCCACTAGGCTTAATATGCATCTGTATGTAAACTTATAGCTACATAGTGCATTTATACTTTTCCTTATGAATTTATATCTTAACTTTGCTTCCGTGAGTAACTTGAACTCCGTTTGCATATGCATCTGTATGTAAACTTATAGCTACATAGTGCATTTATACTTTTCTTTATGAATTTATATCTTAACTTTGCTTCCGTGAGTAACTTGAACTCCGTTTGCATATATCTTGTTTTGTATTTCGAAAACCGTTTTGTTTCAAGTACAATTTTTAAAATAACTTGCACACTGTCCATGTAATCTCAAACACGTCTTCTTAGAAAGAAAGGATATAGACGTACGAGCCTATATAGAACAGATCTGGTTCAAGTAAGGTTGGGAATTGCGTAATTGTGTTGGGGCTATAAATACTGTATTCTTTTTATGCATCCTGTCCATGTGGGAATTTGCTGCGCTTATGATGTCTTCTCTTCTAGGTGGGGTTGCTTTTGTAATGATCTTAGAATAATCAGCCAAAAACTTGGCTAATTATTGGTGTTGTGCTAACTTCAAGTGATGCAATTTCTCAACAGCCATTAACTTAAGTATAATGGTTTTGCTTGAAATGGCACAGCTTTTCATCTGGACCATTCCTTTGTCCTCTTAACTAGTTTATGCCAAGTCCCAAAAATCCAAAATTTCAAAAACTGCTATGATTTGTGTTATATGCAATAACTTATCATTACTTCAATGTAATGATATACTGAGAATAGAGAGAGAGAAGAGATGAGAGAGAGAAAGTAGTGAGAAGGGGAGGTGGGAAATTAGGAATTAAGTGTGGGAATGAGGTGTGAGAATAATATTGGAATATGTTTTGGAATATTTCATTTTGACTAATTATACACCATGCTACATGTGGGCCGCCTATTCTTGCATAATTTTGACATTTGATTGTTTTATCTCTATTATACATTATAGATGAAGGTAAAATAATTAAGCAAAAGAATTGATATGTTTGTATTTATTAACATATACTTTTTACTCATTAATATGTTTTTTTATTCTTTATATTTATTAACATATTCTTTCATCTATTAATTTAATATGAGTTTTATTCTTTGTGATATTTTTTATTCATTGGTATTATTAATATATATTTTTATTCTTTTTCTAACTTAAAATTTTTCCTTTTAATTTATTTGTTATGTAATAGAGTTCTATTATCGTTGGTCTCTACTAAAAAATTATGTGTCTCATATAAAATGTATGATTTTGTACCTCATATTATTATATAAAATATTTACAAAAAATTTAAATATAATAATCCGACTTAACCAGTTCAACCGGTTGAACCATTGAACCGTTGATCTCCGGTTCGATCTCCGGTTTGGTTTTGATAACTATGATTTGGAAAGGCTAAATTTTTGTGCTCATGATACCAAACCACTTCACCAATGCACCGAGGTGCTTGATGAGTTGTGTTACTTCTCAATTAATAACATAACTAAAATCATGAAATAAGTTTAATCTTTTTAAATAGAAGAATTAATATACTAAGCAGTACAAATATAAAAGTTTGTACAGTAAGAACATTCAAAACTAGTGTATTTCAACTTTTGCACGAGTTTGGAAGATGATTACGACAATTAGCGAAAAAAGTCATAAATTTAGAAAGAGAACGATTTTTTTGAAGAACACAAACTAATATAAATTTGTAGAGAGAACTAGTAAAAAATTTAGAGTGTAAAAAGTGAGTTGCAATTTTGAAATGAGTAAACTTTTGATAATAAGTGAGTGGATAAAATGGG
Source organism: Panax notoginseng (assembly GCA_016801055.1). Lineage (NCBI taxonomy): Eukaryota > Viridiplantae > Streptophyta > Magnoliopsida > Apiales > Araliaceae > Panax > Panax notoginseng. Next base: position 190,435,048 of record CM029017.1, read on the forward strand.
CCAAATGACGGTCATATTTTGTGGATAGATATAGGCGATGGGCTGCCCAACAAGTTTCAGCCCATTTTCAAAGATGACGATCATTAAAACTAACTTGGAAAAAGCCGCGCGAACGCAGGCCCTTACTATCACAAATTATGATGTAGGCCCTACCACTTGGGTAGACCTTAGGATAGCACCCCCTCCAAAGTGCAATGGAGACCATTAACCTAGGCATTGGGTTTTTCTGATCACCCATTCCCCCCAACGAGGTAAGTGATTTGTAAATTAGGATGCACATTGTACTTAAACCCTTATGATCATACTCTTGTTCAATGGTTAGTCAATGTGGGACGTACAATAAGAATAATGCAAATTAATTGACCGCCATATATTTTATTATTATTCACTAACTTATGATTCAAATGACCTCATAAATTTTTTGAATCATTTATATAAGTCAAAAGGGTGTATGAAGAACTTTTGTCAATCAATCTCTTTATAAATCAATTGAAATTAAGAACCGTTGTTAACCTTTACTGTTGCAATCATTCATCAACTTTACAAACTCCAATGGTTTTAGATCGAATACTGCTACCTCCAAAAACTTTGTTCGGACTGAGGAAACCTTCCACGCCACCGTTACCTTTTGGGAGGTTTATGTCCCATATAAATTGTCTACTTGACATTGTCCCTTGACCCGAGGGACCTATTTCCATTATTGACTTTGTTTAAGGAATATCAAGATTTACATGACACACATAAATAGTTTTTTCAATATTTTTTCCTAATAGTAAATTTTACTAACTGAAGTTTAGTATCAAAGGAAAATTATGTAATATATTATATCCAAGTGTCTGAAGGAAACTTAATATTTGATATTACACTTGATAGAAAAAAGGTACTTGTTTCTGTGAGGCAACACATCATAAGATCAACTGTTATTCCATATCAAAGTTGATTTGAAAGATTAATTTGGACAACATACTCCGTCTAGTACGACTCTTTAAAGCCAAAACCACAAATACGTGCATATTTATTCTTCCAAACGGTACTGATATCTCATTACTATATATGGATTACAAGTTAAAAACGCTACCTTGGTCATTTTTGGGATAAAACTTGTTTATAATTGCTAGTTTGCCACCCAAAGTTCATGGATGCAGTAGAACTCAAATGGATGTAGTAAAACTCAGATGGATATGTGTACATGCATATAAGCATATGAGAATTAGAAGTTTACTGGAGTTGTAGGGGTCAAGTCAAGTCTCAAAGCATGGCTACGTGCCTATCTTCAATGTCAGATGATTAACTGGAGTGTTAGGGGTCAAGTCTCAATAAGAGAAAGACCCTCCAAAAATAGGCGTATGCCACTAATTGAGGCGAGCACACGGTATTCTTTAGTAAAAGGGCAAAAGAATAGTTCGCTTTGTGCTCACCGCGTTCCTGCATGCCTTCCTGGCTGTCACAGCCTTGTATACATAGTTGTTACATTGTCTCTTTGCTAAAGCTCTAACACGACACTTAAATTCTGCGCAATTAATGCAATGAGCTGAAGATTGTTTATGTATCTATGTTCATATTACTCAAGTCTATGGATTTTATGATGAATGTCTACGCAAGTAAGTCTGTTCACCTTTGTGCTCCATGATGTTTGCCCGAGTCAAAATGCTCTGTCATTTATTTTTCATCCATATGTTAAATTGTTGGTTCTCTCTCTATCAACTTAAGCTTTTAGAGCAATTTGTAACAAACCATTAATGGAAGCACATTCTTGTACTAACTGAAAACAGTGGAGTGGTTAGATTCAGTCTAAATGTGACCACTCGATGGGCTGAATGGTTGATATGCTAATGTGTTGTTTACTTGCAAAAAAGAGTAAATTCAGAAGTATATTAAGTTTCTCTCTCTCGACACATACACGCACACACCCTTTGTATCCAGGTCTCTTTATATTCAGTCACAATCACATCCATTCCCATGCCGTACAAATGTACAAGCTGCAAAAAGAGCAAGTCTATTCCATCTCCCCTATATTAGTACGCAGTAATCTTTGTGGCAAAATAGAAAGGACATAACAAGTATATATGATATGCGTCCTCACAATTTCATTTTTTTGCAGTTTGAGCCAGCTCCGAGGAGAGGAGAACCTGATGGGCTTAAATGCTTATTTAGTCACTGTACTATAGGCCAACTTACAAGTGAGTCACTAAACCGAATTTTCTTATAGCCGACTCACTATACTCGATTTTACTAACAAAAAATTAAAAAAACCGTTAAGTCAAGTTTGACTTAACGGAAATGGCGACGTGGCAGCTGATTTGTCCAAAATAAAATCTATGTGGCAGTTAGCATGCGACGTGGCAGCTATGATGTGGATTTGGAGGAAATTTTTTATGAAAAAATGGAAAAAAAATATTTTAAAGTATAATATAAATTATAAAAATTAGCAAAAAAATAAGAAAATAAATAAATAAATAAAAATAATTATTTTTAATAAAAATTTAAAAACACAGTTTTTTTTTATACAAATTAAATAAAAAAACGCAGCTGAAATTTTTTTATTAAAAAAAAGCTAAATTTTTTTTAAAAATGTGTTTTTTTATTATTTTTATTAAAAAACACTGAATTTTTTTTATTATAAAAAAGCTGCATTTTTTTATTAAAAATATTTTTTTATTTTTATTAAAAATAAATAAAAAAATTTAATTTTAAAACTGTAAAAAATCTTAAAATCTCTTAATTAAAAATATTTTAAAATTAATCTGTTAATTTTTTAAAAAAATATTTTTTTTTATTAAAAAAAACTGCATTTTTTTTATTTTTATTAAAACAACTGCATTTTTTATTTAAAAAAAATGCAATTTTTTTATTAAAAAAACTGCATTTTTTTATTAAAAAATACAGTTTTTTAATAAAAATTAAAAAAAATAGGTAACAGTTTTTTTAAAATAAAAATGCAATTTTTTTAATAAAAATAAAAAAATACAGTTTTTTTAATAAAAATAAAAAAGCGCAGTTTTTTAAAAATAAAAAAAATTAACATATTAATTTTTAAAAAAAGTTTAATTAAGAGATTTTAATAAATATTTTTATTTTTTTTAATAAAAAAATGCATTTATTATAAAAAAATTGCAGCTTTTTTATAATAAAAAAATCAGTTTTTTTTTAATAAAAATAATAAAAAACACATTTTTTTAAAAAAAAATCAGCTTTTTTTTAATAAAGAAATTTCTATTTTTTTTAATAAAAATAAAAAAAAAATTATTTTTATTAAAAAAATGCGTTTTAATTTTTTAAATAATAAAAAAAATTATTAAAAAAGCTTCGAAATTTCTTTATCTGTTAATTTTTTTAAAAAAAAAACTGCGCTTTTTTATTTTTATTAAAAAAACTGCATTTTTTTATTTTTATTAAAAAAATTGCATTTTTATTTTAAAAAAACTGTTACCTATTTTTTTAATTTTTATTAAAAAACTGTATTTTTTTAATAAAAAATGCAGTTTTTTTAAATAAAAATAACAAAAAAAGCAGTTTTTTTTAATAAAAATAAAAAAAACGCAGTTTTTTTTAATAAAAAAAATATTTTGTAAAAAAATTAACAGATTAATTTTAAATATTTTTAATTAAGAGATTTTAATATTTTTTACAGTTTTAAAATTAAATTTATTTATTTATTTTTAATAAAAATAAAAAAATATTTTTAATAAAAAAATGCAACTCTTTTATAATAAAAAAAATTAAGTTTTTTTTAAAAAAAATAATAAAAAACACATTTTTTTTAAAAAAATTAGTTTTTTTTAATATAAAAATTTCAGCTGCGCTTTTTTATTTAATTTTTATAAAAAAAACAGCGTTTCTTAATTTTTATTAAAAATAATTATTTTTATTTATTTATTTTCTAGTTTTTTTGCTAATTTTTATAATTTATATTATATTTTAAAATATTTTTATCCATTTTTTCATAAAAAATTTCCTCCAAATCCACATCATAACTGCCACGTCGCATGCTAACTGCCACATAGACTTTATTTTGGACAAATCAGCTGCCACGTCGCCATTTCCGTTAAGTCAAACTTGACTTAACGGTTTTTTTAATTTTTTGTTAGTAAAATCGAGTATAGTGAGTTGACTGTAAGAAAAATCGGTTTAGTGACTTACTTGTAAGTTGACCTATAGTACAGTGACTAAATAAGCATTTAACCTGAACCTGATGTAACCCAAAGGACGCCAGATTACTTCTTATAAACAAGTTGGTTGAGTTTCTTAAAGGTTGATTTTTGCATGCTGGTTGGGTCAAAAGAGATAGGAGGTTATTTCTGAGATTGGATTGAAGTTAGTGGCAGTTGAAGGGCCGTATGCATGCATGCTAAATGGGAAGCCATGAACCCTTCAATCTAATTTGTATAATCTAACCTACTCTACGCTTTCTAGGATCGAGGCAACGTGGGGACGGCTAGGCTATAATGTATCATTTTGAATCAGAACTTCTTAAGTTGTATTTTTGTGCAATGTCTGATTTTCTTTAAAGTATATTCTGTTCTATTTTATTCAGTATTTTTCCCTCCTTGATTTTTGGTTGGAGAGTTGACTCGAGTCAATTTTAGATGCAACTATTTCTTTTGGTGTTTGTTGTGACGCCCCCAAAATTAGGTATACATCACCCATCTTGGGTCGTCAGATATATGGTACAGAATACAAATACAACTTACTAATACAACTGTCGTGTACAATACGACAAAACATAACTGTGAGTTTGAATACAATTATTGTCTACTAGAGACTATACAAACTCAAAAAGAGTCCTCATTACAATTATTGTCACACTATTTAACAGAATAGTGAGGACTACTAATACTATCATCTGGTTCATCACTCCGTTCCCCGACTCGTCCCAGCTATATTCTCATTTCCTGAAGAGAACAGTGAAAGAAAGGGTGAGCTCAACTAGCCAGTAAGAAATATTATGACTAAGATAATGCAGAATAAATTATCATTAGCCTTCATCAGTGTTAAACTGATAAAATATAACGAACATCAAGTTTAACTACAGCGGAACAAGCAATCCATTAAAAGAGTCAAGTAGAAAATAAAATATACTATCTTCTATGATTTAAAAGGTTTTTCAACACTGTTATCGCTGGGACTCAGCTTAATAAAATAATCCACATCATCGAATCACCCCTGCACTACGGCCAAGGATATTCGTGTATTCATTAATGGTCATGATCATGCCAACAACTGTCCATCAATGCACTACGGGCCAATGCGGACTTTTACCACATCATTTGTAACATTACGATCATGATTATACCGAATAATCCCTGGTCATAATCATATAAAGTCCATCTATGCACTACAGGCCACAGATGACTTTCAACATCTTATAAACATGAGGATGATGACAATGATATAAGAATTCAATAAAACAAGTTCAAGAATTAATTTATCCAAGAATTAACAACGTCCAAATTGTCAACATGATACTGCTTTGTGGAGTAAAATTTAAGAATGCTTAGAATAATATTTTCATGAAAAGATACTGGATGAAATGCAATTATCAAGGATATTCCACTAATTTCATGGAATATAGAAGTTAAAACTTAACCAACTGAGTATAACAAAGAATGAAATAACAAAAGAAATCACCCGGCATGCGATAGACCGCACAGACATGTTATTCTAACAGAATAATAAATAATGGAACCAGGTCCGGCGTAAACGCACAAATAGGATATTCCGACAGAATAATAAATAATGGAACCAGGTCTGGCGTAAACGCACAGACAGGATATTCCGACAGAATAATAAATAATGGAACCAGGTCCGATGTAAAACACACAGACAGGATGTTCCAAAAGAATAATAACAAGACGAAATCAGGTCCGGTGGAAAACACACAGACAGGATGTTCCAATAGAATAATAATAAAAACGGAACCAGGTCGGGGTATAAAACACACAGACAGGATGTTCCAACAGAATAATAGAAGAATGTCACCAAGTATAGGGTAGACCGCGTATACAGGTTATTCTAACAGAATAATAAGAAATGGAATAACAAAAGTTCTCTTCATGAATAAGAAAGAATAACACCCCTTACCGTTTTAAAGAAGAACTGAAATAAGGAAGTAGTTAAGTAGCAGAATACTTTTCTTCTCTCTCTCTATAGTTTCTCTCTATAGTTTCTCTCTCTAGAGTTCAGTGAATTCGTAAGGAATAATGAAGGAATGAGCTACTATTTATAGAAAAATAGAATGCATATTAACTAATCCATGAACGGTCCAGATTGATTACTTTAATCTGACGGTCCATATTTAAAGAAAAATCTTTTAAATAAAATATAATATATTCTATTTATAGAATAACTTTAATAAAGTATTCTGTTTTATATAAAAAGATGTTTCTGTTTTATTACGTTAATAATACGAATAAAACAAAATTTCATTATCTCTAAATAATTCATATTATTAACTGACAATAATTGAATCAAACTGAGTAACTTCTCACATAAGCATTAATAATTAATACCGTGTGCTACTATGCAACCACACGTATTACTGTACTTTTACTACCGAGTAGTTCAACAGTATCAATAGTAAAACTTCCGCCGTTATTTTTAATAAAATATTTTTGTCGTTTTCTCAATCCGACAATAATTCCGTTGTGGGGTCCACCAATGATTGTGCCGTTGTAAGAATATTTCCTGTTAAAACGAATATTCCCCGACTAATCGAATATTATATAACAACTTGCGTACTTTACAAAATTTATAAATATTACCCACAACTATAACATTATATCAAATTAACTCCATAATATTCAAAAATGATATTTATAGAAAATTCATCTTTATTTATAAAAGTTGGGGTCTTACAACCTCCCCTTCTTATGAAATTTCGCCCTCGAAATTAGGGTACGTACCTGGTATGTCAAAGAGGTAAGGATACCTTGACTTCATTTTAGATTCTAACTCCCAAGCCATTTCTTCAACATCATGATTTCTCCACAAAATTTTGACTTGAGGTATAACCTTGGAGCGTAGAATATGTTCCTTCTTATCCAAGATTTGAACAGGAACTTCTTCATACGTCAAATCCTCCGCTATTTCGTCTGGTTCTAACTCAATAATGTGGTTCGGGTCTTCCACATATTTACGTAACATGGATATGTGAAAAATATTATGAACACGAGACATACTTGGCGGTAAAGCGAGTCTATAAGCTACAGTTCCTACTCGATCGAGGATTAAAAATGGACTGATGAATCGAGGATTGAGCTTTCCTCTCTTTCCAAATCTCGTAACTCCTTTCCATGGAGCAACACGTAAGAACACATGATCTCCTATATCAAATTTCACGTCCTTTCGAGGAAGATCAGCATAACTCTTTTGTCGATCTTGTGAGATTTTTATACGTTGTCGGATCGTTTGAATCTTTTCTATAGTCATACGTATCAACTCCGGTCCCAACAACGTTGCTTCACCCACCTCATCCTAGCATACTGGAGAACGACATTTACTTCCATACAATGCTTCGAATGGAGCCATGCCAATACTTGCTTGATAACTGTTGTTGTAGAAAAACTCCACCAATGGTAAGAACTTGTCCCAACTTCCCTTGAAATCAAGGACACAGAGTCTTAATAGATCTTTAAGAGTTTGAATAGTCCTCTCTGATTGTCCGTCCGTCTGAGGATGATATGCCGAACTAAATCGTAAATCCGTGCCCATAGCTTTTTGTAAACTAACCCAAAATCGTAAAGTGAATCTTGGGTCTCGGTCAGAAACTATGGATACTGGCATACCATGCAGTCTTACAATCTCGTTTATCAACAATGACCCAAATCGCATCAATACCTTGAGAAACCTTAGGAAGACCGGTAACGAAATCCATGGTAATGTGCTCCCACTTCTATTTTGGAATTTCAAGTGGTTGCAATAGACCTTTTGGTACTTGATGCTCTACCTTGACTCGTTGACAAGTTAGACACCTTGAGATAAACAGCGCTATCTCTCGCATCATATTGCTCCACCAAAATGTATGACGAAGATCATGATACATTTTGGTACTCCCAGGATGGATTGCAAACAGTGTGTTGTGCGCCTCCATCATGATTTCATACTTTAAATCAGGGTCGTTAGGAATACAAAGTCTGGAGTTGACTCGAAGTATTCCTTCTTCACCGATTCTTGCTTCCAGCATAGCACCTTCTTGCACTTTCTTCCTCATACGCATCAGCTCCAGGTCTGCGGCTTGAGCAGCTTTAACTTTATCGATTAAAGTCAGTTCTACTCGTATATTCGCTATCATCACATGGGTCCTTGGAGTCTTTAACTCTATCTCCATCCTTTGCAAGTCACACAAAATGGGCCTTTGTGTTGACAATATCGCACTCATACTTGCATATGATCTTCTACTCAATGCGTCAGCTACCACGTTCGCTTTTCCAGGATGATATTTGTAAGACCCCGAATTTTATGAAATAAAAGTATTCAATTTTTCTATTCAGTAAATGGTTAAATTGATAAAATTTTAAAGTTATGGGTGAAATATGATTTTTTTTTCAAAATAAGCAAGTGGTTATAAAATAATCATTGTTGTTGGGGAATATTCGTTTGGTCGTAGAATATTCTTTCTGTCGGAGAATATTCGTACGACGGCGCAGCCATTTGTGGGCCCCATAACAGAATAACTGTCGGGTGAAGAAAACGACAAATTTGAGTTTTTACAAATAACGGCGTAGTTGTTACCGTTAACACTGTTAGAATAACCGGTGGTTAAAATACAGTAATACGCGTTATTGCACAGTAGCACACGGTATTGCACAGTATTTTTGAAATTTTTGATTCTTACGTAAGAAGGCACTACTCAATAATTGTTACAGTAATTACTGTTCAATATTTTATTATTGATTCAATAATTGCTACATTGATATTTTATATTATTGTTGTTTCAATAATTGTTGCTGCACAGTATTTTCCATTATCAGATCAATAATTCATATTATTTAAATAATATTATTAGATAACATTATTGACAATGTCTAGAAAGTTCTGTCTAAGGAGAGGTTTGGTCATTTAATTGCGCGCCAGTAAGGAAAAATTCTTATTAGAAAGCCCCCTCTTTCCTGGGAACGGCCTGGTTGTCATAAATGTGATTCTGTAATATTATTTGTGAATAATTAATTATTGATTCATATGATAAGGAAATATTTATTTTATGTGGATATAAACGAGGGATATATTTTTGTGGTTAAAAATGAAGGAGTTAATGTTGAGATTTTTATCCGTATTTTTGTCGGAATGGAGGTATTAAAAATCAGGGTTTTTGAGATATTTTGCGAGGGTTATAATTTTTAATCCGACCGTTGGATCGTGGTAATTTTTGGATATGTTATACATATATAAGTTGAGTATATGTCCACACATTTTGAACCGTTAAAAATGAACGTATGATTTGTTATGAATTTTACGAGATGACTGGTTCAGAAATTGTTGAATTTTCGGAGTTTATCATTTTGGTGGAAAATTCTAGAATTGGTGGGCCCCACTTGTGGTTGGTGAAGAAATATGCTGAATTATATTTCAAATGTGGTGGGTGGGAATAGTAGCAGGTAAAGCCATCAGGTTGCAGGTCAAACCTACCAAAATTTTCCTATAAATAGAGGGCTAAGTTAGAATTGAAAATCACACCAGAAACATAAGCTTTCTCTCTTTCTCTCTCTATATTATGAAGCATATTTTGTGAGTTTTTAGATACTTGGTGAGTTGCTATTCATCAGTGCAAGTTTCCTTCAGCATCATATCCGATATCCAGTCAGAAGTACTGCTCTTTTGAGGTAAGGGATAGTAAGGGATAGTAAGGGATATTAAGAGATTTTAAGGGTTGTTATGATTTTCAGTTTCGTAATTTTTCTGATCTTCAAAAATTCTGAAAAAATTTGAAATGATATTTTGATGAGTTTTCTTGATTGTGGCCAAAAATGGTGATTTTTGGATGTATAGATTGAGAGTTATGAATTTTATGAGAAAAGACTATTTTAAAAGTAACAGCTTATAATTCCTTGTGGTTAACTCCAAAATTGATGAAATTTTTATTGGGAGTACATGTATATGATAGAAGTATACTCTGTAAATTTCAGAATTTTTAGACAAAAGTACAATTTTTGATAAATGTCTAAATATTCGGCTATTTTGGCCATATGAAAAATAGTAAATGACTTTTAAAAATTCTGAGAAAAATATATGTTCACTATGGGACTATATTATGCTAAATCCCAGAAAAGAAATATTTTTGGAACTGATTTGGTATTTTTCATAAAAATGGTCTAGTTATGAGTAAATGAATTAAATATGTTTTGTGAAGAAAGAAAATTGGAAAATAGGATTTTATGGCTTGAGAATCCTATATGAGGTATATGCAGATTTTTTATGATGGTTTTGATTATTGATGATGAAATTGTAAGAGTTGGCATTTTATGATTATTAAATGCATTAATTAGTAAAGTGTAAACAATTAAAATAAATTGTTTATAAATTTAAGTAATGTTATTCTTTCAATATCATTATACCGAAATATTGGTATGAATTTTATTGTGGAATTTCTATCTTTTGTGTCGGGGTTACTATTCATGAGTTACTATTCACGATTTACTATTCATGAGTTACGAATATTACTCTTGAGATTAAAACTATATGTTGATCATATTATTTTTATCATCATATATAACATTTTTATAACCCTGATGTTGAAATTCTCTTTCATTGGAGTGTAAAGATGGGTAGATTATTGGTATGATCATGACTAGGGTTCTCTTTGGCCTGTAGTGCAAAGTTGAATTGTGACTGGTATGATCATGACCATTAAATTTATAAGTGAATATCTTTAGCTTAAGTGCAAAGGTGAATTGATCAACATGGTTATAATTATTGTTTATATAAATTCTGAAATGATTATATATTTCTTTGAGATATTAATATCTTTGGCCTGTAGTGCAAAGATGAAATATTGATGAATATCTTTGGCCTGTAGTGCAAAGATGAATTGTTGATGAATATCTTTGGCCCGTAGTGCAAAGATGACATGTTGTTGAATATCTTTGGCCAGTAGTGCAAAGATGAACAGATGTTGAGATAAACATGACCAACTGGTGATATAAATGAATATCTTTGGACGTAGTGCAAAGATGAAGTTATTAGTATGATTATGAACAGAAAATGTGATTTGGTGTAACCATGATCTTTGATGTTTCAGGTAAAGATAGGTGATGAAAATTATCATCGTCCTGGATGAGAAGAGGAATTTAAAACTACAGTTATGATTATGAGTTATTCATATGATTGTGGACCAGAATTGTTGATTGATGTTACAGGGATAAAACATTGTTGGTGGATTTTAACATGGAGAAGATAATAGACTTTATAGTCTATTTGACTCTTCTAATGGATTGCTCGTTCCGCTGCAACTATGGTTGAAATTTTTATCATTTACCATATGTTCTAAATCTCTGATTTATTGTTGATGAAGGCTATTGATAATTGAATTATCTTTAGTCATGATATTCTTTACTGAGCTAGTTGTGCTCACCCTTTTGCTTCACAATTTCTTTTAGGTAATAAGAGTGTAGCTGGGTCGAGCGGGGGTAACAAGGGAATAGAACGGTGGTCATCATTTAGTAGTTATATTTGGTGAAGAAAATAGGGTGAGGCGAACCCAACGTTGGAAGGGTGTTTTGTCACTATCATACAAGATGTCTAATGACATACAACCTTGTGTCATCATAGGACAGGGTTGTGCTCATCCACTTGCTGAGTATATCTATGGGCACTACCTATATAATCTTGGTGTTTGTTTGAAGTATAATTCTCAATTAGAGACAGTGGAGATAATGATAAGTCAAGAGAAGACTCACCATTGGGAAGAATATGATAGTAATCTTCTCATTTTTCTTTGGGGTCTATTGGGTCAACCAAGGATAATTCTGTGGCCATATGATATCTATCATAACCTAGACGCGTGGCCTCCCATGTACGAAGGTTTCCTTGAGCACTTCCCAAAGATTCTAATTTCTAAAACAGTTTTTGACTATACCTTTATGTAAGGTGTTATTGTGAGGTGATGTCCACGGTTGGAACATGAGTCACATTTGGTATATATTTGTATCCAAACTCACAGCATATGTGTTGTTGTATTTTGCACGACAATTGTTGTAATAAAGTTGTAGTTGTTTTCTGTACCATGCATTTGACGACTCAGAATGGGTTGGGTGGAATGAACCTATTTTGGGGTCGTTACAATATTGAATGGTATGATCATAATCTTTCAACAGTTCAAGCCAACGTCGTTGTCGCATGTTGAGTTCTTTTTGAGTGAAAAAATATTTGAGGCTTTTATGATCCGTAAAGATCTCCACCTTCTCCCCATACAAGTAATGCCTCCAAATTTTAAGTGCAAAGACAAAAGCTGCCAACTCTAGATCATGAGTAGGATAATTCCTCTCATATTCCTTGAGTTGTCTTGATACATAGGCTATGACTTTTCTATGTTGCATGAGAACGCATCCCAACCCTTTGCTCGAAGCATCACTGTAGATGACAAATCCCTCCGAGCCAGATGGTATTGTTAGAACAGGTGCTGAAATGAGTCTCCTCTTGAGTTCTTGAAAACTCTTCTCACATTCTTCGCTCCAACCGAACTTTGTATCTTTCCGAGTCAGTTGACTTAGTGGAATAGCGATTCGAGAAAATCCTTCCACGAATCTCCGATAATAACCAGCTAAACCGAGAAAGCTACGTACTTCGGTTACTGATTTAGGTTGCTCCCAACTTTGAATAGCTTCAATCTTTGTTGGGTCAACAGATATTCCACGACTTGATACTACGTGCCCAAGGAATGCTACCTCCTCCAGCCAGAACTCATATTTCTTCAACTTGGCATAAAGCTTGTATTCACGAAGCTTTTGGAGTACCAGCCTCAAGTGTTGCTCATGATCTTCACGACTTTTGGAATAAATAAGGATGCCATCAATAAAGACGAGAACAAAGTGATCCAAATATTCCTTGAATACCCGGTTCATCATATCCATGAAGGCAGCAGGAGCATTGGTCAATCCAAATGACATGACTAGGAATTCATAATGCCCGTACCGAGTTCTGAAAGCCGTCTTTAGAATATGCTCAGTTCTAACCTTCAGCTGATGATATCCAGAACGAAGATCGATCTTTGAAAAGAATTGTGATCCTTGCAACTGGTCAAACAGGTCATCAATACATGGCAATGGGTACCTGTTTTTGATGGTGACATGATTCAACTCCCGATAATCAATACAAAATTGCATACTTCCATCTTTCTTCTTCACGAATAGAACAGGAGCACCCCAAGGAGAAGTACTAGGACGAATAAAGCCAATGTCTAACAATTCTTGTAGTTGGATCTTTAACTCCTGAAGTTCAGTAGGAGCCATTCGATATGGGGCTTTGGAAATGGGTTTTGTACCGGGTTCAAGGTCGATACAAAATTCAATTTCATGCTCTAGGGGGTAGGCCAGGAAGTTCTTCAGGGAATACGTCAGGGAATTTATTAACAATAGAAATATCATTCAAAACTGACGTATTTTTGTTTAGATCCGTGACATGAGCTAAGAAAGCTTGACATCCGTTTTTCAATAAACGAATAGCTTTATGGCTTGAGATGACAGCGATTGATTTTAATGGTTTGGTTGCTTGAATTCGCATAATAGGTCGATTAGGAATATGAAAGCTAACAACCTTACGAAAACAATCAATTTTTGCATGATGAGTAGTTAACCAATCAATCCCTAGAATCACGTCAAATGAAAATATTTTTAATGAAATAAGATCGACAGGTAATGTGTGGGTACCAACTTGAACCAAACAAGACTTATAAACCGTGGATGTAATGAAGGTTTCTCCCAATGGAGTTTCAACAGATAAGTCAAAGTCTAATTTCTCCAGAGTCAAATTTAATCGATGAGCGCAAGTAGGATAAATAAAAGAATAGGTAGAACCGGTATCAAATAAAGTATAGACTTCGTTAGAGTTTATGGTAAGCTTACCCGTGATGACCTCATTCGGGTTCCTTGCTTTCTGGGAGGTCACAACAAACGCTCTCCCTTGCACTACCGATTTTGACTTTTCTGGGACGGCCTTTGGTGCCTCCATCCTAGCTGAACTTATTTTTGGTAAACGACAAAATCGAGCTAAATGACCTTCTCTTCCATAATTATAACATGCTTTAGACGGCATCACGCTGTTTGGACTGATGTGCCCCTCCCCTCCGCATTTGAAACATATGATAGGTGGTCGTTCTCCTTCCTTAACAATGGGTGCTGGTGCTGACGTCTTTCCATCATTGTTGAATCTCCTCTTCTTAAAATGACCATTCTTATTATTTTGGCCCTGATTACCACCGAAGTGGTTACCATTTCTGGCCTGTTGATTCCCTCCATGCTTGTTGTCACCGCTTCGATGACTGCTCTCACTGGTATTATCATTTTGCCGACTGCTCTCTTTTGGTTGCGTTGACTCGTTATCGCGCTCCACTAACTGAGCCCTATTCACAACATCTGAATACAAACACAGTTTATGAGAAATAAGATGTTGACGTATCTCAGGTTTCAAACCTCGCAAAAACATTTGCGTCATTCGCTCTTTATTATCCACCAAGTGAGACGCAAACCGGGACAACTCAGCAAATTTAGCCTCATATTGCGACACGGTCATATTATTTTGCTCCAATTTGATGAACTCCACCTCCTTCATGTGTCGAACACTTTCGGGAAAGTATTTGTCATTGAACAACTCTTGAAACTTCTCCCAAGACATCTTCAGTGCGGCAGATTGAGTACGCTTAATCGATTCTCACTAGTAATTTGCCTCTCCTCGCAACATAAAGGTGGCGAAGGGAACCTTTTGCTCCTCGGAGCATCCCAAGACATCAAATATCTTGGTGATCTGCTTTATCCATGTTTCTGCTATAAGTGATTTTGGCTCTCCCTTAAACTCCGGTGGTCCCAGCTCCACTATTTAGCGGTGACCGTTCGAGAGTTTTTAGTGTTTCCACCTACATTTTGAACAGGAGCCGCTCTCGCCTGCTGTTGCATGAACTGCATAAAGCTTCTAAACATTCCATCATTCATCATTTGGTCAGTATTGTTGTTTGCATGAGGATTGTCGCCTTCCTGATGCACATTATCCCGATTATTGATATGTGGTGAATCAACAGTCGCCTGTGCTCCATTGCTATTCTCAACATTCTCGGATGCCATTTTCAGATACTGCCACAAAACAAAAGTTAATTGATATGTCATATATTATCCTTATATTCTGACCGACCAATTAAATACCATGCAAATAAACTTAGGTAGGTTATACTAGCGAAGGAATTCCCCGTCTCTTCCCTCCTAGTTCTATTCTCACATCTTAGCCAGGGATCATATCCCTAAGCTTTGATACCAACTGTGACGCCCCCAAAATTAGGTATACATCACCCATCTTGGGTCGTCAGATACATGGTACAGAATACAAATACAACTTACTAATACAACTGTCGTGTACAATACAACAAAACATAACTGTGAGTTTGAATATAATTATTGTCTACTAGAGACTATACAAACTCAAAAGGAGTCCTCATTACAATTATTGTCACACTATTTAACAGAATAGTGAGGACTACTAATACTATCATCTGGTTCATCACTCCGTTCCCCGACTCGTCCCAGCTATATTCTCATTTCCTGAAGAGAACAGTGAAAGAAAGGGTGAGCTCAACTAGCCAGTAAGAAATATTATGACTAAGATAATGCAGAATAAATTATCATTAGCCTTCAACAGTGTTAAACTAATAAAATATAACGAACATCAACTTTAACTACAGCGGAACAAGCAATCCATTAAAAGAGTCAAGTAGAAAATAAAATATACTATATTTTATGATTTAAAAGGTTTTTCAACACTGTTATCGCTGGGACTCAGCTTAATAAAATAATCCACATCATCGAATCACCCCTGCACTACGGCTAACGATATTCGTGTATTCATTAATGGTCATGATCATGCCAACAACAGTCCATCAATGCATTACGGGCCAATGAGGACTTTTACCACATCATTTGTAACATTACTGTCATGATTATACCGAATAATCCCTGGTCATAATCATACCAAGTCCATCTATGCACTACAGGCCACAGATGACTTTCAACATTTTATAAATATGAGGATGATGACAATGATATAAGAATTCAATAAAACAAGTTCAAGAATTAATTTATCCAAGAAATAACAACGTCCAAATTGTCAACATGATACTGTTTTGTGGAGTAAAATTCAAGAATGCTTAGAATAATATTTTCATAAAAAGATACTGGATGAAACGCAATTATCAATGATATTCCACTAATTTCATGGAATATAGAAGTTAAAATTTAACTAACTGAGTATAACAAAGAATGGAATAACAAAAGAAATCACCCGGCATGCGATAGACCGCACAGACATGTTATTCTAACAGAATAATAAATAATGGAACCAGGACCGGCGTAAACGCACAAACAGGATATTCCGACAGAATAATAAATAATGGAACCAGGTCCGGCGTAAACGCACGGACATGATATTCCGACAGAATAATAAATAATGGAACCAGGTCCGATGTAAAACACACAGACAGGATGTTCCAAAAGAATAATAACAAGACGAAATCAGGTCCGGTGGAAAACACACAGATAGGATGTTCCAACAGAATAATAATAAAAACGGAACCAGGTCCGGTGTAAAACACACAGACAGGATGTTCCAACAGAATAATAGAAGCATGTCACCAAGTATAGGGTAGATCGCGTATACATGTTATTCCAACAGAATAATAAGAAATGGAATAACAAAAGTTCTCTTCATGAATAAGAAAGAATAACACCCCTTACCGTTTAAAAAAAAACTGAAATAAGGAAGTAGTTAAGTAGCAGAATACTTTTCTTCTCTCTCTCTCTATAGTTTCTCTCTATAGTTTCTCTCTCTAGAGTTCAGTGAATTCGTAAGAAATAATGAAGGAATGAGCTGCTATTTATAAAAAAATGGAATGCATAGTAACTAATCCATGAACGGTCCAGATTGATTACTTTAATCTGACGGTCCATATTTAAAGAAAAATCTTTTAAATAAAATATAATATATTCTATTTATAGAATAACTTTAATAAAGTATTCTGTTTTGTATAAAAAGATGTTTCTATTTTATTACGTTAATAATACGAATAAAACAAAACTTCATTATCGCCAAATAATTCATATTATTAACTGACAATAATTGAATCAAACTGAGTGACTTCTCACATAAGCATTAATAATCAATACCGTGTGCTACTATGCAACCACACGTATTACTGTACTTTTACTACCGAGTAGTTCAACAGTATCAATGGTAAAACTTCCGCCGTTATTTTTAATAAAAAAATTTTATCGTTTTCTCTATCCGACAATAATTTCGTTGTGGGGTCCACCAATGATTGTGCCATTGTACGAATATTCCCTGTTAAAACGAATATTCCCCGACCAATCGAATATTATATAACAACTAGCGTACTTTGCAAAATTTATAAATATTACTCACAACTATAACATTATATCAAATTAACTCCATAATATTCAAAAATGATATTTATAGAAAATTCATCTTTATTTATTAAAGTTGGGGTCTTACATTTATAAATTAAACCACCTCGTCGAATAGAGACACTTCAAATGTAACAGTAACACCAGGCCTTTCCTGTTGGACATAAATTTGTGGACCTAAACTGTTTAAACATTTCAAGAATAATATTAAGCAAACACTAGTTGGGGATTTATTAATTTGAATGAATGGAATAAGTATGTAATGAATTGCAGGATCAAATATAACCTTTCAGCAATCTCAGGTGTTTTACTAATTAACAAGGGAAAGAGCAAATAATGAATTAGCAGGAGCCGCTTACTGAGCCAGTATAGTATCAACATTTTGGCATTTTTTGTAATATTCCAAAAACCCTTGTAATAAATTTTGTGAATATAAATGTAAATATTGTTGAAGTCTAAATTTTATTGAAAAATATTTGTAAAATGTTTATAAATACATATATTATTTGAGTAAATTTAACAAAGGGGAAGTATCTAGAAAATGTAACACTTTAAAAATCACATAGTCATATACTAAATAAAATACAAGTATACATAAATAAATATAATTCAAGTATACTTACATATGTATAACTAACACAAGTATACATTCATAAAAATAATACAAGTATGCTTATAATTAATCTAAGTATATATACATGTATAAATCACATGTACAATACATACACGTGTAAATACCAAGATATTTTGTGGAAAAATTTGCCAACTTTGGGCTATAAATACCACACCTTTTTCCTTCTCCTTTTTTTTCATCCAACATAAATAAAAGCTACAAGAGAGAAAGAGAGAGAGAGAGAGGCATTCGGACAGAGCTTAGAGGGAGGATAGAAAGTGAGAAAAAAATTCCAACCAAGAAGGAGAAACAAGAGGATCCAAGCAAGGAGAGGCAATCACACACACACACTAAGTATAAACCCTAATTTTTTAAATCTTAAAAATCTTTCTTAGATGAAAGTAATTAGATTTTATGTATACTTGATATCGAACATATATATGTTAAAATACCATGGATCATGGAGGAAAAAACAAGAAAGAGATACAAACTAGTTAAAGAAAACCTTAAAATGGTTTCTATAAATATTTTATGAAGTAACTACGTGTGTACATGAGTTTGTTCATTCTAGGGTAGTTAATAACATGTTGGAGTATGATAACATAAACTATGACAAACGAAATCAAATATTTGTAAGAAACAAAAATTAAACAAGTTAAGAAAATTTTGAGCGTATAGAGTAAAAATCCTAAAATAAAGGCTGATTTTGTAACGAACTGTACTTTTAGTGTATTTTGGATTTTTGAGTAAAGTTTGTTGGAGAAGATAGATCATACTTTAATTAAAATTCTGTACGGGTTTCAGGTCAAAATTCCATGTAAATTATTTTTGGTGAATTTTTTAGTAAAATAGGGCAGGCTAGACAACTCTCTGACCTAGTTTTTAAAAAGACAATTTTGAACTGATGGACAATTAAGGAAATAAAATCCGAGCTTCTGGGGAATGAAATTTGAAAGTATAAAATTTATTTTGACCCAAGAATGAACATAAACGGACTTGTAATGAAAGAAATATGACTAAATTAAAATCAAGATTTTAAAAATTAAAATAGTCATAACTTGAGTTCTGTAACTCATATTAGGATAAAATTTTGGGTAGAAGTATATTTTGATGTAATTAAGATACTTTCAAAAATTTTTAATTTTGGACTTAATTTTGAATTTTAAAGAATTTCACAAATTTGGACAGAAATGGGCTTAAAATAAATAGTGAATGTTGGGGAAAAAAATTAACTAAATTATAATTATCTAGATGGAACCAGAAGGAGGAAAAATAATAAACAGTTAAGGTGGTTTAATGGAGAAAGTAAAGTGTAAAAACTTATGAAAAATTAATTAAAATGAAATCGAAAAATGAGTAATATATTTTACCGGCTAAAATCCGTCAAAAGGCACGTAAGAGGGTATATGAGTAATAAATAATTATTGTAATGAGCTTATTATGGTGTAAAACGTACTCGATGATAAATTAGCGGTACCCGAAAATACCGAAACGGAGTTACAGATAGTTACTGACAATAACAAATAATTAAATAAATCCTTTTGGATGGTGTAGGTTACTATTCTGAGTCAGAAAATATCCTACTCGAGGAAAGTACGTCCACAACAAGTAAGTTCCCACACTCCCGTGCATTTGAACTTTGCTCATTATTAAAACTATAAATTTTTCTGAAAAGCTTATTGGACCGTCTATGAAGGAGTTTATGCCATTTGTTTGGCTCAACTTCGTTTTTATCTTTCTATCAATTTATTAAACTATTTATGATTCTTTGATTATATGTTAATCCAATCCAAATTGCTTAGGTGTGGATCCTGAGGTTATAACTGAGTATGAACCCACCCTATAAATAGGGGTATTTTGTTATGGCCGGGTAACCGACATTACCACGTTGTGTAAATAAAACGTGATTAAACAAAATAACAATTACACAACCCATGCCAACACTAGCATAATTAAACTGTAAGACCTCAACTTTTTATAAATAAAATTGAATTTCCTCAATTTATTATTTTGAAATAGTAAGGGATTGATTTGATTAATGTGGTTAGTTATGGGTAAAATACGCAAATATTTTAAATAAGCAAGTGGCTATAAAATATTCATTTTTGTCGGGGAATATTCGTTTGGTCGTGGAATATTCTTTCTGTCAAAAAATATTCGTACGATGGCACATCCATTTGTGGGCCCCATAACGAAAAACTGTCGGATGAAGAAAATGACAAGTTTGAGTTTTCATAAATAACGGCGCAGTTGTTACCGTTAACACTGTTGAAATACTCGGTGGTTAAAATACAGTAATACGCGGTGTTGCACAGTAGCACACGGTATTGCACAATAATTCTAATTATTGATTCTTATGTAAGAAGGCACTAGTCAATAATTGTTACAGTAATTACTGTTTAATATTTTATTGATTCAATAATTGCTACGTTGATATTTTATATTATTGTTGTTTCAATAATTGTCACTGCACAATATTTCTCATTATCAGATCAATAATTTATATTATTTAAATAATATTATTAGATAGCATTATTGACAATGTCTAAGGAAGTTCTGTCTATGAAAGGGGTTTGGTCACCTAATTGCGCGCTAGTAAGGAGAAATTCTTATCGAAAAGCCCCCTCTTTCCTAGAATCGACCTGGTTGTCATTATTGTGATTCTGTAATATTATTTGTGAATAATTAATTATTAATTTATATGATAAGAAAATATTTATTTTATGTGAATATAAATGAAGGAATTAATGCTGATGTATTTTATCAATATTTTGTCGAAATGGATGTATTAAAAATCATCCGTATGTGAATTTCGGTCATTTTCTGTTTGGAATTTAGAAAAACTTTCTTCTACAAAGTTGTAAAGAATTAAAATTCCTATGGAATAGACATAAGATTCGAAATTTTTTGATAAAATTATGAATTATTGAAGTTCCGGAATAATTAATTTTTAGAGTTAAAAATATTTTTTTTAAGAAAAATATTTTTTGTGAGGTGGGCCCCACTTGTGGAGTGCTAAGATTGTGATGTGGTGTGCGTAAGAAAAAAATAAATTTAATAATATTTTATTAAATTTTTTATTTTAGCGTTCTAAGCATTTTCCTATAAATAGGGTGCTTAGGTTAGAATTGAAAATCACACCAGAATTTAAAGTTTTCTATCTCTATAATATCGAGCGTATTTTTGTGAGTATTTAGTTACTTTGTGTGTTGCTATACGGTACAAGTTTTCTTCAACATTATATCCGATATTCCAGTCAGAAGTACCATTTTTTTGTGGTAAAGAATGTTATTTTTTTCATAAATGATGTTATTTATTTTGATATCATTATACCGAAATATTGACATGAATTTTATTGTAAAATTTTTACCTTTTTATGTCGCGGTTACTATTCACGTATACGACACTATTTACGAATACGGTACTATTCACGAGTACTATTCACGAAGTATGATTTTTTTTGTAAAATTTTTACCTTTTCATGTCGAGGTTATTATTCACGTATACGGCACTATTCACGAATACAGTACTATTTTCAAGTACTATTAACAAAGTATGAGTTTTCTTATGAAATTTTTATCTTTTTGTGTCGTGGTTACTATTCACGTATACAACACTAGTCACGTATACGACACTATTCACAAATACGACACTATTCACAGAAAAATTAAGTTTTTTTTGCCCAAGTTGTCTATTATGGTTACTATCTTTGATTGTATCCATATTTTGATCTTCATTCTTGAATTTTGCTCCACAATTGATTATTATGGAGTATTTTTGAACTTGAATAAATTGATTTACAAATCCCTAATCTTTGTTCTTTTATCTCATTGGGTTTGTTTTCTTTAAAATATGTTTTATCATCCTCAATCCTAAATGGTGATATAACTGAATATCTTTGGTTATAGTGCAAAGATAAATGATTACTTGATGAATATCTTTGGCCCGTAATGTAAAAATAGACAAGTATTGAGATGAACATGACCAACTGGTTATACGAATGAATATCTTTGGTCCGTAGTGCAAAGATGAATATTTGATTCAAGATATATATTGATTGATGTTACAGGAATAAAATATTGATGATGGACTTTTAAATCATAGAAGATAGTAGACTTCATTCTCTACTTAACTCTTCTAATGAATTATTATTTTCGCTGCAAATATTGATCTAAAACTTGTGGTTCATTATATTTTATCTGATTTATTGAAGGCTAACGATAATTTATTTTTCATTTTCTTAGTCATAATATTTTTTTACTGGGCTAGTTGAGCTCATCATTTTCTTTTTTGTTCCATTTGTCTTCTCAGGAGGCGAGAATATAACGGGAACTAGTTGGGGTGTGGAGTGATGTTTCAAGGCAGTTGTTTTAGCAGTCATCACTATTTTGTAAAATAGTGTATCAATAATTGTAATGAGGACTTATTTGAGTTTGGATATTGTCTAAAAGATAATATTTGTATTTAAACTCACAGCATATGTGTTGTCATATTTTGCACGACAATTGTAATAATGAAGTTATAGTTATTTTCTGTACCATGTATTTGACGACTCAGAATGATTTGTGTGGTCCTATTTTGGGGATAGATATGGGCGATGGGCTACCACAAGTTTCAGCCTATATTGGCAATTCAAATTATGACAAAGTTTAATTCAAAGAGTATTTCATGACCAAACTAGTTCAATTCAAAGATGACAACCATTAAAACTAATTTGAAAAGGGTTGCGTGAACGCAGGCCCTTGCTGCCACAAATTATAACATAGGCTCCACCACTTGGGTAGACCTTAGGATAAAAACCGTCCAAAGTGTAATGGAGGACCTTAACCTAGGCAATGGATCTTCTTGATTACCCATTCACCCCATCCAGGTAAGTAAATTGTAAATGAGGATACACATTGTACTTAAACCCTTATGACCATACTCTTGATCAATGGTCAGTCAATGTGGGACTTACAATAAGAATAATGCAAATTGATCGCCATATATTATATTATTTTTCACTAACTTATGACTCAAATTGTGATGACCCGAGAAATCGAATGACCTTGTAATAGGTTTTAATGTGAATATCTAATAAAATAATTTTTTTTTGATATTATTATATGTTATGTGATTTAGGTCGATTAATGATTTAGTTTACGTATTATATGATTATGTATGAGTGTTGGGACTTTTTGGCAAAAAATAATTTTTTTTAAGAAAAACGCTAAAACACTATTCATAAAACGCAAAAACGCTAATAAATGTACTTTTTCGAAAATTTTAGAATTACGTCATAGCGTTTATTTGAGTAGTGGAGATGAAATCTGTAATAAATGTTTTTTTCGGGAAAAAGCCGTAAAAACATTATTTACACTATAAACGCAACTTCGTTTTATCGATTTTTCGAAGGGCGACATAGCGTTTATTCAGAAAATGCGGAATGGTGCCAAAATCGGATTTTTGAAAATAAAATCTTGATTTTTCAGCTAACCAAGCAGTTTACGAAAAACGTAACCGAAAAAGTTTAAAATTTTAACTAAAAAAATGAGAAAACAAAATTAATTTTGGTGTAACTAATCCTAAGATTTAAATGGTTTGGTTAGGAATTAAAAAGGATTAGGTTAATGAGCTAGTTAATTTACTAGCCTAAATATTAATTTAATTAATTGAGCACAAATATAGAATTATTTGTGGCCCAAAGCAAGCTATAATAAAAGTGGTGGACTAGCCTATGGGAAACCCAAACTAATTAATAAAAGGAGCCCAAACCAAGCCCAATTGAGAAAGTCAAAGTTTGGTCCAAGTATTGGAAGATTAGATGATAAAAGAAAGAAAAAAAATGGTGGGCAAAAGGAGGTGGACACCCATCTATGTAAGGTGAGGGAAAGAGAAGTGAGTCATATAAGTAGTGACTAAGCATTAGAGCAAAAGAATAAGAGTGCATCTATCTTGTGTTTGTAAATTAGCATGTAATTTAATGAGAAACTAAAGAGGCTGAAAGACATGTGGAGGGCCATGTGTCATATATGGGTACTATAGCACATGTGATTAAAAGAAGCTAAAAAGGAGAAGGGAAAGGGGGAGGCACAGTTCGTATTAGGAAGGGACAAAGTGGGATGACAACTTACCATTTATAGTAAGCTTTAATCTTGCCAAGATAAAGCCTTTGTCCACCCTTATCTTTCCTTAGCTGATATCTACCCTTTTATGTCCCTTAAGTTAGTTTAATTAAAGTTATATTAAATTAACAAGAGAATGGTTAGGTTGGTTGTAGGAGGATTCACTTAATCATCCCACACATAGCCACTTTTCTTCATCTCATTTCATTTGAGAGAAAAGAAAACAAGAGAGGGAGAGAGAGAGAGAGAGAGAAAGAGAGAGAGAGAGAGAAACCCACATATGAGAGAAGGAGCAAAGAGAAGAGAATCAATCATCTAGCAAGCTCTAGCAAGAAGGAAGAAGGACCAAAAGGTAGCACTTGGAACTCTAATCTTCATCATCTTCTTTAAAGCTTTTTATTTAACTTGTTAGATGTGTGATGGGTGGTGGTGGTTGTTGTTGTTTATGGGGATCATGATGAATCTGAAAGTGATAAGGAGGGTATGATGATGATTGTATGATTAAACCATATAATGATGCAAGAAAATGAACCTAAGCATAAAGGATGGAAAATCTTAATAGTGGACTGTTATTTAAACTTAAATTAATAATTGACCAAAGCTTGAAATGAAAATTCGGAAAGATAGGTTTGCACTTCCATCAGTTAGGAAGGTGACCCAATTAGAACGAAAGGAAAATCCGTTGTAACGGAGTTATGACGGAATTTCTAGTAAAGTATGTAAATAGATAAGAAAAATAGTTTGTGCATTGACTTTTGAGTCAATTTTCTAGGTAGTTAAAGCTTCTGGAAATTGGTTATTTTCTGAGGAGTTTTGTAGTTTGTAGTATAAGGAAGTCGTACACTCAAGAACGGACTCATTCCAAAAACGGAGGGCCGAGTTATGACGTTGCAAAGTAGGTGCAACGATAACGGAAAACTGCATGTTTTCACTTCAGGAGACGGGGAGTTTTGTACTAAACCAAACACTCCGCGACCACCGTTTAACCTATCTGGATTGATAGACAAGGGGTTTTGAACTAAAGCAGACAACTCAAAGTAGATAGGTCAAGTTGTCTGCTTTATACCTATAACGAAAAATGAAAAATAAAAGTTGGGAGTATTGATTAAATCATAAAATGCGAACCATAAGAGATGAAATGGAATTAATAAAGTCATAGAAGGACTTTAATATGTAAGTCTAAATTATGATTTAGGCCAAGTGGAAAGTAAACAAAAGTGTGTTGGTTTCAAAAAGTCGAGTAATCGGGTAACGTTATACTACGTTGTACTGAGCTATATAAGATGTAAGTATCATGAGACTTTCTAATTAAAGTCTAAACTATGAACGGAGTAAAAAGAGAAATATACTGGAGTGTATAAAGTTAAGTACGTTGTGTCGAGTTATAAAACTCGAACATCGTGAATAATGAAATAAGCTAAGATAAACAACCAATATTTGGGTTCAATACTTGACTAATTGATATGTTTGAACTTAATGATATATATATATATATATATATATATATATATATATATATATATATATATATAGGTCGTTTGAAGATCAATATAGCGTAAGTTGTAAAGCAGTGCTTAAGATAAGTTTCCTAAACTTACTCGAATTTTATTGAGCAAGTTTCTAACTCTTATTTAATTGTTGATATTAAGCAAGTTTCTTAACTTCATTCAAAATGTTGAATTGAATACAAGTTTCATGTATTTATGCAAAGATGTTATATTTGTACAAGGTGTTTAGCTATGAATTGTTCTGTTATTGAACTACATAAGTTGTTACAATTCTGTTGATGCATGAGTTGAGAAACAAAGTGTTATTTATTGGGAAACACCACCGGTTAAAAGTTAACTAATTTGGTGGAATGTGCTAGACCAAGGCTATAGTGCAAAGCCAAGGAGACACTTGAGAGGCCCAAAAGCAAGCTACTGTGATTGACTCTCCCCCTAAAAAATAAATTTAATATCATGTGAGTCAATAACCCACATATCAAATATTAAACTAATAAAAATAGATATTACATTTGATCTTAATCAAAAGGCCGAGAAAGGTACGTCTTAAATCAATGATTAGCTTCACATTTTAAGGCTTAGATTAATTTCTTATAGATCATAACTAGTCGTTATGGGTCTTAACCTTCCTTCCTTCTTGCCTCTCCCAACTTACAGACCTGCATTTACTATTCAAAATGCCTTGCTGGCCTAATATTCCTTCAGTTATGTTTATCAAAATGTCCTGCAACAGATTTGTTTAGTCACAAATTATAATGTCTTATTAGGTGCATATGTAATGAAGGATGAAACATGGAGCATAAAAAATGTCTAATTTGGTAAAAACATGATATCCTCGTATGAGCCTATAGAACAGATCTGTTTAAAGTAAGGTTGTGAATTGCATAATTGAGTTGGGGCTATAAATAATGTATTCTTTTTATGCATTCTGTCCATGTGGGAATCTGCTGCGCTTATGGGACATCTCTTCTAGGTGGGGTTGCTTTTGTAATGATCTTAGAATAACCAGCCAAAAACTTTTGTGTTATGGATTATGCGCTTATGCATTATTGGTGTTGTGCTAACTTCAGCTGATGCAATTTCTCAAAAGCCATTAACTTCAAGTATAAAGGTTTTGCTTGAAATAGCACAACTTTTCATCTGGAGCATTCCTTTGTCCTCTCAACTAGTTTATGCCAAGTCCCAAAAATCCAAATTTTCAAAAACTGCTACGGTTTGTGTAAAATGCAATATTTTATCATTACTACAAAGTAATGATATATTGAGAATAGAGAGAGAAGAGATGAGAGAGAGCAAGTAGTGAGAAGGAGAGGTGGGAAACTAGGAATTAAGTGTGGGAATGAGGTGTGAGAATAATATTGGAATATGTTTTGGAATATTTCATTTTGACTAATTATACACCATACTACATGTGGCCCGCCTATTCTTGCATAATTTTGACACGTGATTGTTTTATCGGTATTATACATTATAGATGAAGGTAGAATAATTAAGCAAAATAATTGATATGTTTGTATTTATTAACATATACTTTTTACTCATTAATATGTTTTTTTATTCTTTATATTTATTAACATATTCTTTCATGTATTTAATATGAGTTTTATTCTTTGTGATATTTTTTATTCATTGGTATTATTAATATATATTTTTATTCTTTTTCTAACTTAAAATTTTTCCTTTCAATTTATTTGTTATGTAATAGAGTTCTATTATCGTTGGTCTTTACTAAAAAAAATCATGTTTCTCATATAAAATGTATGATTTTGTACCTCATATTATTATATAAAATATTTATTTAAAATTTAAACATAATAATCCGATGTAATGACTCAGAAAATCCTATGTAATATTCAATTAATATAATGTCAAATTTTACATATAATTTTTTTTTATGATACTTCTTATTGTGACAAAATTTTATTTACTAAGTATCCTAGATTGTGAATGGTAAATAAAGAGATGATGATATATACATTAATATAATGATATATAAACATCAAGAATGAAAAGGAAAGCCAACATGGCTTAGTTATGAAATATTCTTGACATGAAGCTACATTTGTGTATTGGGAATAATTATACTGTGAAATAATTTATTTCATTGAAAAAATATGATTTGGTGATAAATAAAGTTAATAGTATTCTACCAAGAATTATTAAAAATATATGGAATCACTAATTTGAGGATGTGAGTGCTATTTTGTTAGCCTAATCAAAATTGGGTAAATAAGAGATAATGAATAGTTATAGTCCACATTTTTAAATATGGGACTCCCTTAATTTGCTATGTAGGCTTGCCAATTATTTTGGGTCTATTGCTTATTTACATGTTGTGAGCCCAAATTAAATCTAATCCTTGCCTTATGTCTTGGCCTATCCGACAGACCACTTGAAGTTTAAACTAGAGGGGCTGTTTAGCCCAAATGAAATAAATAGGAAGGGAGTACATGTTAGTTGGGCTAGTTGAATTGGTTAGATAACTAGTAAGTTATACAGAGTCTAAGTTAGTTCTTAACTGGTAGTTAGTTCAGTTAACAGTAGCTAGCATGTGAGATAGGCTTGCAGAGGATAAGGCATAGCAAGTAAGCTAAGGTCTGCTAGGGTGGCTGTGAAGGGACTATGTGAGCTAGACTAGGAATGATGGTTGTGTAGGGCCAATTAGAGGTGATATAATTAACAGTAGAAGAAGCTAAGCTCAGCTATAAAAGGCCAAGCTCATTGCCTAAAACCAATTAGCTTCATCACTTAGTAGAGTCCAAAAGAAATAGCAGTAACAGTCATATAGAGTGAGAGCGGAAGAGTTACGGCTGAGAGGGAAAAGGAAACTGAGCAGCTCAACCAACTTGTAACCTTCGAATCAACAAGGTAAGCCAATTCTGGCCCCCCAATCCTTTTTCCAGTCGTTCCTATTTCTCTAATTGGTAGCAACTGAACTGTTAGTGACTAAGTAGCATGAATGGCTGTTATATTGGAATTAATACAATATAATGACTGTTTTAATGTTATTAGAACTGCTGTGATTGGGACAGTTTAGTATGGTCCTATGCTTCTTGTTGTTTTAAGCCATAAGGCTGGGGTCAATAAGCTAAGAATTATGTATTAAGTGCAAGTATATAAATTGCCCTCTATATGTTTGATAAATTGCCAAGCTAAGGGCTGATTTTGTAATTAACTTTGAATATTAACTATGATTTAGAGTCCAAACTAGTATCAAATTACTTATATAAGTATACTTTATGCTTGACCTTAACATGTCTCAAAATAACTGACAATCTAAGATAGATAAACACTTGGACAAAGCAAGTAAGAATGGACTAAAATAGTAAGCTCCCTTATGACTGTTATTAGAAGCTTTTCTTATGATAATTATGAATTGTTTCTATTATAATTACTATGTTACAACTGGGGATAACTACCTCAAGCTTTAAAAGCTAATCATGATGACACATTAAAGCCTCATTTTAATTATGTTAATGTCTAAGAGGGTTGGATATGGACTGTCTATGTAGGAGCTAAGGTAGACCATTCGGATGAAAGACATACCTACTAGATATTATGTAAATAACCAATTTCGGTTTACTTGTTGCTTAATCATGTTATCTTGGTAACTAGATTTTTCCAAATCATGCTTCCTTGTATTAATTTGAAGCCTATGAGGGGTTGTTTTGGAACTAAAGCTAGAAGCCTTGTATGCAGGCTCTTTAAGGCATGAACTTATATTATATAACATGGACATGATGTGATAATCCTTGTGTTGAAAATTTAAAAACTGTTTTGATGATTTAGTGCTGAACTTTGCCTAAAAGGCCTGGAATAAGCATGAATGACTGTTAGAAGGACCTTAGTAGCTATACTAACTGTTAGTGTATTAAATTGACTGATATGCTATTGTGCTATACTGTTATGGACTGTGCCAGTAAGCCTACTGTTGCGACTGGAAGTGTATTGTTAATAAGGTTGAAAGTAAGAAAATTAGTAAGCTAACTAAGGTATAAACTAGATAGTTGTCCATTACTTGAGTGTGCACATATTTGATTGTGTATTTAACTGTTATATGCTAAATTTAGGCACAAGAAGCTAGGTTGGGCTGTGGAGTAATAAGGGGAAGAATATGAGTTTACAATGTAAACCTATAGCTATGAAAAGAATGTTTTAAAACTGTGCACATAAGGTGCTTGCTAGAATGCTCCCATGAACTGTTTTTATCTAAAACCAAAACTTTGATAGAATTAAAACTTGGGGATTGATTCCTGTATTTCATGTGATAATAATTAGTAAGTTTAAATATATTAGAGTGAAACGAAATTCAAATTCAAGCTAATGTAAAAAAATCAAAAAAATGGGATATCAAGGCAACTTTGAGTGCTGAGTTGGGCTGCCTAGCAAGCTTGAAATAAAGGATTTATAATTTCAAGATATACTATCTTATGCTATATATATATTTAATAAGGGAGGTAAATCATCAAATGGTTAGAAGCATGAGATTAAGGAAAAAATAGCCATAATAGGCACATAGCTGCTGCCTATGGCAGCAGCAAAAACAGGGATATGGTTTAAGTGAGAGCTTGTTTTAAGTTTTCAATTGACAAGCTTAGTAGGTTAAATAACTTAGTTAGTATGTTATTCAAGTTGGTAATTAAATAACCTACATTATCTCCAAAAATGTAGTATATTAAATACAGGTTAAAATTTGGTTGAAGGTTAGAACATAGTAGCAGCAGTCATGTGTATCAGTAGAGGCTCTCTTTGAGCTTTAACATTAAACTACTAAATATGGTGGTGTATTACTTCTCTGCAATACAAACATAAATGACTCATGTAATGTAAGACCCCAAATTTTACGAAATGAAAGTATTCAATTTTCTAATAATTGTTATTCTATTTAGTAAATGGATAAATTGATAAAAGGTTAAAGCTAAGGGTGATATTTAAAAATTTTGCAAAGTAAGCAAGTTAATATAAAATATTCATTATATCGGGGAATATTTGTTTTAACAGGGAATATTCGTACGACAGCACAATCATTGGTACACCCCACAACGAAGGTATTGTCGTAGTTAGAAAACGACTGAAATATTTTTAAATTGTTGAACTACCCTGTAGCAAAAGAACAGTAATACGCGTGGTTGCATAGTAGCACACGGTATTGATTATTGATGCTTACGTGAGAAGTCACTCAGTTATATTCAATTATTGCTACAGTAATTGCTGCATAATATCTCTCATATTATTGATTCAATTATTGTCACAGTATCATCTGCATAATATTTATTATTATTAAATCAATAATTTAGACGACAAAAGTTATTCATATTATTATTTGCAATATTGACGATGTCTAGAAAGTTCTGTTGAGGAGAGGTTTGGTCACCTAATTGCGCGCCAATAGGGAGAAATCCTTATTGAAAAGCCCCCTCTTTCCTAGGAATGATCTGGTTATTAAATATTGTGAGTTATAATATTAATGATGAATAAATTTGAGTTGATTAAAGATGAAATTAATATTTTTATTGTGTTGGGATTATTTGTGTTAGTAAAAATCGACATTTATTTCGATAATAATTGATGTCTGGAAGTTATATTGACCAATCGGGTAATTAATCGGATAAATAAGCAATTAATTATTTTTAATTCACATGCTTATAACTATTTGTTCACATGTATGTACTATTGATTCACATGCATGCACTATTAGGGGAGTTGGTGCAAAATTGACAATACTTGCATGACTAAATTAAAAATAGAGGTATAAATAAAGGTACTATATTGTAATTATTTTTTTCACATGTATAGAACTATTGATTCACATGATATACTATTAGGGGAGGTGGTGCAAGTTTGATAATACTTGCAGGACTAAATTAAAAATGAAGGAAAAGATGAAGGTATTATACTGTAATATTTTAAGCCCCAAAACGTGCAATTATTAAAACTATATTTTCCTATAAATAGAAGCTTATTCTTTCTTCATTCTCATTAATTCACTAAGACTCACAAGACCAATTATAGAGAGAGAAGCTATAGAGAGAAAGAAGAAGAGAAGTCTGCTACTTCACTTCTCAAATATCCAGTCTTTTTATGTGGTAAGGGGTATTATTTCTTTCGTATTCGTAAGAGATATTATTTTGTTCAATATTCATAGGAATAATATTTTCTTCCATACTCTGTAGTATGTGAGTAATATTATTTCGTATCGTATTCCTGATTATACCCTCATTCTGTTAAAGTATTGCTTCTATACTCTATGAAATTAATAGAATATCCTTGATATTTGTGCTTCATCCAGTATCTTTTTATGGAAATATTATTCTGAGCATTCATGATAATTATTGATCTTTTCATGTCAGAATACTATTCACGAGTTACTATTCACTCGAATACTATTCACTCGGGTATTCGGGACACTTTTCTTGCCGAAATACTATTTACGAGTTACTATGCACGGGTTACTATTCACTCGAATATTTGGGATACTTTTCATGCTGGGGTACTATTCACAAGATACTATTCCCGAAGTATTATTCACATGGTACTATTCACGGGGTACTATTCACCCAAAAAATATATTTCTTTTCTGTCCAAATTATTTTTGATACATGAATATTATTCTTGAATGTTACTCCACAAAGCAGTATCATGTTGACAATTTGGATATTTTTAAATTCTAGATAAATTTAAAGTCTTTAATATTTATCCTTGATTTCGTTTGATTAATGCTTATATCATTGTCATCATCCTCATGTTTATATTGTGATAAAAGTCATCCGTGGCCTACGTGCATAGATGAACTGTTGATTGGTATGATTATGACCAGGGATTATTCGGTATAATCATGACCGTAATATTACAAATGATGTGGTATAAGTCCTCATTGGCCTGTAGTGCATTGATGAAAAGTTTTTGGTATGATCATGACCAGGGGTTCTCTTCGGCCAAAGGTGCAAAGATGAATTATTTTATGGCGTGATCATGACTGTTGATGAAAACACGAATATCTATGGCCCGTAGTGCATGGATAATTTGTGGTCGTGATACTAATGAATATCATTTGCCCGTAGTGCATGGATAACTCAGTGATGTGGACTATTTATTGAGCTGAGTCTCAACGATAAAATTGATGATAAACTCTTAAATCATCAAAGATAATAGATATCATGCTCTACTTGACTCTTCGAATGGATTGCTTGTTCCACTGCAGTTAAACTTGATGTTTATTCTATTTTATCAGTTTAATACTGTTGAAGGCTAATGATAATTTATTCTGCATTATCTTAGTCATAATATTTCTTACTGGGCTAGTTGAGCTCACCCTTTGTATTTATTGTTCTCTTCAGGAAATGAGAACACAACCCGAACTAGTCGGGGAACAGAGTGATGGTTCGAGATGGTACATTAGTAGTCCTCATTATTCTGTGAAATAGTGTGATAGTATTGAGGACTTATTTTGAGTTTGAATACTGTCTAGAAGACAATATTCATATTAAAAGTCACAACTCATGTTGTATATTTAAGTTTGTATTTGTATTCTGTACCATGTATTTGGTGACCCAAGATGGGTGATGTATACCTATTTTGGGGGCGTCACAGTTGGTATCAAGGCTTAGGGATATGATCCCTGGCTGAGATGTGAGACTAGAACTAGGAGGGGAGAGACGGGTAATTCCTTCGCTAGTATGACCTACCTAAACTTATTTGTTATTTAACTGGACGGTCAGAGTATAGGGAAAATATGTGGCATATCAATTAACCCTTATTTTATGACAGTAAAATGGCATTTTAAAATGTTGAGATAAGCAATGGAGCATAAGAGACCGTTGAGTCACCACAGATCAATAACCAGGATAATGTGCAGGAAAGCAACAATCCTCAGGTGAACAATAACACCGACCAGATGTTAAACGATGGGATGTTCAGAGGCTTTATGCAATTCATGCAACATCAGGCGAGAACGACTCATGTTCAAAATGTAGGTGGAAACACTGGCAACTCTCAGATGGTCACTGCTAAACAGTTTAAGGAGCTGGGACCACCGGAGTTTATTGGAGAGCCAAAATCACTTAAGGTAAAGATGTGGATAAAGCAGATCACCAAGATATTTGATGTCTTGGGATGCTCCGAGGAGCAAAAGGTTCCCTTTGCCACTTTTATGTTGCGAGGAGAGGCAGATTACTGGTGGGAATCTGTAAAGCGCACTGAACCTGCCGCACTGAAGATGTCTTGGGAGAAGTTCCAAGAACTGTTCAATGACAAGTACTTTTTCGAAAGTATTCGTCACATGTAGGAGGTAGAGTTCATCAAGCTGGAGTAGAATAATATGACCATGTCGCAGTACGAGGCTAAGTTTGTCGAGTTGTCCCGGTTTGCATCCCACCTGGTTGATAATGAGGAGAGAATGACGCGGTACGTCAATACCTAATTTCTCACAAACTGTGTTTATATTCAGATGTCATAAACAGGGCTCAGTTATTGGAGCGCGATAATGAGTCAACCCAACCAAGAGAAAGCAGCCGGTAAATCGATAATACCAATGGTAGCAGTCATCGAAGCGGTGACAACAAACGTGGAGGGAATCAATATGCCAAAAATGATAACCACTTCGGTAGTAATCATTGCCAGGATAATAGAAAAAGTGAGAAAAAGTGAGAACAACTTCAAGAAGAGAAGGTTCAATAATAATGGAAAGACAGCAGCACCTGTTTTCAAGGAAGAATAACGACCACCGGTCGTATGTTTCAAATGCAAACAGGAGGGACACATCCGTCCAAACTGTACGCAGCAATCCAAAGCGTGTTTCAATTGCGAAAGAGAGGGTCATCTAGCTCGATTTTATCGTGTAGTGAAGTCAAGTCCAGCTGGGATGGTGACGTCAAAGGATGTCTCAGACAAGTCAAAGCCGGTAGTTTAAGTGAGAACGTTTGTCGAGGAACCCGAACGAAGTTATCATGGGTAAGTTAATCATAAACGCTTATGAAGTCTATTCCTTATTCGATTCGGTTCTACCTACTCTTTTATTCCTCCTACTTGCGCTCAACGTTTAAATTTGACTCTGGAGAAATTAGACTTTGACTTATCTGTTGAAACTCTGTTGGGAGAAACCTTTATTACATCCACTGTTTATAAGTCTTGTTTGATTTAAATCGGTAACCGGACGTTACCTGTCTATCTTATCTCTTTGAAAATACTTGCCTTTGATGTGATTTTAGGAATCAACTGGTTAACTATTCATCATGCTAAAATTAATTATTTTCGTAAGGTTGTTAGCTTTCATATTCCTAACCAACCTATTATGCGAATTCAAGCAACCAAACCACTAAAGTCAATCACTGCCATATCAAGCCATAAAGCTATTTGTTTATTGAAAAACGGATGTCAAG
This sequence comes from Panax notoginseng, assembly GCA_016801055.1. NCBI lineage: Eukaryota > Viridiplantae > Streptophyta > Magnoliopsida > Apiales > Araliaceae > Panax > Panax notoginseng. The sequence goes on from CM029017.1 coordinate 190,470,259, forward strand.
CTTTCTTAGCCTATGTCACTGATTTAAACAAAAATACGTCAGATTTGAATGATATTTCTATTGTTAATAAATTTCCTGATGTATTCCCTGAAGAACTTTCTGGCCTACCCCAGAGCGTGAAATTGAATTTTGTATCCACCTTGAACCCAATATAAAAACCCTCAAATATTTTTCACCCAAAACGAACGTAACATGTGCCAAAGATGTTGGCTTGAGCTGTTAAAGATTATGACTATACCATTCTATAACATCGTGGAAGAGCGAACATGGTAGCTGACGCATTGAGTAGAAGATCGTATGCGGTTACGAGTGCGACTTTATTAACAGAAAGACCCATTTATATGATTTACAAAAGATGAAGATAGAGTTAAAAACTCCAAGAACCTACGTGAAAATAGCGAATATACGATTAGAACCGACTTTAATCGATAAAATTAAAGCTACTTAAGCTACAGACTCAGAGCTGATGAATGTGAAGAAGAAGGTTCAAGAGGGCGTTATTCTAGAAGCAAGAATCGACGAAGAGAGGAATCTCAACCCTCGACTTTATTGGTTTATTTGAAATCATCGATCGAGTAGGAACTGTGGCTTATAGACTCGCCTTACCGCCAAGTATGTCGCGTGTTCATAACGTTTTTTTTTACGTATCGATGTTACGTAAATATGTGGATGACCCGAACCACATTATTGAATTAGAACCGGACGAGATAACGGAAGATTTAACATATGAAGATGTACTTGTTAAAATATTGGATAAGATAGAACATATTCTACGCTCTAGGGTTATACCTCAAGAGTTAGAATTTGAAATGAAATCAAGGTATTATCATCTCTTCGAAATATCAGGTATGTACGTAAATTTCGAGGGCAAAATTTCATAAGGCAGATTGTAAGACCCCGAATTTTACGAAATAAAAGTATTCAATTTTCTGATAATTGTTATTCTATTTAGTAAATGGATAAATTGATAAAAGGTTAAAGTTAAAGGTGATATTTGAAAATTTTGTAAAGTAAGCAAGTTGATATAAAATATTCGTTGTGTCGTGGAATATTCATTTTAACAAAAAAATTTCGTACGACGGCACAATCATTGGTAGACCCCACAACGGAGGTACTGCCGTAGTTAGAAAACGACTGAAATATTTTTAAATTGTTGAACTACCTGGTAGTAAAAGAACAGTATTACGCGTGGTTGCATAGTAGCACACGGTATTAATTATTTATGCTTACGTGAGAAGTCACTCAGTTATACTCAATTATTGTTACAGTAATTGCTGCATAATATCTCTCATATTATTGATTCAATTATTGTCACAGTATCATCTGCATAATATTTATTATTATTAAATCAATAATTTAGACGACAAAAGTTATTCATATTATTATTTGCAATATTGACGATGTCTAGAAAGTTCTGTCGAGGAGAGGTTTGGTCATCTAATTGAGCGCCAATAGGGAGAAATCCTTATTGGAAAGCCCCCTCTTTCTTGAGAATGATCTGGTTGTTAAATATTGTGAGTTATAATATTAATGATGAATAAGTTCGAGTTGATTAAATATGAAATTAATATTTTCATTGTGTTGAGATTATTTGTGTTAGTGAAAATCGACATTTATTTCGATAATAATTGATGTCTAGAAGTTATATTGACCAATCGGGTAATTAATCGGATAAATGAGCAATTAATTGTTTTTAATTCACATGCTTATAACTATTTGTTCACATGTATGTACTATTGATTCACATGCATGCACTATTAGGGGAGTTGGTGCAAGATTGATAATACTTACATGACTAAATTAAAAATGGAGGTATAGATGAAGGTACTATACTGTAATTATTTTTTCACATGTATAGAACTATTGATTCACATGATTTTACTATTGATTCACATGATATACTATTAGGGGAGGTGGCGCAAGTTTGATAATACTTGCAGGACTAAATTTAAAATGAAGGAAAAGATGAAGGTATTATACTGTAATATTTTAAGCCCCAAAACGTGCAATTATCAAAACTATATTTTCCTATAAATAGAAGCTCATTCTTCTTTTATTCTCACCAATTCACTAAGACTCACAAGAGCAATTATAGAGAGAATCTATAGAGAGAAAGAAGAAGAGAAGTCTGCTACTTCACTATTCTAGTATCTAGTCTTCTTATGAGGTAAGGGGTATTATTTCTTTCGTATTCGTAAGGGATATTATTTTTTTAGTATTCGTAAGAAGTAATATTTTCTTTCATACTTTGTAGTATGTGAGTAATATTATTTCGTCTCGTATTCCTGATTATACCCTCATTCTGTTAAAGTATTGCTTCTATACTCCATGAAATTAGTAGAATATCCTTGATATTTGCGTTTCATCCAGTATCTTTTCATGAAAATATTATTCTGATCATTCTTGATAATTATTGATCTTTTCATGCCAGAATACAATTCACGAGGTACTATTCACAGGTTACTATTCACTCGAATATTATTCACTCGGATATTCGAGGCACTTTTCATGCCGGAGTACTATTCATGAGTTACTATTCAGGGGTTACTAATCACCCGGTTAATATTCACTCGAATATTATTCACTCGGGTATTTGGGGCACTTTTCATGCCGGAGTACTATTCACGAGATACTATTCCTAAAGTACTATTCACAGGATACTATTCACGGGGTACTATTCACCCAAAAAATATATTTTTTTTCTGTTCAAATTATTTTTGATACATGAATATTATTCTTAAATTTTACTCCACAAAGCAGTATCATGTTGACAATTTGGATATTTTTAAACTCTAGATAAATTTAAAGTCTTTAATATTTATCCTTGATTTCGTTTGATTAATGCTTATATCATTGTCATCATCCTCATGTTTATATTGTGATAAAAGTCATCTGTGGCCTACGTGCATAGATGAACTGTTGATTGGTATGATTATGACCAGGGATTATTCGGTATAATTATGACCCGTAGTGCATTGATGGTCAGTTTTTGGTATGATCATGACCAGGGGTTCTCTTCGGCCAAGGGTGCAAAGATGAATTATTTTATGGCGTGATCATGACCGTTGATGAAAACACGAATATCCTTGGCCCGTAGTGCATGGATAATTTTTGGTCGTGATACTAATGAATATCCTTGGCCCGTAGTGCATGGATAACTCAGTGATGTGGACTATTTATTGAGCTGAGTCTCAGCGATAAAATTGATGATAAACTCTTAAATCATAGACGATAGTAGATATCATGCTCTACTTGACTCTTCTAATGGATTGCTTATTCCGCTGCAGTTAAACTTGATGTTTATTGTATTTTATCAGTTTAACACTATTGAAGGCTAACGATAATTTATTCTGCATTATCTTAGTCATAATATTTCTTACTAGGCTAGTTAAGCTCACCCTTTGCTTTCATTGTTCTCTTCAGAAAATAAGAACATAGCCGGGACTAGTCGGAGAACGGAGTGATGGTTCGAGATGGTGCATTAGTAGTCATCAATATTCTGTGAAATAGTGTGTTAGTATTGAGGACTTATTTTGAGTTTGAATAATGTCTAGAAGACAATATTCATATTAAAACTCACATCTCATATTGTATATTTAAGTTTGTATTTGTATTTTGTACCATGTATTTGGCGACCCAAGATGGGTGATGTATACCTATTTTGGGAGCGTCACATGTAATACTCAACATTTAGCACAAAAGAGTCAAAAAGGAGGGAAATAGCTGCTGCTAGTAGCAGCGGCATGTTGCAGCAACAGCAGCGGCTGAGTTGGGCTGAGCTGGGGGCTTTTTTGAGCTCTCAGTTGCAAGGGTTAAGACTGTCCCAAATTAGTTAACTAATTCTTTTCTACAGTAGATGAATGTGTCCTTCATCTAATATTTAAAGTTTATTAACACATAGATTAAAGATGTGGGAATTAAATTACTTAAGGCTGGGGACAAGGAAAAAGAAATTGTTGCCAATAGGCACCAGCGAATAACAGTGAACAACTGCTGTAGTAGCCTTGGTAAGTCATGTTTATTATTGTGTTGTAAATTGAGGGTTACCCATAGAGCCTAAATTTCGAACTCCTAAAAAGATAAGTGTAGTATATATAATAGAGGATAACAAAAATGTGTTAAGGTGTAGCAAAGCAAAAGGCTAGGAGAAGGAGCTGCTACTCAGCGGCAGCAGCTGTTACTAGCAACAGTTGACTGCTAACTACTACTTTAGCAGTATTAATGAGCTGTGATATATTTTTATATAACATAATTGATGCTTATAAAATCTGAGTTATCATCTCCATATAAGTAACAAATATGGAACTATTAAATTAAGTTAAACTATTAAACTTATTAAAGGGTCGTTGAGCGAATAAACTAAATTTGGGGCCGCGGGGCCACATGAGGCCACGCTAAACCTAGCCAAGCCTCACTGGGCCAAGCAAAACTTGATTGACACAAATAGATCAAGTTGGGACTGTTTTGGTATAATATAGAAAAACATAGATAATTAATGCCTTAGTATGAAAATAAAGGCTATAAATCATGGGATAAACAAAAGTTGACCATGTAAATTGGAAATACCTTTAAAAACATGAAATAAGCTATAAAAGCATCTTGTATGTTAGAATTCTATAAACAAGGCATGAAACATTCATGTGTTAAAATCCTAATAAGATGTATCAATATATATGGTGTGTGTGCTTGTTATTATCATACTAGACACCATTAAAGAGAAAAATGGTGATGATAAGAACATGGATGAGATATTTGAAAAATGTATCAAATATAGGAAATCTAACCATGACCACTGAAACTACATGATATATGACTTAGCTAGGTGGCTAACATACTTGGTTAATGTAAATAATAATTATAAGGTGATTCCTATTACTTGTTGTAAGAATGTCGAACCCTATTAAAGAGAAGATTGACTAATATGAAAACATGGATGAGATATTTGAAAAATGTATAAAATATCTCAAATATAGGAATCTAACTACAATCTTGACCACTGAATTATGTGATATGTGAACATACACAAACTATATGACTTGGCTAATAGGATTGTAAATGCAAATAAATTGTGTAGGCTCTGTGAGAACACATTAAGCTGAATCTTATCAATAGTCTACAAACGAGGCAAGTCTCTAACTCTTGCTCAATAGCTTACAGTGGACTGCCAAAAAAGACTTCAATAGCTTTAGAGGGATGAACACTCAGCTCCCGCCAGTAAAAATATAACAATATATGAGCTCACAAGTGTTTATGTGACAACCCCAAAACAGGTCCATTCCATCCAACCTATTCTGAGTCGCCAAATACATGGTACAGAAAATAACTGTAACTTTATTACAACAATTGTCGTGCAAAATACAACAACACATATGTTGTGAGTTTGGATACAAATATATACCAAATGTGACTCATGTCCCAACCGTGGACATCACCTCACAATGATACCTTACATAAAGGTATAGTCAAAAACTGTTTTAGAAATTAGAATCTTTGGGAAGTGCTCAAGGAAACCTTCGTACATGGGAGGCCATGCGTCTAGGTTATGATAGATATCATATGGCCACAGAATTATCCTTGGTTGACCCAATAGACCCCAAAGAAAAAAGAGAAGATTACTATCATATTCTTCCCAATGGTGAGTCTTCTCTTGACATATCATTATCTCCACTGTCTCTAATCGAGAATTATACTTCAAACAAACACCAAGATTATATAGGTAGTGCTCGTATATATACTCAGCAAGTGGATGAGCACATCCCTGTCTTATGATGACACGAGGTTGTATGTCGTTAGACATCTTGTATGATAGTGGCAAAACACCCTTCCAACGTTGGGTACACCTTACCCTATTGGATTCACCAAATAAAACTACTAAATGAACTTTTCTATACTGCTTCGGGAGAACATCCACAGCTAGAGACCACCGTTCTATTTCTCCGTTACCCTCGCTCGACCCAGCTACACTTTTATTACCTGAAAGGAATTGTGAAGCAAAAGGGTGAGCACAACTAGCTCAATAAAGAATATCATGACTAAAGATAATTAAATTATCAATAGCCTTCATCAATAATAAATCAGAGATTTAGAACATATGATAAATGATAAAAATTTCAACCTAGTTGCAGCGGAACGAGTAATCCATTAGAAGAGTCAAATAGACTATAAAGTCTATTATCTTCTCCATGTTAAAAATCCATCAACAATATTTTATCCCTGTAACATCAATCAACAATTCTGGTCCACAATCATATGAATAACTTATAATCATAACTGTAGTTCTAAATTTCTCTTCTCATCCAAGACGAAGATAATTTTCATCACCTATCTTTACCCGAAACATCAAAGATCATGGTTACACCAAATCACATTTCCTGTTCATAATCATACTAATAACTTCATCTTTGCACTACGGCCAAAGATATTCATTTGTATCACCAGCTGGTCATGTTTATCTCAACATCTGTTCATCTTTGCACTACTGGCTAAAGATATTCAACAACATGTCATCTTTGCACTACGGACCAAAGATATTCACCAACAATTCATCTTTCCACTACAGGCCAAAGATATTCATCAATATTTCATCTTTGCACTACAGGCCAAAGATATTCATCAATATTTCATCTTTGCACTACAGGCCAAAGATATTAATATCTCAAAGAAATATATAATCATTTCAGAATTTATATAAACAATAATTATAACCATGTTAATCAATTCACCTTTGCACTTAAGCTAAAGATATTCACTTATAAATTCAATGGTCATGATCATACCAATTAACGATTCAACTTTGCACTATTGGCCAAAGATAATCCATAGTCATGATCATACCAAAAATCTACCCATCTTTACACTCAAGTCAAAGAGAAATATCATCATTAGGGTTATAAAAATGTTATATATAATAATAAAAATAATATGATCAACATCTAGTTTTAATCTCAAGAGTAATATTCGTAAATCAACTATAATTTGGTTAGAAAAAGAAACCAATTTTTATCGTGAATAGTAACTCGTGAATAGTAACTCATAAATAGTAAATCCTGACACAAAAAGGTAGAAATTCCACAATAAAATTCATACCAGTATTTCGGTATAATGATATTGAAAGAATAATATTTCTTAAGCTTATAAACAATTTATTTAAATTGTTTACACTTTACTAAATAATGCATTTAATCATTCTAAATTACCAAACTCATAAGATTTTATCACCAATAATCAAAACCCTCATCAAAAATCTGCATATACCTCATATAGGATTCTCAAGTCATAAAATCCTATTTTCCAATTTTCTTACTTCACAAAACATATTTAATTCATTTACTCATAACTAGACCATTTTCATAAAAAATACCAAATCAGTTCCAAAAATATTTCTTTTTTGGGATTTAGCAAAATATAGTCCCATAGTGAACATATATTTTTCTCAAAATTTTTAAAAGTCATTTACTATTTTTCATATGGCCAAAACAGCCGAATATTTAGACATTTATCAAACATTGTACTTTTGTCCAAAAATTCTGAAATTTACATAGTATACTTCTATCATATACATGTACTCCCAATAAAAATTTCATCAATTTTGGAGTTAACCACAAGAAATTATAAGCGGTTACTTTTAAAATAGTCTTTTCTCATAAAATTCAGAACTCTCAATCTATATATCCAAAAATCACCATTTTTGGACACAATCAAGAAAACTCATCAAAATATCATTTCAAATTTTTCCAGAATTTTTGAAGGGCAGAAAAATTACGAAACTGAAAAACATAACAACCCTTAATTCCTTACTATCCCTTACCTCAAAAGAGCAGTACTTCTGATCGGTATGCAAAGCCAAAGGAAACTTGCACTGAATAGCAACTCTCAAAGTATTTAAATACTCACAAAATATGCTTCATAATATAGACAGAGAAAGAGAGAAAACGTGTTTCTGGTGTGATTTTCAATTCTAACTTAGCCCTCTATTTATAGGAAAATTTTAGTAGGCTTGATCTGCAACCTGATGGCTTTACCTGCTACTATTCCCACCCACCACATTTGAAATATAATTCAGCACATTTCTTCACCAACCACAATTGGAGCCCACCAATTCTAGAATTTTCTATCAAAATGATAAACTCCGAAAATTTAACAATTTCTGAACCAGTCATCTCGTAAAATTCATAACAAATCATACGGTCATTTTTAACGGTTCAAAATTTGTGGACATATACTAAACTTATATATGTATAACATATCCAAAAATTACCACGATCCAACGGTCGGATTAAAAATTATAACCCCCGCAAAATATCTCAAAAACTCTAATTTTTAATACCTCCATTCCGATAAAAATACTGATAAAAATCTCAGCATTAATTCCTTCATTTTTAACCACAAAAATATATCCCTCATTTATATCCACATAAAATAAATATTTTCTTATCATATGAATCAATAATTAATTATTCACAAATAATATTACAGAATCACATTTATGACAACCAGGCCGTTCCCAAGAAAGAGGGGGCTTTCCAATAAGGATTTCTCCTTACTAGCGCGCAATTAGATGACCAAAACTCTCCTTAGACAGAACTTTTTAGACATTGCCAATAATGCTATCTAATAATATTATTCAAATAATATGAATTATTGATCTGATAATAGAAAATACTGTACAGTGACAATTATTGAACAACAATAATATAAAATTTTAACGTAGCAATTATTGAATCAATAAAATAAAATATTGAACAGTAATTACTGTAACAATTATTGAGTAGTGCCTTCTTACGTAAGAATCAATAATTTCAAAAATACTATGCAATATCGTGTGCTACTGTGCAATAACGTGTATTACTGTATTTTAACCACCAGGTATTCCAACAGTGTTAACGGTAACAACTACGCCGTTATTTGTAAAAACTCAAATTTGTCATTTTCTTCATCCGACAGTTATTCGTTATGGGGCCCACAAATAGCTGCGCCGTCGTACGAATATTCCCCGACAGAAAGAATATTCTACGGCCAAACGAATATTCCCCGACAACAATGATTATTTTATAACCACTTGCTTATTTTGAAAAAAAATTCATATATCACCCTTAACTTTAACATTTATTAATTTAACCATTTACTGAATAGTAATTATAAGAAAAATTGAATACTTTTATTTCATAAAATTCGGGGTCTTACAGTTTAAAATGAGAAAGCACTCAATTTATAGTATGTACAGAGCAAATTGGACATGGCTTTCTCGCCTTTTCTCTATGCAAAATGGCTGCCCCACGCCCTCTATTTATGGAGGGGGGAGCCGTAGGTGTACTTGCGGTAGCCGCAGATGCACCTGCGGCTGCCCGGGGTGCCCCGGGTTCCACGGGTCCTGCCGCCTCGAAGTACGTGCACGCGTACAATGTGATGTCCACTCGAACTTTCAAAACTTCAATTCGGGCATGTGTATAAGACCTTTTTCGGCATGCTGTTGTTGAGACCTACACAATGACATGGGATTAGAGGTTGTACGAAGTCTGAAAGGTGGGACCATGCCCTTGGTCTTCAAGCTTCAAATTCTATTCGGTGTGTTGTCTTGTGCAGTAGTCACTCGGGATTGGCGCTCTTTGGTTCTTATAGGACATTGTTGTGCAGAATGTATATCTGAATGTTGTTGAGACGGCGCAATATGGGATTGAGATGGAAAATGACGGTGCTGCCCTTCACCGGGGTTATCTTCCGTTTAAGCAGTTTTAGCGGTCGTTGCTCAAGGTTATCTCTGAGATTGGACTGCTACAGGTGTTGATCGTCCTCAGTGTTGTTTTTAAGATGTGCCTGACTTTCCGGGGTTATCTCCGGACTTAGAAAATGAGTGCCTCGGGGTCTTTGCTGAGTTTTTGAAGCTGATTGCATGTGTTTGAAATAAGCATTTCTGGGGTTATCTCCGGAACTGCAACTGCATGCCTCGGGGTTATTTTCGAGGTTGATGCTGTCTTTCCTGGTGTTGTTTCCGGGACTGAGACTGAGTATCTCGGGGTTATCTCCGAAATTACACAGTCTTCTCCGGTGTGATTTTCGGTATTTGAACTGCATTCCTCGGGGTTATCTCTGAGGTTAACGTTGAAACTCCCGGTGTTGTTTTCGGGGTTGAGGTTAAAACTTTCGGTGGTATTTTCGGGTCTGAGCTGGATGTCTCGGGGTTATCTCCGAGATGGTAATAATGAATATCCTAGGGTTATCTTTGGGATTGAACTGAGCTGTCTTTCAGGGTTATCTCTGAAAGACGATTCTACCCTCCTACAATGTTAGTAACAAGTATGCAGAAATTTCGAGTATCTACAAAAGATTCAAATGATCAGGCAATGGATAAAAACGACACAAGATCGACAAAAGAATTATGCTGATCTTTATCGAAGGGTCGTAGAATTCAATGTCGGAGACCATGTATTATTACGTGTTTCTCCATGGAAAGGAGTTACGAGATTCGAAAAGAGAGGAAAGCTCAACCCTCAATTTATTGGTTCATTTGAAATCCTCAATCGAGTAGGAACAATGGCCTATAGACTCGCCTTACTGCCAAGTATGTCTCGTGTTCATAATATTTTTCACATATCTATTTTACGTAAATATGTGGAAGACCCAAACCACATTATTAAATTAGAACCATACGGGATAGCGGAAGATTTAATGTATGAGGAGATACATGTCAAGATCTTGGATAAGAAGGAACACGTTCTACGCTCAAAGGTTATACCTCAGGACAAAGTTTTATGGGAAATCATGATATTGAGGAAATGACCTGGGAATTAGAATCTGAAATAAAGGCAAGGTATCATCACCTCTTCGAAATACCAAGTACGCACATCAATTTCGAGGACGAATTTTCATAAGGAGGAGAGATTTTAAGACCCCAACTTTTATGAATAAAGATTTAATTTTCTCTGAATAGTATTCTAAATAGTAAGGTGATGATTTAATAAATGTTATAGTTATGGGTGATATGTGTAAATTTTACAAAGTAAGCAAGTTGTCATAAAATATTCGTTTGGTCGGAAAATATTCGTTTGTTGGGGAATATTCGTACGACAGTATAATCATTGGTGGACCCCACAACGGAATAATTGTCGGATATAGAAAGCGATAAAAATAACTTTTTTATAAAAATAACGGCAAAACTTTTACCGTTAAACTGTTGAAATACCCAGTGATAAAAGTTCAGTAATACGTGTTGTTCCACAATGATACGCGATATTGCACAATAGTACAAGGTATTGCAAAGTATCTCTGATTATTAATGCTTACGTAATAAGTCACTCGGTCTTATTCAATAATTGTTATAGTAGTTGTTGCATAGTATCTCATATTATTGATTCAATTATTGTCAAAATATCATCTGCATAATATTTTATATTATTAAATTAATAATTGACACGACACAGTTATTGATCATATTATTATTTGCATTATTGATAATGTCTAGAAAGTTCTGTCGAGAAACGAGTTAGGTTATTTAATTGCGCGCTAATAAGAAGAAATCCTTATCGGAAAGTTTTATCTTTCTTGGGAACGATCTGATTGTCAATATTGTGAGTTATAATATTAATGATTAATAATTATTAAAAGATTAAAAAAGTATTTGTTGAAGATAAGTGATTTGTGGTAGATATTTATTCAATTTTTGATATAAATAGAGGGGTTTGTCATGAGGCATTTATTGTAAGTTTGGCTTATTATTCCATGGACCCCCATCTGCCAATTTGTCAAACCGCCGGGAGAAAATTATCTGAGTTTTATTTTATTATTATTATAATAGTAATAAAACATATATTTTTATATAAAACATAATACTTTTTATAATATATGTATATAAAATTATTATTTTTATTAGAATATAAATAGAATATATTATATTATATATAAAATTTTTATTTTATTAGAATATTTTATTGCATAGTGCTGCATAGTAAAATCAAATTTTCGCCCATGAATTCGCCTGTGCTTTTCTTACTGTTGGTCTGTGATTTTCTTAAATGGTGTCATGTCATTATGCTATAAATAGGTTGATTAGTTAAGAAATAAAAATCACACAAGAATCAGAGAATTCTTATTCTATAATATTGTGCGTATTTCTTTTGAGTATAAGGATACTTTAAGTGTAGCAAATAGTGTAAGATTTTCTCAAGATAATCTCTACTATACCAGTCAGATTTAGTCTCCTACTAAGGTAAGGGATATTATTTTTGTTCAATATTCATAAAGAATATTGTTTTCTTCCATACTCTATAGTATGTAAGTGATATTATTTCGTTTTATATTCCTAAATCTATACTTACTTTCATAAGTATTGTTTCTATAATCTCTAAAATTAGTAAAATATCCTTAATAGTGTGCACTTCATTTAATATTATTTCACTAAAATATTGGTCTAAACTTTCTTATTAAATTTTAATCTTTTTATTTTGGAGTACTATTCATCCGGGGTACTATTCACGACGAAATTAATTTTTTTCTTTCTTTGTCCAAATTATCTTTGAAATATGAATCTTGAATATCATTCTTGAATTTTACTCCACAATTGGTGATCATGTTGACAATTTAAACATTCTTGAACTCTAGATAAATTAAATTATAAATCTCAAATATTTATCATTGATCTCACTTGATTCATTCTTTATATCATTGTTATCATACTCATGCTTATATTGTGGTGAAAGTCATTTTTGGCCCGTAGTGCAAAGATGGACTGTTGGTTGGTATGATTATGACCAGAAATTGTGTATTGGTATAATCATGACTTTTAATGTTACAGATAAAAGTTTGTGGTAAAAGTCTTCTTTGGCCCATAGTGCATAGATGGACATGTGTTTGACATGATTATGACCACTGGTGATACAAACGATTATCTTTGGCCCGTAGTGCATAGACTATTCGTTGATTGGAAATAATCATTGATTGATGTTACATGGATAAAATATTGATGATGGACTTTTAAATCATAGAAGATAGTAGACATCATGCTTTACTTGACTCTTCTAATGGATTGTTATTTCCGCTGTAGTTGTTGATCTAAAATTTGTTGTGTATTGTATTCTATCAAATTTTTTCCTGTTGAGGACTAAGAATAATTTGTTCTACATTATCTTAGTCATAATATTCTTTACTAGATAAGTTGAGTTTTTATTGTTCTCTTCAGGAAATGAGAATATAGCTGAAACTAGTCGGAAAATGGAGTGATTGTCCAAGATGATTACTATAGTAGTCATCATTATTCTATAAAATAGTGTGATAATAATTATAATGAGGACTTTATTTGAATTTGGATATTGTCTACGAGACTATTTGTATTGAAACTCACAACTTATATTTTCGTATTTTACCCGACAGTTAATAGTTGTATATAGGAAATTTGTATTTGGATTCTGTATCTGTGTATACCTATTTTAAGGGTGTCACATCAATACCTATGCAGTTGTAAAATATCATTTCCTTTTTAACATATAACTAGTATCTCATTAAAGTTCTTTATAAATGGCGGTCAGAAATCATATGACTAGTATCTCATTAAAGTTATTTATAAATGGCGGTCAGACATCATTTAAATGGAGTTATAGGGGTCAAGTCTAAATAAGAGAGAAACCCTCCAAAAAGTAGGCGTATGCCACTATTTACGGCGAACACACGGTATTCTTTAATAAAAGGCGAAAGAATAGTTTGCTTTGTGCTCACCGCATGGCTGCGTGCCTTTCTTCACTGTCTCAGATTGCATATACCCTATTGCATTATGTCTTTGTCATGGCTCTTACCCGTTGTGGGACTATTAGCCAACACTGAACTCACTTATTTATAAGCCCTCTCAAAGTATGCTAATAAAAAATATTGAGAAACAAAACATTATAGGATTGAATTTGTGTTCATTTTGGTCAGTCAGTTGGGAAAATTTAGAAAAGATTGATAAATATTTAGTTGGAATCGAAGGGACATTTTTCGATTGTGAATTTGTGCATCTTATTCCCAAGTTTTGCTTGCTCAAGGTCTCATTTTACCCCACATATTCTCAACATTCAATAAAGTTTTCTGGTTAAAAATATTTTGACAACCGCATTGGCCACCCCCAGGCCAGAGACCTGCTAATCACGCTCTAGCGATGCGGTCATGGTTCATCCACCAGACATGGTTACCTATCTCTTCAGAAATCAGATGGGTCTCCTTTTGTATTATCTTGGCTTTGGTGTATGAGTTGGGACAATAAATACTGCTTTCTTTTTGTGCAATTAGGCGATGTTGGACTCGGTTGCGCTCATGGCCTTTTTTACTTCTAGGCGAGGTTGCTTAATTATGTGCAATTTTGTGCATGTAAGGTTTTAGAATTTGCAGCCAAAACTTTGGATCACTGCAAAAGATTTAGTAACTTGCCTCGGATATGATTATCAACAATTCAGTTCCTTCTAAAAGTTCAATGTTTTGTTTGGTTGGTTGTTCCAAGGAAATATATGTTATAAAATTCCTTCAAAACAGGGGTATTTTAGATGCATCTTCCGATTTACATTGTGTTTGATTTGCCCGGGCCATTGAAGATCATATTCATATTTTGATGCATTGTCCGTGGATTTCTAAGGTTTGCGATGCAGTTTTCAAGTAGTGGAATATGAAATCGGTCCAACCTGCTGCATGTGATCAAATGGTAACTCAGTGAATGTCAAGGGTCTGTGCAATAATTTTCTTATGTGAAATATGGATCCTTTTTGCTTGGCTATAGATGGTTAAGTTTTTATTAGATGGGTCTCTTTTTGTATTATTTTGGGCAATTTGTGGTTTGTACATTTGCTGGTTTATTAATTTACTTCTCTTTGCTTAGCAAAAAAAAAAAAAAATCAACAGCCACGAGACCATTCGGAATGTCCACTAGGCTATTCTAATTCACAAGAATACTAAAGTTTTGATGAATAGAAGATATGGATGGGCACTCCTTTTGTTCAACACAGTTCGTGTCATTTGCCAATATTTTTATTATCTTGTCACCATCAATAAAAAACAAATAAATTTAGTACTACCCGTAAAGCAATGGTGGTAAGTTAAAAAGTATTTAGAAAGAAACTATAGAACTGTAAGTGAAGAAGTTTAGAACTGAATTAAAAGATGATATAGGGATCAGATTGGTAAAGATGAGAGTGCCCAATTGTCGTAACCAGGCTTGGGCAGGCACCCATTTCGCATGCATAATCAAGTGCGATTTTTTGACCACTCATCATATCCCGTTAACTGCCTAAAGGATCATGCCTTTCATTGAACCCCAATCACTCTTTTTGAACTAAACGTCCGGTCTAATTTCTCGTCTCTACTTTCGATGTGGTCTTCTCACCTTAGTTAATGAAGAAAAATGATTTGATTTGATTTGGGGTGGGGGTGGGGGTGTGGTGGACAAGAAATTTTTTAATAGCATAATATATATTCAACACTAAAAAGTAAGTTTCACCATTACAAAACATATTTTTACTAAAAAAATAATAATGTAGTAATAGAATTTGCTTTGGCAAAGACAACAAAACATAGCAAAAAAAAAAAGTCTTTTAAAACATATCAAAGTTTCGTCAGAATTGCACCCGACGTTCTTTCAAATCACGAAATTCATCTATGATTGATTTTGTACTGAACTGTTTCGCAATTTCTTTTTCAATGTAGACAATAAGAGAATTTGTAAGATATTCATCATCCATCTTGTTTCGAAATTCAGATTTGACATGACTCATAGCTGAAAATGCACGTTCTGTAGTTGCAGTAGAAACTGGAAGAGTTAGAACAAGCCTGATCAGTCTATCGATTACTGAATAGATTGTTGACTTTCTAGTTTTCACCAACCATTGACAGAGATCAGAAATAGTGGACAACTTTTAAAATTCTTGATGTTGGAGTACATCAAACTCGTAATGTTGCAATTGTATCCTAAAGTCGTTTTTCTCATGCTCTGTGAAGTCTTTGGGGTAAATTTCATCCACAAGCTTACAAATATCATCAATACTGAAAGACGTATTCCCATTTTGAGGATCCAATGTAGAGCTGAGAACAAGTAACTTCACAGCGTGCTCACTAAACCTATTATTTAGCTCTTGCAACTGAGAGTCTATTATAGCTGCAAATATATCAATTCGATAATGCTCAATCACTGTAAATTTATCTTGTTGATGTCGAGCTCGACCTTTTCTCTCAATATATAAAGCATCTAAATCTGGGACATCTATTGTATCTCGTTCACAAAAAGACTTCACCTTCACTATAAAAGTATCACATCCATCATTACTTAACTTCTGAATAAGTTTTTTATGGTTTTCACAAGGTGCATAGCATTAAAATATCTTGAGACTTTCGCTGCAAAGCTTGAGAAAGCATATCGGTGATTTCCATAATTGCTTTCATAAGATGCAAGATGAACACAAACTCGAAAGAAGTCAAAGAAGTGTAAGCCGAATCAACATCTCCACGTTGATCCCAAGTTCCATCATCTATGATGTTCAATAAAACCTGACAAGTTACACTTAATATCTTTATCAAGCTAGAAAGAGACATTAAGTGAGAACCCCAACATGTATCTCCAGCCCTTTGTAAAGTACCAATCTGATTCATTCTTGTCCCAGTCTCAAGCTCTTCAATGGAAATCAAATGAGCAATATTGAAAGATTGGGCAGCTTTCAATTCATCGTTATGTTTACAAGAAGCATCCATAATATTTACAATAAAACTCAATTTTGAAAAAAATTGATGTACAGAAGTAAATTCTCTAGATATTGCAACTAATGCCAATTGCAAATGATGAGCAAAACAATGGACATAATATGCATACGGACATTCATTAGCAACTAAAGCTTGTAACCCTTTCCATTCACCTCGCATATTACTTGCTCCATCATATCATTGATCTCGAATATTGTGAAAGTTAAGATCATAATTAATGAGAAAGAGTAGAAAATATCTTGTTCTTTAGAGTTAACGCCTTCGTATCTGATACATGTAAGAGACCAAAAAAGCACTCCCGAATAAAACCATCTTTGTCAACAAATCTAATAACAATAGCCATTTGCTCCCTTTTTGACTTGTTTCGAGCTTCATCAAAAAGAATACAAAATTTTGCATCACCGATCTCCTCACAAATTTCCTCTTTGATTTTCATCGAGTAAACAAGTAAAATCTCTTTCTAGACTTGGGATGACATATATGAGGAATTTTGAGGTGCCCTATCTAACACAACATTTGCAACATTTTCGTTATACTAAGCAAAAAGGGTTATCAATTCAAGAAAATTATCACGATTGATGGAACTTTTTCTTTCATCACGACATCTTAAAGTCAAACCTTAGAGTGTAAGATAGCGAACTGAATCAATTGAGGCTTTAAGGGGGTGTTTGTTTAGAGCTGAATGAAGCTGAATCTGAATGGCTGAATCGGTTAGTGCGTTTGTTTTGGTCTAAATGGCTGAATCGGTAAGATGGACGAGCTGAATGGCTAAGTCAGATTTTTTTAACTGAATGGCTGAATGAGCAGCTGAATGAAGTAAAAAAATTAAAAAATTAAAAAATTAAAAAAAATATTAACTATTATATCAAGTAATATTAAATAAATTTACAACAATTTTAAATTTTTTCAGATGGGTAAAATAATAAAGTTTTGTCATTCAGATGTTTCAGACATGTCAATTATCAAACAACTTTTTTCATTCAGATTCAGATTCAGATTCAGATTCAGATTCATTCAGTTTTTATCAAACACCCCCTAAGTTGCAACCGATTGTTTGCACGATGTTCAGAAGTTTGTTTCTCAATAACTTTTTGAATATGGTGTGATTGATTCATTAGATTATCGCACTATTTTTGAGCAATTTTATGTAATGAATTTGGATCTTTTCCCACATGATTCAAAAATTCACAATTCTTCCCATCCCTTACTTTCTTCCAACAATTAAATCCATCCTTTGAAAAAGTACTTCGCCCATGTTGTGCACCTTTTTTGTTAAAGAGATAGCAAGGTAGACAAAATGTGGCATCCTTTGAAGAGGAATACTCTAACCAAGATGGAAATACCTAGAACCATGATGATTGAAAGCGGCAAGAATGCTTTTCAGATCCAAAAAAAGGGTACTCGGGAAGAATACATGGATATGGACCGTAATTGATGTAAGCTCGTTGAACTTCGTCAAGTAGATCACCACGACAGTTCCATATTTCGATATGTTTTCTAAGATCACACTCTAAATAATTAGTATCCCATTCTTTACCTTCAATTCTTGGTGATTTTAGAGAACGTTGTTCTTGTTTAGAGATAGGCCGAGATGTTTGAACATTAGACTCAGGGATAGGCAGAGATGTGTCAACATGATTTAATTGTTTTCTCTTGAAAAATGAATCAATAGTATGTGATTTTCCCGTGATTCTAAAACAAAAATAACTGAGATAGTGGGATTCTGAGCACTAGAGGGGGCTACTCAACCAAGGATTTAATACACATGCCTAGACTGTCCAAGTAGCCAAAACTGAAAGAAATTTAAGAAGTGCCAAAATCAGTTTTGGGAAAAAATTGTTAAATTGTCCAGCTTGAGCCTCAGTTAAAGTAGGCCTAACTAATATGAATGAGGAACCTAAAACCTTATTAAAATATATTGGTATGTGGTCTAGAATTAGGGCCAGATGGTAGAGCAAAAAGCTTAACCAAGAAATTCCAATAAATCATCAAAGTAGGCAGTAAACTCAATTCTGCAACAGTTGGGTAGTAGAGTGGCTCTGAAAATCGTAGAGTGAATTTTGAAAATTGTAGAGTGAAAATAGTAGAGTGAAAATCGTAGAGTAAAAATAGTAGAGTGAACTCCAAAAATCATAGAGTGAAAATGGGTAAACACCCTAGTTTGTGCCCAGTTTTGGTTAACTTCCATAACTGAATTTAAGAAACCAAACTCATGGTAAAAATACTATGATATAAGATCTAAATGTTTGCATAAACAAAAGATCAAATGGGCTAACTCATAAAGTCCAAAAGCATCATCAAAGTGGCCTAAAAATTAACTTCTGCTGCAGTTGGTAGTAGAGTGGAAATGTAAAATACCCATTTTGAGGCACTATCTTAGGAAGCCTTAAGAGGTTGTTTCAGTTGACTCGCTATGAAATTAAATACTATGATGTATGGTCTAAAAGCTTGTTCAAACATAAAAGTCAAAAGCTCATTACAAAGATTCATAAAAATCCCCAAAGTACCCTAGAAAATTATATTTTCTATTTTTGAACTATGATAGAATAATGAGATTTGATTCCTAGAAATGTTACAACATAACGTAAGATGATATTTGAAGTGTATAATGACCAATGATTTGTATCATGTTATGATTGGACCAAAATGAGTATATTTGAGAATGTAATAGAAATAAGTATGTAATGTATACCATGTGTGTATGATCACAAAGTGATGAACGAAGGCTATATGCCTAATCAAAGTATAAGGAACTTAGATGAGTAATGTTTAACCAAATATGGTATGTTGTAGTGGTGTGATACACACACAGTAAACTACAAGTGCGATAAGCTAGCACATGTAGCAATAAAAAGGGAAATAAAGCTGAGTTATATAAATAATGAAGTTGAATATAAAGGTGGTACAAGGACAATATAAGCTAAAGTAGGTTATTAAAGTAAGGTTAATCATGAGATCAAGTATTGATTGTATTTATTATCAATCTCACATACCGTGTATGTCATGCTGAGGAACACGACAGGTTAGCGTAATGGTAAAAATGTCGGTACAGGCAAGTTTATTAGAACTTGTTTTTATATGTGAACTTATTAATTGTAATGTATACATAGTCCCTGTACTATATGTACTCCTTGTGAATAAATTGAGATGTGCATTATGTGCCATACTGTGATATAAATCTATTGAATCAAGTTAATGATTGATGTAGATTGAGTTATAGAAACTTACTATATTCATGATATGAGATATATGATAATTGTTGAGTTATGGAAACTTGGTTTTTGTGATCATTCTTCAACCTCAAGTATCGACCTAGATTTAATTGTGTTTTAAGTTCTTTCATTTGAATTTCATTGTAAAATAAAATTTATTCTATTTTTTAATTTATGGAGCATATGTAGAAAATTCTGCTATTATGGAGCGTATGTAGAAAATTTTAGACTGGTTGGGTTAAAAGAAATAGGAGGTTAGATTGTATCATTTTGAATCAGAACTTCTTAAGTTGTATTTTTGTTCAGTGTCAGGTTTTCTTTAAATTATATTACAATAAAACCCCTATTTAGGAATACTCTATATAAGAATAACCTCTACAATATTATAAAAAATTTTGGTCCCAATTTGGGCCAGTTATAAATAGAAATAACCTTTAAATTATAATATGTTATATATACTTTTTAAGTTTTGTATTAAGAAACTATATATATATATATATATATATATATATATATATATATATATATATATATATATATATATATATATATATATATATATGAGAGAGAGAGAGACAATATTAATTTTAAAAGACTATATTTTCTATAAAAGACTACATTTCCTATAAAGAACTATATTTTCCTATAAAAGACTACTTTGCATAAATATTTTTTGAATAATAATTATTAGGGAATTCTTATTGATATTTTTGTTAAAGTGGATATTTTTGGGTGTTCGAAAAATATTTTATACCAATACCTCTATTTAGTAATAACCTCTCAATTAGAATACAAATAGTTTAGTTCCAAGTCTATTCCTAAATAGAGGTTTTACTGTATCTTCTATTTTCTTCAGTATTTTCCCCCTTGATTTTTTGGCTCGAGAGTTGAGTCAAGTCGATTTTAGATGCAACTATTTCTTTTGGTGTTTTACAAATTAAACCACGTCGTCAAATAAAGACGCATCAAATGTAATAGTAACACTAGGCCTTTCCTATTTAACATAAATTTGTGGACCTAAACTGTTTAAACATTTCAAGAATAATATTAAGAAAACCCTAGCTGGGGATTTATTAATTTAAATGAATGGAAGAAGTATGTAATAAACTGCAAGATCAAATATAACCTTTCGGCAACCTTAGGTGTTTTACTGATTAACAAGGGAAAGAGCAAATAATGAATTAGAAGGAGCCGCTTACTGAGCCAGTACAGTATCAACATTTTGGCATTTTTTGTAATATTCCAAAAATCCTTGTAATAAATTTAGTGAATATAAATGTAATTATTGCTGAAATCTAAATTTTATTCTGGATTATTTAAAAATATGTGTATATTGTTTATAAATACATATATTATTTGAGTATGTTTAACAAAGGGGAAGTAACTACGAAATGACACTTTAAAAATCACATAACCGTACCAAATAAAGTACAAATATACATAAATAAATATAATTTTAGTATACTTACATACGTATAACTAACACGAGTATACAAGCACAAAAATAATACAAATATGCTTACAATTAATCTAAGTATGTATACAGTCTGGATGTCAAGCTTACCATTTATCCAGCATACTTTGCATATCTCCTTTCAGTGACGGACCGGGTGACGGTTCAGTCTGTCGCTATGCGACGGACAACATATAGCGACGGACCGAACCGTCGCTCAGTCCGTCACTAAAAGGGGATATGCAAGGTATGTTGGATAAATGGTATGCTCTTAATCATTTCTGTATATATATATATATATGTGTGTGTGTGTGTGTGTGTGTGTGTGTGTGCATACACAGCTGTGTAATATCCTAAAAATATATATATATATATTACAAAACTATGTATATATATTTTTTTTCATATATATATATATATATATATATATATATAGTAAGCAAACAAAATAAGTGGGATAAGTTGGTAAAAAAAGTCAAACCTCTAGAGAATTCTTTTAATTTCCAAGTAAAGCAAGAAAAGAAAGAAAGAGAGAGAGAGAGAGAGAGAGAGAGAGAGAGAGAGAGAGAGAGAGAGAAAGAGGATAAGGATTCGGCTGAGCTAAGGGATAAGGAAGGCCAAGATATTTTGTGGGAAAAATTTTCAACTGTGGTCTATAATTACCACACCTTTTTCCTTTTCATCCAACACAGATAAAAGATACAAGAGAAGATACAAGAAGATTCCAACCAATAAGGAGAAACAAGAGGCGACAAACAAACTAAGTATAAATCCTAATCTTTTAAAGCTTAAAAAATTTTCTTAGATAAAAGTAATTAGGTTTTATGTATATTTGAGATCATGTTGAACATATATATGTTGATATACCATAGATCATGGAGGAAAAATTAAAAGAACAAAGAAAAGCAAGAAAAAAAATACAAACTAGTTAAAGAAAACGAAATTGTAACGAAAGAGTTATGACTAAACTAAAATCAAGATTTTAAAAATTAAAACAGTTATAGATAGTTACCGATTGACGATAACTAATAATTAAATAAATCCTTTTGGATGGTGTAGGTTACTATTCTGAGACGGGAATTACCTTACTCGAGAAAAGTACGCTCACAACAGGCAAGTTCCCGCACTCCCGTGCATTTGAACTTTGCTCATTATTGAAACTATAAATTTTTCTGAAAAACTTATTGGATCGTCTACGAAGGAGTTTAAGCCATTTGTTCAGCTAAACTTAGTTGTTATGTTTCTATCAATTAATTTATTGAACTATTTATAATTCTTTGGTGATATGTTAATCCAATCCAAATTGCTTTGATGCGGATCCTGAGGTTATAACTGAGTATGAACCACCCAATAAATAGGGGTATTGTGTTATGGTCGGGTAACCGACATTATCACGCTGTGTAAATACAACGTGATTAAACAACAACATAATTACACAAACCATGCCAACACTAGCATAACTAAACACTTTTTATATTTTATAAAAAAATATTGACAAAAAATGTTCCTATAATTTACAAATTCCATTGAAAAAAATGTCCTTATAATTTACATTTTCTAAATTTTATTAGTCATGACTAGACCGGGTAAATGGACGGGAGTGAGCAGGTTTAGACGGTCATAAGTTGGTTTGAATTTATATGGGTCGAGTTTAAATGAGTTAAAAATTAAGTGAGCGGTCATAAATGGATATGGGTCAACCCATATATCAAATTTAAGTATAAGTATATATAGATTACTCACTCTCTCTATATTCATTTTTTAGTTTCTCTCTCTAAAATATTATAAAATTATCGCTTTTAAGAATTTTAGTACTTTCAACCTCTCTCGCTATCTCTCCCTCCTTTCCTCTCTCATAGTGATGTGTGAAAACCATGTGATCATTGGGGGTTAATAGTTAGAAGATGTAACATTATTTTTATCAAACTATTTAAAATTCAATTGCACACACGCGCTAATAATATATAAAATAGTTTATAGGAAATGAATAATGAGATTGGATAGGCTAATAACGAACCACCATGTGATTCCAATTTTAATAGTTTGGATCATAGTTATTAAAATTGGACCGGACCAGTCAGTTCAACCGGTTGGACCGAAAACCAGAGCGTAGGCCGGTTTGATTTCGGTAATATACCGTACGTGCACTTGAACCGCGTTGAACTTCCCGAGCCGGCTGATTTTTTAGAAAACCGATGAACCGGTTGGTTGTGAAAAGAACCAGCCCGGTTGAACTCATCAACTCAAAAACTCAGATTTTGATATTATTTCAAGAAATCAAAGGTTATTCATGTGAAATAGAGAAATATCAAAAAGAAAAAAGTCTACTTTTCTAAAATTTCATCTTTTTGATTGAAGGGGAGGTGTGAAACTAGAAATGAAGTGTGGGAATGAGGTGTGAGAATAATATTCGAAAATGTTTTGGAATATTTCATTTTGACTAATTATACACCATGCTACATGTGGGCCTATTCTTGCATAATTTTGACACGTGATTGTTTTATCGGTATTATACATTTTAGATGAAAGTAGAATAATTAAGTAAAAGAATTGATATGTAACATACTTTTTACTCATTAATATATTTGTTTATTTTTTTATATTTGTTAACTTCTTCTATCATCTTTTTTGTGACACCCCCAAAATAGGTATACATCACCCATTCTGAGTCGCCAAACACATGGTACAGAAACAACTATAACTTTATTATTACAATTGTTGTGTAAAATACGACAACATATATGCTATGAGTTTAAATATAAATATTGTCATCTAGACAGTATTCAAACTCAAATAAGTCCTAATTATAATTATTGATACTCTATTTTACAAAATAGTAAGGATTGGTAAAACAACTATCTGGACCCATCACTCCACACCACGACTAGTTCCTGCTATATTCTTGCCTCCTGAGAAGAAAAATGGAACAAAAAAGGAAAAGGGTGAGCTCAACTAGCCTAGTAAAGAACATTATGGCTAAGATAATGAACAACAAATTATCGTTAGCCTTCAACAAGTCAGATAAAATATAATGGATAACAAGTTTTAGATCAATATTCGTAGTGGAAATAACAATTCATTAGAAGAGTTAAGTAGAGAATGAAGTCTACAATCTTCTATGATTTAAAAGTCCATCATCAATATTTTATCCTTGTAACATCAATCAATATACATCTTGAATCAAATATTCATCTTTGCACTACGGGTCAAAAATATTCATTCGTATCACCAGTTGGTCATGTTCATCTCAATACCTGTTCATCTGGGCCAAAGATATTCATCAGATAATAAATAATCTTTGCACTACAGGCCAAAAATATTCGGTTCTATCATCATTTAGAACTGAGGATGATGAAAAATATCTTAAAGAAAATGAATCCAATGAGATAAAAGATCAAAGATTAGGGATTCGTACATTAGTTTATCCAAGTTAAAAAATACTCTATAATAATCAATTGTGGAGCAAAATTTCAAAAATAAAGATCAAAACATGGATACAATCAAAGATAGTAACCATAATAGACAACTTGGACAAAGGAAAGAATATTTAATTTTTCTGTGAATAATGTCGTATTCGTGAATAGTATCGTATACATGAATAGTATCGTATACGTGAATAGTAACCCTAACACAAAAAGGTAGAAATTTCACAAGAAAAACCATACCTCGTGAATAGTACTGTATTCATAAATAGTGTCGTATACGTGAATAGTGTCGTATACGTGAATAGTAACCTCGACATAAAATGGTAAAAGTTTTATAATAAAATTCATACCAACATTTTGGTATAATGATATTGAAAGAAATAACATCATTTACAAAGAAAATAACATCCCTTACCTCAAAAGAACAGTACTCCTCTCTGAAATATCGAATAAAAAGTTAAAGAAAATTTGCACTGAATAACAACTCTCAAAGTATTTAAATACTCACAAAAATACGCTCGATATTATAGAGAGAGAAATCTTCTGATTCTGGTGTGATTTTTAATTCTAACTAAGCACCCTATTTATAGAAAAATACTAGAACGCCAAAGCAGACTAGCCTGCTACCTGATGGCTTTACATGCTACTATTCACGCACACCACTTTTGAAATAAAATTTTAGTACATTTCTCACCAACCAAAAGTGGGGCCCACCCATTCTAGAAAATTTCCAAAATGTTAAAAATTTAAATAATAATCATCAACTTCAATAATTCATAATAAATAGCCCTTTTATTAGAAAAATACGAATTTTATGTCCATTCCACGAAAAATTTAATTCTCTACAATTTTGTAGAAGAAAGTTTTTCCAAATTCCAAACAGAAAATGCCCGAAATCCACATACGAACGATTTTTAATACCCCCATTCCGACAAAATACTAATAAAATACCTCAATATTAATACCTTTATTTATATCCACATAAAATAAATATTTTCTTATCATATAAATTAATAATTAATTATTCACAAATAATATTATAGAATCACAATATGACAACTAGGTCGTTCCTAGGAAAAAAAGGGGGCTTTCCAATAAGGATTTTTCCTTATTGGCGCGCAATTGGATGACCAAACCCCTTTTCTTATACATAACTTCCTTATACATTGCCAATAATACTATCTAATAATATTATTCAAATAATATGAATTATTGATATGATAATAGAAAATACTGTGCAGTGACAATTATTAAACAACAATAATATAAAATATCAACGTAGCAATTATTGAACCAATAAAATATTAAACAGTAATTACTGTAATAATTATTGAGTAGTGTCTTCTTACGTAAGAATCAATAATCTAAAAATATTGTGCAATATCGTGTGCTACTGTACAACCACGCGTATTACTGTACTTTAACCACCAGGTATTCCAGTAGTGTCAATGGTAACAACTACACAATTATTAATTATTTATAAAAACTCAAACTTATCATTTTCTTCATCCGACTGTTTTCTGTTATGGGGCCCACAAATGGATGCGCCATCATACGAATATTCTCCGACAGCTAGAATATTCTACGACCAAAAGAGTATTCCCCGACAATAATGAATATTTTATAACCACTTGCTTATTTTGCAAAATTTACACATTTCACCCATAACCAAAACATTATATCAATTTAACACCTTATTATTCAAAATAATAATTAGAGAAAATTCAATTTTATTTATAAAAAGTTGGGGTCTTACAACCTCCCCTCCTTATGAAATTTTATCCTCGAAATTGACGTACGTACCTGGTGTTTCGAAAAGGTGAGGGTACCTCGCTTTTCTTTCCGATTCCAACTCCCAGGTCATTTCCTCAATAGCATGGTTCCTCCACAAAACGTTGACTGTGGTATAACCTTTCTACGTAGGACATGCTCATTCCTATCCAAGATCTTGACTGGTACCTCCTCGTACGTTAAATCTTCGGCTATCTTATCTGGTTCTAACTCAATAATGTGGTTAAGGTCGTCCATATATTTACATAACATCGATACATGAAATACATTATGAACACGCGACACACTTAGCGGTAAAGCGAGTCTATAGGCCACAGTTTCTACTCGATCAAGGATTTCAAATGGACCAATAAAATGAAGGTTTGAGCTTTCCTCACATCGCTAATTCTCGATTTTGAAATAACGACTTCTTGCACCTTCTTCTTCATATTCATCAGCTCCGGGTCTGTGACTTGAGCAACTTTAACTTTATCAATTAAAGTCGATTCTAATCGTATATTCGTTATCTTCACGTAGGTTCTTAGAGTCTTTAACTCTATCTCCATCTTTTGTAAGTCGTACAAAATGGGTCTTTGTGTTAACAATATCGCACTCGTAAACACATATGATCTTCTACTTAATGCGTCAGCTACCACGTTCACTTTTCCAAGATGGTATTGAATGGTATGGTCAAAATCTTTCAACAGCTCGAGCCAACGTCGTTGCCGCATGTTGAGTTCTTGGAAGCTCTTCTCACATTCCTCGCTCCATTCAAATTTTATATCTTTTCGAGTCAGCTGAGTCAATGGAGTAGCGATTCGAGAAAATACTTCCACGAATCTCCGATAGTAACCAGCTAAGCCTAGAAAGCTATGTATTTCAATTACTGACTTAGGTTACTCTCAACTGTGACTCATATCCCAACCTTGGATAACACGTCACAATGACACCTATCGTTTTACCACCACACAAATATAGCGTCCCCTACGGAGAGTCTGGCTTCGGTGTATTCCACAAAAGAAGTCACCAGATAGAGGCTCGGGTACCAATTCTTGTAGTTGGGTTTTTAACTCCTGAAGTTCAATAGGAGCCGTTTGATATGAGATTTTAGAAATGGGTTTTGTACCAGGTTCAAAGTCAATACAAAATTTGACTTCATGCTCTGGGGGTAGGCCAGGAAGTTCTTCAGGAAATACGTCAATAAATTCACTAACAACAAAAATATCCTTCAAATCTGACGTATTTTTTGTTCAAGTCCATGACATGGGCTAAGAAAGCTTGACATCCATTTTTAATAAACGAATGGCTTTAAAGCTTGATATGAAAGTGTTTGACTTTAGTGGGTTGGTTCCTTGAATTCGCATAACAGGTTGGTTAGGAATATGAAAACTAACAACCTTACGAAAATAATCAATTTTAGCATGATGAGTGATTAACCAATCAATCCCTAAAATCACATCAAATGTAAGTATCTTTAAAGAGATAAGATCAACAGGTAATGTGATGGTGCCAACTTGAATCAATCAAGATTTATAAATAGTGGATGTAATAAAAGTTTCTCCTAACGGAGTCTCAATAGATAAGTCAAAGTCTAGTTTCTCAGGGTCAAGTTCAAACGTTGAGCACAAGTAGGAGAGATAAAAGAATGGGTAGAATCGGTATCTTGTAAGGTATAGACTTCGTAAGAATTTATGATTAACTAACCCGTGATAACTTCGTTCGGGTTACTCATTTTTGAGAATTCACGAAAAACGCTTTTCCTGAAACCACCGACTTTATTTTGTCCGTATCCACTTTTGGTGCCACCACCCCTGCTGGACTTGGTTTCGCTACAGGACAATCTCGAGCTATATGGCCTTCCTTTCCATAGTTATAACACACCTTGAATTGTTGTGGGTAGTTTGGGTCGATGTGTCCCTCTTTCCCGCATTTATAACATACGACCGGTGGTCGTTCTCTTCCCTTAGAAATAGTTGATGTTGGTGCTGACGTTTTCACGTTGTCATTGTTGTACCTTCTCTTTTTGAAATCTCCTCCCGACTCGCTTCTTCTATTATCATGTCCACGATTACCACCAGAGTAGTTACCGCTTTTGTCCATATTTTTTCTCCCTGCTAGTTGTTATTGCTGCCACCGGTATGACCCTAGTTGTGGTCCCTCGGTTGAATATACTTATTATCTCGCTCTAATAATTGAGTCCTTTTCACAACATCTGAATATAGAGAAAATTTGTGAGAAATGAGGTATTGACGAATTTCAGGTTTCAGACCTCTCAGAAACATCCGCGTCATACGTTCCTCATTTTCTACCAAATGAGGTACAAACCTGGATAACTCCGCGAACTTAGTCTCGTGCTGGGACACAGTCATGTTGTTCTGTTCCAGTCTAATAAACTCTACCTCCTTCATATGACGAATACTTTCAGGAAAGTACTTGTCATTGAACAGTTTCTGAAATATTTTCCAAGACATATTGAGTGCGGTTGGCTGGGTATGCTTCACAGATTTTCACCAGTAATCTGCCTCACCACGAAACATAAAGGTGGCGAATGGAACCTTTTGTTCCTCCGTGCATCCCAAGACATCAAATATCTTGGTAATTTGCTTAACCCTCGTTTCCGCCTTAATCGGATCTGGCTTTCCCAAGAACTTTGGTGTTCCCAACTCTTTGAACTGCTTGGCTGTAACAAACCGCGCGTAGCTATCATTTCCACCTACACGAGTCTCCCTCGTCTGATTTTGCATGAACTGCAAAAAGCTTCTAAACATCCCATCATTCATCTTTTGTTCGGTAGTGTTGTTTACAGGAGGAACATTGCTGTCCTGTTGCACGTTCCCCTGATTGGTGATTAAAGGTGTCTCCACGGTCTCATACACTCCATTGTTAACATTCTCAGCTGTCAATCTCAAATACTGCCACAAAACAAGGGTTAATTAAAGAAATTGACATACCACATAATACCCCTATATTCTGACCGACCAACAAATAAGCTTAGGTAGGACACACTAGCGAAGGATTTACTTGTCTCTCCCCTCCTAGTTTTATTCCCCGATCTCCGCCAGAGACCATATTCCTAAGCTCTTATACCAACTGTGACACCCCCAAAAGAGGTATACATCACCCATTCTGAGTCGCCAAATACATGGTACAGAAATAACTACAACTTCATTATTACAATTGTCGTGTAAAATACGACAACATATATTCTATGAGTTTATATACAAATATTGTCATCTAGACAGTATTCAAACTCAAATAAGCCATCATTACAATTATTGATACACTATTTTACAAAATAGTGAGGACTGCTAAAACAACTGTCTGGACCCGTCATTCCACACCCCGACTAGTTCCCACTATATTCTTGCCTCCTGAGAAGAAAAATGGAACAAAAAGGAAAAGGGTGAGCTCAACTAGCTCAATAAAAAAATATTATGACTAAGATAATGAACAACAAATTATCGTTAGCCTACAACAAATTAGATAAAATATAATGGACAATAAGTTTTAGATCAATATTCGCAGCGAAAATAATAATTCATTAGAAGAGTTAAGTAGAGAATGAAGTCTACTATCTTCTATGATTTAAAAGTCCATCATCAATATTTTATCCCTGTAACATCAATCAATATACATCTTGAATCAAATATTCATCTTTGCACTACGGGCTAAAGATATTCATTCGTATCACCAGTTGGTCATGTTCATCTCAACACCTGTTCATCTTTCCACTACGGGCCAAAGATATTCATCAGATAATCATTCATCTTTGAACTACAGGCCAAAGATATTCAGTCCTATCATCATTTAGGACTGAGGATGATGAAAAATATCTTAAAGAAAATGAATCCATTGAGATAAAAGATCAAAGATTAGGGATTCGTACTTTAGTTTATCCAAGTTCAAAAATACTCCATAATAATCAATTGTGGAGCAAAATTTCAAAAATGAAGATCAAAACATGGATACAATCAAAGATAGTAACCATAATAGATAACTTGGACAAAGGAAAGAACATTTAATTTTTCTGTAAATAGTGTCGTATTCGTGAATAGTGTCGTATACGTGAATAGTAACCCCGACACGAAAAGGTAGAAATTCTACAAGAAAAATCATACTTCGCGAATAGTACCATATTCATGAATAGTGTCGTACACGTGAATAGTACCGTATACGTGATTAGTAACCTTGACATAAAAATCTAAAAATTTCATAATAAAATTCATACCAACATTTTGGTATAATGATAATGAAAGAAATAACATTATATACAAAGAAAATAACATCCCTTACCTCAAAAGAACAGTACTTCTGTCTGAAATATCGAATAAAAAGTTGAAGAAAACTTGCACTGAATAACAACTCTCAAAGTATCTAAATACTCACAAAAATACGCTCGATATTATAAAGAAAGAAATCTTCTAATTCTGGTGTGATTTTTAACTCTAACTAAGCACCCTATTTATAGAAAAATACTAAAATACCAAAGCAGACTAGCCTGCTACCTGATGGCTTTACCTGCTATTATTCACGCACATCACTTTTGAAATAAAATTTCAGTACATTTCTCACCAACCAAAAGTGGGGCCCACCCATTCTAAAAAATTTCTAAAATATTTAAAATTTAAATAATAATCATCAACTTCAATAATTCATAATAAATAGCCCATTTATTAGAAAAATACAAATTTTATGTCCATTCCACGGGGAATTTAATTCTCTACAACTTTGTAGAAGAAAGTTTTTCTAAATTCCAAATAGAAAATGCCCGAAATCCACATACGAACGATTTTTAATACCTCTATTCCGACAAAATACTGATAAAATACCTCAATATTAATTCTTTTATTTATATCCACATAAAATAAATATTTTTTTATCATATAAATTAATAATTAATTATTCACAAATAATATTACAGAATCACAATATGATAACTAGGTCGTTCCCAGGAAAAAAGGGTGCTTTCCAATAAGGATTTTTCCTTACTGGCGCGTAATTGGATGACCAAACCCCTTTCCTTATACATAACTTCCTTAGACATTGCCAATAATGTTATCTAATAATATTATTCAAATAATATAAATTATTGATATGATAATAGAAAATACTGTGCAGTGACAATTATTAAACAACAATAATATAAAATATCAACATAACAATTATTGAACCAATAAAATATTAAACAGTAATTACTGTAATAATTATTTAGTAGTGCCTTCTTACGTAAGAATTAATATTCCAAAAATACTGTGCAATACCGTGTGCTACTGTGCAACCATGTGTATTACTGTACTTTAACCACCAGGTATTCCAATAGTGTTAACGGTAACAAATACGCCGTTATTTATAAAAACTCAAACTTGTCATTTTTTTCATCCGACCGTTTTTCGTTATGGGGCCCACAAATGGCTGCTCCATCGTACGAATATTCCCCGACGGTAAGAATATTCCACGATCAAACGAATATTCCCCGACAACAATGAATATTTTATAACCACTTGCTTATTTTGCAAAATTTGCACATTTCACCCATAACCAAAGTATTATATCAATTTAACACCTTATTATTCAAAATAATAATTAGAGAAAATTTAATTTTATTTATAAAAAGTTGGGGTATTACATTTTTAATATTAGTTTTAGTCTTTGTGATATTTTTTATTCATTGGTATTATTAATATATATTTTTATTCTTTTTTTAACTTTAAATTTTGAGATAAAGTCATTTCTTTATTTTTCTCCTTTCAATTTATTTGTAATGTAATAATAGAGTTCTATTATCGTTGGTCTATACTAAAAATTTGTGTTTCTTATATAAAATGTATGATTTTGTACCTCATATTATTATCTAAAATATTAAAAAATATATTTAAATATAATAATCCGACTTAACTAGTTTAACTCCTGTGAGCCCGCTCAACTCGACTCAAATTATCTTGTGCTCCACCTGATTCAACCTTATTTCCTCCACCGCGCGGATTTGCGGTCTGCGAATGCTCCACCCTGGAATGTCAATGTTGATACTTGGGCCCATCGAACCATGAGCTTTGATACCATTTGTAGCGGAATTATATAAACATGTTGGACCAACTCTTTACCTAAAAAATTGACTTATTAGGCTGAGACTCTACCATACTTATTAACTCATCTACACTCTTGAATTTATCCGATGTAGGATTCATGTGAAATATCCCAACAAAACCATCGGTTCAACCGGTTGAACCATTAAAACGTTGAACCAAGGGCTTAGCCTATTCTATCTCCGGTTTGATTTTGATAACTATGGTTTTGGATAGGCTAAACTTTTGGGTTCATGATACCAAACCACTTCACCAATGCACCGAGGTGCTTGATGAGTTTAGTTACTTCCCAATTAATAACATAACTAAAATCATGAAATAAGTTTAATCTTTTAAATAGAGAATATACTAAGCAATGCAAATATGAAAGTTTGTACAGTAATAACATTCAAAATTGGTGTATTTGAACTTTATTAATTGCACGAGTCTGGAAGATGATTACGACAGATAACCAAAAAAGTGATAAATTTATAAAGAGAACAATTTTTTTGAAGAACACAAACTAATATAAAATTTTTAGAGATAACTAGTAAAAATTTTAGATAGAGTGAAAAAAAATTAGTGTAAAAAGTGAGTAACAATTTTGAAATGAGTATACTTTTGATAATGAGTGGATAAATAGGCCTAATGACAACTATATATTTTGTGGAAAGATATTTGGCGATGGGATGCCTAACAAGTTTCAGCCCATATTGGCAATTCTAATTATGTCCAAGTTTAATTCAAAGATGACAACCATTAAAACTAATTTTGAAAGGGCTGAGCGAATGCAGGCCCTTGCTGCCACAAATTATGATGTAGGCTCCACCACTTGGGTAGAACTTAGGATATCAACCCTCCAAAGTGAAATGGAGGTCACTAACCTAGGCAATGAGTCTTCTTGATCACCCATTCACCCCATCCAGGTATGTAATTTGTAAATGAGGATACACATCGTACTTAAACCCTTATTACCATGCTCTTGATCAATGGTCAGTCAATGTAGGACTTATAATAAGAATAATGCAAATTGACTGCCATATATTATATTTCGGGCTATATGTATATATACAGCTGTATAGTACACAGTCGCCTATGGCGACATTTTTTTGGGTCTATAGCGACGGGTACCCTCGTCGTAGTTCACCCTTCGCCATAAACCAAAATAGCTATAGTGACAGATGAACCGTTGCTATAGCCCAAAAAAATAGTCGCCATAGGCAACTGTACGTGTGTTATACAGCTGTGTATATATATTTTTCCCTTATATTAGTATTCACTAAACCAAGTATGAAAGTTTGTACAGTAATAACATTCAAAATTGGTGTATTTCAACTTTATTAATTGCACGAGTCTGGAAGATGATTACGACAATTAACCAAAAAAGTGATAAATTTATAAAGAGAACAAATTTTTGAAGAATAAAAACTAATATAAAATTTGTAGAGAGAACTAGTAAAAAATTTAGATAGAGTGAAAAAAAAATTAGTGTAAAAAGTGAGTTACAATTTTGAAATGAGTAAACTTTTGATAATGAGCGGATAAATAGGCCTAATGACAACCATATATATTGTGGATAGATATTTGGCGATGAGTTACCCAACAAGTTTTAGCCCATATTGGCAATTCTAGTTATGTCCAAGTTTAATTCAAAGAGTCAGTCATGACCAAGCAAGTTTAATTCAAAGATGATAACCATTACTAATTTGGAAAGGGTTGCGCGAACGCAAGCCCTTGCAGCCACAAATTATGATGTAAACTCCACCACTTGGGTAGGACTTAGGATAGCAACCCTCTAAAGTGCAATGGAGGTCACTAACCTAGGGAATGGGTCTTCTTGATCACCCATTCACCACATCCAGGTAAGTAATTTGTAAATGAGGATACACATTGTACTTAAACACTTATTACCATTCTCTTGTTCAATGGTTAGTCAATGTGGGACCTATAATTAGAATAATGCAAATTGACTGCCATATATTATATTATGGGCTATACATATATACACAGCTGTGTAATACACAGTCGACTATAGCGACATTTTTTTGGGCTATAACGACGGGTACCGTTGCCATAGTTCACCCATCGCCATAACCCAAAATAGCTATAGTGACGGGTGAACTGTCGCTATAACCCAAAAAAATAGTCGCCATAGGCAACTGTGTGCTAAACAGCTGTGTATATACATTTTTTCCCTTATATTATTATTCACTAACTTATGAATCAAGTGACCTTATAAATTTTTTGAATCATATAATTCAAAAAGGTGCATGAAGAATTTCTGTCAATCAATCTCTTTACAAATCAATTAAAATTAAGAACATTTGTCACGGTGTGTTGTTGACCTCTACAGTTGCAATCAATCATCAATTACTACTTCCAGAAACTTTGTCCGGACTGAGGAAACCTTTGCACGCCACGGTTACCTTTTGGGATGTATATGTCCCATATAAACTGTCTACTTTACATTGTCCTTTGACCCGAGGGACCTATTTCCGTAATTGACTTTGTTTTTGGAATATCAAGATTTACTTGACACACATAAATAGTTTTTTCAATATTTTTTCCTAATAGTAAATTTTACTCACTGAAGTTTATTATTAAACGAAAATTATGTAAGATATTATATCCAAGTGTCTGATGCAAACTTACTATTTGATACTTGATAGGAAAAAGGTACTTGTTTCTATGTGCTAACACATCATAGAAACAAGTAACTATCATCTCTTCCTTATCCTCAGCTAGGTCTCAGGTTACTTCTTTCTTCACTCTACCACATTAACAAACTTAATAAGTCTCTATATACCATTTCTATATAATCATATATCACATAAATTAAAATTTATCTGTTAATATATTCTTTTAGATGAATTTTCACAATTCATCACTTATACTCGAAATGAGTTTAACTACTTCTTTTAAGGTCATAATCCTAAGGCTTTTCCTCATTCCTAAGGTTTATAACCTAACAACTTTGATATCAACCTGTGATGCTAACAAATTCGGGTTACCTTTACCTCGAGTTTGGTGCTCACGATACTATAATTATCCATTCATCACTGCATATACTAACTTAAACCTGTCTTAGATTACATAATAATTTGACTTAAATCTCAGGTTCTATAAACCTTTATATAATTGAATACCAACTAATATTACAAAGCATAATACTAAAGGTATTTATTACAATAACTTTTTAAATTCAATTCAGCACAGACGCTTAATGATAAACTACTCTGCAACCTTGACTTTTCCTTTATCTTTCCCTGATGTACCAGCGTTCTCGGTTTTAACTGAAAATATTATATTCAACGCAAGGGTGAGCAAATTAAAGCTTGCTCAGCAAAAAAAAGTTGAATATAATGGAACATGAAATATTTATAACAACGAAAATATACTCCATGAGATACTGAGAGAAACAGTTCTTTCAAAAGCTTTGAGATTAAAAATTAGGCTTTAGTATGCTGTAAGGTTAAATGACCAGTGAACTCAGTACTAGAATTGACAGTACCAAAACTGTAATACATGAATATAAACAGTTGCTGAAAGCTGAATGCATCTAAAATTATACTTTAGGTGATCAGCCCAAATATTGTGCACAACATAACAGTCTAATGACACATTACATGTCCTTCATAATCATATGTCCGGTCTATGCCCCTATAAAAGGGTTGTTCGTTCACAACATTATATAAGAGTCTGCACCACAACAAAATGGTTTGAAGAACACTGAATGAGATTTT
This sequence comes from Panax notoginseng, assembly GCA_016801055.1. Taxonomy (NCBI): domain Eukaryota; kingdom Viridiplantae; phylum Streptophyta; class Magnoliopsida; order Apiales; family Araliaceae; genus Panax; species Panax notoginseng. Next base: position 190,506,628 of record CM029017.1, read on the forward strand.
CATGAATGAATAATATCAATATATCTCAACATTTGTCTAGCCGAAATAATGACATTGAAATACTTTCAATATCATAAGAATAACTTAATCTGAAGTATTGCAGTTTAATAATTCCAATAACTTGAAAAGATAAGCTTTCGAGCTAAGTACTAGCAACATAAACTTGTTTGAGTAAGTAAGGTTGATGTACTTGTCTCTCTCGTCGATTAAACCCTTTTAATAAATTATATTGTCACTGAGTAGCCTACATATATATATTATCGACTTACTTAGTGATCTTATAGCACAAAGTCTATATTTATGGATACATATAGCTTCACTGTGGTTATTGTAGTCATTATTTAATAACTATCGTGCATGTTACTTACTAACATTAACCAATCACGTAGATAACTTTTATTTGCAAATATAGTTAAGTACACATAGGCACTTAGCTTGTTACAATACATTTTCACAACCTTATATGACAATTTCACATAGATAGCGCACATAAGCCCATATCACCTATATAGTTCATATATATCACAAATCATACAAGTTTTAGTCCAAACATAACATGTTATAGATCTTAGATCATAACACACCTTTATTATCTCATTTAGTCATGTTAAGAAATTTACAAGTTTTAAACTATACTTTTATAACATAGCTCAAAAACACAAAAATATGATTTTTGAGTTACTTTTGGAGATTTTTAGTAATTTCTACAGTAGCATTTTGAACCTCCCATTTGTGCAATCTTTGTGATGCCCCCAAAATCGGGACCAACTTAATCCAAAACCGGACTAACTTAATCCCGATTTTGTGCATTGGATATTATCATGATTCAACTTCATATCATACTTTGATGAAACAACAACTAAAAAAACGGATAATTTAAAACTTTTCTTTCTATCTTTCATTCGTTCCCTGAATCGCAACCTTTATGATTCTCTTTTATCTCAAAGTCATATTCATTTTATGATTTAGTTTATTAGAGTAATGTGAGTTTATACAACTCATTCCTCAATTCCTGTCTTTTCTTATACAATATCATCATTATATAACTTTACATTTCAAAATGATAGCCACCATACATTCTCATTTCAGAACAAACATTTCTCATTTACTGAATATCTTAAACTATACCTGACTGTCAGTTACATGTATCAAAAATCATTATCATGATTCGATACAATTTCTAAATAAAGAAAAGATATTTCTTTGCACATCTTCTAATCCTTTTCATCCATATAGTAAGAAATATTGCAATGTATCCTTAACCCGCAAAAAGTTTATTTTTACAAGATTGAGCTCGACAACTCAGCAAATCTAACAGTTTTCATACTTCATATATCACATATAGATTGAGTTCCATACCTCAATCAGTCACAATCATACTTTGACTTTTACAATTCATAGCGCATAATATGTAATTCAACATACTCATATAGATTTCATTCACATTGCAATAATGATCGCATATAAACAATGTCAAGTACATATAGCACATAGGAACTGAAAGACTTGTCTCGGTTATATCCAATACTTCTTTTCTTTCAAATGACGGACAATGTCTTGACATTATTCAAATGCCTCATCCATGTTTATATGTGAATCTTTTATCTGTATTTGGTTGAACACAAAGATGAGCCGAAAAAATTATACCTCATATTCAAACAAAACTAGTTTTATAACAACACCTCTCTATATCAGTTTCTGAAAAACTTTTACATTCTTTTAGAATTTTTCGAGATTTTAGCTAACTATAGTCATAAGCTTGAAAAAAGTTCCAATATGGCTTTTAAAACCCCAATCCATTGCATTTATAGTCTATATATTCTTTACAATGCATTTACAGGCTTATTATGCATTTATATGTAAATTTATAGCCATGTCGTACATCTGTGCCTTTCCTTGTGCATTTCTAGCTTAACTTCAATTTTGTAACTTAGACTCCATTTTGCATGTATAGTAGTTTTCCATGTTTAACATGTTTACATAGCATTACTTTTCCCCATTTCATGTATATATGAAGTATATATATGCTTTTACATATATACCTCAATGGTAAGGATATTTCACATCTTGCTTGCCTAGCTTGTAGGTAAATATAAGATATTTGTATATTTTATGTATATATATAGCTTATATATGCCAACAGTGAGTTTTCAACCCCGTTTGCATATATCTTGCTTTGTATTTCAAAAATCATTTAGTTTCAAAGTATAAATTTGGAAATAGCTTTTCATACTGTCCACGTATTTCCAATATATGGATGTATTATCTATATATATATGTAAACTTATATTTACATATATAAACTTATATTTACATATCGCTTTTAATAGATTTCGATATGATTTTAGTTTATGAATACCTCACATTTTTAGTTTATAACCCTCTTGTAACTAAATACATGGGTATTCCATACTCTTATACGTAACTTAGGTGTTCAAGGTGAACACGTAGCTCATTTTGTGTATTGGGCGTAGTTATAGTTTATATAAGCAAACTATAGTTACCATATCATTTTATAGATTCATTTCCTTAAACTAATGCATTAAAAACCATCGTGTTTCTTTAGAATGCCAAAACAACCCATTGACCCAATAATGCTGGCAGCCAAGCCTTGCTTGGTTGAGAAGTCCCTAAGCTTGAACACCTACTCTTGCTAATTTTTATCCTCTAATCTACCAACTCAGTTGTATTGAATTGGTGATAGGTTATAATTCATGTACCCGTCCATTAAAAAAATGTAAACTAACTTTTGCGGGTAAGTTAACAAACTAAAACATGAAGCCAAAAATTGGCTCATCCAAAACTGCTACCTGCTGCTGCAGTTGGTCATCAGTTCCCTTTCCTTGACCCCCATTTCACTAATTTCTATCCTGCAATTCATTAACCCAATTATGGTAAATTTTGGATATTATATGGGTGGTATATTCACCTCTTTAGAAAAATAACAACCACGCATTTGGAGTAAATTAGGCTCGTCAACTGAAAGCTCGAAGGAGCCCTAGCTGCTGCACTATACCGTTGCTACTGCTATTGTGACAACAGTCCCTTTATGTGTCTAGCCACTTTCGCAATTCTATAACTTTTAGCCCACAACTCCAATTACAGCCGATTTTAAATATGTTGTTTATAGCATATGAAACTATTTTTAAAAATTATAAACTCCCCATTTCAAAATATTTGGGCCATTTAAAACAGTGCTCAAAAATGGCTTGACACATTAAATTCCAATTATTCGTTTTAGCTTAAAAAATCTTTTTGATTCAATTTAATATGCTCAAAACCCTTAACTAATCATATAAAAGGTTTATACATGTAGTCTTAGCTTCGGCTTCATCAAATTCTTGATTTTTAACGATAAAAGTTCATAGAGGACTTATATCAAACATCTTATATGTGTTATTTTGAAATGAAATTTTCATAGCCATTTGTTTGTCCTATTAGCCCATTTTAGCTTCCTTATATCACCACACAACCAGCCTAACTCCTTTGCTTTATTTCAGTTAACGACAATTCAATACATAACAAATTTCATGAATAATCTATTAGTTACAAAACTAGTTAGTTTACTAACTATTCAAATTTTCAATTTCTTTGATTTTAACATAATCATTATAGAGAATTTCGATTCCCATAATTGATCAATACAATCATGATCAATTACCCATTGCTTTATTTACCAATTTCATTTTATAATCATTATTTCGTTTCATATTCCTAAATCTACACTTACTTTGATAAGTATTGCTTCTATAATCCCTGAAATTAGTATAATATCCTTAATAGTGTGCGCTTCATCTAATATCATTTCACTAGAATATTGGTCTAAACTTTCTTATTAAATTTTAATATTTTCATTTTGGAGTACTATTCATCCGAGGTACTATTCATGCCGGAGTACTATTCATCCGAGTTACTATTCATGTCAAAGTACTATTCACGACAAAATTAGTTTTTTTCTTTATTTGTCCAAATTATCTTTGAAATATAAATCTTGAATATCATTCTTGAATTTTACTCCACAATTGGTGATCATGTTGACAATTTGAACATTCTTGAACTCTGAATAAATTAAATTATAAATCTCTAATATTTATCTTTGATCTCACTTGATTCATTCATTATATCATTGTCATCATACTCATGTTTATATTGTGGTGAAAGTCATCTTTGGCCCGTAGTGCAAAGATGAACTGTTGGTTGGTATGATTATGACCAGGAATTGTGTATTGGTATAATCATGACCTTTAATGTTATAGATAAAGATTTTTGGTGAAAGTCCTCTTTGGCCCGTAGTGCATAGATGAACATGTGTTTAACATGATTATGACCACTGGTGATACAAACAATTATCTTTGGCCCGTAGTGCATAGACTATTCGTTGATTGGAAATAATCATTGATTGATGTTACATGGATAAAATATTGATGATGAGCTTTTAAATCATAGAAGATAGTAGACATCATGCTCTACTTGACTCTTCTAATGGATTGTTATTTCTGCTGCAGTTGCTGATCTAAAACTTGTTGTTTATTGTATTCTATCAGATTTTTCCCTGTTGATGACTAAGGATAATTTGTTCTACATTATCTTAGTCATAATATTCTTTAATGGGCTAGTTGAGCCCACCCTTTTCTTTCATTGAGTGATGGTCCAAGATGGTTACTATAGTAGTCCTCACTACTCTATAAAATAGTGTGACAATAATTATAATAAGGACTTTATTTGAGTTTGGATATTGTCTACGAGATAATATTTGTATTAAAACTCACAGCTTATGTTTTGTTGTATTTTACACGACAGTTAATAGTTGTATATAGGAAGCCTGTATTTGGATTTTGTACCATTTATTGGCGACTCAGAATGAGTTGTGTAGACCTATTTTAAGGGCGTCACAGTTGGTATCAGAGCTTAGGAATATGATCTCTAGTGGAGATCTGAGATTAGAACTGGGAGGCGAAAGACGAGTAAAACCTTCGCTAGTGTGTCATACCTAAGCTTATTTGTTATTTAATTGGTCGGTCGGAATATAGGGATAATATGTGACATGTCAATTTCTTTAATTAACCCTTGTTTTGTGACAGTATTTGAGAATGACATTTGAAAATTTTGAGATAAACAATGGAGCACATGAGACCATTGAGACACTACCAATCAATAACCAGAATAATGTGCATCAAGAAGGCAATAATCTTCCTATAAACAACAACACCGACCAAATGATGAACGATGAGTTCTTTAGGAGCTTTCTACAATTTATGCAATACCAGACGAGAGAGACTCATGTTCAAAATGTAAGTGGAAACAATGGTAACTCGCAGCTAGTTATTGCCAAGCAATTCAAGGAGTTGGAACCGCCGGAGTTTTTGGGAAAGCCAGAGCCACTTAAGGCAGAAGCTTGGATTAAGCAGATCACCAAAATATTTGATGTCCTGGGATGAATAGAGGAGCAAAAGGTTCCCTTTGCCACCTTTATGTTGCGTGGAGAGGCAGATTACTGGTGGAAATCTGTGAAACGTACTCATATTTCAGCACTTAAGATGTTTTGGGAGAAGTTCCAGGAATTGTTTAACGACAAGTATTTTCCAGAAAGTATTCGTCATATGAAGGAGGTGGAATTCATCAAACTAGAGCAGAACAATATGACTGTATCACAATACGAGGTCAAGTTTGCGGAATTTTCCCGGTTTGCATCCTATTTTATGGATAATGAGGAACGAATGACACGAATATTTTTGAGAGGTTTGAAACCTGAAATTCGTCAATATCTCATTTCTCATAAACTTTGTTTGTATTCAGATGTTGTGAATAGGGCTCAATTATTAAAGCGAGATAATGAGACTTTTTAACCAAAAGACAACAACCGATAGAAAGATAATAGTCGTACTAGTGGCAACAGTCATCAAAACAATGATAATCAGCGTCGAAGAAATTATCATGCTAGAAAGGGTAACCACTTCGGTGGTAATCATGACCTAGAAAATAGGAGAAGTGAACCAAGTGGAAACAACTTTAAAAAGAGAATATTTAACAATGACAACGGAAAGACATCGACACCAACACCAGCACCCGCACCCTCACCAGTACCCGTTTCTAGGGGAGGAGAACGAAAACCAGTTAGATGTTACATATGCGGAGGGGAGAGACACATCAGTCCAAATTGTACATAGCCTTCCAAGGTATAATAGTGTCACATAGCTCGATTTTGTCTTGTAGCAAAGTCAAGTCCAGTTATAATAGTGACACCAAAGGCGGCTACGGAAAAGTCAAAGTCGGTAGTTCAAGGAAGAGCTTTTATCGTAAATTCCCAAAAAGCGAGGAACCCGAACGAAGTTATCACGGGAAAGCTAATCATAAACTCTTGCGATACCAGTTCTACCCATTCTTTTATTTCACCTGCTTGTGCTCAACGTTTCAACTTGACCCTTGAGAAATTAGACTTTGACTTGTCTGTTGAAACTCCGTTGGGAGAAACTTTCATTAAATCCACCATTTATAAATCTTGTTTGATTCAAATCGGCACCCTCAGATTACCTGTTGATCTCATCTCTTTGAAAATACTTGCATTTGATGTGATTTAAGGGATTGATTGGTTAACTACTCATCATGTTAAAATTGATTATCTTCATAAGGTCATTAGTTTTCATATTCCTAACCAACCTGTTATGCGAATTCAAGCAACAAAACCACTAAAGTTAATTTTTTCCTAACCAACCTATTCACGATGAAATTAATTTTTCCTTTCTTTGTCCAAATTATCTTTGAAATATGAATCTTGAATATCATTCTTGAATTTTCCTCCATAAATGGTGATCATGTTGATAATTTGAACATTCTTGAACTCTAGATAAATTAAATTATAAATCTCTAATATTTATCCTTAATCTTACTTGATTCATTCTTTATATCATTGTCATCATATTCATGCTTATATTGTGGTAAAAGTTATCTTTAACCCGTAGTGCAAAGATAGACTGTTGGTTGGTATGACTATGACCAGAAATTATGTATTGATATAATCATGACCTTTAATGTTACAGATAAAGGTTTGTGGTGAAAGTTCTCTTTGACCCGTAGTGTGCATAGATGAATGTTAACGCCAAGATCTTTGATGACGTCCCAATCACGTAAGACGTCCTAATCCTGCACAGTAAACACGATCAACACCAAAAGCTTGACGGCTGGACCGTCGGGGGATAGCTCCGGCGTGAGAGTCAATACAGGCGTTCAAGGTTTAATAATGGAGGATGTAAAAAATGTCTAGTGTGTCAAGCCCGATGATAAATGTATGCGTACCTTTTGCTAGAAGACTTTGGGTCAACTGCTCTCTTTTTTCATCATTACCAGTCAAAATCCTAGATACTAAAAGATTTTATGGACCGGCCGCTTGACCCAGCCCAATGTTAAGGAGATGCAATAAAGACAGGGTAAAGGCTAAGCCCAACGATTATAAGACTTAATAGTAAAGGTCCACTAGGCTAATTAAATGGATGGGCCCAATTTGTCTGGCCCAATAAAGGAAATATCATGACCCAACATTGCCCCCTAGTTTTTTATTAAATAGAATATTTAGTGAAGAACTATAAGTGGCCCAAGATGTCATGAGATCCAACAGGGTTGACATAGGCCCCAAAAATAACTTACCAATGTCCATCTGGTGAAGGGCGAAAACAGACTGAAAAGATGGATTAAAACTGAAAATCCAAAAGGAAAGTCCAAAGGGCTAAATATCTAAAGCTTAAACCGGATGTAACCTTTCAAATTCGTAATAATGACTGTCAAATTAATGAGCCGCCCTCGATTGCTGTGTATCCGTCAGTATAAAAAGAAAACTTTACCAAAATTGACAGTTTTACCTGCCAATTCGAATTTTTGGACTTTCGAGCTCTCCTCTTCCCTTCCAAGCTTTCTTCCTTCTCTCTGTGAATCATCAACAATGGCTTCTCAAGATTCGGAACGAGGCTTTCCTATCCGAGCTATCCCAGTAACAACCGTTCCACCTAGCCCCAACCTTGGCAAAGAGACCTCATGTGACGCCCCCAAAATTAGGTATACATCACCCATCTTGGGTCGTCAGATACATAGTACAGAATACAAATACAACTGATTAATACATCTGTCGTGTACAATACGACAAAACATAAACTGTGAGTTTGAATACAAATATTATCTTCTAGAGAGTATTCATACTCAAAAGGAGTCCTCATTACATTTATTAACACACTATTACATAGAATAGTGAGGACTACTAACTAATACTATCATTCGGACCATCACTCCGTACCCCGACTTGTCCCAGCTACGTTCTCATTTCCTGAAGAGAACAGTGAAAGAAAGGGTGAGCTCAACTAGCCCAGTAAGAAATATTATGACTAAGATAATGCAGAATAAATTATCATTAGCCTTCAACAATGTTAAACTGATAAAATATAATAGACATCAAGTTTAACTGTAGCGGAACAAGCAATCCATTAAAAGAGTCAAGTAGAAAATAAACTCTACTATCTTTTATGATTTAAAAAGTTTTTCAACACTGTGATCGCTGAGACTCAGCTTAATAAAATAATCCACATCATCGAATCACCCCTGCACTACGGCCAAGGATATTCGTGTATTCATTAATGGTCATGATCATGCCAACAACTGTCCATCAATGCACTACGGGCCAATGAGGACTTTTACCACATCATTTGTAACATTACGGTCATGATTATACCGAATAATCCCTGGTCATAATCATACCAAGTCCATCTATGCACTACAGGCCACAGATGACTTTCAACATTTTATAAACATGAGGATGATGACAATGATATAAGAATTCAATAAAACAAGTTCAAGAATTAATTTATCCAGGAATTAACAACGTCCAAATTGTCAACATGATACTGCATTGTGGAGTAAAATTCAAGAATGCTTAGAAGAATATTTTCTTGAAAAGATACTGGATGAAACGCAACTATCAAGGATATTCCACAAATTTCATGGAGTATAGAAGTCAAAACTTAACCAACTGAGTATAATAAAGAATGGAATAACAAAAGAAATCACCATGCATGCGATAGACCGCACAGACAGGTTATTCCAACAGAATAATAAATAATGGAACCAGGTCCGGCGTAAACGCACAGACAGGATATTCCGACAGAATAATAAATAATGGAACCAGGTCCGGTGTAAAACACACAGACAGGATGTTCCAACAGAATAATAGAAGAATGTCACCAAGTATAGGGTAGACCGCGTATACTGGTTATTCCAACAGAATAATAACGAATGGAATAACAGAAGTTCTCTTCATGAATATAAAAGAAATAATATTCCCTACCTTAAAAGAACTAGATATTGGAAAAGTGATGTAGCAAAATACTTTTATTCTCTCTCTCTTATTCTCTCTATACTTTCTCTCTCTATAGCTTGAATGAATTCGTCAAAAATAATAAAGCCCTAGGCCTCTATTTATAGAAAAACTGAGGGTGGCTCTTGGTCTTAACGAAGGGTCAAATGACTCTTGGTCTTAACGAAGGGTCAAATGACTCTTGGTAATATTGAAGGGACAACTACTATTGATGAAAGTAATTACTATTGACCAAGGTAAATACTATTGACGAAGGTAATTACTATTGACCAATGTAAATACTATTGACGAAGGTAATTACTATTGACCAAGGTAAATACTATTGACGACGGTAATTACTATTGACGACGGTAATTACTATTGACGACGGTAATTACTATTGACGAAGAGACTCTTAGATGATGACATATGGCCCCCCATAAAATAACCAAACTTACCACAACGTCTCAATAATATAACATATTATACAGATGATACTATGACAATAATTTAAGAGATATGATGCAGCAATTACTGTAGCAATAATTGAGTATAGCTGAGTGACTTCTCACGTAAGCATCAATAATCAATACCGTGTGCTACTATGCAACCACGCGTATTACTGTACTTTTACTACCGAGTAGTTCAACAGTTTTAACGGTTTTAACGGTAACACCTCAGCCGTTATTTTTATAAAAAGATAATTCTGTCGTTTTCTCAATCCGACAATAATTCCGTTGTGGGGTCCACCAATGATTGTGCCGTCGTACGAATATTCTCCGACAAAAAGAATATTCTCCGACCAAACGAATATTTTATAACAACTTGCTTACTTTGCAAAATTTATAAATATTACCCACAACTATAACATTATATCAAATTAACTCCATAATATTCAAAAATGATATTTATAGAAAATTCATCTTTATTTATAAAAATTGGGGTCTTACAACCTCCCCTTCTTATGAAATTTCGCCCTCGAAATTAGGGTACGTACCTGGTATGTCGAAGAGGTAAGGATACCTTGATTTCATTTCTGATTCTAACTCCCAAGTCATTTCCTCAACATCGTGGTTTCTCCACAAAACTTTAACTTGAGGTATAACCTTGGAGCGTAGAATATGTTCCTTCTTATCCAAGATTTGAACAGGAACTTCTTCATACGTCAAATCCTCCGCTATTTCGTCCGGTTCTAACTCAATAATGTGGTTCGGGTCTTCCACATATTTGCGTAACATGGATATGTGGAAAACGTTATGAACACGAGACATACTTGGCGGTAAAGCGAGTCTATAAGCCACAGTTCCTACTCGATCGAGGATTAAAAATGGACCGATGAATCGAGGATTTAGCTTTCCTCTCTTTCCAAATCTCGTAACTCCTTTCCATGGAGCAACACGTAAGAACACATGATCTCCTACATCAAATTCCACGTCCTTTCGATGAAGATCAGCATAACTCTTTTGTCGATCTTGTGAGGTTTTTATACGTTGTCGGATCGTTTGAATCTTTTCTGTAGTCATACGTACCAACTCCGGTCCCAACAACGTTGCTTCGCCCACCTCATCCCAGCATACTGGAGAACGACATTTTCTTCCATACAATGCTTCGAATGGAGCCATGCCAATACTTGCTTGATAACTGTTGTTGTAGGAAAACTCCACCAATGGTAAGAACTTGTCCCAACTTTCCTTGAAGTCAAAGACACAGAGTCTTAATAGATCTTCAAGAGTTTGAATAGTCCTCTCTGATTGTCCGTCCGTCTGAGGATGATATGCTGAACTAAATCGTAACTCCGTGCCCATAGCTTTTTGTAAACTAACCCAAAATCGTGAAGTGAATCTTGGGTCTCGGTCAGAAACTATGGATACTGGCATACCATGCAGTCTTACAATCTCGTTTATGTACATACGAGCAAGACGTTCAAGTGTATAAGTTTCTCGTATCGGTAAGAAATGAGCAGACTTGGTCAATCTATCAACAATGACCCAAATCGCATCAATACCTTGAGAAACCCTAGGAAGACCGGTAACGAAATCCATGGTAATGTGCTCCCACTTCCATTCTGGAATTTCAAGTGGTTGCAATGGACCTTTTGGTACTTGATGCTCCGCTTTGACTCGTTGACAAGTTAGACACCTTGAGATAAACAACGCTATCTCTCTCTTCATATTGCTCCACCAAAATGTATGACGAAGATCATGATACATTTTGGTACTTCCAGGATGGATTGCAAACGGTGTGTTGTGCGCCTCCATCATGATTTCATACTTTAAATCAGGGTTGTTAGGAACACAAAGTCTGGAGTTGACTCGAAGTATTCCTTCTTCATCGATTCTTGCTTCCGGCATAGCACCTTCTTGCACTTTCTTCTTCATACGCATCAGCTCCAGGTCTGTAGCTTGAGCAGCTTTAACTTTATCGATTAAAGTCGGTTCTACTCGTATATTCGCCATCATCACATGGGTCCCTGGAGTCTTTAACTCTATCTCCATCCTTTGCAAGTCACACAAAATGGGCCTTTGTGTTGACAATATTGCACTCGTACTTGCATATGATCTTCTACTCAATGCGTCAGCTACCACGTTCGCTTTTCCAGGATGGTATTGAATGGTATGATCATAATCTTTCAACAGTTCAAGCCAACGTCGTTGTCGCATGTTGAGTTCCTTTTGAGTGAAGAAATATTTGAGGCTTTTATGATCCGTAAAGATCTCCACCTTCTCCCCATACAAGTAATGCCTCCAAATTTTAAGTGCAAAGACAACAGCTGCCAACTCTAGATCATGAGTAGGATAATTCCTCTCATATTCCTTGAGTTGTCTTGATGCATAGGCTATGACTTTTCCATGTTGCATGAGAACACATCCCAACCCTTTGCTCGAAGCATCACTGTAGATGACAAATCCCTCCGAGCCAGATGGTATTGTTAGAACAGGTGCTGAAATGAGTCTCCTCTTGAGTTCTTGAAAACTCTGCTCACATTCTTCGCTCCAACCGAACTTTGTATCTTTTCGAGTCAGCTGAGTTAATGGAGTAGCGATTCGAGAAAATCCTTCCACGAATCTCCGATAATAACCAGCTAAACCAAGAAAGCTACGTACTTCGGTCACTGATTTAGGTTGCTCCCAGCTTTGAATAGCTTCAATCTTTGCCGGGTCAACCGATATTCCACGACTTGATACTACGTGCCCAAGGAATGCTACCTCCTCCAGCCAGAACTCGCATTTCTTCAACTTGGCATAAAGCTTGTATTCACGAAGCTTTTGGAGTACCAGCCTCAAGTGTTGCTCATGATCTTCACGGCTTTTGGAATAAATAAGGATGTCATCAATAAAGACGACCACAAAGTGATCCAAATATTCCTTGAATACCCTGTTCATCATATCCATGAAGGCAGCAGGAGCATTAGTCAATCCAAAGGACATGACTAGGAATTCATAATGCCCGTACCGAGTTCTAAAAGCCGTCTTTGGAATATCCTCAGTTCTAACCTTCAGCTGATGATATCCAGAACGAAGATCGATCTTTGAAAAGAATTGTGCTCCTTGCAACTGGTCAAACAGGTCATCAATACGTGGCAATGGGTACCTGTTTTTGATGGTGACATGATTCAACTCCCGATAATCAATACAAAGTCGCATACTTCCATCTTTCTTCTTCACGAATAGAACAGGAGCTCCCCAAGGAGAAGTACTAGGACGAATAAAGCCAATGTCTAACAATTCCTGCAGTTGGATCTTTAACTCCTGAAGTTCAATAGGAGCCATTCGATATGGGGCTTTGGAAATGGGTTTTGTACCGGGTTCAAGGTCGATACAAAATTCAATTTCACGCTCTGGGGGTAGGCCAGGAAGTTCTTCAGGGAATACGTCAGGGAATTTATTAACAATAGAAATATCATTCAAAACTGACGTATTTTTGTTTAGATCTGTGACATGAGCTAAGAAAGCTTGACATCCGTTTTTCAATAAACGAATAGCTTTATGGCTTGAGATGACAGCGATTGATTTTAATGGTTTGGTTGCTTGAATTCGCATAATAGGTCGATTAGGAATATGAAAACTAACAACCTTACGAAAACAATCAATTTTTGCATAATGAGTAGTTAACCAATCAATCCCTAGAATCACGTCAAATGCAAGTATTTTTAATGAAATCAGATCGATAGGTAATGTGTGGGTACCAACTTGAACCAAACAAGACTTATAAACAGTGGAGGTAATGAAGGTTTCTCCCAACGGAGTTTCCACAGATAAGTCAAAGTCTAATTTCTCCGGAATCAAATTTAATCGATGAGCGCAAGTAGGAGAAATAAAAGAATGGGTTGAACCGGTATCAAATAAAGTATAAACTTCTTTAGAGTTTATAATAAGCTTACCCGTGATGACCTCATTCGGGTTCCTTGCTCTCTGGGAGTTCACAACAAACGCTCTCCCTTGCACAACCGGTTTTGACTTTTCTGGGACGGCTTTTGGTGCCTCCATCCTAGCTGAATTTGTCTTCGGTAAACGACAAAATCGGGCTAAATGACCTTCTCTTCCACAATTATAACATGCTTTGGACGGCATCGCGCAGTTTGGACTGATGTGCCCCTCCCCTCCGCATTTGAAACATATGATAGGTGGTCGTTCTCCTTCCTTAACGACAGGTGCTGGTGCTGACGTCTTTCCATCATTGTTGAATCTCCTCTTCTTGAAATGTCCATTCTTATTGTTTTGGCCCTGATTACCACCGAAGTGGTTACCATTTCTGGCCTGTTGATTCCCTCCACGCTTGTTGTCACCGCTTCGATGACTGCTCTCACTGGTATTATCATTTTGCCGGCTGCTCTCTTTTGGTTGCGTTATCTCGTTATCGCGCTCCACCAACTGAGCCCTATTTACAACATCTGAATACAAACACAGTTTATGAGAAACAAGATGTTGACGTATCTCCGGCTTCAAACCTCTTAAAAACATCCGCGTCATTCTTTCTTCATTATCCACCAGGTGGGACGCAAACCGGGATAACTCCGCAAATTTTGCCTCGTACTGCGACACGGTCATATTATTCTGCTCCAATTTGATGAACTCCACCTCCTTCATGTGACGAATACTCTCGGGAAAGTATTTGTCGTTAAACAGCTCTTGGAACTTCTCCCAAGACATCTTCAGTGCGGCAGGTTGAGTACGCTTTATCGATTCCCACCAGTAATCTGCCTCTCCTCGCAACATAAAGGCGGCAAAGGGAACCTTTTGCTCCTCGGAGCAACCCAAGACATCAAATATCTTGGTGATCTGCTTTATCCATGTTTCAGCTACAAGTGGTTTGGGTTCTCCCTTAAACTCCGGTGGTCCCAGCTCCTTAAACTGTTTAGCGGTGACCGCCTGAGAGTTTCCAGTATTTCCACCTACGTTGTGGACAGGAGCCGCTTTCACCTGTTGTTGCATGAATTGCATAAAGCCTCTGAACATTTGATCATTCATCATTTGGTCAGTGTTGTTGTTTGCATGAGGATTGACACCTTCCTGATGCACATTATCCTGATTATTGATATGTGGTGAATCAACAGTCGTCTGTGCTCCATTGCTATTCTCAACATTCTCAGATGCCATTTTCAGATACTGCCACAAAATAAAAATTAATTGATATGTCATATATTATCCTTATATTATGACCGACCAATTAAATACCATGCAAATAAACTTAGGTATGTCATACTAGCGAAGGAATTCCCCGTCTCTCCCCTCCTAGTTCTATTCTCACATCTTAGCCAGGGATCATATCCCTAAGCTCTGATACCAACTGTGACGCCCCCAAAATTAGGTATACATCACCCATCTTGGGTCGTCAGATACATAGTACAGAATACAAATACAACTGATTAATACATCTGTCGTGTACAATACGACAAAACATAAACTGTGAGTTTGAATACAAATATTATCTTCTAGAGAGTATTCATACTCAAAAGGAGTCCTCATTACATTTATTAACACACCATTACATAGAATAGTGAGGACTACTAACTAATACTATCATTCGGACCATCACTCCGTACCCCGACTTGTCCCAGCTACGTTCTCATTTCCTGAAGAGAACAGTGAAAGAAAGGGTGAGCTCAACTAGCCCAGTAAGAAATATTATGACTAAGATAATGCAGAATAAATTATCATTAGCCTTCAACAATGTTAAACTGATAAAATATAATAGACATCAAGTTTAACTGTAGCGGAACAAGCAATCCATTAAAAGAGTCAAGTAGAAAATAAACTCTACTATCTTTTATGATTTAAAAAGTTTTTCAACACTGTGATCGCTGAGACTCAGCTTAATAAAATAATCCACATCATCGAATCACCCCTGCACTACGGCCAAGGATATTCGTGTATTCATTAATGGTCATGATCATGCCAACAACTGTCCATCAATGCACTACGGGCCAATGAGGACTTTTACCACATCATTTGTAACATTACGGTCATGATTATACCGAATAATCCCTGGTCATAATCATACCAAGTCCATCTATGCACTACAGGCCACAGATGACTTTCAACATTTTATAAACATGAGGATGATGACAATGATATAAGAATTCAATAAAACAAGTTCAAGAATTAATTTATCCAGGAATTAACAACGTCCAAATTGTCAACATGATACTGCATTGTGGAGTAAAATTCAAGAATGCTTAGAAGAATATTTTCTTGAAAAGATACTGGATGAAACGCAACTATCAAGGATATTCCACAAATTTCATGGAGTATAGAAGTCAAAACTTAACCAACTGAGTATAATAAAGAATGGAATAACAAAAGAAATCACCATGCATGCGATAGACCGCACAGACAGGTTATTCCAACAGAATAATAAATAATGGAACCAGGTCCGGCGTAAACGCACAGACAGGATATTCCGACAGAATAATAAATAATGGAACCAGGTCCGGTGTAAAACACACAGACAGGATGTTCCAACAGAATAATAAACGGAACCAGGTCCGGTGTAAAACACACAGACAGGATGTTCCAACAGAATAATAGAAGAATGTCACCAAGTATAGGGTAGACCGCGTATACTGGTTATTCCAACAGAATAATAACGAATGGAATAACAGAAGTTCTCTTCATGAATATAAAAGAAATAATATTCCCTACCTTAAAAGAACTGGATATTGGAAAAGTGATGTAGCAAAATACTTTTATTCTCTCTCTCTTATTCTCTCTATACTTTCTCTCTCTATAGCTTGAATGAATTCGTCAAAAATAATGAAGCCCTAGGCCTCTATTTATAGAAAAACTGAGGGTGGCTCTTGGTCTTAACGAAGGGTCAAATGACTCTTGGTCTTAACGAAGGGTCAAATGACTCTTGGTAATATTGAAGGGACAACTACTATTGATGAAAGTAATTACTATTGACCAAGGTAAATACTATTGACGAAGGTAATTACTATTGACCAAGGTAAATACTATTGACGAAGGTAATTACTATTGACCAAGGTAAATACTATTGACGACGGTAATTACTA
The DNA here is from genome assembly GCA_016801055.1 of Panax notoginseng. Classification (NCBI taxonomy): domain Eukaryota; kingdom Viridiplantae; phylum Streptophyta; class Magnoliopsida; order Apiales; family Araliaceae; genus Panax; species Panax notoginseng. The sequence continues at coordinate 190,523,475 of CM029017.1, forward strand.
TTGACGACGGTAATTACTATTGACGAAGAGACTCTTAGATGATGACATACGGCCCCCCATAAAATAACCAAACTTACCACAACGTCTCAATAATATAACATATTATACAGATGATACTATGACAATAATTTAAGAGATATGATGCAGCAATTACTGTAGCAATAATTGAGTATAGCTGAGTGACTTCTCACGTAAGCATCAATAATCAATACCGTGTGCTACTATGCAACCACGCGTATTACTGTACTTTTACTACCGAGTAGTTCAACAGTTTTAACGGTTTTAACGGTAACACCTCGGCCGTTATTTTTATAGAAAGATAATTCTGTCGTTTTCTCAATTCGACAATAATTCCGTTGTGGGGTCCACCAATGATTGTGCCGTCGTACGAATATTCTCCGACAAAAAGAATATTCTCCGACCAAACGAATATTTTATAACAACTTGCTTACTTTGCAAAATTTATAAATATTACCCACAACTATAACATTATATCAAATTAACTTCATAATATTCAAAAATTATATTTATAGAAAATTCATCTTTATTTATAAAAATTGGGGTCTTACACCTCAAGCTCTAATTCTCCAGTCAAGAAATCCGACAAGAGACCACCTCCGAAAACCTCTCCTGCTCCCTCCGAATTTTTCATAAATAAGGAACGTTTCCCCCACGCCAATACGCCCTCAATTGTTACTGAAATGGAGCTGAAGAAGGTTCGAGCTCGCTGTCATATCCCAGACACCCATTTGGTGAGGGCTCCCAGACCTGAAGAACGGATGTACCAGCGCCCTGAGGGATGGATGGCAGTTACAACGACCATCTTGGAGAAAGGGGTGCGATTCTCTATTCATGCCTTCATAGTGACTATTTTAGGATTTTTGGGTGTTGGGTTTGCCCAACTAATGCCGAATTCTAATATTCATATCCTGGCATTCATAGCCTTTTGCCAAGAGCTGGGCGTCGAACCTACGCTTGACTTCTTCTTTACCGTGTACAAGATCGGCCAATCAAGGGAGAAAGGGTTCAGGACTGTAAGTAAACAATTTTCAAGAACGGGGGAGAAGTTCGAAAGGCGTTCGTTGGTAAACACTCCTTCGAGTAATAGAGGGTGGCACGAGAGGTGGTTTTTCGTCAAAGGGCCCGAAATTACCTCTATACCGAACTGGACCGTTGATGAGAAGACCTCTACCGACTTCGGAGACATTTCCGAAGAACGTGAGGCCGAGATGATAGAACTTTTTGACAAATTCCAGAAGGACGAGTGGAAATATGGACTTCTGTCGAAGCAGGCGTGGTTATATGACCACAAATGTAAGTATGGACTTATTTTATCCTTATTTTGAAATTTGCCGTGGTGTAGATTATGACATAAAACTACTAATTTTCTGCAGTGACTTTGATCAGACCATCGTCTTCGGAGGTGAGGGAGTTGGAGGATTTTATTGCCGGCAAATCCATAGAAGCCACTGCCGAATCCTCCCATCAGGAAATTCCACCCGAAGACGATGTAGTTAGAAAATCTGCAAGGGTGGGCGCTGGATCTTCACAACCGGAGGCTTCTTCCCAATTCAAACCTTCTGCTGGGGCACCGCCCACTGAAGCGCCTCGAACCAACGTTGTATCCCGGACCGCTGAGCCAGAAGTCGAAGAGCCCGTCCTTCCAGAAATACAACTCAAACCTCGAAGAAGAAAGCATGCTGCTCGAAAGCCCAAACTGATCTCTCTACCATCCGATTCTGAAGGCTTTTCTGAATCTGAGCCACATATCACCCCGACACCCCCACCTGTCCGTCCAACATCACCAACAGTTGAATCAGTGCCGCCATTTGTTGATCCATCATCCACCGCTGACCCACTACCGCCAGTCACCGAGCCAACTCCACCGGCTGCTGACCCAACACCACCGGCTGCTGACCCAACACCACCGGCTGCTGTCCCAACGGCACCGGTTGTCAAATTTACATTATTTCAAAGGAGCCTACTCGATCTTCCTGCTGGCGATCGCAGACAGGCTATTCAAATCAAGAAGCGGAAGACCAAGGTCATCCCCTTAACAGCCGAAGAGCTTATGGTACCCCTTCCAAAGGTTCTCCCTCCAGCAATCCCAGTGAGCACTCAAACGGCGAATGAAGAAATGCCAATTGATGACACTGCAACCCCTTCTCGGAGAAGGAAACAACCCTCCGATAGTCACCCAATCTTGGGATCTATTCTTGTATTAGTTCAAGATCCTACTCCAGCTCAGTCTTCTTCTACTGAAAATGTCTACATGGATCCCTCTCCTATTCGTGATCAGACCGTGCCTCCCCCTTCAGGGCCTTCATTAAGAACATTTCATGACGAAGCCACTGGGGCGCCGACTCTATGGCCTCGGTATAATTCCAACTTCCCCTTCCAACTTTTTGATGCTTTTGTTCGGGAAAATGACGATCATCGATTCGTTGATCATACGAACGGTAACTTTCTTGATGAAGGCATGAGTTATTTGGCAAAGGTAAATTGCAATTCTCTTGGTTAAATATTCCTTTTCTTGTCTGATTATCTGAAGCTGATTAGGTACTGTCGAATGTGTGCAGGCGAATGCAATCTTTGGGCGTTTACGTCCTAGACAAATGAATGCTGAATCTGATGAGGAAACCATGAAGAGGGAGATTAACCTGCTGAAGGCCACGTTAACTCGGGAAAGAGTTGAACATGAATCCGTTTTTCATGCCAACGAGGACCTTCAGAGAGAATTGGCTCAAAATAGAGATGATCTGAGGGAAACTCATGAGGTGCTGACCTTAGTCAGGGAGGAACTGAAGACGACAAAGGTCAGCGAGCAGAAAGTGAAGAATATAAATGTCCGCTTCGCTGCAGAGATCGAAGTTCTGAAGAGTAAGAATGAAGAGATCACCGCGGCACATCGGGATCTGGCGACGTAACTTTGCGAAGTTCATGCACAGGCTCGGGCTAATAGGAAGGCCCACAGGGCTAAGCGCCGTAAACTTCATAGTAAGGTTAAGGCCCTTCAGGAACGAGGCTTTCCTCTGACTAAAGAAGTGCTCAAGCAGATTCGGGAGGACTATCGGACTTCTGATGAGCTCGATGCAGAGATCATGAAAGTGTACTACGAAGGATTCGAAGATTGCCGAGGCCGAGGCAAGGAAAAGCTGGTGGCAGCCTAATTAGATCCGGCCCTGCTTGACTTCGAAAATGATGTATAGACATGATCGGGTCGCTTTTGACTTTTAAAATTTTGTGCACGAATGTTGTAAATAAATTTGAATGGATTTGTTTGAGTGTTTAATTTCAATTTTAATTTGCATTAACGTGATTTTCGTTTATTTCGTGTCTTGTCAATAATTCAGTATCAATTGCCTTAAATGAATTAACTTAATTTGTAAATCAGATAAGGTGTATAGCAGTTAAATTAAGAAATGAAATGAACTGAATGAACTGAACTTATCACTTGTAAAAAATGAAGTAAAGTATACTTATCGTTTTCGAAGTGTGAGACAGGTCATGTGTGAGGTGAATTCGGCTGATCCTCCTTGCACCATTAAGATCTTGTTTACCACTCGAGGTAGAACAAGTATATAAGGATCATAGGATTTGATTGCTTCAGTGACCATTGTTTTCACCACCCTTGGTAAAAAAACAATATAAGATCCAGGATTTGACTACCACGCGGGGTATCAAATAAATTGGCTGCCATCGAATGGCCAGCGAGTCCTACCATACCTCCTTACTTCAGTGACCATTGATTTTACCACCCTTGGTAAAAAATAATATAGGATCCAGGATTTGACTACCACGCGGGGTATCAAATAAATTGGCTGCCATCGAATGGCCAGCGAGTCCTACCATACCTCCTTACTTTGGTGACCATTGATTTTACCACCCTTGGTAAAAAATAATATAGGATCCAGGATTTGACTACCACGCGGGGTATCAAATAAATTGGCTGCCATCGAATGGCCAGCGAGTCCTACCATACCTCCTTACTTCGGTGACCATTGATTTTATCACCCTTGGTAAAAAAATATATAGGATCCAGGATTTGACTACCACGTGGGGTATCAAATAAATTGGCTGCCATCGAATGGCCAGCGAGTCCTACCATACCTCCTTACTCCACTGTGACCTTAGGACAAATGCGAAGATCAGTTGTGAAAGGAGTGACTTTTTATTGATGATGAACGGTCATGTACAGACTCCTGGTGAACTGACTCAATTTCTACTGAAAGTATTTTCGGAGCCTGCCTGCGTGCCATGTGTTCTTAATTTCGGATCCATCCAATGCCTTCAGTCGATACGTCCCGGGCTTTGGTACTTCAATCACTTCATACGGTCCTTCCCAGTTCGGCATCAACTTCCCCGTGTTCTGCGGTGTAGACGCTTCGGCCTCTCTGAGAACGAGGTCTCCTACCTCAAATCTTCGGAGCTTTACCCCTTTGTTGTAATGCTTTGCAACTCTCCTCTGGTAGGCTGCTAACTTGATCAAAGCCACTTCTCTGACTTCTTCTAACAGGTCCAAGTTGGCCTTTAGTCCCTCGTCATTGTAGATCTCTCTGAACTGACTAACTCGAAGACTTGGAGATCTAATCTCAACTGGGACCAAGGCATCAGTGCCATAGGCCAGTCTGAAAGGCGAGTCTCCTGTTGTTGTCCTCGGTGTAGTCCTGTAAGCCCACAATACACTAAGCAATTCTTCCGGTCATCTTCCTTTGGCTTCGTCCAATCTGCGCTTGATTCTGTTTAGAAGTGTTCTGTTAGTCACCTCGACCTGCCCATTTGACTGTGGATGAGCCACTGAAGTCTTCCTGTGCTGGACTCCCAGTTCCTTCAGAAATCCTTCAAATTTTGATCCCACAAACTGGCGTCCGTTGTCTGATATCACCACTTGAGGGATCCCGAAGCGAAACACTACGGATTCTTTCATAAATTTCAGACACTCCTGTTCCGTTATCAGCCGAAGTGGTTTCGCCTCGACCCATTTGGTCATATAATCAATAGCAACTATGACGAAACAGACCTGCCCTTTAGCTTTTGGTAACGGACCCAGTATATCAACCCCCCAGACAGCGAAGGGTATAGGAGATAGAATCGAGTATAGCTCTTCCGGTGGCTGATGTGGGATCAGACTGTTGAGCTAGCATTTATCACATTTTTTCACGTATTTTGTAGCCTCCTTAAAGATCGTTGGCCAGTAGTACCCCTGCCGAAGAACTTTGTATGCCAGCGACTTAGCTGCCATGTGATCACCGCAGATGCCCTCGTGAACTTCCCGAAGGGCGTACTCGGCTTCGAACGGGACCAGACATTTCAATAATGGTGATGAAAATCCCCTCCGATAAAGATCCCCGTCAATAAGAACGAAGTTGGCACTTTTGTATTTGACCTTCTTTGCTAACATCTGATCCGAAGGAAGTACGCCATCTGCCAAATAATTGATGTAGGGAGTCATCTAGCAGTCAGATCGCTCGATACTCATCACCGAGTCATGTTGAATACTCGGCTACTGTGGGACCTCCAAATAGACTGACCCATTGAAAACGACAGCATCTGTAGTGGCTAATTTTGATAAGGCGTCGGCAATGGAATTATCGTTACGCTCTATGCCTTGAAATTCGTGAAAAGCAAAGTATTGGAGTCTGTCTTTCAACTCTGCCAAATACCTGATCATCCTCGTCCCAGGGGCTTCATATTCTCCTGATAACTGCTTGACGACCAGCTGAGAGTCACTATAAATGATCAGCTTCTGGACTTCTAGACTCTTCGCCAGCCGAACCCCAGCTAGCACTGCTTCATACTCGGCCTCGTTGTTAGTCGCCTTAAACCTAAATCTAATAGCTTGTTGTACCTTGAACCCTTCCGGGCTGGTCAGGATAATCCCTGCTCCACTGCCATTTACCGTGGAAGACCCATCTACATACAGCGTCCATGCATTCTGACCGTGTTGAAGAACTGTAACTGTTCGATCAGATGTCCCAGCTTCTGGTAACTCGGCATCTGCTTCGGTGAAGGAAAAACTGGGACAATTCCATGGTCCATGCTGCCAATCTCCCCGAAACCTCTGGCTTACCCATTACCTTCTTTAGTGGTTGATCCGTGTAGACGATCAAGAGCCTGCCCTGAAAGTATTGCCGAAGCTTTCGGCTAGCAACTATTAAAGCAAAGGCAAATTTTTCAATATTTGGATACCTGGTTTCGGCGTCTCGTAGGACGTGACTGACGTAATAGATCGGATGCTGCTTTCCACTGACCTCCCGAACTAGCACTGCTCCAACAGCTAAGGAACTCGCTGCAAGGTAGAGATACAAGGTCTCTTTTGGGGCAGGTTTTATCAATAGAGGAACAGAAGACAGGTAGGTCTTTATGCCTTGGAAGGCGTCCTCACAGGCCGAAGTCCATTGGAAAGTCTTCGCATTCTTTGGCCCCCTCAGTGTGTCGAAGAATGGTAGGCACCTCTCTGCAGATTTGGACATGAACCTCCTCAGAGCTACAATCCTACCGGTCAGACATTGGACGTCTTTAAACGACTGAGGAGTCTTCATGTCAAGGACGGCCTGAATTTTCTCTGGATTGGCTTCGATGCCCCTCTGACTGACCGGATATCCCAAAAACTTTCCCGCGCCGAGGCCGAAGGTGCATTTTGCTGGGTTAAGCCTCAATTTGTGATGACGGACAGTCTGAAAACACTCCTCCAGATCATCCAAATGTTTCTGAACCTGCATGCTTTTCACGATCATGTCGTCTACATAAACCTCCATATTCTTTCCTAGCTGCTTGTGGAAGATAAGATTCATCATTCTTTGGTAGGTGGCTCCAGCATTTATAAGGCCAAAGGTCATCTTCTTATATACGTATACCGAACGGTGTGTAATGAATGCTGTCTTTGGGATATCTTTCTTGCACATAGATATTTGATGATAACCTGAAAAAGTATCCATAAAGCTTAGGAGGGCATATCTTGAAGTTGCGTCAATAAGTTGATCAATATGGGGCAAAGGATAAAAGTCCTTCGGACAAGCTTTATTCAGGTCGGTGTAATCGATGCAAACTCGCCATTTCCTATTCTGCTTCTGCACCAATACTACATTGGCCATCCATTGAGGGTAGTCGATCTCAAAAATAAAATCAGCAGCCATTAGCTTGGCGATTTCTTCGTCAATTATCTTCTGACGCTCAGGTGCGAAGATCCGTCTCTTTTGCCGAACAGGCTTCTTCGAGGGATCTACCTCCAATCGGTGCTCAGCGACCTTTCTGCTAATCCCCGGCATGTCCTGCGGTTCCCATGCAAAAATGTCCGCATAGCAGCAAAGGAGTTCCATAAGATTTGTCCGAAGAGGCTCTGGTAGGCCCAAACCAATTTTCACTGCCTTGTCTGCCTTCCCAAGGATCAACTCAATCTCTTCCGTCTCCCCTGCAGGTGTTACCAATGGCTCGGAACTGCTTTCAGTGAAGGGCTCAATCTCGATTGCCATGGTTTGTTTCTGTTTGCTGACCCCTACTCCGGAAGAGATGCATGCATTCCGATAACAGCGTCGGGCTAGATCTAAGTCCCCAGCCACCTCTCCGACTCCGTGCGCTGTGGGGAACTTGATTTTGAAATGGGGGGTAGAAGTCACGGCTTGGAGAGCTGTCAGCATAGGTCTTCCCAGTATGGCATTATAAGCCGAATCTACATGCACAACATAGAATTTACACATTATTTCTGCCTGTTGAGGGGCTGTGCCGAAGACCACTGGGAGCTCAATAGTGCCTGCAACTTTGACCGGATCGTTGCTGAAGCCATATAAAGGAGCCTCCTGCCCAACTTCCATCTTTCGCCCATCAAGGTGCATTCTCTGATATGTGTGGGCGTACAGAATATCCACCGAAGACCCGTTATCTATCATCATACGTTTCACGTCCACCGAGCCTACTTGCGCGGTGATCACTAACGCCCCTTCATGTGGATCAATGGGCTCCAAAGGATAGTCTGCATCTGTAAAGGATATAATAGTTCCTGGAAAGGGCCTATCAATTTTTGGAGGAGCATCTGATACGGACATAACCGAATCCCGATACCCCCTTCTCTTCTTTCCTACCAACTTTCCAGACGTCCCCCCTGTTATTACGTCAATGACATGCCTTGGTAGCTGGTTCGGGGCGGGCTGTACAGGAGGATTCGTTTGAACTGTCTGAACGGTGCGGTCGGCACTCTGTTGATTCTTCTCGGCCACATATTGGACTAACAGACCGCTCTGGATCTTCTTTTCCACAAAATCTTTAAGATTGCAACACTCGTTGGTGCCGTGGTCTGCGGCTTGATGATAGTTACAATACTTCCGAGAGTTGCCCTGCCCTGTCCTATAATTGTCCCGAGGTGGCTCAAAGAACGGCTGGTTCCTGATTTGGTCCAGAATCACCGATCTGTCTGTGTTTAGTTTGGTATAAACCTTATTCACTTTCGGGGTGGAAGCAGGCGGACGAGTATCTCCTTGTCGCCACGAGTTGTTGTACTTCTTAGAACGGCTCTCCGACCTATCGTTATACCCCCCCCCCCGTCTTCTTCTGATCACCCTGGGTTTTAGGGACGTCTGCCTCCTTCACTTGTTCCGAAGAGGAACGCTTCAAGCTACTCATAGCTTCTTCCACAACGATATAACCTTCTGCCTTATCGAACGCCTCTGCCAGGCTCTTCGGATGATTGAACTTCAGCTTCTTCACCAGCTTCTCCGACTTCACTAAGTCCAAACCGTTCTGAAACAATCCCACGGCTTGGAGATCGTTCAAATCTCATACCTGACCAACGGCTTCTCGGAACCTTTTCACATACTGACCCAACGACTCGTTGGTGTACTGTCTGACCTGTGCCAAAGAGCTCGTGGGCTTCCCTCTTCTTCGGTTACTCCCAAAACGAGCGTGGAATTTGTCGCAGAGCTCGGACCATGATGAAATTGAATCTGCTGGCAAAGTCCCCATCCACTGTCTCGCATCCTTTCTTAACGTCGTAACGAACATATGACATTTAGCAGCGTCAGTGAAATCGTAGTAGTCCATTAACCGGTCAAATGCTTGGCTATGGTCGTAAGGATCTCCCGAACCATCGTAACTTTCTATGTGAGGCAACTTCTTAGAGGTGTCCGCCTTCTCCTTAAGAATATCCGAGGAAAATGGGGATGCTTTCTTTCCCGGAGTATCCTTTACTTGCTGGACCTCGGCTAACTGCTTCTGGAGCGCCTTCAGCTCTTTTACCAAGTACTCTACTCCTTCCGGTTGTGACGACACTTCCTTCTCCGATGACTCTCTCCTTTTTTGAGTAGATCGGTCATTAACCATAATACCCCCAATCTTCGAAGGACTTTTACGACGACAGTCTTTTGAGCGAAGTACCCGACTTTCGGGTGTACGGCCCCTAGATCTGCTTCGCCTGTGGGTCCGATGACTATGGTGAGAATGTGCAACAATGAGTGCCTTTTTCATGTTCTCTGGAGTTCGTTCTCTGGATCGGCCTCTTCGATCACTTCGGATCTGCTCCCTAGGGACGTCACGATGGAGTGCTTCCTTTGATCTTCGAGGAGTAGGGCTCCTCGATCTTTTTCTTTCCCGATGTTGGCCCTGAGTTTCATATTCCGAATGAACCGGCTCCTTCCCACTTCGATGCCCACGCTCTTCGGACTGAACATAACTGGACGCTTCATCTCTCAACTCTTCCATCCGGGACATCTGCTCGGCTATATCCCGCCTCTGCTTCATAAGTGACTCCATGGCCCTATCTGCTTCTTCTGCCATCTTAGCCAATCGGGAGGTCTTTTCGTCATGGTCTAGCTGTTTCCGACCGTGACCAGACTCTTTATCCGTCGTGAAGATTAACTTTTTCTTAGCTTTGCCCACGGCCCTTGGACGAGAATCTCCATGTGATCGCTTGGACGCTGTGCTAGCATGAGCACTTAGTGTAGGCCCCAAACGATCTCTAGCAGAAACTCGTGGTGGTGAATCACTGACAGTCATCGGCTGTCCTTCAGGCGTATCTGCTCTGCTCTTCCCCATCTTTGAGAATGTAGAACAAATGAATATTTGTGATTGAAAGCTCTTGAACACTAGAACTCAGCCCTCCTTCTAGCGCCAATGTTAACGCCAAGATCTTTGATGACGTCCCAATCACGTAAGACGTCCTAATCCTGCACAGTAAACACGATCAACACCAAAAGCTTGACGGCTGGACCGTCGGGGGATAGCTCCGGCGTGAGAGTCAATACAGGCGTTCAAGGTTTAACAATGGAGGATGTAAAAAATGTCTAGTGTGTCGAGCCTGATGAAAAATGTATGCGTACCTTTTGCTAGAAAACTTCCTTGCCCGGTTATACTCTCATGCTTGGTTTTTTGTGCCACCAACCCTGATATGACACCGTCCCCCAGTGCACTCTCGTCTCAGCCGACTGCATGCAGGTTGTCACCTTTTTTCCACTGTTTCTGCCGCCGGCCGGATAAAATCCCATCCACATTAATGATCTGCAGACTTTGGGTCAACTGCTCTCTTTTTTCATCATTACCAGTCAAAATCCTAGATACTAAAAGATTTTATGGACCGGCCGCTTGACCCAGCCCAATGTTAAGGAGATGCAATAAAGACAGGGTAAAGGCTAAGCCCAACGATTATAAGACTTAATAGTAAAGGTCCACCAGGCTAATTAAATGGATGGGCCCAATCTGTCTGGCCCAATAAAGAAAATATCATGACCCAACAATGAACATGTGTTTGACATGATTATGACCACTGGTGATACAAACGATTATCTTTGGCCCGTAGTGCATAGACTATTCGTTGATTGGAAATAATTATTGATTGATGTGACATGGATAAAATATTGATGATGAACTTTTAAATCATAGAAGATAGTGGACATCATGCTCTACTTGACTCTTCTAATGAATTGTTATTTCCACTACAGTTGTTGATCTAAAACTTGTTGTGTATTGTATTCTATCAGATTTTTTCCTGTTGAGGACCAAGGATAATTTGTTTTACATTATCTTAGTCATAATATTCTTTACTGGATTAGTTGAGTTTTCATTGTTCTCTTCAGGAAATGAGAATATAGCTGGGACTAGTCGGGGAATGGAGTGATGGTTCAAGATGGTTACTATAGTAGTCCATACTATTCTATAAAATAGTGTGATAATAATTGTAATGAGAATTTTATTTGAGTTTAGATATTGTCTACGAGACAATATTTGTAATGAAACTCACTTATGTTTTGTCATATTTTATACGACAGTAAATAGTTGTATATAGGAAGTTTGTATTTAGATTCTGTTTCATGTATTTGACGACTCAGAGTGAGTTACCCAGACTTATTTTGAGGGCGTTACATCAATACCTATGCACACATCAATACCTATGCAGTGGTAAAATATCATTACCTTTTTAACATGTAACTAATATCTCATACTAAAGTTCTTTATAAATGGCGGTCAGAAATCACTTAAATGGAGTTGTAGGGGTCAAGTCTAAATAAGAGAGAGATCCTCCAAAAAGTAGTTGTATGCCACTAATTGTGGCGAACACACGTATTCTTTAGTAAAAAGCAAAAGAATAGTTCGCTTTGTGCTCACCGCATGGCTGCGTGCCTTTCTTCACTATCTCAGATTGCATATACCCTATTGCATTATGTCTTTGTCATGGCTCTTACCCGTTGTGGGACTATTAACCAACACTGAACTCACTTATTTATTAGCCCTCTCAAAGTATGCTAATAAAGAATATTGAGAAACAAAACATTATAGGATTGAAAAAAGTCTCTCGTCCATCGATGTAGTAAGATTTATCTCTGTTTTGGCTCCTGCAAAGTTTAGAATTATCAAATTTGTGTTCATTTTGGTCAGTCAGTTGGGAAAATTTAGAAAAGATTGATAAATATTTAGTTGGAATCGAAGGGACATTTTTCGATTGTAAATTTGTGCATCTTATTCCCAAGTTTTGCTTGCTCAAGGTCTCATTTTACCCCACAGTCTCAACAGACAAAAGTTTTCTGGTTAAAATGTGATAACTATCAGACAACAACCCCGCATCGGCATGGCCACACCCAGGGCAGAGAGCTACTGCTAATCACGCTCTAGCCATGCGGTCATGGTTCATCCACCACACATGGTTACCCATCTCTTTAGAAATCAAGTATACAGAGGTGATCCATTTTGCTTGGCTATAGATGGTTAAGTTCATATCAGATGGGTCTCCTTTCGTATTATTTTTGCTTCGTTGTATGAGTTGGGACTATAAATACTGCTTTCTTTTTGTCCAATTAGGCGATGTTGGACTCGGTTGCGCTCATGGCCTTTTTTACTTCTAGGCGAGGTTGCTTAATTATGTGCAATTTTGTGCATGTAAGGTTTTAGAATTTGCAGCCAAAACTTTGGATCACTGCAAAAGATTTAGTAACTTGCCTCGGATATGATTATCAACAGTTCAGTTCCTTCTAAAAGTTCAGTGTTTTGTTTGGTTGGTTGTTCCAAGGAAATATATGTTATAAAATTCCTTCAAAACAGGGGTATTTTAGATGCATCTTCCGATTTACATTGTGTTTGATTTGCCCGGGCCATTGAAGATCATATTCATATTTTGATACATTGTCCGTGGATTTCTAAGGTTTGCGATGCAGTTTTCAAGTAGTGGAATATGAAATCGGTCCAACCTGCTGCATGTGATCAAATGGTAACTCAGTGAATGTCAAGGGTCTGTGAAATAATTTTCTTATGTGAAATATGGATCCTTTTTGCTTGGCTATAGATGGTTAAGTTTTTATTAGATGTGTCTCTTTTTGTATTATTTTGGGCAATTTGTGGTTTGTACATTTGCTGGTTTATTAATTTACTTCTCTTTGCTTAGCAAAAAAAAAAAAAAAAAATCAACAGCCACGAGACCATTCGGAATGTCCACTAGGCTATTCTAATTCACAAGAATACTAAAGATTTGATGAATAGAAGATATGGATGGGCACTCCTTTTGTTCAACACAGTTCGTGTCATTTGCCAATATTTTTATTATCTTGTCACCATCAAAAAAAAACAAATAAATTTAGTACTACCCGTAAAGCAATGGTGGTAAGTTAAAAAGTATTTAGAAAGAAACTATAGAACTGTAAGTGAAGAAGTTTAGAACTGAATTAAAAGATGATATAGGGATCAGATTGGTAAAGATGAGAGTGCCCAATTGTCGTAACCAGGCTTGGGCAGGCACCCATTTCGCATACATAATCAAGTGCGATTTTTTGACCACTCATCATATCCCGTTAACTGCCTGAAGGATCATGCCTTTCATTGAACCCCAATCACTCTTTTTGAACTAAACGTCCGGTCTAATTTCTCGTCTCTACTTTCGATGTGGTCTTCTCACCTTAGTTAATGAAGAAAAATGATTTGATTTGATTTGGGGTGGGGGTGGGGGTGGGGTTGTGGGGGACAAGAAATTTTTTAATAGCATAATATATATTCAACACTAAAAAGTAAGTTTCACCATTACAAAACATATTTTTACTAAAAAAAAAATAATGTAGTAATAGAATTTGCTTTGGCAAAGACAACAAAACATAGCAAAAAAAAAGTCTTTTAAAACATATCAAAGTTTCGTCAGAATTGCACCCGACGTTCTTTCAAATCACGAAATTCATCTATGATTGATTCTGTACTGAACTGTTTCGCAATTTCTTTTTCAATGTAGACAATAAGAGAATTTGTAAGATATTCATCATCCATCTTGTTTCGAAATTCAGATTTGACATGACTCATAGCTGAAAATGCACGTTCTGTAGTTGCAGTAGAAACTGGAAGAGTTAGAACAAGCCTGATCAGTCTATCGATTACTGAATAGATTGTTGACTTTCTAGTTTTCACCAACCATTGACAGAGATCAGAAATAGTGGACAACTTTTAAAATTCTTGATGTTGGAGTACATCAAACTCGTAATGTTGCAATTGTATCCTAAAGTCGTTTTTCTCATGCTCTGTGAAGTCTTTGGGGTAAATTTCATCCACAAGCTTACAAATATCATCAATACTGAAAGACGTATTCCCATTTTGAGGATCCAATGTAGAGCTGAGAACAAGTAACTTCACAGCGTGCTCACTAAACCTATTATTTAGCTCTTGCAACTGAGAGTCTATTATAGCTGCAAATATATCAACTCGATAATGCTCAATCACTGTAAATTTATCTTGTTGATGTCGAGCTCGACCTTTTCTCTCAATATATAAAGCATCTAAATCTGGGACATCTATTGTATCTCGTTCACAAAAAGACTTCACCTTCACTATAAAAGTATCACATCCATCATCTCTTAACTTCTGAATAAGTTTTTTATGGTTTTCACAAGGTGCATAGCATTAAAATATCTTGAGACTTTCGCTGCAAAGCTTGAGAAAGCATATCGGTGATTTCCATAATTGCTTTCATAAGATGCAAGATGAACACAAACTCGAAAGAAGTCAAAGAAGTGTAAGCCGAATCAACATCTCCACGTTGATCCCAAGTTCCATCATCTATGATGTTCAATAAAACCTGACAAGTTACACTTAATATCTTTATCAAGCTAGAAAGAGACATTAAGTGAGAACCCCAACATGTATCTCCAGCCCTTTGTAAAGTACCAATCTGATTCATTCTTGTCCCAGTCTCAAGCTCTTCAATGGAAATCAAATGAGCAATATTGAAAGATTGGGCAGCTTTCAATTCATCGTTATGTTTACAAGAAGCATCCACAATATTTACAATAAAACTCAATTTTGAAAAAAATTGATGTACAAAAGTAAATTCTCTAGATGTTGCAACTAATGCCAATTGCAAACGATGAGCAAAACAATGGACATAATATGCATACGGACATTCATTAGCAACTAAAGCTTGTAACCCTTTCCATTCACCTCGCATATTACTTGCTCCATCATATCATTGATCTCGAATATTGTGAAAGTTAAGATCATAATTAATGAGAAAGAGTAGAAAATATCTTGTTCTTTAGAGTTAACGCCTTCGTATCTGATACATGTAAGAGACCAAAAAATCACTCCCGAATAAAACCATCTTTGTCAACAAATCTAATAACAATAGCCATTTGCTCCCTTTTTGACTTGTTTCGAGCTTCATCAACAAGAATACAAAATTTTGCATCACCGATCTCCTCACAAATTTCCTCTTTGATTTTCATCGAGTAAACAAGTAAAATCTCTTTCTAGACTTGGGATGACATATATGAGGAATTTTGAGGTGCCCTATCTAACACAACATTTGCAACATTTTCGTTATACTAAGCAAAAAGGGTTATCAATTCAAGAAAATTATCACGATTGATGGAACTTTTTCTTTCATCACGACCTCTTAAAGTCAAACCTTAGAGTGTAAGATAGCGAACTGAATCAATTGAGGCTTTAAGGGGGTGTTTGTTTAGAGCTGAATGAAGCTGAATCTGAATGGCTGAATCGGTTAGTGCGTTTGTTTTGGTCTAAATGGCTGAATCGGTAAGATGGACGAGTTGAATGGCTAAGTCAGATTTTTTTAACTGAATGGCTAAATGAGCAGCTGAATGAAGTAAAAAAAATTAAAAAAATTAAAAAATTAAAAAAAATATTAACTATTATATCAAGTAATATTAAATAAATTTACAACAATTTTAAATTTTTTTAGATGGGTAAAATAATAAAGTTTTGTCATTCAGATGTTTCAGACATGTCAATTATCAAACAACTTTTTTCATTCAGATTCAGATTCAGCTCATTCAGATTCAGATTCAGATTCATTCAGTTTTTATGAAACACCCCCTAAGTTGCAACCGATTGTTTGCACGATGTTCAGAAGTTTGTTTCTCAATAACTTTTTGAATATGGTGTGATTGATTCATTAGATTATCGCACTATTTTTGAGCAATTTTATATAATGAATTTGGATCTTTTCCCACATGATTCAGAAATTCACAATTCTTCCCATCCCTTACTTTCTTCCAACAATTAAATACATCCTTTGAAAAAGTACTTCGCCCATGTTGTGCACCTTTTTTGTTAAAGAGATAGCAAGGTAGACAAAATGTGGCATACTTTGAAGAGGAATACTCTAACCAAGATGGAAATACCTAGAACCATGATGATTGAAAGCGGCAAGGATGCTTTTCAGATCCAGAAAAAGGGTACTCGGGAAGAATACATGGATATGGACCGTAATTGATGTAAGCTCGTTGAACTTCGTCAAGTAGATCACCACGACAGTTCCATATTTCGATATGTTTTCTAAGATCACACTCTAAATAATTAGTATCCCATTCTTTACCTTCAATTCTTGGTGATTTTGGAGAACGTTGTTCTTGTTCAGAGATAGGCAGAGATGTTTGAACATTAGACTCAGGGATAGGCAGAGATGTGTCAACATGATTTAATTGTTTTCTCTTAAAAAATGAATCAATAGTATGTGATTTTCCCGTGATTCTAAAACAAAAATAACTGAGATAGTGGGATTCTGAGCACTAGAGGGGGCTACTCAACCAAGGATTTAATACACATGCCTAGACTGTCCAAGTAGCCAAAACTGAAAGAAATTTAAGAAGTGCCAAAATCAGTTTTGGGAAAAAAGTGTTAAATTGTCCAGTTTGAGCCTCAGTTAAAGTAGGCCTAACTAATATGAATGAGGAACCTAAAACCTTATTAAAATATATTGGTATGTGGTCTAGAATTAGGGCCAGATGGTAGAGCAAAAAGCTTAACCAGGAAATTCCAATAAATCATCAAAGTAGGCAGTAAACTCAATTCTGCAACAGTTGGGTAGTAGAGTGGCTCTGAAAATCGTAGAGTGAATTTTGAAAATTGTAGAGTGAAAATAGTAGAGTGAAAATCGTAGAGTGAACTCTGAAAATCGTAGAGTAAAAATAGTAGAGTGAACTCCGAAAATCATAGAGTGAAAATGGGTAAACACCCTAGTTTGTGCCCAGTTTTGGTTAACTTCCATAACTGAATTTAAGAAACCAAACTCATGGTAAAAATACTATGATATAAGATCTAAATGTATGCATAAACAAAAGATCAAATGGGCTAACTCATAAAGTCCAAAAGCATCATCAAAGTGGCCTAAAAATTAACTTCTGCTGCAGTTGGTAGTAGAGTGAAAATGTAAAATACCCATTTTGAGGCACTATCTTAGGAAGCCTTAAGAGGTTGTTTCAGTTGACTCGCTATGAAATTAAATACTATGATGTATGGTCTAAAAGCTTGTTCAAACATAAAAGTCAAAAGCTCATTACAAAGATTCATAAAAATCCCCAAAGTACCCTAGAAAATTATATTTTCTATTTTTGAACTATGATAGAATAATGAGATTTGATTCCTAGAAATGTTACAACATAACGTAAGATGATATTTGAAGTGTATAATGACCAATGATTTGTATCATGTTATGATTGGACCAAAATGAGTATATTTGAGAATGTAATAGAAATAAGTATGTAATGTATACCATGTGTGTATGATCACAAAGTGATGAACGAAGGCTATATGCCTAATCAAAGTATAAGGAACTTAGATAAGTAATGTTTAACCAAATATGGTATGCTGTAGTGGTGTGATACACACACAGTAAACTACAAGTGCGATAAGCTAGCACATGTAGCAATAAAAAGGGAAATAAAGCTGAGTTATATAAATAACGAAGTTGAATATAAAGGTGGTACAAGGACAATATAAGCTAAAGCAGGTTATTAAAGTAAGGTTAATCATGAGATCAAGTATTGATTGTATTTATTATCAATCTCACATACCGTGTATGTCATGCTGAGGAACACGACAGGTTAGCGTAATGGTAAAAATGTCGGTACAGGCAAGTTTATTAGAACTTGTTTTTATATGTGAACTTATTAATTGTAATGTATACATAGTCCCTGTACTATATGTACTCCTTGTGAATAAATTGAGATGTGCATTATGTGTTATACTGTGATATAAATCTATTGAATCAAGTTAATGATTGATGTAGATTGAGTTATAGAAACTTACTATATTCATGATATGAGATATATGATAATTGTTGAGTTATGGAAACTTGGTTTTTGTGATCATTCTTTAACCTCAAGTATCGACCTAGATTTGATTGTATTTTAAGTTCTTTCATTTGAATTTCATTGTAAAATAAAATTTATTCTATTTTTTAATTTATGGAGCATATGTAGAAAATTCTGCTATTATGGAGCGTATGTAGAAAATTTTAGACTGGTTGGGTTAAAAGAAATAGGAGGTTAGATTGTATCATTTTGAATCAGAACTTCTTAAGTTGTATTTTTGTTCAGTGTCAGGTTTTCTTTAAATTATATTACAATAAAACCCCTATTTAGGAATACTCTATATAAGAATAACCTCTACAATATTATAAAAAATTTTGATCCCAATTTGGGCTAGTTATAAATAGAAATAACCTCTAAATTATAATATGTTATATATACTTTTTAAGTCTTGTATTAAGAAACTATATATATATATATATATATATATATATATATATATATATATATGAGAGAGAGAGAGAGAGACAATATTAATTTTAAAAGACTATATTTTCCTATAAAAGACTGCATTTCCTATAAAAGACCACATTTTCCTATAAAAGACTACTTTGCATAAATATTTTTTGAATAATAATTATTAGGGAATTCTTATTGATATTTTTGTTAAAGTAGATATTTTTGGGTGTTCGAAAAATATTTTATACCAATACCTCTATTTAGTAATAACCTCTCAATTAGAACACAAATAGTTTGGTTCCAAGTCTATTCCTAAATAGAGGTTTTACTGTATCTTCTATTTTCTTCAGTATTTCCCCCCTTGATTTTTTGGCTCGAGAGTTGAGTCAAGTCGATTTTAGATGCAACTATTTCTTTTGGTGTTTTACAAATTAAACCACGTCGTCAAATAAAGACGCATCAAATGTAATAGTAACACTAGGCCTTTCCTATTTAACATAAATTTGTGGACCTAAACTGTTTAAACATTTCAAGAATAATATTAAGAAAACCCTAGCTGGGGATTTATTAATTTAAATGAATGGAAGAAGTATGTAATAAACTGCAAGATCAAATATAACCTTTCGGCAACCTTAGGTGTTTTACTGATTAACAAGGGAAAGAGCAAATAATGAATTAGAAGGAGCCGCTTACTGAGCCAGTACAGTATCAACATTTTGGCATTTTTTATAATATTCCAAAAATCCTTGTAATAAATTTTGTGAATATAAATGTAATTATTGCTAAAATCTAAATTTTATTCTGGATTATTTAAAAATATGTGTATATTGTTTATAAATACATATATTATTTGAGTATGTTTAACAAAGGGGAAGTAACTATGAAATGACACTTTAAAAATCACATAATCGTACCAAATAAAGTACAAATATACATAAATAAATATAATTTAAGTATACTTACATACGTATAACTAACACGAGTATACAAGCACAAAAATAATACAAATATGCTTACAATTAATCTAAGTATGTATACAGTCTGGATGTCAAGCTTACCATTTATCCAGCATACTTTGCATATCTCCTTTCAGTGACGGACCGGGCGACGGTTCAGTCCGTCGCTATGCGACGGACAACATATAGCGACGGACCGAACCGTCGCTCAGTCCGTCACTAAAAGGGGATATGCAAGGTATGTTGGATAAATGGTATGCTCTTAATCATTTCTGTATATATATATGTGTGTGTGTGTGTGTGTGTGTGCATACACAGCTGTGTAATATCCTAAAAAAATCGTCGTCATAGATGACTGTGTATTACATAACTATGTATATATATTTTTTCATATATATATATATATATAGTAAGCAAACAAAATAAGTGGGATAAGTTGGTAAAAAAAGTCAAACCTCTAGAGAATTCTTTTAATTTCCAAGTAAAGCAAGAAAAGAAAGAGAGAGAGAGAGAGAGAGAGAGAGAGAAAGAGAGAGAGAAAAAGAGGATAAGGATTCGGCTGAGCTAAGGGATAAGGAAGGCCAAGATATTTTGTGGGAAAAATTTTCAACTGTGGTCTATAATTACCACACCTTTTTCCTTTTCATCCAACATAGATAAAAGATACAAGAGAAGATACAAGAAGATTCCAACCAATAAGGAGAAACAAGAGGCGACAAACAAACTAAGTATAAATCCTAATCTTTTAAAGCTTAAAAAATTTTCTTAGATAAAAGTAATTAGGTTTTATGTATATTTGAGATCATGTTGAACATATATATGTTGATATACCATAGATCATGGAGGAAAAATTAAAAGAACAAAGAAAAGCAAGAAAAAAAATACAAACTAGTTAAAGAAAACGAAATTGTAACGAAAGAGTTATGACTAAACTAAAATCAAGATTTTAAAAATTAAAACAGTTATAGATAGTTACCGATTGACGATAACTAATAATTAAATAAATCCTTTTGGATGGTGTAGGTTACTATTCTGAGACGGGAATTACCCTACTCGAGAAAAGTACGCTCACAACAGGCAAGTTCCCGCACTCCCGTGCATTTGAACTTTGCTCATTATTGAAACTATAAATTTTTCTGAAAAACTTATTGGATAGTCTACGAAGGAGTTTAAGCCATTTGTTCAGCTAAACTTAGTTGTTATGTTTCTATCAATTAATTTATTGAACTATTTATGATTCTTTGGTGATATGTTAATCCAATCCAAATTGCTTTGATGCGGATCCTGAGGTTATAACTGAGTATGAACCACCCAATAAATATGGGTATTGTGTTATGGTCGGGTAACCGACATTATCACGCTGTGTAAATACAACGTGATTAAACAACAACATAATTACACAAACCATGCCAACACTAGCATAACTAAACACTTTTTATATTTTATAAAAAAATATTGACAAAAAATGTTCCTATAATTTACAAATTCCATTGAAAAAAATGTCCTTATAATTTACATTTTCTAAATTTTATTATTCATGACTAGACCGGGTAAATGGACGGGAGTGAGCAGGTTTAGACGGTCATAAGTTGGTTTGAATTTATATGGGTCGAGTTTAAATGAGTTAAAAATTAAGTGAGCGGTCATAAATGGATATGGGTCAACCCATATATCAAATTTGAGTATAAGTATATATAGATTACTCACTCTCTCTATATTCATTTTTTAGTTTCTCTCTCTAAAATATTATAAAATTATCGCTTTCTAGAATTTTAGTACTTTCAACCTCTCTCGCTATCTCTCCCTCCTTTCCTCTCTCATAGTGATGTGTGAAAACCATGTGATCATTGGGGGTTAATAGTTAGAAGATGTAACATTATTTTTATCAAACTATTTAAAATCCAATTGCACACACGCGCTAATAATATATAAAATAGTTTATAGGAAATGAATAATGAGATTGGATAGCCTAATAACGAACCACCATGTGATTCCAATTTTAATAGTTTGGATCATAGTTATTAAAATTGGACCGGACCAGTCAGTTCAACCGGTTGGACCGAAAACCAGAGCGTAGGCCGGTTTGATTTCGGTAATATACCGTATGTGCACTTGAACCGCGTTGAACTTCCCAAGTCGGCTGATTTTTTAGAAAACCGATGAACCGGTTGGTTGTGAAAGAACCAGCCCGGTTGAACTCATCAACTCAAAAACTCAGATTTTGATATTATTTCAAGAAATCAAAGGTTATTCGTGTGAAATAGAGAAATATCAAAAAGAAAAAAGTCTACTTTTCTAAAATTTCATCTTTTTGATTGAAGGGGAGGTGTGAAACTAGAAATGACGTGTGGGAATGAGGTGTGAGAATAATATTCGAAAATGTTTTGGAGTATTTCATTTTGACTAATTATACACCATGCTACATGTGGGCCTATTCTTGCATAATTTTGACACGTGATTGTTTTATCGGTATTATACATTTTAGATGAAAGTAGAATAATTAAGTAAAAGAATTGATATGTAACATACTTTTTACTCATTAATATATTTGTTTATTTTTTTATATTTGTTAACTTATTCTATCATCTTTTTTGTGACACCCCCAAAATAGGTATACATCACCCATTCTGAGTCGCCAAATACATGGTACAGAAATAACTATAACTTTATTATTACAATTGTCATGTAAAATACGACAACATATATGCTATGAGTTTAAATATAAATATTGTCATCTAGACAGTATTCAAACTCAAATAAGTCCTAATTATAATTATTGATACTCTATTTTACAAAATAGTAAGGATTGGTAAAACAACTGTCTAGACCCATCACTCCACACCCCGACTAGTTCCTGCTATATTCTTGCCTCCTGAGAAGAAAAATGGAACAAAAAAGGAAAAGGGTGAGCTCAACTAGCCTAGTAAAGAACATTATGGCTAAGATAATGAACAACAAATTATCGTTAGCCTTCAACAAGTCAGATAAAATATAATGGACAACAAGTTTTAGATCAATATTCGCAGTGGAAATAACAATTCATTAGAAGAGTTAAGTAGAGAATGAAGTCTACAATCTTCTATGATTTAAAAGTCCATCATCAATATTTTATCCTTGTAACATCAATAAATATACATCTTGAATCAAATATTCATCTTTGCACTACGGGTCAAAAATATTCATTCGTATCACCAGTTGGTCATGTTCATCTCAATACCTGTTCATCTGGGCCAAAGATATTCATCAGATAATAAATAATCTTTGCACTACAAGCCAAACATATTCAGTTCTATCATCATTCAGAACTGAGGATGATGAAAAATATCTTAAAGAAAATGAATCCAGTGAGATAAAAGATCAAAGATTAGGGATTCGTACATTAGTTTATCCAAGTTAAAAAATACTCCATAATAATCAATTGTAGAGCAAAATTTCAAAAATGAAGATCAAAACATGGATACAATCAAAGATAGTAACCATAATAGACAACTTGGACAAAGGAAAGAATATTTAATTTTTCTGTGAATAATGTCGTATTCGTGAATAGTATCGTATACGTGAATAGTATCGTATACGTGAATAGTAACCCTAACACGAAAAGGTAGAAATTTCACAAGAAAAACCATACCTCGTGAATAGTACTGTATTCATAAATAGTGTCGTATACGTGAATAGTGCCGTATACGTGAATAGTAACCTCGATATAAAATGGTAAAAGTTTTATAATAAAATTCATACCAACATTTTGGTATAATGATATTGAAAGAAATAACATCATTTACAAAGAAAATAACATCCCTTACCTCAAAAGAACAGTACTCCTCTCTGAAATATCGAATAAAAAGTTAAAGAAAATTTGCACTGAATAACAACTCTCAAAGTATTTAAATACTCACAAAAATACGCTCGATATTATAGAGAGAGAAATCTTCTGATTCTGGTGTGATTTTTAATTCTAACTAAGCACCCTATTTATAGAAAAATACTAGAACGCCAAAGCAGACTAGCCTGCTACCTGATGGCTTTACCTGCTACTATTCACGCACACCACTTTTAAAATAAAATTTTAGTACATTTCTCACCAACCAAAAGTGGGGCCCACCCATTCTAGAAAATTTCCAAAATGTTAAAAATTTAAATAATAATCATCAACTTCAATATTTCATAATAAATAGCCCTTTTATTAGAAAAATACGAATTTTATGTCCATTCCACGAAAAATTTAATTCTCTACAATTTTGTAGAAGAAAGTTTTTCCAAATTCCAAACAGAAAATGCCCGAAATCCACATACGAACGATTTTTAATACCTCCATTCCGACAAAATACTAATAAAATACCTCAATATTAATTCCTTTATTTATATCCACATAAAATAAATATTTTCTTATCATATAAATTAATAATTAATTATTCACAAATAATATTACAGAATCACAATATGACAACTAGGTCGTTCCTAGGAAAAAAAGGGGTCTTTCCAATAAGGATTTCTCCTTATTAGCGCGCAATTGGATGACCAAACCCCTTTCCTTATACATAACTTCCTTAGACATTGCCAATAATACTATCTAATAATATTATTCAAATAATATGAATTATTGATATGACAATAGAAAATACTGTGCAGTGACAATTATTAAACAACAATAATATAAAATATCAACGTAGCAATTATTGAACCAATAAAATATTAAACAGTAATTACTGTAACAATTATTGAGTAGTGTCTTCTTACGTAAGAATCAATAATCTAAAAATACTGTGTAATATCGTGTGCTACTGTACAACCAAGCGTATTACTGTACTTTAACCACCAGGTATTCCAGCAGTGTCAATGGTAACAACTACACAATTATTTATAAAAACTCAAACTTATCATTTTCTTCATCCGACTGTTTTCTGTTATGGGGCCCACAAATGGATGCGCCATCATACGAATATTCTCCGACAGCTAGAATATTTCACGACCAAAAGAATATTCCCCGACAATAATGAATATTTTATAACCACTTGCTTATTTTGCAAAATTTGCACATTTCACCCATAACCAAAACATTGTATCAATTTAACACCTTATTATTCAAAATAATAATTAGAGAAAATTCAATTTTATTTATAAAAAGTTGGGGTCTTACAACCTCCCCTCCTTATGAAATTTTGTCCTCGAAATTGACGTACGTACCTGGTGTTTCGAAAAGGTGAGGGTACCTCGCTTTCCTTTCCGATTCCAACTCCCAGGTCATTTCCTCAATAGCATGGTTCCTCCACAAAACGTTGACTGTGGTATAACCTTTCTGCGTAGGACATGCTCATTCCTATCCAAGATCTTGACTGGTACCTCCTCGTACGTTAAATCTTCGGCTATCTCATCTGGTTCTAACTCAATAATGTGGTTAAGGTCGTCCATATATTTATATAACATCGATACATGAAATACGTTATGAACACGCGACACACTTAGCGGTAAAGCGAGTCTATAGGCCACAGTTTCTACTCGATCAAGGATTTCAAATAGACCAATAAAATGAAGGTTTGAGCTTTCCTCACATCGCTAATTCTCGATTTTGAAATAACGACTTCTTGCACCTTCTTCTTCATATTCATCAGCTCCGGGTCTGTGACTTGAGCAACTTTAACTTTATCAACTAAAGTCGATTCTAATCGTATATTCGTTATCTTCACGTAGGTTCTTAGAGTCTTTAACTCTATCTCCATCTTTTGTAAGTCGTACAAAATAGGTCTTTGTGTTAACAATATCGCACTCGTAAACACATACGATCTTCTACTTAATGCGTCAGCTACCACGTTCGCTTTTCCAAGATGGTATTGAATGGTATGGTCGAAATCTTTCAACAGCTCGAGCCAACGTCGTTGCCGCATGTTGAGTTCTTGGAAGCTCTTCTCACATTCCTCGCTCCATTCAAATTTTATATCTTTTCGAGTCAGCTGAGTCAATGGAGTAGCGATTCGAGAAAATACTTCCACGAATCTCCGATAGTAACCAGCTAAGTCTAGAAAGCTATGTATTTCAATTACTGACTTAGGTTACTCTCAACTGTGACTCATATCCCAACCTTGGATAACACGTCACAATGACACCTATCGTTTTACCACCACACAAATATAGCGTCCCCTACGGAGAGTCTGGCTTTGGTGTATTCCACAAAAGAAGTCACCAGATAAAGGCTCGGGTACCAATTCTTGTAGTTGGGTTTTTAACTCCTGAAGTTCAATAGGAGCCGTTCGATATGAGATTTTAGAAATGGATTTTGTACCAGGTTCAAAGTCAATACAAAATTTGACTTCATGCTCTGGGGGTAGGCCAGGAAGTTCTTCAGGAAATACGTCAATAAATTCACTAACAACAAAAATATCCTTCAAATCTGACGTATTTTTTGTTCAAGTCCATGACATGGGCTAAGAAAGCTTGACATCCATTTTTTAATAAACGAATGGCTTTAAAGCTTGATATGAAAGTGTTTGACTTTAGTGGGTTGGTTGCTTGAATTCGCATAACAGGTTGGTTAGGAATATGAAAACTAACAACCTTACGAAAATAATCAATTTTAGCATGATGAGTGATTAACCAATCAATCCCTAAAATCATATCAAATGCAAGTATCTTCAAAGAGATAAGATCAACAGGTAATGTGATGGTGCCAACTTGAATCAATCAAGATTTATAAATAGTGGATGTAATAAAAGTTTCTCCTAACGGAGTCTCAATAGATAAGTCAAAGTCTAGTTTCTCAGGGTCAAGTTCAAACGTTGAGCACAAGTAGGAGAGATAAAAGAATGGGTAGAATCGGTATCTTGTAAGGTATAGACTTCGTAAGAATTTATGATTAACTAACCCGTGATAACTTCGTTCGGGTTACTCGCTTTTTGAGAATTCACAAAAAACGCTTTTCGTGAAACCACCGACTTTGTTTTGTCCGTATCCACTTTTGGTGCCACCACCCCTGCTGGACTTGGTTTCGCTACAGGACAATCTCGAGCTATATGGCCTTCCTTTCCACAGTTATAACACACCTTGAATTATTGTGGGTAGTTTGGGTTGATGTGTCCCTCTTTCCCGCATTTATAACATACGACCGGTGGTCGTTCTCTTCCCTTAGAAATAGTTGATGTTGGTGCTGACGTTTTCACGTTGTCATTGTTGTACCTTCTCTTTTTGAAATCTCCTCCCGACTCGCTTCTTCTATTATCATGTCCACGATTACCACCAGAGTAGTTACCGCTTTTGTCCATATTTTTTCTCCCTGCTGGTTGTTATTGCTGCCACCGGTATGACCCTAGTTGTGGTCCCTCGGTTGAATATACTCATTATCTCGCTCTAATAATTGAGTCCTTTTCACAACATCTGAATATAGAGAAAATTTGTGAGAAATGAGGTATTGACGAATTTCAGGTTTCAGACCTCTCAGAAACATCCGCATCATACGTTCCTCATTTTCTACCAAATGAGGTACAAACCTGGATAACTCCGCGAACTTAGTCTCGTGCTGGGACACAGTCATGTTGTTCTGTTCCAGTCTAATAAACTCTACCTCCTTCATATGACGAATACTTTCAGGAAAGTACTTGTCATTGAACAGTTTCTGAAATATTTTCCAAGACATATTGAGTGCGGTTGGCTGGGTATGCTTCACAGATTTTCACCAGTAATCTGCCTCACCACGAAACATAAAGGTGGCGAATGGAACCTCTTGTTCCTCCGTGCATCCCAAGACATCAAATATCTTGGTAATTTTCTTAACCCACGTTTCCGCCTTAATCGGATCTGGCTTTCCCAAGAACTTTGGTGTTCCCAACTCTTTGAACTGCTTGGCTGTAACAAACCGCGCGTAGCTATCATTTCCACCCGTATTTTGTACACGAGTCTCCCTCGTCTGATTTTGCATGAACTGCAAAAAGCTTCTAAACATCCCATCATTCATCTTTTGTTCGGTAGTGTTGTTTACAGGAGGAACATTGCTGTCCTGTTGCACGTTCCCCTGATTGGTGATTAAAGGTGTCTCCACGGTCTCATACACTCCATTGTTAACATTCTCAGCTGCCAATCTCAAATACTGCCACAAAACAAGGGTTAATTAAAGAAATTGACATACCACATAATACCCCTATATTCTGACTGACCAACAAATAAGCTTAGGTAGGACACACTAGCGAAGGATTTACTTGTCTCTCCCCTCCTAGTTTTATTCCCCGATCTCCGCTAGAGACCATATTCCTAAGCTCTTATACCAACTGTGACACCCCCAAAAGAGGTATACATCACCCATTCTGAGTCGCTAAATACATGGTACATAAATAACTACAACTTCATTATTACAATTGTCGTGTAAAATACGGCAACATATATTCTATGAGTTTAAATACAAATATTGTCATCTAGACAGTATTCAAACTCAAATAAGCTATCATTACAATTATTGATACACTATTTTACAAAATAGTGAGGACTGCTAAAACAACTGTCTGGACCCATCATTCCACACCCCGACTAGTTCTCACTATATTCTTGCCTCCTGAGAAGAAAAATGGAACAAAAAGGAAAAGGGTGAGCTCAACTAGCCCAATAAAAAAATATTATGACTAAGATAATGAACAACAAATTATCGTTAGCCTACAACAAATTAGATAAAATATAATGGACAATAAGTTTTAGATCAATATTCGCAGCGAAAATAACAATTCATTAGAAGAGTTAAGTGGAGAATGAAGTCTACTATCTTCTATGATTTTAAAGTCAATCATCAATATTTTATCCCTGTAACATCAATCAATATACATCTTGAATCAAATATTCATCTTTACACTACGGGCTAAAGATATTCATTCGTATCACCAGTTGGTCATGTTCATCTCAACACCTGTTCATTTTTCCACTACAGGCCAAAGATATTCATCAGATAATCATTCATCTTTGAACTACAGGCCAACGATATTCAGTCCTATCATCATTTAGGACTGAGGATGATGAAAAATATCTTAAAGAAAACGAATCCATTGAGATAAAAGATCAAAGATTAGGGATTCGTACTTTAGTTTATCCAAGTTCAAAAATACTCCATAATAATCAATTGTGGAGCAAAATTTCAAAAATGAAGATCAAAACATGGATACAATCAAAGATAGTAACCATAATAGATAACTTGGACAAAGGAAAGAACATTTAATTTTTCTGTAAATAGTGTCGTATTCGTGAATAGTGTCGTATACGTGAATAGTAACCCCGACACGAAAAGGTAGAAATTCTACAAGAAAAATCATACTTCGCGAATAGTACCATATTTGTGAATAGTGTCGTATACGTGAATAGTACCGTATACGTGATTAGTAACCTTGACATAAAAATCTAAAAATTTCATAATAAAATTCATACCAACATTTTGGTATAATGATAATGAAAGAAATAACATTATTTACAAAGAAAATAACATCCATTACCTCAAAAGAACAGTACTTCTGTCTGAAATATCGAATAAAAAGCTGAAGAAAACTTGCACTGAATAACAACTCTCAAAGTATCTAAATACTCACAAAAATACGCTCGATATTATAAAGAAAGAAATCTTCTAATTCTGGTGTGATTTTTAACTCTAACTAAGCACCCTATTTATAGAAAAATACTAAAATGCCAAAGCAGACTAGCCTGCTACCTGATGGCTTTACCTGCTATTATTCACACACATCACTTTTGAAATAAAATTTCAGTACATTTCTCACCAACCAAAAGTGGGGCCCACCCATTCTAAAAAATTTCTAAAATATTTAAAATTTAAATAATCATCATCAACTTCAATAATTCATAATAAATAGCTCATTTATTAGAAAAATACAAATTTTATGTCCATTCCACGGGGAATTTAATTCTCTACAACTTTGTAGAAGAAAGTTTTTCTAAATTCCAAACAGAAAATGCCCGAAATCCACATACGAACGATTTTTAATACCTCTATTCCGACAAAATACTGATAAAATACCTCAATATTAACTCTTTTATTTATATCCACATAAAATAAATATTTTTTTATCATATAAATTAATTATTAATTATTCACAAATAATATTACAGAATCACAATATGACAACTAGGTCATTCCTAGGAAAAAAGGGGGTTTTCCAATAAGGATTTTTCCTTACTGGCGCGTAATTGGATGACCAAACCCCTTTCCTTATACATAACTTCCTTAGACATTGCCAATAATGTTATCTAATAATATTATTCAAATAATATAAATTATTGATATGATTATATAAAATACTGTGCAGTGACAATTATTAAACAACAATAATATAAAATATCAACATAACAATTATTGAACCAAAAAAAAATTAAACAGTAATTACTGTAATAATTATTGAGTAGTGCCTTCTTATGTAAGAATCAATATTCCAAAAATACTGTGCAATACCGTGTGCTACTGTGCAACCATGTGTATTACTGTACTTTAACCACCAGGTATTCCAATAGTGTTAACGGTAACAAATACGCCGTTATTTATAAAAACTCAAACTTGTCATTTTTTTCATCCGACCGTTTTTCGTTATGGGGCCCACAAATGGCTGCGCCATCGTACGAATATTCCCCGACGGTAAGAATATTCCACAATCAAACGAATATTCCCCGACAACAATGAATATTTTATAACCACTTGCTTATTTTGCAAAATTTGCACATTTCACCCATAACCAAAGTATTATATCAATTTAACACCTTATTATTCAAAATAATAATTAGAGAAAATTTAATTTTATTTATAAAAAGTTGGGGTATTACATTTTTAATATTAGTTTTAGTCTTTGTGATATTTTTTATTCATTGGTATTATTAATATATATTTTTATTCTTTTTTTAACTTTAAATTTTGAGATAAAGTCATTTCTTTATTTTTCTCCTTTCAATTTATTTGTAATGTAATAATAGAGTTCTATTATCGTTGGTCTATACTAAAAATTTGTGTTTCTTATATAAAATGTATGATTTTGTACCTCATATTATTATCTAAAATATTAAAAAATATATTTAAATATAATAATCCGACTTAACTAGTTTAACTCCTGTGAGCCCGCTCAACTCGACTCAAATTATCTTGTGCTCCACCTGATTCAACCTTATTTCCTCCACCGCGCGGATTTGAGGTCTGCGAATGCTCCACCCTGGAATGTCAACCTTGATACTTGGGCCCATCGAACCATGAGCTTTGATACCATTTGTAGCGGAATTATATAAACATGTTGGACCAACTCTTTACCTGAAAAATTGACTTATTAGGCTGAGACTCTACCATACTTATTAACTCATCTACACTCTTGAATTTATCCGATGTGGGATTCATGTGAAATATCCCAACAAAACCATCGGTTCAACCGGTTGAACCATTAAAACGTTGAACCAAGGGCTTAGCCTATTCTATCTCCAGTTCGATTTTGATAACTATGGTTTTGGATAGGCTAAACTTTTGGGTTCATGATACCAAACCACTTCACCAATGCACCGAGGTGCTTGATGAGTTTAGTTACTTCCCAATTAATAACATAACTAAAATCATGAAATAAGTTTAATCTTTTAAATAGAGAATATACTAAGCAATGCAAATATGAAAGTTTGTACAGTAATAACATTCAAAATTGGTGTATTTGAACTTTATTAATTGCACGAGTCTGGAAGATGATTACGACAGATAACCAAAAAAGTGATAAATTTATAAAGAGAACAATTTTTTTGAAGAACACAAACTAATATAAAATTTTTAGAGATAACTAGTAAAAATTTTAGATAGAGTGAAAAAAAATTAGTGTAAAAAGTGAGTAACAATTTTGAAATGAGTATACTTTTGATAATGAATGGATAAATAGGCCTAATGACAACTATATATTTTGTGGAAAGATATTTGGCGATGGGATGCCTAATAAGTTTCAGCCCATATTGGCAATTCTAATTATGTCCAAGTTTAATTCAAAGATGACGACCATTAAAACTAATTTCGAAAGGGTTGCGCGAATGCAGGCCCTTGCTGCCACAAATTATGATGTAGGCTCCACCACTTGGGTAGAACTTAGGATATCAACCCTCCAAAGTGAAATGGAGGTCACTAACCTAGGCAATGAGTCTTCTTGATCACCCATTCACCCCATCCAGGTATGTAATTTGTAAATGAGGATACACATCGTACTTAAACCCTTATTACCATGCTCTTGATCAATGGTCAGTCAATGTAGGACTTATAATAAGAATAATGCAAATTGACTGCCATATATTATATTTCGGGCTATATGTATATACACAGCTGTATAGTACACAGTCGCCTATGGCGACATTTTTTTGGGTCTATAGCGACGGGTACCCTCGTCGTAGTTCACCCTTCGCCATAAACCAAAATAGCTATAGTGACAGATGAACCGTTGCTATAGCCCAAAAAAATAGTCGCCATAGGCGACTGTACGTGTGTTATACAGCTGTGTATATATATTTTTCCCTTATATTATTATTCACTAAACCAAGTATGAAAGTTTGTACACTAATAACATTCAAAATTGGTGTATTTCAACTTTATTAATTGCACGAGTCTGGAAGATGATTACGACAATTAACCAAAAAAGTGATAAATTTATAAAGAGAACAAATTTTTGAAGAATAAAAACTAATATAAAATTTGTAGAGAGAACTAGTAAAAAATTTAGATAGAGTGAAAAAAAAATTAGTGTAAAAAGTGAGTTACAATTTTGAAATGAGTAAACTTTTGATAATGAGCGGATAAATAGGCCTAATGACAACCATATATATTGTGGATAGATATTTGGCGATGAGTTACCCAACAAGTTTTAGCCCATATTGGCAATTCTAGTTATGTCCAAGTTTAATTCAAAGAGTCAGTCATGACCAAGCAAGTTTAATTCAAAGATGATAACCATTAAAACTAATTTGGAAAGGGTTGCGCGAACGCAAGCCCTTGCAGCCACAAATTATGATGTAAACTCCACCACTTGGGTAGGACTTAGGATAGCAACCCTCTAAAGTGCAATGGAGGTCACTAACCTAGGGAATGGGTCTTCTTGATCACCCATTCACCACATCCAGGTAAGTAATTTGTAAATGAGGATACACATTGTACTTAAACACTTATTACCATTCTCTTGTTCAATGGTTAGTCAATGTGGGACCTATAATTAGAATAATGCAAATTGACTGCCATATATTATATTATGGGCTATACATATATACACAGCTGTGTAATACACAGTCGACTATAGCGACATTTTTTTGGGCTATAACGACGGGTACCGTTGCCATAGTTCACCCATCGCCATAACCCAAAATAGCTATAGTGACGGGTGAACTGTCGCTATAACCCAAAAAAATAGTCGCCATAGGCAACTGTGTGCTAAACAGCTGTGTATATACATTTTTTCCCTTATATTATTATTCACTAACTTATGAATCAAGTGACCTCATAAATTTTTTGAATCATATAATTCAAAAAGGTGCATGAAGAATTTCTGTTAATCAATCTCTTTACAAATCAATTAAAATTAAGAACATTTGTCACGGTGTGTTGTTGACCTCTACAGTTGCAATCAATCATCAATTACTACTTCCAGAAACTTTGTCCGGACTGAGGAAACCTTTGCACGCCACGGTTACCTTTTGGGATGTATATGTCCCATATAAACTGTCTACTTGACATTATCCTTTGACCCGAGGGACCTATTTCCGTTATTGACTTTGTTTTTGGAATATCAAGATTTACTTGACACACATAAATAGTTTTTTCAATATTTTTTCCTAATAGTAAATTTTACTCACTGAAGTTTATTATTAAACGAAAATTATGTAAGATATTATATCCAAGTGTCTGATGCAAACTTACTATTTGATACTTGATAGGAAAAAGGTACTTGTTTCTATGTGCTAACACATCATAGAAACAAGTAACTATCATCTCTTCCTTATCCTCAGCTAGGTCTCAGGTTACTTCTTTCTTCACTCTACCACATTAACAAACTTAATAAGTCTCTATATACCATTTCTATATAATCATATATCACATAAATTAAAATTTATCTGTTAATATATTCTTTTAGATGAATTTTCACAATTCATCACTTATACTCGAAATGAGTTTAACTACTTCTTTTAAGGTCATAATCCTAAGGCTTTTCCTCATTCCTAAGGTTTATAACCTAACAACTTTGATATCAACCTGTGATGCTAACAAATTCGGGTTACCTTTACCTCGAGTTTGGTGCTCACGATACTATAATTATCCATTCATCACTGCATATACTAACTTAAACCTGTCTTAGATTACATAATAATTTGACTTAAATCTCAGGTTCTATAAACCTTTATATAATTGAATACCAACTAATATTACAAAGCATAATACTAAAGGTATTTATTACAATAACTTTTTAAATTCAATTCAGCACAGACGCTTAATGATAAACTACTCTGCAACCTTGACTTTTCCTTTATCTTTCCCTGATGTACCAGCGTTCTCGGTTTTAACTGAAAATATTATATTCAACGCAAGGGTGAGCAAATTAAAGCTTGCTCAGCAAAAAAAAAGTTGAATATAATGGAACATGAAATATTTATAACAACGAAAATATACTCCATGAGATACTGAGAGAAACAGTTCTTTCAAAAGCTTTGAGATTAAAAATTAGGCTTTAGTATGCTGTAAGGTCAAATGACCAGTGAACTCAGTACTAGAATTGACAGTACCAAAACTGTAATACATGAATATAAACAGTTACTGAAAGCTGAATGCATCTAAAATTATACTTTAGGTGATCAGCCCAAATATTGTGCACAACATAACAGTCTAATGACACATTACATGTCCTTCATAATCATATGTCCGGTCTATGCCCCTATAAAAGGGTTGTTCGTTCACAACATTATATAAGAGTCTGCACCACAACAAAATGGTTTGAAGAACACTGAATGAGATTTTCATGAATGAATAATATCAATATATCTCAACATTTGCCTAGCCGAAATAATGACATTGAAATACTTTCAATATCATAAGAATAACTTAATCTGAAGTATTGCAGTTTAATAATTCCAATAACTTGAAAAGATAAGCTTTCGAGCTAAGTACTAGCAATATAAACTTGTTTGAGTAAGAAAGGTTGATGTACTTGTCTCTCTCGTCGATTAAACCCTTTTAATAAATTATATTGTCACTGAGTAGCCTACATATATATATATTATCGACTTACTTAGTGATCTTATAGCACAAAGTCTATATTTATGGATACATATAGCTTCACTGTGGTTATTGTAGTCATTATTTAATAACTATCGTGCATGTTACTTACTAACATTAACCAATCACGTAGATAACTTTTATTTGCAAATATAGTTAAGTACACATAGGCACTTAGCTTGTTACAATACATTTTCACAACCTTATATGACAATTTCACATAGATAGCGCACATAAGCCCATATCACCTATATAGTTCATATATATCACAAATCATACAAGTTTTAGTCCAAACATAACATGTTATAGATCTTAGATCATAACACACCTTTATTATCTCATTTAGTCATGTTAAGAAATTTACAAGTTTTAAACTATACTTTTATAACATAGCTCAAAAACACAAAAATATGATTTTTGAGTTACTTTTGGAGATTTTTAGTAATTTATATAGTAGCATTTTGAACCTCCCATTTGTGCAATCTTTGTGATGCCCCCAAAATCGAGACCAACTTAATCCAAAATCGGACTAACTTAATCCCGATTTTGTGCATTGGATATTATCATGATTCAACTTCATATCATACTTTGATGAAACAACAGCTAAAAAAACGGATAATTTAAAACTTTTCTTTCTATCTTTCATTCGTTCCCTGAATCGCAACCTTTACGATTCTCTTTTATCTCAAAGTCATATTCATTTTATGATTTAGTTTATCAGAGTAATGTGAGTTTATACAACTCATTCCTCAATTCCTGTCTTTTCTTATACAATATCATCATTATATAACTTTACATTTCAAAATGATAACCACCATACATTCTCATTTCAGAACAAACATTTCTCATTTACTGAATATCTTAAACTATACCTGACTGTCAGTTACATGTATCAAAAATCATTATCATGATTCGATACAATTTCTAAATAAAGAAAAGATATTTCTTTGCACATCTTCTAATCCTTTTCATCCATATAGTAAGAAATATTGCAATGTATCCTTAACCTGCAAAAAGTTTATTTTTACAAGATTGAGCTCGACAACTCAGTAAATCTAACAGTTTTCATACTTCATATATCACATATAGATTGAGTTCCATACCTCAATCAGTCACAATCATACTTTGACTTTTACAATTCATAGCGCATAATATGTAATTCAACATACTCATATAGATTTCATTCACATTGCAATAATGATCGCATATAAACAATGTCAAGTACATATAGCACATAGGAACTGAAAGTCTTGTCTCGGTTATATCCAATACTTCTTTTCTTTCAAATGACGGACAGTGTCTTGACATTATTCAAATGCCTCATCCATGTTTATATGTGAATCTTTTATCTGTATTTTGTTGAACACAAAGATGAGCCGAAAAAATTATACCTCATATTCAAACAAAACTAGTTTTATAACAACACCTCTCTATATCAGTTTCTGAAAAACTTTTACATTCTTTTAGAATTTTTCGAGATTTTAGCTAACTATAGTCATAAGCTTGAAAAAAGTTCCAATATGGCTTTTAAAACCCCAATCCATTG
The DNA here is from genome assembly GCA_016801055.1 of Panax notoginseng. Taxonomy (NCBI): domain Eukaryota; kingdom Viridiplantae; phylum Streptophyta; class Magnoliopsida; order Apiales; family Araliaceae; genus Panax; species Panax notoginseng. Next base: position 190,559,664 of record CM029017.1, read on the forward strand.
CATTCATAGTCTATATATTCTTTCCAATGCATTTACAGGCTTATTATGCATTTATATGTAAATTTATAGCCATGTCGTACATCTGTGCCTTTCCTTGTGCATTTCTAGCTTAACTTCAATTTTGTAACTTAGACTCCATTTTGCATGTATAGTAGTTTTCCATGTTTAACATGTTTACATAGCATTACTTTTCCCCATTTCATGTATATATGAAGTATATATATGCTTTTACATATATACCTCAATGGTAAGGATATTTCACATCTTGCTTGCTTAGCTTGTAGGTAAATATAAGATATTTGTATATTTTATGTATATATATAGCTTATATATGCCAACAGTGAGTTTTCAACCCCGTTTGCATATATCTTGCTTTGTATTTCAAAAATCATTTAGTTTCAAAGTATAAATTTGGAAATAGCTTTTCATACTGTCCACGTATTTCCAATATATGGATGTATTATCCATATATATATGTAAACTTATATTTACATATATAAACTTATATTTACATATCTCTTTTAATAGATTTCGATATGATTTTAGTTTATGAATACCTCACATTTTTAGTTTATAACCCTCTTGTAACTAAATACATGGGTATTCCATACTCTTATACGTAACTTAGGTGTTCAAGGTGAACACGTAGCTCATTTTGTGTATTGGGCGTAGTTATAGTTTATATAAGCAAACTATAGTTACCATATCATTTTATAGATTCATTTCCTTAAACTAATGCATTAAAAACCATCGTGTTTCTTTAGAATGCCAAAACAACCCATTGACCCAATAATGCCGGCAGACAAGCCTTGCTTGGTTGAGAAGTCCCTAAGCTTGAACACCTACTCTTGCTAATTTTTATCCTCTAATCTACCAACTCAGTTGTATTGAATTGGTGATAGGTTATAATTCATGTACCCGTCCATTAAAAAAATGTAAACTAACTTTTGCGGGTAAGTTAACAAACTAAAACATGAAGCCAAAAGTTGGCTCATCCAAAACTGCTACCTGCTGCTGCAGTTGGTCATCAGTTCCCTTTCCTTGACCCCCATTTCACTAATTTCTATCTTGCAATTCATTAACCCAATTATGGTAAATTTTGGATATTATATGGGTGGTATATTCACCTCTTTAGAAAAATAACAACCACGCATTTGGAGTAAATTAGGCTCGTCAACTGAAAGCTCGAAGGAGCCCCAGCTGCTGCACTATACCGTTGCTACTGCTATTGTGACAACAGTCCCTTTATGTGTCTAGCCACTTTAGCAATTCTATAACTTTTAGCCCACAACTCCAATTACAGCCGATTTTAAATATGTTGTTTATAGCATATGAAACTATTTTTAAAATTTATAAACTCCCCATTTCAAAATATTTGGGCCATTTAAAACAGTGCTCAAAAATGGCTTGACACACTAAATTCCAATTATTCGTTTTAGCTTAAAAAATCTTTTTGATTCAATTTAATATGCTCAAAACCCTTAACTAATCATATAAAAGGTTTATACATGTAGTCTTAGCTTCGGCTTCATCAAATTCTTGATTTTTAACGATAAAAGTTCATAGAGGACTTATATCAAACATCTTATATGTGTTGTTTTGAAATGAAATTTTCATAGCCATTTGTTTGTCCTATTAGCCCATTTTAGCTTCCTTATATCACCACACAACTAGCCTAACTCCTTTGCTTTATTTCAGTTAACGACAATTCAATACATAACAAATTTCATGACTAATCTATTAGTTACAAAACTAGTTAGTTTACTAACTATTCAAATTTTCAATTTCTTTGATTTTAACATAATCATTATAGAGAATTTCGATTCCCATAATTGATCAATACAATCATGATCAATTACCCATTGCTTTATTTACCAATTTCGTTTTATAATCATTATTTCGTTTCATATTCCTAAATCTACACTTACTTTGATAAGTATTGCTTCTATAATCCCTGAAATTAGTATAATATCCTTAATAGTGTGCGCTTCATCTAATATCATTTCACTAGAATATTGGTCTAAACTTTCTTATTAAATTTTAATATTTTCATTTCGGAGTACTATTCATCCGAGGTACTATTCATGCCGGAGTACTATTCATCCGAGTTACTATTCATGTCAAAGTACTATTCACGACAAAATTAGTTTTTTTCTTTCTTTGTCCAAATTATCTTTGAAATATAAATCTTGAATATCATTCTTGAATTTTACTCCACAATTGGTGATCATGTTGACAATTTGAACATTCTTGAACTCTGAATAAATTAAATTATAAATCTCTAATATTTATCTTTGATCTCACTTGATTCATTCATTATATCATTGTCATCATACTCATGTTTATATTGTGGTGAAAGTCATCTTTGGCCCGTAGTGCAAAGATGAACTGTTGGTTGGTATGATTATGACCAGGAATTGTGTATTGGTATAATCATGACCTTTAATGTTATAGATAAAGATTTTTGGTGAAAGTCCTCTTTGGCCCGTAGTGCATAGATGAACATGTGTTTGACATGATTATGACCACTGGTGATACAAACAATTATCTTTGGCCCGTAGTGCATAGATTATTCGTTGATTGGAAATAATCATTGATTAATGTTACATGGATAAAATATTGATGATGGGCCTTTAAATCATAGAAGATAGTAGACATCATACTCTACTTGACTCTTCTAATGGATTGTTATTTCTCCTGCAGTTGCTGATCTAAAACTTGTTGTTTATTGTATTCTATCAGATTTTTCCCTGTTGAGGACTAAGGATAATTTGTTCTACATTATCTTAGTCATAATATTCTTTAATGGGCTAGTTGAGCCCACCCTTTTCTTTCATTGAGTGATGGTCCAAGATGGTTACTATAGTAGTCCTCACTAATCTATAAAATAGTGTGACAATAATTATAATAAGGACTTTATTTGAGTTTGGATATTGTCTACGAGATAATATTTGTATTAAAACTCACAGCTTATGTTTTGTTGTATTTTACACGACAGTTAATAGTTGTATATAGAAAGCCTGTATTTGGATTTTGTACCATTTATTGGCGACTCAGAATGAGTTGTGTAGACCTATTTTAAGGGCGTCACAGTTGGTATCAGAGCTTAGGAATATGATCTCTAGTGGAGATCTGAGATTAGAACTGGGAGGCGAAAGACGAGTAAAACCTTCGCTAGTGTGTCATACCTAAGCTTATTTGTTATTTAATTGGTCGGTCGGAATATAGAGATAATATGTGACATGTCAATTTCTTTAATTAACCCTTGTTTTGTGATAGTATTTGAGAATGACATCTGAAAATTTTGAGATAAACAATGGAGCACATGAGACCATTGAGACACTACCAATCAATAACCAGAATAATGTGCATCAAGAAGGCAATAATCTTCCTATAAACAACAACACCGACCAAATGATGAACGATGAGTTCTTTAGGAGCTTTCTACAATTTATGCAATACCAGACGAGAGAGACTCATGTTCAAAATGTAAGTGGAAACAATGGTAACTCGCAGCTAGTTATTGCCAAGCAATTCAAGGAGTTGGAACTGCCGGAGTTTTTGGGAAAGCCAGAGCCACTTAAGGCAGAAGCTTGGATTAAGCAGATCACCAAAATATTTGATGTCCTGGGATGAATAGAGGAGCAAAAGGTTCCCTTTGCCACCTTTATGTTGCATGGAGAGGCAGATTACTGGTGGAAATCTGTGAAACGTACTCATCTTTCAGCACTTAAGATGTTTTGGGAGAAGTTCCAGGAATTGTTTAACGACAAGTATTTTCCAGAAAGTATTCGTCATATGAAGGAGGTGGAATTCATCAAACTAGAACAGAACAATATGACTGTATCACAATACGAGGTCAAGTTTGCGGAATTTTCCCGGTTTGCATCCTATTTTATGGATAATGAGGAACGAATGACACGAATATTTTTGAGAGGTTTGAAACCTGAAATTCGTCAATATCTCATTTCTCATAAACTTTGTTTGTATTCAGATGTTGTGAATAGGGCTCAATTATTAAAGCGAGATAATGAGACTTTTTAACCAAAAGACAACAACCGACAGAAAGATAATAGTCGTACTAGTGGCAACAGTCATCAAAACAATGATAATCAGCGTCGAAGAAATTATCATGCTAGAAAGGGTAACCACTTCGGTGGTAATCATGACCTAGAAAATAGGAGAAGTGAACCAAGTGGAAACAACTTTAAAAAGAGAATATTTAACAATGACAACGGAAAGACATCGACACCAACACCAGCACCCGCACCCTCACCAGTACCCGTTTCTAGGGGAGGAGAACGAAAACCAGTTAGATGTTACATATGCGGAGGGGAGAGACACATCAGTCCAAATTGTACATAGCCTTCCAAGGTATAATAGTGTCACATAGCTCGATTTTGTCTTGTAGCAAAGTCAAGTCCAGTTATAATAGTGACACCAAAGGCGGCTACGGACAAGTCAAAGTCGGTAGTTCAAGGAAGAGCTTTTATCGTAAATTCCCAAAAAGCGAGGAACCCGAACGAAGTTATCACGGGAAAGCTAATCATAAACTCTTGCGATACCAGTTCTACCCATTCTTTTATTTCACCTGCTTGTGCTCAACGTTTGAACTTGACCCTTGAGAAATTAGACTTTGACTTGTCTGTTGAAACTCCGTTGGGAGAAACTTTCATTAAATCCACCATTTATAAATCTTGTTTGATTCAAATCGGCACCCTCAAATTACCTGTTGATCTCATCTCTTTGAAAATACTTGCATTTGATGTGATTTTAGGGATTGATTGGTTAACTACTCATCATGTTAAAATTGATTATCTTCGTAAGGTCATTAGTTTTCATATTCCTAACCAACCTGTTATGCGAATTCAAGCAACAAAACCACTAAAGTTAATTTTTTCCTAACCAACCTATTCACGATGAAATTAATTTTTCCTTTCTTTGTCCAAATTATCTTTGAAATATGAATCTTGAATATCATTCTTGAATTTTCCTCCACAATTGGTGATCATGTTGATAATTTGAACATTCTTGAACTCTAGATAAATTAAATTATAAATCTCTAATATTTATCCTTAATCTTACTTGATTCATTCTTTATATCATTGTCATCATATTCATGCTTATATTGTGGTAAAAGTTATCTTTAACCCGTAGTGCAAAGATAGACTGTTGGTTGGTATGACTATGATCAGAAATTATGTATTGATATAATCATGACCTTTAATGTTACAGATAAAGGTTTGTGGTGAAAGTTCTCTTTGACCCGTAGTGTGCATAGATGAATGTTAACGCCAAGATCTTTGATGACGTCCCAATCACGTAAGACGTCCTAATCCAGCACAGTAAACACGATCAATACCAAAAGCTTGACGGCTGGACCGTCGGGGGATAGCTCCGGCGTGAGAGTCAATACAGGCGTTCAAGGTTTAACAATGGAGGATGTAAAAAATGTCTAGTGTGTCGAGCCCGATGAAAAATGTATGCGTACCTTTTGCTAGAAAACTTCCTTGCCCGGTTATACTCTCATGCTTGGTTTTTTGTGCCACCAACCCTGATATGACACCGTCCCCCAGTGCACTCTCGTCTCAGCCGACTGCATGCAGGTTGTCACCTTTTTTCCACTGTTTCTGCCGCCGGCCGGATAAAATCCCATCCACATTAATGATCTGCAGACTTTGGGTCAACTGCTCTCTTTTTTCATCATTACCAGTCAAAATCCTAGATACTAAAAGATTTTATGGACCGGCCGCTTGACCCAGCCCAATGTTAAGGAGATGCAATAAAGACAGGGTAAAGGCTAAGCCCAACGATTATAAGACTTAATAGTAAAGGTCCACCAGGCTAATTAAATGGATGGGCCCAATCTGTCTGGCCCAATAAAGAAAATATCATGACCCAACAATGAACATGTGTTTGACATGATTATGACCACTGGTGATACAAACGATTATCTTTGGCCCGTAGTGCATAGACTATTCGTTGATTGGAAATAATTATTGATTGATGTGACATGGATAAAATATTGATGATGAACTTTTAAATCATAGAAGATAGTGGACATCATGCTCTACTTGACTCTTCTAATGAATTGTTATTTCCACTACAGTTGTTGATCTAAAACTTGTTGTGTATTGTATTCTATCAGATTTTTTCCTGTTGAGGACTAAGAATAATTTTTTTTACATTATCTTAGTCATAATATTCTTTACTGGATTAGTTGAGTTTTCATTGTTCTCTTCAGGAAATGAGAATATAGCTGGGACTAGTCGGGGAATGGAGTGATGGTTCAAGATGGTTACTATAGTAGTCCATACTATTCTATAAAATAGTGTGATAATAATTGTAATGAGAATTTTATTTGAGTTTAGATATTGTCTACGAGACAATATTTGTAATGAAACTCAAAACTTATGTTTTGTCATATTTTATACGACAGTAAATAGTTGTATATAGGAAGTTTGTATTTAGATTCTGTTTCATGTATTTGACGACTCAGAATGAGTTACCCAGACTTATTTTGAGGGCGTCACATCAATACCTATGCACACATCAATACCTATGCAGTTGTAAAATATCATTACCTTTTTAACATGTAACTAATATCTCATATTAAAGTTCTTTATAAATGGCGGTCAAAAATCATTTAAATGGAGTTGTAGGGGTCAAGTCTAAATAAGAGAGAGATCCTCCAAAAAGTAGTTGTATGCCACTAATTGTGGCGAACACACGTATTCTTTAGTAAAAAGCAAAAGAATAGTTCGTTTTGTGCTCACCGCATGGCTGCGTGCCTTTCTTCACTATCTCAGATTGCATATACCCTATTGCATTATGTCTTTGTCATGGCTCTTACCCGTTGTGGAACTATTAACCAACACTGAACTCACTTATTTATTAGCCCTCTCAAAGTATGCTAATAAAGAATATTGAGAAACAAAACATTATAGGATTGAAAAAAGTCTCTCGTCCATCGATGTAGTAAGATTTATCTCTGTTTTGGCTCCTGCAAAGTTTAGAATTATCAAATTTGTGTTCATTTTGGTCGGTCAGTCAGGAAAATTTAGAAAAGATTGATAAATATTTAGTTGGAATCGAAGGGACATTTTTCGATTGTGAATTTGTGCATCTTATTCCCAAGTTTTGCTTGCTCAAGGTCTCATTTTACCCCACAGTCTCAACAGACAAAAAAGTTTTCTGGTTAAAATGTGATAACTATCAGACAACCCCGCATGGCCACCCCCAGGCCAGAGAGCTGCTGCTAATCACGCTCTAGCCATGCGGTCATGGTTCATCCACCACACATGGTTACCCATCTCTTTAGAAATCAAGTATACAGAAGTGATCCTTTTTGCTTGGCAATAGATGGTTAAGTTCATATCAGATGGGTCTCCTTTCGTATTATTTTTGCTTCGTTGTATGAGTTGGGACTATAAATACTGCTTTCTTTTTGTGCAATTAGGCGATGTTGGACTCGGTTGCGCTCATGGCCTTTTTTACTTCTAGGCGAGGTTGCTTAATTATGTGCAATTTTGTGCATGTAAGGTTTTAGAATTTGCAGCCAAAACTTTGGATCACTGCAAAAGATTTAGTAACTTGCCTCGGATATGATTATCAACAATTCAGTTCCTTCTAAAAGTTCAATGTTTTGTTTGGTTGGTTGTTCCAAGGAAATATATGTTATAAAATTCCTTCAAAACAGGGGTATTTTAGATGCATCTTCCGATTTACATTGTGTTTGATTTGCCCGGGCCATTGAAGATCATATTCATATTTTGATGCATTGTCCGTGGATTTCTAAGGTTTGCGATGCAGTTTTCAAGTAGTGGAATATGAAATCGGTCCAACCTGCTGCATGTGATCAAATGGTAACTCAGTGAATGTCAAGGGTCTGTGCACTAATTTTCTTATGTGAAATATGGATCCTTTTTGCTTGGCTATAGATGGTTAAGTTTTTATTAGATGGGTCTCTTTTTGTATTATTTTGGGCAATTTGTGGTTTGTACATTTGCTGGTTTATTAATTTACTTCTCTTTGCTTAGCAAAAAAAAAAAAATCAACAGCCACGAGACCATTCGGATTTCGGAATGTCCACTAGGCTATTCTAATTCACAAGAATACTAAAGATTTGATGAATAGAAGATATGGATGGGCACTCCTTTTGTTCAACACAGTTCGTGTCATTTGCCAATATTTTTATTATCTTGTCACCATCAATAAAAAACAAATAAATTTAGTAGTACCCGTAAAGCAATGGTGGTAAGTTAAAAAGTATTTAGAAAGAAACTATAAAACTGTAAGTGAAGAAGTTTACAACTGAATTAAAAGATGATATAGGGATCAGATTGGTAAACATGAGAGTGCCCAATTGTCGTAACCAGGCTTGGGCAGGCACCCATTTCGCATACATAATTAAGTGCGATTTTTTGACCACTCATCATATCCCGTTAACTGCCTGAAGGATCATGCCTTTCGCTGAACCCCAATCACTCTTTTTGAACTAAACGTCCGGTCTAATCTCTCGTCTCTACTTTCGATGTGGTCTTCTCACCTTAGTTAATGAAGAAAAATGATTTGATTTGATTTGGGGTGGGGGTGGGGGTGGGGTGGTGGGGGACAAGAAATTTTTTAATAGCATAATATATATTCTACACTAAAAAGTAAGTTTCACAATTACAAAACATTTTTTTACTAAAAAAAAGATAATGTAGTAATAGAATTTGCTTTGGCAAAGACAACAAAACATAGCAAAAAAAAAGTCTTTTAAAGCATATCAAAGTTTCTTCAGAATTGCACCCGACGTTCATTCAAATCACGAAATTCATCTATGATTGATTCTGTACTGAACTGTTTCGCAATTTCTTTTTCAATGTAGACAATAAGAGAATTTGTAAGATTTTCATCATCCATCTTGTTTCGAAGTTCAGATTTGACATGACTCATAGCTTAAAATGCACGTTCTGTAGTTGCAGTAGAAACTGGAAGAGTTAGAACAAGCCTGATCAGTCTATCGATTACTGGATAGATTGTTGACTTTCTAGTTTTCACCAACCATTGACAGAGATCAGAAATAGTGGACAACTTTTGAAATTCTTGATGTTGGAGTACATCAAACTCGTAATGTTGCAATTGTATCCTTAAGTCATTTTTCTCATGCTCTGTGAAGTCTTTGGGGTAAATTTCATCCACAAGCTTACAAATATCATCAATACTGAAAGATGTATTCCCATTTTGAGGATCCAATGTAGAGCTGAGAACAAGTAACTTCACAGCGTGCTCACTAAACCTATTATTTAGCTCTTGCAAGAGAGAGTCTATTATAGCTGCAAATATATCAATTCGATAATACTCAATCACTGTAAATTTATCTTGTTGATGTCGAGCTCGACCTTTTCTCTCAATATATAAAGCATCTAAATCTGTGACATCTATTGTATCTCGTTCACAAAAAGACTTCACCTTCACTATAAAAGTATCACATTCATCATCTCTTAACTTCTGAATAAGTTTTTTATGGTTTTCACAAGGTGCATAGCATTAAAATATCTTGAGACTTTCGCTGCAAAGCTTGAGAAAGCATATCAGTGATTTCCATAAATGCTTTCATAATATGCAAGATGAACACAAACTCGAAAGAAGTGTAAGCCGAATCAACATCTCCACGTTGATCCCAAGTTCCATCATCTATGATGTTCAATAAAACCTGACAAGTTACACTTAATATCTTTATCAAGCTAGAAAGAGACATTAAGTGAGAACCCCAACATGTATCTTCAGCCCTTTGTAAAGTACCAATCTGATTCATTCTTGTCCCAGTCTCAAGCTCTTCAATGGAAATCAAATGAGCAATATTGAAAGATTGGGCAGCTTTCAATTCATCATTATGTTTACAAGAAGCATCCATAATATTTACAATAAAACTCAATTTTGAAAAAAATTGATGTACAAAAGTAAATTCTCTAGATGTTGCAACTAATGCCAATTGCAAACGATGAGCAAAACAATGGACATAATATGCATACGGACATTCATTAGCAACTAAAGCTTGTAACCCTTTCCATTCACCTCGCATATTACTTGCTCCATCATATCCTTGATCTCGAATATTGTGAAAGTTAAGATCATAATTAATGAGAAAGAGTAGAAAATATCTTGTTCTATAGAGTTAACGCATTCGTATCTGATACATGTAAGAGACCAAAAAAGCACTCCCGAATAAAACCATCTTTGTCAACAAATCTAATACCAATAGCCATTTGCTCCCTTTTTGACTTGTTTCGAGCTTCATCAACAAGAATATAAAATTTTGCATCACCGATCTCCTCACAAATTTCCTCTTTGATTTTCATCGAGTAAACAAGTAATGTGACGCCCCCAAAATTAGGTATACATCACCCATCTTGGGTCGTCAGATACATAGTACAAAATACAAATACAACTTACTAATACAACTATCGTGTACAATACGACAAAACATAAACTGTGAGTTTAAATACAAATATTATCTTCTAGAGAGTATTCATACTCAAAAGGAGTCCTAATTACATTTATTAACACACCATTACATAGAATAGCGAGGACTACTAAATAATACTATCATTCGGACCATCACTCCGTTCCCCGACTTGCCCCAGCTACGTTCTCATTTCCTGAAGAGAACAGTGAAAGAAAGGGTGAGCTCAACTAGCCCAGTAAGAAATATTATGACTAAGATAATACAGAATAAATTATCATTAGCCTTCAACAATATTAAACTGATAAAATATAATAGACATCAAGTTTAACTGCAGCGGAACAAGCAATCCATTAAAAGAGTCAAGTAGAAAATAAACTCTACTATCTTTTATGATTTAAAAGGTTTTTCAACACTGTGATCGCTGGGACTCAGCTTAATAAAATAATCCAAATCATCGAATCACCCCTGCATTACGGTCAAGGATATTCGTGTATTCATTAATGGTCATGATCATGCCAACAACTGTCCATCAACACACTACGGGCCAATGAGGACTTTTACCACATCATTTGTAACATTACGGTCATGATTATACCGAATAATCCCTGGTCATAATCACACCAAGTCCATCTATGCACTACAGGCCACAGATGACTCTTAACATTTTATAAATATGAGGATGATGACAATGATATAAGAATTCAATAAAATAAGTTCAAGAATTAATTTATCCAAGAATTAACAACGTCCAAATTGTCAACATGATACTGCTTTGTGGAGTAAAATTCAAGAATGCTTAGAAGAATATTTTCATGAAAAGATACTGGATGAAACGCAATTATCAATGATATTCCACAAATTTCATGGAGTATAGAAGTCAAAACTTAACCAACTGAGTATAATAAAGAATGGAATAACAAAAGAAATCACCATGCATGCGATAGACCGCACAGACAGGTTATTCCCACAGAATAATAAATAATGGAACCAGGTCCGGCATAAAACGCACAGACATGATATTCCAACAGAATAATAATAAAGACGGAACCAGGTCCGGTGTAAAACACACAGACAGGATGTTCCAACAGAATAATAATAAAGACGGAACCAGGTCCGGTGTAAAACACACAGATAGGATGTTCCAACAGAATAATAGAAGAATGTCACCAAGTATAGGGTAGACCGCGTATACAGGTTATTCCAACAGAATAATAAGAAATGGAATAACAACAGTTCTCTTCATGAATAAGAAAGAATAACACCCCTTACCGTTTTAAAGAAGAGCTGAAATAAGGAAGTAGTTAAGTAGCAGAATACCCTTCTTCTCTCTCTCTATAGTTTCTCTCTATAGTTTCTCTATCTAGAGTTCAGTGAATTCGTAAGAAATAATGAAGGAATGAGCTGCTATTTATAGAAAAATAGAAAGCATAGTAACTAATCCATGAACGGTCCAGATTGATTACTTTAATCTGACGGTCCATATTTAAAGAAAAATCTTTTAAATAAAATATAATATATCCTATTTATAGAATAACTTTAATAAAGTATTCTGTTTTATATAAAAAGATGTTTCTGTTTTATTACGTTAATAATACGAATAAAACAAAACGTCATTATCGCTAAATAATTCATATTATTAACTGACAATAATTGAATCAAACTGAGTGACTTCTCACATAAGCATTAATAATCAATACCGTGTGCTACTATGCAACCACACGTATTACTGTACTTTTACTACCGAGTAGTTCAACAGTATCAATGGTAAAACTTTCGCCGTTATTTTTAATAAAATATTTTTGTCGTTTTCTCAATCCGACAATAATTCCGTTGTGGGGTCCACCAATGATTGTGCCGTTGTACGAATATTCCCTGTTAAAACGAATATTCCCCGACCAATCGAATATTATATAACAACTTGCGTACTTTGCAAAATTTATAAATATTACCCACACAACTATAACATTATATCAAATTAACTCCATAATATTCAAAAATGATATTTATAGAAAATTCATCTTTATTTATAAAAGTTGGGGTCTTACAACCTCCCCTTCTTATGAAATTTCGCCCTCAAAATTAGGGTACGTACTTGGTATGTCGAAGAGGTAAGGATACCTTGATTTCATTTCAGATTCTAACTCCCAAGTCATTTCCTCAACATCGTGGTTTCTCCACAAAACTTTGACTTGAGGTATAACCTTGGAGCGTAGAATATGTTCCTTCTTATCCAAGATTTGAACAGGAACTTCTTCATACGTCAAATCCTCCGCTATTTCGTCCGGTTCTAACTCAATAATGTGGTTCGGGTCTTCCACATATTTGCTTAACATGGATATGTGAAAAACGTTATGAACACGAGACATACTTGGCGGTAAAGCGAGTCTATAAGCCACAGTTCCTACTCGATCGAGGATTAAAAATGGACCGATAAATCGAGGATTGAGCTTTCCTCTTTTTCCAAATCTCGTAACTCCTTTCCATGGAGCAACACGTAAGAACACATGATCTCCTATATCAAATTTCACGTCCTTTCGATGAAGATCAATATAACTCTTTTGTCGATCTTGTGAGGTTTTTATACGTTGTCGGATCGTTTGAATCTTTTTTGTAGTCATACGTACTAACTCCAGTCCCAACAACGTTGCTTCACCCACCTCATCCCAGCATACTGGAGAACGACATTTTCTTCCATACAATGCTTCAAATGGAGCCATGCCAATACTTGCTTGATAACTGTTGTTGTAGAAAAACTCCACCAATGGTAAGAACTTGTCCCAACTTCCCTTGAAGTCAAAAACACAGAGTCTTAATAAATCTTCTAGAGTTTGAATAGTCCTCTCTGATTGTCCGTCCGTCTGAGGATGATATGCCGAACTAAATCGTAAATCTGTGCCCATAGCTTTTTGTAAACTAACCCAAAATCGTGAAGTGAATCTTGGGTCTCGATCAGAAACTATGGATACTGGCATACCATGCAGTCTTACAATCTCGTTTATGTACATACGAGCAAGACGTTCAAGTGTATAAGTTTTTCGTATCGGTAAGAAATGAGCAGACTTGGTCAATCTATCAACAATGACCCAAATCGCATCTATACCTTGAGAAACCTTAGGAAGACCGGTAACGAAATCCATGGTAATGTGCTCCCACTTCCATTCTGGAATTTCAAGTGGTTGCAATGGACCTTTTGGTACTTGATGCTCCGCTTTGACTCGTTGACAAGTTAGACACCTTGAGATAAACAACGCTATCTCTCTCTTCATATTGCTCCACCAAAATGTATGACGAAGATCATGATACATTTTGGTACTTCCAGGATGGATTGCAAACGGTGTGTTGTGCGCCTCCATCATGATTTCATACTTTAAATCAGGGTTGTTAGGAACACAAAGTCTGGAGTTGACTCGAAGTATTCCTTCTTCATCGATTCTTGCTTCCGGCATAGCACCTTCTTGCACTTTCTTCCTCATACGCATCAGCTCCAGGTCTGTAGCTTGAGCAGCTTTAACTTTATCGATTAAAGTTGGTTCTACTCGTATATTCGCCATCATCACATGGGTCCCTGGAGTCTTTAACTCTATCTCCATCCTTTGCAAGTCACACAAAATGGGCCTTTGTGTTGACAATATTGCACTCGTACTTGCATATGATCTTCTACTCAATGCGTCAGCTACCACGTTCGCTTTTCCAGGATGGTATTGAATGGTATGATCATAATCTTTCAACAGTTCAAGCCAACGTCGTTGTCGCATGTTGAGTTCCTTTTGAGTGAAGAAATATTTGAGGCTTTTATGATCCGTAAAGATCTCCGCCTTCTCCCCATACAAGTAATGCCTCCAAATTTTAAGTGCAAAGACAACAGCTGCCAACTCTAGATCATGAGTAGGATAATTCCTCTCATATTCCTTGAGTTGTCTTGATGCATAGGCTATGACTTTTCCATGTTGCATGAGAACGCATCCCAACCCTTTGCTCGAAGCGTCACTGTAGATGACAAATCCCTCTGAGCCAGATGGTATTGTTAGAACATGTGCTGAAATGAGTCTCCTCTTGAGTTCTTGAAAACTCTGCTCACATTCTTCGCTCAAACCGAACTTTGTATCTTTCAGTCAGCTGAGTTAATGGAGTAGCGATTCGAGAAAATCCTTCCACGAATCTCCGATAATAACCAGCTAAACCAAGAAAGCTATGTACTTCGGTCACTGATTTAGGTTGCTCCCAGCTTTGAATAGCTTCAATCTTTGCCGGGTCAACCGATATTCCACAACTTGATACTACGTGCCCAAGGAATGCTACCTCTTCCAGCCAGAACTCGCATTTCTTCAACTTGGCATAAAGCTTGTATTCACGAAGCTTTTGGAGTACCAGCCTCAAGTGTTGCTCATGATCTTCACGGCTTTTGGAATAAATAAGGATGTCATCAATAAAGACGACCACAAAATGATCTAAATATTCCTTGAATACCCGGTTCATCATATCCATGAAGGCAGCAGAAGCATTAGTCAATCCAAAGGACATGACTAGGAATTCATAATGCCCGTACCGAGTTCTAAAAGCCGTCTTTGGAATATCCTCAGTTCTAACCTTCAGCTGATGATATCCAGAACGAAGATCGATCTTTGAAAAGAATTGTGCTCCTTGCAACTGGTCAAACAGGTCATCAATACGTGGCAATGGGTACCTATTTTTGATGGTGACATGATTTAACTCCCGATAATCAATACAAAGTCGCATACTTCCATCTTTCTTCTTCACGAATAGCACAGGAGCATCCCAAGGAGAAGTACTAGGACGAATAAAGCCAATGTCTAACAATTCCTGCAGTTGGATCTTTAACTCCTGAAGTTCAATAGGAGCCATTTGATATGGGGCTTTGGAAATGAGTTTTGTACCGGGTTCAAGGTCGATACAAAATTCAATTTCACGCTCTGGGGGTAGGCCAGGAAGTTCTTCAGGGAATACGTCAGGGAATTTATTAACAATAGAAATATCATTCAAAACTGACGTATTTTTGTTTAGATCCGTGACATGAGCTAAGAAAGCTTGACATCCGTTTTTCAATAAACGAATAGCTTTATGGCTTGAGATGACAGCGATTGATTTTAATGGTTTGGTTGCTTGAATTCGCATAATAGGTCGATTAGGAATATGAAAGCTAACAACCTTACGAAAACAATCAATTTTTGCATGATGAGTAGTTAACCAATCAATCCCTAGAATCACGTCAAATGCAAGTATTTTTAATGAAATCAGATCGACAGGTAATGTGTGGGTACCAACTTGAACCAAACAAGACTTATAAACTGTGGATGTAATTAAGGTTTCTCCCAATGGGGTTTCAACAGATAAATCAAAGTCTAATTTCTCCGGAGTCAAATTTAATCGATGAGCGCAAGTAGGAGAAATAAAAAATGGGTAGAACCGGTATCAAATAAAGTATAGACTTCGTTAGAGTTTATGATAAGCTTACCCGTGATGACCTCATTCGGGTTCCTTACTTTCTTGGAGGTCACAACAAACGCTCTCCCTTGCACTACCGGTTTTGACTTTTCTGGGACGGACTTTGGTGTCTCCATCTTGGCTGAACTTGTTTTTGGTAAACGACAAAATCGAGCTAAATGACCTTCTCTTCCATAATTATAACATGCTTTAGACGGCATCGCGCAGTTTGAACTGATGTGCCCCTCCCCTCCGCATTTGAAACATATGATAGGTTGTCGTTCTCCTTCCTTAATAACGGGTGCTGGTGCTGACGTCTTTCCATTATTTTTGAATCTCCTCTTCTTGAAATGACCATTCTTATTATTTTGGCCCTGATTACCACCGAAGTGGTTACCATTTCTGACCTGTTGATTCCCTCCACGCTAGCTTGTTGTCACCGCTTCAATGACTGCTCTCACTGGTATTATCATTTTACCGACTGCTCTCTTTTGGTTGCGTTGACTCGTTATCGTGCTCCACTAACTGAGCCCTATTCACAACATCTGAATACAAACACAGTTTATGAGAAATAAGATGTTGACATATCTCAGGTTTTAAACCTCGTAAAAACATTCGCGTCATTCGCTCTTCATTATCCACCAAGTGGGACGTAAATCGGGACAACTCAGTAAATTTAGCCTCATACTGCGACACGGTCATATTATTCTGCTCCAATTTGATGAACTCCACCTCCTTCATGTGATGAACACTTTCGGGAAAATATTTGTCATTGAACAACTCTTGGAACTTCTCCTAAGACATCTTCAGTGCGGCAGGTTGAGTACGCTTAATCGATTCCCACCAGTAATCTGTCGGCAAAGGGAACCTTTTGCTCCTCGGAGCATCCCAAGACATCAAATATCTTGGTAATCTGCTTTATCCATGTTCCCGCTATAAGTGATTTTGGCTCTCCCTTAAACTTTGGTGGTCCCAGCTCCTTGAACTGTTTAGCGGTGACCGTCCGAGAGTTTTCAGTGTTTCCACCTATATTTTGGACAGGAGCCGCTCTCGCCTGCTGTTGCATGAACTGCATAAAGTTTCTGAACATTCCATCATTCATCATCTGGTCAGTGTTGTTGTTTGCATGAGGATTGTCACCTTCCTGATGCACATTATCCTGATTATTGATATGTGGTGAATCAACAGTCGCCTGTGCTCCATTGCTATTCTCAACATTCTCAGATGCCATTTTCAGATACTGCCACAAAATAAAAGTTAATTGATATGTCATATATTATCCTTATATTATGACCGACCAATTAAATACCATGCAAATAAACTTAGGTAGGTCATACTAACGAAGGAATTTTCCGTCTCTCCCCTCCTAGTTCTATTCTCACATCTTAGCCAGGGATCATATCCCTAAGCTCTGATACCAACTGTGACGCCCCCAAAATTAGGTATACATCACCCATCTTGGGTCGTCAGATACATAGTACAGAATACAAATACAACTTACTAATACAACTGTCGTGTACAATACAACAAAACATAAACTGTGAGTTTGAATACAAATATTATCTTCTAGAGAGTATTCATACTCAAAAGGAGTCCTCATTACATTTATTAACACACCATTACATAGAATAGTGAGGACTACTAACTAATACTATCATTCGGACCATCACTCCGTTCCCCGACTTACCCCAGCTACGTTCTCATTTCCTGAAGAGAACAGTGAAAGAAAGGGTGAGCTCAACTAGCCCAGTAAGAAATATTATGACTAAGATAATGCAGAATAAATTATCATTAGCCTTCAACAATGTTAAACTGATAAAATATAATAGACATCAAGTTTAACTGCAGCGGAACAAGCAATCCATTAAAAGAGTCAAGTAGAAAATAAACTCTACTATCTTTTATGATTTAAAAGGTTTTTCAACACTGTAATCGCTGGGACTCAGCTTAATAAAATAATCCACATCATCGAATCACCCCTGCACTACGGCCAAGGATATTCGTGTATTCATTAATGGTCATGATCATGCCAACAACTGTCCATCAACGCACTATGGGCCAATGAGGACTTTTACCACATCATTTGTAACATTACGGTCATGATTATACCGAATAATCTCTAGTCATAATCATACCAAGTCCATCTATGCACTACATGCCACAGATGACTTTTAACATTTTATAAATATGAGGATAATGACAATGATATAAGAATTCAATAAAACAAGTTCAAGAATTAATTTATCCAAGAATTAACAACGTCCAAATTGTCAACATGATACTGCTTTGTGGAGTAAAATTCAAGAATGCTTAGAAGAATATTTTCATGAAAAGATACTGGATGAAACGCAATTATCAATGATATTTCACAAATTTCATGGAGTATAGAAGTCAAAACTTAACCAACTGAGTATAATAAAGAATGGAATTACAAAAAAAATCACCATGCATGCGATAGACCGCACAGACAGGTTATTCCCACAGAATAATAAATAATGGAACCAGGTCCGGCGTAAAACGCACAGACAGGATATTCCAACAGAATAATAATAAAGACGGAACTAGGTCCGGTGTAAAACACACAGACAAGATGTTCCAATAGAATAATAATAAAGACGGAACCAGGTTCGGTGTAAAACACACAGACAGGATGTTCCAACAGAATAATAATAAAAACGGAACCAGGTCCGGTGTAAAACACACAGATAGGATGTCCCAACAGAATAATAGAAGAATGTCACCAAGTGTAGGGTAGACCGCGTATACAAGTTATTCCAACAGAATAATAAGAAATAGAATAACAACAGTTCTCTTCATGAATAAGAAAGAATAACACCCCTTACCGTTTTAAAGAAGAGTTGAAATAAGGAAGTAGTTAAGTAGCAGAATACCCTTCTTCTCTCTTTCTATAGTTTCTCTCTATAGTTTTTCTATCTAGAGTTCAGTGAATTCGTAAGAAATAATGAAGGAATGAGCTGCTATTTATAGAAAAATAGAAAGTATAGTAACTAATCCATGAACGGTCCAGATTGATTACTTTAATCTGACGGTCCATATTTAAAGAAAAATCTTTTAAATAAAATATAATATATTCTATTTATAGAATAACTTTAATAAAGTATTCTGTTTTATATAAAAAGATGTTTTTGTTTTATTACGTTAATAATACGAATAAAACAAAACGTCATTATCGCTAAATAATTCATATTATTAACTGACAATAATTGAATCAAACTGAGTGACTTCTCACATAAGCATTAATAATCAATACCGTGTACTACTATGCAACCACACGTATTACTGTACTTTTACTACCGAGTGGTTCAACAGTATCAATGGTAAAACTTTCGCCGTTATTTTTAATAAAATATTTTTGTCGTTTTCTCAATCCGACAATAATTCTGTTGTGGGGTCCACTAATGATTGTGCCGATGTACGAATATTCCCTGTTAAAACGAATATTCCCCGACCAATCGAATATTATATAACAACTTGCGTACTTTGCAAAATTTATAAATATTACCCACAACTATAACATTATATCAAATTAACTCCATAATATTCAAAATGATATTTATAGAAAATTCATCTTTATTTATAAAAGTTGGGGTCTTACAAGTAAAATCTCTTTCTAGACTTGGGATGACGTATGTGAGGAATTTTGAGGTGCCCTATCTAACACAACATTTGCAACATTTTCGTTATACTAAGCAAAAAGGCTTATCAATTCAAGAAAATTATCACGATTGATGGAACTTTTTCTTTCATCACGACCTCTTAAAGTCAAACCTTAGAGTGTAAGATAGCGAACTGAATCAATTGAGGCTTTAAGGGGGTGTTTGTTTAGAGCTGAATGAAGCTGAATCTGAATGGTTGAATCGGTTAGTGCGTTTGTTTTGGTCTAAATGGCTGAATCGGTAAGATGGACGAGCTGAATGGCTAAGTCAGATTTTTTTAACTGAATGGCTGAATGAGCAGCTGAATGAAGTAAAAAAAATTAAAAAATTAAAAAAAAATATTAACTATTATATCAAGTAATATTAAATAAATTTACAACAATTTTGAATTTTTTCAGATGGGTAAAATAATAAAGTTTTGTCATTCAGATGTTTCAGACATGTCAATTATCAAACAACTTTTTTCATTCAGATTCAGATTCAGCTCATTCAGATTCAGATTCAGATTCAGATTCAGATTCATTCAGTTTTTATCAAACACCCCCTAAGTTGCAACCGATTGTTTGCACGATGTTTAGAAGTTTGTTTCTCAATAACTTTTTGAATATGGTGTGATTGATTCATTAGATTATCGCACTATTTTTGAGCAATTTTATGTAATGAATTTGGATCTTTTCCCACATGATTCAGAAATTCACAATTCTTCCCATCCCTTACTTTCTTCCAACAATTAAATCCATCCTTTGAAAAAGTACATCGCCCATGTTGTGCACCTTTTTTGTTAAAGAGATAGAAAGGTAGACAAAATGTGGCGTCCTTTGAAGAGGAATACTCTAACCAAGATGGAAATACCTAGAATCATGATGATTGAAAGCGGCAAGGATGCTTTTCAGATCTAGAAAAAGGGTACTCGGGAAGAATACATTGATATGGACCGTAATTTATGTAAGCTCGTTGAACTTCATCAAGTAGATCACCACGACAGTTCCATATTTCGATATGTTTTCTAAGATCACACTCTAAATAATTAGTATCCCATTCTTTACCTTCAATTCTTGGTGATTTTAGAGAACGTTGTTCTTATTCAGAGATAGGCAGAGATGTTTAAACATTAGACTCAGGGATAGGCAGAGATGTGTCAACATGATTTAATTGCTTTCTCTTGAAAAATGAATCAATAGTATGTGATTTTCCCGTGATTCTAAAACAAAAATAACTGAGATAGTGGGATTCTGAGCACTAGAGGGGGCTACTCAACCAAGGATTTAATACACATGCCTAGACTGCCCAAGTAGCCAAAATTGAAAGAAATTTAAGAAGTGCCAAAATCAGTTTTGGGAAAAAAGTGTTAAATTGTCCAGTTTGAGCCTCAGTTAAAGTAAGCCTAACTAATATGAATGAGGAACCTAAAACCTTATTAAAATATATTGGTATGTGGTCTAGAATTAGGGCCAGATGGTAGAGCAAAAAGCTTAACCCAGAAATTCCAATAAATCATCAAAGTAGGCAGTAAACTCAATTTTGCAACAGTTGGGTAGTAGAGTGGCTCTGAAAATCGTAGAGTGAATTCTGAAAATTGTAGAGTGAAAATAGTAGAGTGAAAATCGTAGAGTAAACTCTGAAAATCATAGAGTAAAAATAGTAGAGTGAACTCTGAAAATCATAGAGTGAAAATGGGTAAACACCTTAGTTTGTGCCCAGTTTTGGTTAACTTCCATAACTGAATTTAAGAAACCAAACTCATGGTAAAAATACTATGATATAAGATCTAAATGTTTGCATAAACAAACGATCAAATGGGCTAACTCATAAAGTCCAAAAGCATCATCAAAGTGGCCTAAAAATTAACTTCTGCTGCAGTTGGTAGTAGAGTGGAAATGTAAAATACCCATTTTGAGGCACTATCTTAGGAAGCCTTAAGAGGTTGTTTCAGCTGACTTGCTATGGAATTAAATACTATGATGTATGGTCTAAAAGCTTGTTCAAACATAAAAGTCAAAAGCTCATTACAAAGATTCATAAAAATCCCCAAAGTACCCTTGAAAATTATATTTTCTATTTTTGAACTATGATAGAATAATGAGATTTGATTCCTAGAAATGTTACAACATAACGTAAGATGATATTTGAAGTGTATAATGACCAATGATTTGTATCATGTTATGATTGGACCAAAATGAGTATATTTGAGAATGTAATAGAAATAAATATGTAATGTATACCATGTGTGTATGATCACAAAGTGATGAACGAAGGCTATATGCCTAATCAAAGTATAAGGAACTTAGATGAGTAATGTTTAACCAAATATGGTATGTTGTAGTGGTGTGATACACACACAGTAAACTACAAGTGCGATAAGCTAGCACATGTAGCAATAAAAAGGGAAATAAAGCTGAGTTATATAAATAACGAAGTTGAATATAAAGGTGGTACAAGGACAATATAAGTTAAAGTAGGTTATTAAAGTAAGGTTAATCATGAGATCAAGTATTGATTGTATTTATTATCAATCTCACATACCGTGTATGTCATGCTGAGGAACACGACAGGTTAGCGTAATGGTAAAAATGTCGGTACAGGCAAGTTTTTTAGAACTTGTTTTTATATGTGAACTTATTAATTGTAATGTATACATAGTCCCTGTACTGTATGTACTTCTTGTGAATAAATTGAGATGTGCATTATGTGCTATACTGTGATATAAATCTATTGAATCAAGTTAATGATTGATGTAGATTGAGTTATAGAAACTTACTATATTCATGATATGAGATATATGATAATTGTTGAGTTATGGAAACTTGGTTTTTGTGATCATTCTTCAACCTCAAGTATCAACCTAGATTTGATTGTGTTTTAAGTTCTTTCATTTGAATTTCATTGTAAAATAAAATTTATTCTATTTTTTAATTTATGGAGCATATGTAGAAAATTCTGCTATTATGGAGTGTATGTAGAAATTTTTGGACTGGTTGGGTTAAAAGAAATAGGAGGTTAGATTGTATCATTTTGAATCAGAACTTCTTAAGTTGTATTTTTGTTCAGTGTCAGGTTTTCTTTAAATTATATTACAATAAAACCCCTTATTTAGGAATACTCTATATAAGAATAACCTCTACAATATTATAAAAAATTTTGGTCCCAATTTGGGCCAGTTATAAATAGAAATAACCTCTAAATTATAATATGTTATATATACTTTTTAAGTCTTGTATTAAGAAACTATATATATATATATATATATATATATATATATATATATATATATAAGAGAGATAGAGACAATATTAATTTTAAAAGACTATATTTTCTATAAAAGATTACATTTCCTATAAAGAACTACATTTTCCTATAAAAGACTGCATTTCCTATAAAAGACCATATTTTCCTATAAAAGACTACTTTGCATAAATATTTTTTGAATAATAATTATTAGGGAATTCTTATTGATATTTTTGTTAAAGTGAATATTTTTTGGTGTTCGAAAAATATTTTATACCAATACCTCTATTTAGTAATAACCTCTCAATTAGAATACAAATAGTTTGGTTCCAAGTCTATTCCTAAATAGAGGTTTTACTGTATCTTCTATTTTCTTCAGTATTTTCCCCCTTGATTTTTTGGCTGGAGAGTTGAATCAAGTCGATTTTAGATGCAACTATATCTTTTGGTGTTTTACAAATTAAACCACGTCGTCAAATAAAGATGCATCAAATGAAATAGTAACACTAGACCTTTCCTGTTTAACATAAATTTGTGGACCTAAACTGTTTAAACATTTCAAGAATAATATTAAGAAAACCCTAGCTGGGGATTTATTAATTTAAATGAATGGAAGAAGTATGTAATAAACTGCAAGATCAAATATAACCTTTCAGCAACCTTAGGTGTTTTACTGATTAACAAGGGAAAAAGCAAATAATGAATTAGAAGGAGCCGCTTACTGAGCCAGTACAGTATCAATATTTTGGCATTTTTTGTAATATTCCAAAAATCCTTGTAATAAATTTTGTGAATATAAATGTAATTATTGCTGAAATCTAAATTTTATTCTGGATTATTTAAAAATATGTGTATATTGTTTATAAATACATATATTATTTGAGTATGTTTAACAAAGGGGAAGTAACTACGAAATGACACTTTAAAAATCACATAACCGTACCAAATAAAGTACAAATATACATAAATAAATATAATTTAAGTATACTTACATACGTATAACTAACACGAGTATACAAGCACAAAAATAATATAAATATGCTTACAATTAATCTAAGTATGTATACAGTCTGGATGTCAAGCTTACCATTTATCCAGCATACTTTGCATATCTCCTTTCAGCGACGGACCGGGCGACGGTTCGGTCCGTCGCTATGCGACGGACAACATATAGCGACGGACCGAACCGTCGCTCAGTCTGTCACTAAAAGGGGATATGCAAGGTATGTTGGAATAATGGTATGCTCTTAATCATTTCTGTATATATATATATATATATATATATATATATATATATATATGTGTGTGTGTGTGTGTGTGTGTGTGTGTGTGTGTGTGTTTGTGTGTGTGTGTGTGTGTATACACAGCTGTGTAATATCCTAAAAAAATCGTCGTCATAGACGACTGTGTATTACATAACTATGTATATATATATATTTTCATATATATATAAAGAGAGAGAGAGAGAGAGAGAGAGAGATAGAGAGAGAGAGAGAAAAAGAGGATAAGGATTTGGCTGAGCTAAGGGATAAGGAAGGCCAAGATATTTTGTGGGAAAAATTTTCAACTATGGTCTATAATTACCACACCTTTTTCCTTTTCATCCAACACAAATAAAAGATACAAGAGAAGATACAAGAAGATTCCAACCAATAAGGAGAAACAAGAGGATTCAAGCAACGAGAGGCGACAAACAAACTAAGTATAAATCCTAATCTTTTAAAGCTTAAAAAATTTTCTTAGATAAAAGTAATTAGGTTTTATGTATATTTGAGATCATGTTGAACATATATATGTTGATATACCATAGATCATGGAGGAAAAATTAAAAGAACAAAGAAAAGCAAGAAAAAAAATATACAAACTAGTTAAAGAAAACGAAATTGTAACGAAAGAGTTATGACTAAACTAAAATCAAGATTTTAAAAATTAAAACAGTTATAGATAGTTACCGATCAACGATAACTAATAATTAAATAAATCCTTTTGGATGGTGTAGGTTACTATTCTGAGACGGGAATTACCCTACTCGAGAAAAGTACGCTCACAACAGGCAAGTTTCCGCACTCCCGTGCATTTGAACTTTGCTCATTATTGAAACTATAAATTTTTCTGAAAAACTTATTGGATCGTCTACGAAGGAGTTTAAGCCATTTGTTCAGCTAAACTTAGTTGTTATGTTTCTATCAATTTATTGAACTATTTATGATTCTTTGGTGATATGTTAATCCAATCCAAATTGCTTTGATGCGGATCCTGAGGTTATAACTGAGTATGAACCACCCAATAAATAGGGGTATTGTGTTATGGTCGGGTAACCGACATTATCACGCTGTGTAAATACAACGTGATTAAACAACAACATAATTACACAAACCATACCAACACTAGCATAACTAAACACTTTTTATATTTTATAAAAAATATTGACAAAAAATGTCCCTATAATTTACAAATTCCATTGAAAAAAATGTCCTTATAATTTACATTTTCTAAATTTTATTAGTCA
Organism: Panax notoginseng; assembly: GCA_016801055.1. Lineage (NCBI taxonomy): Eukaryota > Viridiplantae > Streptophyta > Magnoliopsida > Apiales > Araliaceae > Panax > Panax notoginseng. The sequence goes on from CM029017.1 coordinate 190,584,970, forward strand.
TGACTAGACCGGGTAAATGGACGGGAGTGAGTAGGTTTAGACGGTCATAAGTTGGTTTGAATTTATATGGGTCGAGTTTAAATGAGTTAAAAATTAAGTGAGCGGTCATAAATGGATATGGGTCAACCCATATATCAAATTTGAGTATAAGTATATATAGATTAGTCACTCTCTCTATATTCATTTTTTAGTTTCTCTCTCTAAAATATTATAAAATTATCGCTTTCTAGAATTTTAGTACTTTCAACCTCTCTCGCTATCTCTCCCTCCTTTCCTCTCTCATGGTGATGTGTGAAAACCATATGATCATTGGGGGTTAATAGTTAGAAGATGTAACATTATTTTTATCAAACTATTTAAAATTCAATTGCACACACGCGCTAATAATATATAAAATAGTTTATAGGAAATGAATAATGAGATTGGATAGGCTAATAAGGAACCACCATGTGATTCCAATTTTAATAGTTTGGATCATAGTTATTAAAATTGGACCGGACCAGTCAGTTCAACCGGTTGGACCGAAAACCAGAGCGTAGGCCGGTTTGATTTCGATAATATACCGTATGTGCACTTGAACCGCGTTGAACTTCTCGAGCCAGCCGATTTTTTAGAAAACCGATGAACCGGTTGGTTGTGAAAGAACCAGCCCGGTTGAACTCATCAACTCAAAAACTCAGATTTTGATATTATTTCAAGAAATCAAAGGTTATTCATGTGAAATAGAGAAATATCAAAAAGAAAAAAGTCTACTTTTCTAAAATTTCATCTTTTTGATTGAAGGGGAGGTGTGAAACTAGAAATGAAGTGTGGGAATGAGGTATGAGAATAATATTCGAAAATGTTTTGGAATATTTCATTTTGACTAATTATACACCATGCTACATGTGGGCCTATTCTTGCATAATTTTGACACGTGATTGTTTTATCGGTATTATACATTTTAGATGAAAGTAGAATAATTAAGTAAAAGAATTGATATGTAACATACTTTTTACTCATTAATATATTTGTTTATTTTTTATATTTGTTAACTTATTCTATCATCTTTTTTGTGACACCCCCAAAATAGGTATACATCACCCATTCTGAGTCGCCAAATACATGGTACAGAAACAACTATAACTTTATTATTATAATTGTCGTGTAAAATACGACAACATATATGCTATGAGTTTAAATATAAATATTGTCATCTAGACAGTATTCAAACTCAAATAAGTCCTAATTATAATTATTGATACTCTATTTTACAAAATAGTAAGGATTGATAAAACAACTGTCTGGACCCATCACTCCACACCCCGACTAGTTCCTGCTATATTCTTGCCTCCGAGAAGAAAAATAGAACAAAAAAGGAAAAGGGTGAGCTCAACTAGCCTAGTAAAGAATATTATGGCTAAGATAATGAACAACAAATTATCGTTAGCCTTCAACAAGTCAGATAAAATATAATGGACAAAAAGTTTTAGATCAATATTCGCAGTGGAAATAACAATTCATTAGAAGAGTTAAGTAGAGAATGAAGTCTACAATCTTCTATGATTTAAAAGTTCATCATCAATATTTTATCCTTGTAACATCAATCAATATACATCTTGAATCAAATATTCATCATTGCACTATGGGTCAAAAATATTCATTCGTATCACCAGTTGGTCATGTTCATCTCAATACATGTTCATCTGGGCCAAAGATATTCATCAAATAATAAATAATCTTTGCACTACAAGCCAAAGATATTCAGTTCTATCATCATTTAGAATTGAGGATGATGAAAAATATCTTAAAGAAAATGAATCCAGTGAGATAAAAGATCAAAGATTAGGGATTCGTACATTAGTTTATCCAAGTTAAAAAATACTCCATAATAATTAATTGTGGAGCAAAATTTTAAAAATGAAGATCAAAATATGGATACAATCAAAGATAGTAACCATAATAGACAACTTGGACAAAGGAAACAATATTTAATTTTTCTGTGAATAGTGTCGTATTCGTGAATAGTATCGTATACGTGAATAGTATTGTATACGTGAATAGTAACCCTGACACGAAAAGGTAGAAATTTCACAAGAAAAACCATACCTCGTGAATAGTACTGTATTCATAAATAGTGTCGTATACGTGAATAGTGCCGTATACGTGAATAGTAACCTCGACATGAAATGGTAAAAATTTTATAATAAAATTCATACCAACATTTTGGTATAATGATATTAAAAAAAATAACATCATTTACAAAGAAAATAACATCCCTTACCTCAAAAGAACAGTACTCCTGTCTGAAATATCGGATAAAAAATTAAAAAAAATTTGTACTGAATAACAACTCTCAAAGTATTTAAATACTCACAAAAATACGCTCGATATTATAGAGAGAGAAATCTTCTGATTCTGGTGTGATTTTTAATTCTAACTAAGCACCCTATTTATAGGAAAATACTAGAACGCCAAAGCAAACTAGCCTGCTACCTGATGGCTTTACCTGCTACTATTCACGCACACCACTTTTGAAATAAAATTTTAGTACATTTCTCACCAACCAAAAGTGGGGCCCACCCATTCTAGAAAATTTCCAAAATGTTAAAAATTTAAATAATAATCTTCAACTTCAATAATTCATAATAAATAGCCCTTTTATTAGAAAAATACGAATTTTATGTCCATTCCACGAAAAATTTAATTCTCTACAACTTTGTAGAAGAAAGTTTTTCCAAATTTCAAACAGAAAATGCCCGAAATCCATATACGGACGATTTTTAATACCTCCATTCCGACAAAATACTAATAAAATACCTCAATATTAATTCCTTTATTTATATCCACATAAAATAATTATTTTCTTATCATACAAATTAATAATTAATTATTCACAAATAATATTACAGAATCACAATATGACAACTAGGTCGTTCCTAGGAAAAAAAAGGGGGCTTTCCAATAAGGATTTCTCCTTATTGGTGCGCAATTGGATGACCAAACTTCCTTAGACATTGCCAATAATACTATCTAATAATATTATTCAAATAATATGAATTATTGATATGATAATAGAAAATACTGTGCAGTGACAATTATTAAACAACAATAATATAAAATATCAACGTAGCAATTATTGAACCAATAAAATATTAAACAGTAATTACTGTAATAATTATTGAGTAGTGTCTTCTTACGTAAGAATCAATAATCTAAAAATACTGTGCAATACCGTGTACTACCGTACAACCACGCGTATTACTGTACTTTAACCACCAGGTATTCCAGCAGTGTCAATGGTAACAACTACACAATTATTTATAAAAACTCAAACTTATCATTTTCTTCATCTGACTGTTTTCTGTTATGGGGCCCACAAATGGATGCGCCATCGTACGAATATTCTCCGACAGCTAGAATATTCCACGACCAAACGAATATTCCCCGACAATAATGAATATTTTATAACCACTTGCTTGTTTTGTAAAATATGCACATTTTACCCATAACCAAAATATTATATCAATTTAACACCTTATTATTCAAAATAATAATTAGAGAAAATTCAATTTTATTTATAAAAAGTTGGGGTCTTACAACCTCCCCTCCTTATGAAATTTCGTTCTCGAAATTGACGTACGCACCTGGTGTTTCGAAAAGGTGAGGGTACCTCGCTTTCATTTCCGATTCCAACTCCCAGGTCATTTACTCAATAGCATGGTTCCTCCACAAAACGTTGACTATTGTATAACCTTTGTGCATAGGACATGCTCCTTCCTATCCAAGATCTTGACTGGTACCTCCTCGTACGTTAAATCTTCGGCTATCTCATCTGGTTCTAACTCAATAATGTGGTTAAGGTCGTCCATATATTTACATAACATCGATACATGAAATACGTTATGAACACGCGACACACTTAGCGATAAAGCGAGTCTATAGGCCACAGTTTCTACTCGATTGAGGATTTCAAATGGACCAATAAAATGAAGGTTTGAGCTTTTCTCACATCGCTAATTCTCGATTTTGAAATAACGACTTCTTGCACCTTCTTCTTCATATTCATCAGCTCTGGGTCTGTGACTTGAGCAACTTTAACTTTATCAAATAAAGTCGATTCTAATCGTATATTCGTTATCTTCACGTAGGTTCTTAGAGTCTTTAACTCTATCACCATCTTTTGTAAGTCATACAAAATGGGTCTTTGTGTTAACAATATCGCACTCGTAAACACATACGATCTTCTACTTAATGCGTTAGCTACCACGTTCGCTTTTTCAGGATGGTATTGAATGGTATGGTCGAAATCTTTCAACAGCTCGAGTCAACGTCGTTGCCGCATGTTGAGTTCTTGGAAGCTCTTCTCACATTCCTCGCTCCATTCAAATTTTGTATCTTTTCGAGTCAGCTGAGTCAATGGAGTAGCGATTCGAGAAAATACTTTCACGAATCTCCGATAGTAACCAGCTAAGCCTAAAAAGCTATGTATTTCAATTACTGACTTAGGTTGCTCTCAACTGTGACTCATATCCCAACCTTGAATAACACGTCACAATGACACCTATCATTTTACCACCACACAAATATAGCGTCCCCTACGGAGAGTCTGGCTTCGGTGTATTCCACAAAGGAAGTCACTAGATAGAGGCTCGGGTACCAATTCTTGTAGATGGGTTTTTAACTACTGAAGTTCAATAGGAGTCGTTCGATATGAGATTTTAGAAATGGGTTTTGTACCAGGTTCAAAGTCAATACAAAATTTGACTTCATGCTCTGGGGGTAGGCCAGGAAGTTCTTCAGGAAATGCGTTAAGAAATTCACTAACAACAAAAATATCCTTTAAATCTGATGTATTTTTTTTGTTCAAGTCCATGACATGGGTTAAGAAAGCTTGACATCCATTTTTCAATAAACGAATGGCTTTAAAGCTTGATATGAAAGTGTTTGACTTTAGTGGTTTGGTTGCTTGAATTCGCATAACAGGTTGGTTAGGAATATGAAAACTAACAACCTTACGAAAATAATCAATTTTAGCATGATGAGTGATTAACCAATCAATCTCTAAAATCACATCAAATGCAAGTATCTTCAAAGAGATAAGATCAACAGGTAATGTGATGGTGCCAATTTGAATCAATCAAGATTTATAAATAGTGGATGTAATAAAAATTTCTCCTAACGGAGTCTCAACAGATAAGTCAAAGTCTAGTTTCTCAGGGTCAAGTTCAAACGTTGAGCACAAGTAGGAGAGATAAAAGAATGGGTAGAATCGGTATCTAGTAAGGTATAGACTTCGTAAGAATTTATGATTAACTAACCCGTGATAACTTCGTTCGGGTTACTCACTTTTTGAGAATTCACGAAAAACGCTTTTCCTGAAACCACTGACTTTGTTTTGTCCGTATCCACCTTTGGTGCCACCACCCCTGCTGGACTTGGTTTCGCTACAGGACAATCTCGAGCTATATAACCTTCCTTTCCACAGTTATAACACACCTTGAATTGTTGTAGGTAGTTTGGGTTGATGTGTCCCTCTTTCTCGCATTTATAACATACGACCGGTGGTCGTTCTCTTCCCTTAGAAACAGTTGGTGCTGACGTTTTCACATTGTCATTGTTATACCTTCTCTTTTTGAAATCTCCTCCCGACTCGCTTCTTCTATTATCACGTCCATGATTACCACCAGAGTAGTTACCGCTTTTGTCCGTATTTTTTCTCCCTGCTGGTTGTTATTGCTGCCACCGGTATGACCCTAGTTGTGGTCCCTCGGTTGAATATACTCATTATCTCGCTCTAATAATTGAGTCCTTTTCACAACATCTGAATATAGAGAAAATTTGTGAGAAATGAGGTATTGACGAATATCAGGTTTCAGACCTCTCAGAAACATCCGCGTCATACGTTCCTCATTTTCAACCAAATGAGGTACAAACCTGGATAACTCCGCGAACTTAGTCTCGTGCTGGGACGCAGTCATGTTGTTCTGTTCCAGTCTAATAAACTCTACCTCCTTCATATGACGAATACTTTCAGGAAAGTACTTGTCATTGAACAGTTTCTGAAATGTTTTCCAAGACATATTGAGTGCGGTTGGCTGGGTACGCTTCACAGATTTTCACCAGTAATCTGCCTCACCACGAAACATAAAGGTGGCGAATAGAACCTTTTGTTCCTCCGTGCATCCCAAGACATCAAATATCTTGGTAATTTGGTTAACCCACGTTTCCGCCTTAATCGGATCTGGCTTTCCCAAGAACTTTGGTGGTCCCAACTCTTTGAACTGCTTGGCTGTAACAAACCGCGCGTAGCTATCATTTCCACCCGTATTTTGTACACGAGTCTCCCTCGTCTAATTTTGCATGAACTGCAAAAAGCTTCTAAACATCTCATCATTCATCGTTTGTTCGGTAGTGTTGTTTACAGGAGGAACATTGCTGTCCTGTTGCACGTTCCCCTGATTGGTGATTAAAGGTGTCTCCACGGTCTCATACACTCCATTGTTAACATTCTCAGCTGCCAATCTCAAATACTGTCACAAAACAAGGGTTAATTAAAGAAATTGACATACCACATAATACCCTTATATTCTGACCGACCAACAAATAAGCTTAGGTAGGACACACTAGTGAAGGATTTACTTGTCTCTCCCCTCCTAGTTTTATTCCCCGATCTCCGCCAGAGACCATATTCCTAAGCTCTTATACCAACTGTGACACCCCCAAAAGAGGTATACATCACCCATTCTGAGTCGCCAAATACATGGTACAGAAATAACTACAACTTCATTATTACAATTGTCGTGTAAAATACGGCAACATATATTCTATGAGTTAAAATACAAATATTGTCATCTAGATAGTATTCAAACTCAAATAAGCCATCATTACAATTATTGATACACTATTTTACAAAATAGTGAGGACTACTAAAATAACTGTCTGGACCCATCACTCCACACCCCGACTAGTTCCCGCTATATTCTTGCCTCCTGAGAAGAAAAATGGAACAAAAAGAAAAAGGGTGAGCTCAACTAGCCCAATAAAAAATATTATGACTAAGATAATGAACAACAAATTATCGTTAGCCTTCAACAAATTAGATAAAATATAATGGACAACAAGTTTTAGATCAATAGTCGCAGCGAAAATAACAATTCATTAGAAGAGTTAAGTAGAGAATGAAGTCTACTATCTTCTATGATTTAAAAGTCCATCATCAATATTTTATCTCTATAACATCAATCAATATACATCTTGAATCAAATATTCATCTTTGCACTACGGGCTAAAGATATTCATTCGTATCACCAGTTGGTCATGTTCATCTCAACACATGTTCATCTTTCCACTACGAGCCAAAGATATTCATCAGATAATCATTCATCTTTGCACTACAGGCCAAAGATATTCAGTCCTATCATCATTTAGGACTGAGGATGATGAAAAATATCTTAACGAAAACGAATCCAGTGAGATAAAAGATCAAAGATTAGGGATTCGTACTTTAGTTTATCCAAGTTCAAAAATACTCCATAATAATCAATTGTGGAGCAAAATTTCAAAAATAAAGATCAAAACATGGATACAATCAAAGATAGTAATCATAATAGATAACTTGGACAAAGGAAAGAACATTTAATTTTTCTGTAAATAGTGTCGTATTCGTGAATAGTATCGTATACGTGAATTGTAACCCCGACACGAAAAGGTAGAAATTCTACAAGAAAAATCATACTTCGCGAATAGTACCATATTCGTGAATAGTGTCGTATACGTGAATAGTACCATATACGTGATTAGTAACCTTAACATAAAAATCTAAATATTTCATAATAAAATTCATACCAACATTTTGGTATAATGATAATGAAAGAAATAACATCATTTACAAAGAAAATAACATCCCTTAGCTCAAAAGAACAGTACTTCTGTCTGAAATATCGAATAAAAAGCTGAAGAAAACTTGCACTGAATAACAACTCTCAAAGTATCTAAATACTCACAAAAATACGCTCGATATTATAAAGAGAGAAATCTTCTAATTCTGGTGTGATTTTTAACTCTAATTAAGCACCATATTTATAGAAAAATACTTAAACGTCAAAGCAGACTAGCCTGCTACCTGATGGCTTTACCTGCTATTATTCACGCACACCACTTTTGAAATAAAATTTCAGTACATTTCTCACCAACCAAAAGTGGGGCCCACCCATTCTAAAAAATTTCTAAAATATTTAAAATTTAAATAATAATCATCAACTTCAATAATTCATAATAAATAGCCCCTTTATTAGAAAAATATAAATTTTATGTCCATTCCACGGGAAATTTAATTCTCTACAACTTTGTAGAAGAAAGTTTTTCTAAATTCCAAGCAGAAAATGCCCGAAATCCACATACGAACGATTTTTAATACCTCTATTCCGACAAAATACTGATAAAACGCCTCAATATTAATTCTTTTATTTATATCCACATAAAATAAATATTTTTTTATCATATAAATTAATAATTAATTATTCACAAATAATATTACAGAATCACAATATGACAACTAGGTCGTTCCCAGGAAAAAAAGGGGACTTTCCAATAAGGATTTTTCCTTACTGGCGCGTAATTGGATGACCAAACCCCTTTCCTTATACATAACTTCCTTAGACATTGCCAATAATGTTATCTAATAATATTATTCAAATAATATGAATTATTGATATGATAATAGAAAATACTATGCAATGACAATTATTAAACAACAATAATATAAAATATCAACATAACAATTATTGAAACAATAAAATATTAAACAGTAATTACTGTAATAATTATTGAGTAGTGCCTTCTTACGTAAGAATCAATATTCCAAAAATACTGTGTAATACCGTGTGCTACTATGCAACCATGCGTATTACTGTACTTTAACCACCAGGTATTCCAACAGTGTTAACGGTAACAAATACGCCGTTATTTATAAAAACTCAAACTTGTCATTTTTTTTATCCGACCGTTTTTCGTTATGGGGCCCACAAATGGCTGCGCCATCGTACGAATATTCCCCGACGGTAAGAATATTCCACGACCAAATGAATATTCCCCGACAACAATGAATATTTTATAACCACTTGCTTATTTTGCAAAATTTGCACATTTCACCCATAACCAAAGTATTATATCAATTTAACACCTTATTATTCAAAATAATAATTAGAGAAAATTTAATTTTATTTATAAAAAGTTGGGGTATTACATTTTTAATATTAGTTTTAGTCTTTGTGATATTTTTTATTCATTGGTATTATTAATATATATTTTTATTCTTTTTTTAACTTTAAATTTTGAGATAAAGTCATTTCTTTATTTTTCTCCTTTCAATTTATTTGTAATGTAATAGAGTTCTATTATCGTTGGTCTATACTAAAAATTTGTGTTTCTTATATAAAATGTATGATTTTGTACCTCATATTATTATCCAAAATATTAAAAAAAATATTTAAATATAATAATTCGACTTAACCAGTTTAACTCCTGTGAGCCCGATCAACTCGACTCAAATTATCTTGTGCTCCCACCTGATTCAACCTTATTTCCTCCACCGCGCGGATTTGAGGTCTGCGAATGCTCCACCCTGGAATGTCAACCTTGATACTTGGGCCCATCGAACCATGAGCTTTGATACCATTTGTAGCGAAATTATATAAACATGTTGGACCAACTCTTTACCTAAAAAATTAACTTATTAGGCTGAGACTCTACCATACTTATTAACTCATCTATACTCTTGAATTTATCCGATGTGGGATTCATGTGAAATATCCCAACAAAACCATCGGTTCAACCGGTTTAAAACGTTGAACCAAGGGCTTAGCCTATTCTATCTCCGGTTCGATTTTGATAACTATGGTTTTGGATAGGCTAAACTTTTGGGTTCATGATACCAAACCACTTCACCAATACACCGAGGTGCTTGATGAGTTTAGTTACTTCCCAATTAATAACATAACTAAAATCATGAAATAAGTTTAATCTTTTAAATAGAGAATATACTAAGCAATGCAAATATGAAAGTTTGTACAGTAATAACATTCAAAATTGGTGTATTTGAACTTTATTAATTGCACGAGTCTGGAAGATGATTACGACAGATAACCAAAAAAGTGATAAATTTATAAAGAGAACAATTTTATTGAAGAACACAAACTACTATAAAATTTTTAGAGATAACTAGTAAAAATTTTAGATAGAGTGAAAAAAATTAGTGTAAAAAGTGAGTAACAATTTTGAAATGAGTATACTTTTGATAATGAGTGGATAAATAGGCCTAATGACAACTATATATTTTGTGGAAAGATATTTGGCGATGGGATGCCTAACAAGTTTTAGCCCATATTGGCAATTCTAATTATGTCCAAGTTTAATTCAAAGATGACGACCATTAAAACTAATTTGGAAAGGGCTGCGCGAATGCAAGCCCTTGCTGCCACAAATTATGATGTAGGCTCCACCACTTGGGTAGAACTTAGGATATCAACCCTCCAAAGTGCAATGGAGGTCACTAACCTAGGCAATGAGTCTTCTTGATCACCCATTCACCCCATCCAGGTATGTAATTTGTAAATGAGGATACACATCGTACTTAAACCCTTATTACCATGCTCTTGATCAATGGTCAGTCAATGTAGGACTTATAATAAGAATAATGCAAATTGACTGCCATATATTATATTTCGGGCTATATGTATATACACAGCTGTATAGTACACAGTCGCCTATGGCGACATTTTTTTGGGTCTATAGCGACGGGTACCCTCGTCCCTCGTCGTAGTTCACCCTTCGCCATAAACCAAAATAGCTATAGTGACAGATGAACCGTTGCTATAGCCCAAAAAAATAGTCGCCATAGGCGACTGTACGTGTGCTATACATCTGTGTATATACATTTTTTCCCTTATATTATTATTCACTAAACCAAGTATGAAAGTTTGTACAGTAATAACATTCAAAATTGGTGTATATCAACTTTATTAATTGCACGAGTCTGGAAGATGATTACGACAATTAACCAAAAAAGTGATAAATTTATAAAGAGAACAAATTTTTGAAGAATAAAAACTAATATAAAATTTGTAGAGAGAACTAGTAAAAAATTTAGATAGAGTGAAAAAAAAATTAGTGTAAAAAGTGAGTTACAATTTTGAAATGAGTAAACTTTTGATAATGAGCGGATAAATAGGCCTAATGACAACCATATATATTGTGGATAGATATTTACGATGTTACCCAACAAGTTTTAGCCCATATTGGCAATTCTAGTTATGTCCAAGTTTAATTCAAAGAGTCAGTCATGACCAAGCAAGTTTAATTCAAAGATGATAACCATTAAAACTAATTTGGAAAGGGTTGCGCGAACGTAGGCCCTTGCAGCCACAAATTATGATGTAAACTCCACCACTTGGGTAGGACTTAGGATAGCAACCCTCTAAAGTGCAATGGAGGTCACTAATCTAGGCAATGGGTCTTCTTGATCACCCATTCACCACATCCAGGTAAGTAATTTGTAAATGAGGATACACATCGTACTTAAACCCTTATTACCATTCTCTTGTTCAATGGTTAGTCAATGTGGGACCTATAATTAGAATAATGCAAATTGACCGCCATATATTATATTATGGGCTATACATATATACACAGCTGTGTAATACACAATCGACTATAGCGACATTTTTTTTGGGCTATAACGACGGGTGCCGTCGCCATAGTTCCCCCATCGCCATAACCCAAAATAGTTATAGTGACGGGTGAACTGTCGCTATAACCCAAAAAAATAGTCGCCATAGGCAACTGTGTGCTAAACAGCTGTGTATATACATTTTTTCCCTTATATTATTATTCACTAACTTATGAATCAAGTGACCTCATAAATTTTTTGAATCATATAATTCAAAAAGGTGCATGAAGAATTTTTGTCAATCAATCTCTTTACAAATCAATTAAAATTAAGAACATTTGTCACGGTGTGTTGTTGACCTCTACAATTGCAATCAATCATCAATTACTACTTCCAGAAACTTTGTCCGGACTGAGGAAACCTTTGCACGCCACGGTTACCTTTTGGGATGTATATGTCCCATATAAACTGTCTACTTGACATTGTCCTTTGACCCGAGGGACCTATTTCCGTTATTGACTTTGTTTTTGGAATATCAAGATTTACTTGACACACATAAATAGTTTTTTCAATATTTTTTCCTAATAGTAAATTTTACTCACTGAAGTTTATTATTAAACGAAAATTATGTAAGATATTATATCCAAGTGTCTGATGCAAACTTACTATTTGATACTTGATAGGAAAAAGGTACTTGTTTCTATGTGGTAACACATCATAGAAACAAGTAACTATCATCTCTTCCTTATCCTCAGCTAGGTCTCAGGTTACTTCTTTCTTCACTCTACCACATTAACAAACTTAATAAGTCTCTATATACCATTTCTATATAATCATATATCACATAAATTAAAATTTATCTGTTAATATATTCTTTTAGATGAATTTTCACAATTCATCACTTATACTCGAAATGAGTTTAACTACTTCTCTTAAGGTCATAATCCTAAGGCTTTTCCTCATTCCTAAGGTTTATAACCTAACAACTTTGATATCAACCTGTGATGCTAACAAATTCGGGTTACCTTTACCTCGAGTTTGGTGCTCACGATACTATAATTATCCATTCATCACTGTATATACTAACTTAAACCTGTCTTAGATTACATAATAATTTGACTTAAATCTCAGGTTTTATAGACCTTTATATAATTGAATACCAACTAATATTACAAAGCATAATACTAAAGGTATTTATTACAATAACTTTTTAAATTCAATTCAGCACAGACGCTTAATGATAAACTACTCTGCAACCTTGACTTTTCCTTTATCTTTCCCTGATGTACCAGCGTTCTCGATTTTAACTGAAAATATTATATTCAACGCAAGGGTGAGCAAATTAAAGCTTGCTCAGCAAAAAAAAAGTTGAGTATAATGGAACATGAAATATTTATAACAACGAAAATATACTCCATGAGATACTGAGAGAAACAGTTCTTTCAAAAGCTTTGAGATTAAAAATTAGGCTTTAGTATGCTGTAAGGTCAAATGACCAGCGAACTCAGTACTAGAATTGACAGTACCAAATCTGTAATACATGAATATAAACAGTTGCTGAAAGCTGAATACATCTAAAATTATACTTTAGGTGATCAACCCAAATATTGTGCACAACATAACAGTCTAATGACACATTACCTGTCCTTCATAATCATATGTCCGATCTATGCCCCTATAAAAGGGTTGTTCGTTCACAACATTATATAAGAGTCTGCACCACAACAAAATGGTTTGAAGAACACTGAATGAGATTTTCATGAATGAATAATATCAATATATCTCAACATTTGTCTAGCCAAAATAATGACATTGAAATACTTTCAATATCATAAGAATAACTTAATCTGAAGTATTGCAGTTTAATAATTCCAATAACTTGAAAAGATAAGCTTTCGAGCTAAGTACTAGCAATATAAACTTATTTGAGTAAGAAAGGTTGATGTACTTGTCTCTCTCGTCGATTAAACCCTTTTAATAAATTATATTGTCACTGAGTAGCCTACATATATATATTATCGACTTACTTAGTGATCTTATAGCACAAAGTCTATATTTATGGATACATATAGCTTCACTGTGGTTATTGTAGTCATTATTTAATAACTATCGTGCATGTTACTTTACTTACTAACATTAACCAATCACGTAGATAACTTTTATTTGCAAATATAGTTAAGTACACATAGGCACTTAGCTTGTTACAATACATTTTCACAACCTTATATGACAATTTCACATAGATAGTGCACATAAGCCCATATCACCTATATAGTTCATATATATCACAAATCATACAAGTTTTAGTCCAAACATAACATGTTATAGATCTTAGATCATAGCACACCTTTATTATCTCATTTAGTCATGTTAAGAAATTTACAAGTTTTAAACTATACTTTTATAACATTGCTCAAAAACACAAAAATATGATTTTTGAGTTACTTTTGGAGATTTTTAGTAATTTCTATAGTAGCATTTTGAACCTCCCATTTGTGCAATCTTTGTGATGCCCCCAAAATTGGGACCAACTTAATCCAAAACCAGGACTAACTTAATCCCGATTTTGTGCATTGGATATTATCATGATTCAACTTCATATCATACTTTGATGAAACAACAGCTGAAAAAATGGATAATTTAAAACTTTTCTTTCTATCTTTCATTCGTTCCCTGAATCGCAACCTTTACGATTCTCTTTTATCTCAAAGTCATATTCATTTTATGATTTAGTTTATCAGAGTAATGTGAGTTTATACAACTCATTCCTCAATTCCTGTCTTTTCTTATACAATATCATCATTATATAACTTAACATTTCAAAATGATAACCACCATACATTCTCATTTCAGAACAAACATTTCTCATTTACTGAATATCTTAAACTATACCTGACTGTCAGTTACATGTATCAAAAAACATTGTCATGATTCGATACAATTTCTAAATAAAGAAAAGATATTTCTTTGCACATCTTCTAATCCTTTTCATTCATATAGTAAGAAATATTGCAATGTATCCTTAACCTGCAAAAAGTTTATTTTTACAAGATTGAGTTCGACAACTCAGCAAATCTAACAGTTTTCATACTTCATATATCACATATAGACTGAGTTCCATACCTCAATCAGTCATAATCATACTTTGACTTTTACAATTCATAGCGCATAATATGTAATTCAACATACTCATATAGATTTCATTCACATTGCAATAATGATCGCATATAAACAATGTCAAGTACATATAGCACATAGGAACTGAAAGATTTGTCTCGGTTATATCCAATACTTCTTTTCTTTCAAATGACGGACAGTGTCTTGACATTATTCAAATACCTCATCCATGTTTATATGTGAATCTTTTATCTGTATTTGGTTGAACACAAAGATGAGCCGAAATAACTATACTTCATATTCAAACAAAACTAGTTTTATAACAACACCTCTCTATATCAGTTTCTGAAAAACTTTTACATTCTTTTAGAATTTTTCGAGATTTTAGCTGACTATAGTCATAAGCTTGAAAAAAGTTCCAATATGGCTTTTAAAACCCCAATCCATTGCATTTATAGTCTATATATTCTTTACAATGCATTTACAGGCTTATTATGCATTTATATGTAAATTTATAGCCATGTCGTACATCTGTGCCTTTCCTTGCGCATTTCTAGCTTAACTTCAATTTTGTAACTTAGACTCCATTTCGCATGTATAGTAGTTTTCCATGTTTAACATGTTTACATAACATTACTTTTCTCCATTTCATGTATATATGAAGTATATATATGCTTTTACATATATACCTCAATGGTAAGGATATTTCACATCTTGCTTGCTTAGCTTGTAGGTAAATATAAGATATTCGTATATTTTATGTATATATATATATATAGCTTATATATGCCAACAATGAGTTTTCAACCCCGTTTGCATATATCTTGCTTTGTATTTCAAAAATCATTTAAGTATAAATTTGGAAATAGCTTTTCATACTGTCCATGTATTTCCAATATATGGATGTATTATCCATATATATATGTAAACTTATATTTACATATATAAACTTATATTTACATATCGCTTTTAATAGATTTTGATATGATTTTAGTTTATGAATACCTTACATTTTTAGTTTATAACCCTCTTGTAACTAAATACATGGGTATTCCATACTCTTATACGTAACTTAGGTGTTCAAGGTGAACACGTAGCTCATTTTGTGTATTGGGCGTAGTTATAGTTTATATAAGCAAACTATAGTTACCATATCATTTTATAGACTCATTTCCTTAAACTAATGCATTAAAAACCATCGTGTTTCTTTAGAATGCCAAAACAACCCATATAATATCCAAAATTTACCAGCTCGAAGGAGCCCCAGCTGCTGCACTATACTGTTGCTACTACTATTGTGACAACAGCCCCTTTATGTGTCTAGCCACTTTAGCAATTTTATAACGTTTAGCCCACAACTCCAATTACAGCCGATTTTAAATATGTTGTTTATAGCATATGAAACTATTTTTAAAAATTATAAACTCCCCATTTCAAAATGTTTGGGCCATTTAAAACAGTGCTCAAAAATGGCTTGACACACTAAATTCCAATTATTCGTTTTAGCTTAAAATAGCTTTTTGATTCAATTTAATATGCTCAAAACCCTTAACTAATCATATAAAAGGTTTATACATGTAGTCTTAGCTTCGACTTCATCAAATTCTTGATTTTTAACGATAAAAGTTCATAGAGGACTTATATCAAACATCTTATATGTGTTGTTTTGAAATGAAATTTTCATAGCCATTTGTTTGTCCTATTAGCCCATTTTAGCTTCCTTATATCACCACACAACCAGCCTAACTCCTTTGCTTTATTTCAGTTAACGACAATTCAATACATAACAAATTTCATGAATAATCTATTAGTTACAAAACTAGTTAGTTTACTAACTATTCAAATTTTCAATTTCTTTGATTTTAACATAATCATTATAGAGAATTTCGATTCCCATAATTGATCAATACAATCATGATCAATTACCCATTGCTTTATTTACCAATTTCGTTTTCTAATTATTATTTCGTTTCATATTCCTAAATCTACACTTACTTTGATAAGTATTGCTTCTATAATCTCTGAAATTAGTATAATATCCTTAATAGTGTGCGCTTCATCTAATATTATTTCACTAGAATATTGGTCTAAACTTTCTTATTAAATTTTAATTTTTTCATTTCGGAGTACTATTCATCCGAGTTACTATTCATGTCAAAGCACTATTCACGACAAAATTAGTTTTTTTTCTTTCTTTGTCCAAATTATCTTTGAAATATAAATCTTGAATATCATTCTTGAATTTTACTCCACAATTGGTGATCATGTTGACAATTTGAACATTCTTGAACTCTGAATAAATTAAATTATAAATCTCTAATATTTATCTTTGATCTCACTTGATTCATTCATTATATCATTGACATCATACTCATGCTTATATTGTGGTGAAAGTCATCTTTGGCCCGTAGTGCAAAGATGAACTGTTGGTTGGTATGATTATGACCAGAAATTGTGTATTGGTATAATCATGACCTTTAATGTTATAGATAAAGATTTTTGGTGAAAGTCCTCTTTGGCCCGTAGTGAATAGATGAACATGTGTTTGACATGATTATGACCACTGGTGATACAAACAATTATCTTTGGCCCGTAGTGCATAGACTATTCGTTGATTAGAAATAATCATTGATTGATGTTACATGGATAAAATATTGATGATGGACTTTTAAATCATAGAAAATAGTAGACAGCATGCTCTACTTGACTCTTCTAATGGATTGTTATTTCCGCTGCAGTTGCTGATCTAAAACTTGTTGTGTATTGTATTCTATCAGATTTTTCCCTGTTGAGGACTAAGGATAATTTGTTCTACATTATCTTAGTCATAATATTCTTTAATGGGCTAGTTGAGCCCACCCTTTTCTTTCATTGAGTGATGGTCCAAGATGGTTACTATAGTAGTCCTCACTACACTATAAAATAGTGTGACAATAATTATAATAAGGACTTTATTTGAGTTTGGATATTGTCTACGAGATAATATTTGTATTAAAACTCACAGCTTATGTTTTGTTGTATTTTACACGATAGTTAATAGTTGTATATAGGAAGCTTGTATTTGGATTTTGTACCATTTATTGGCGACTCAGAATGAGTTGTGTAGACCTATTTTAGGGGCGTCACAGTTGGTATCAGAGCTTAGGAATATGATCTCTAGTGGAGATCTGAGATTAGAACTGGGAGGCGAGAGACGAGTAAAACCTTCGCTAGTGTGTCATACCTAAGCTTATTTGTTATTTAATTGGTCAGTCAGAATATAGGGATAATATGTGACATGTCAATTTCTTTAATTAACCCTTGTTTTGTGACAGTATTTGAGAATGACATCTAAAAATTTTGAGATAAACAATGGAGCACATGAGACCATTGAGACACTTTCAATCAATAACTAGAATAATGTGCATCAAGAAGGCAATAATCTTCCTATAAACAACAACACCGACCAAATGATGAACGATGAGTTCTTTAGGAGCTTTCTACAATTTATGCAATACCAGACGAGAGAGACTCATGTTCAAAATGTAAGTGGAAACAATGGTAACTCGCAGCTAGTTATTGCCAAGCAATTCAAGGAGTTGGAACCGCTGGAGTTTTTGAGAAAGCCAGAGCCACTTAAGGCAGAAGCTTGGATTAAGCAGATCACCAAAATATTTGATGTCCTGGGATGAACAGAGGAGCAAAAGGTTCCATTCGCCACCTTTATGTTGCGTGGAAAGGAAGATTACTGGTGGAAATCTGTGAAACGTACTCATCTTTCAGCACTTAAGATATTTTGGGAGAAGTTCCAGAAATTTTTTAACGACAAGTATTTTCCAGAAAGTATTCGTCATATGAAGGAGGTGAAATTCATCAAACTAGAACAGAACAATATGACTGTATCACAATACGAGGTCAAGTTTGCGGAATTTTCTCGGTTTGCATCCCATTTTATGGATAATGAGGAACGAATGACACGAATATTTTTGAGAGGTTTGAAACCTGAAATTCGTCAATATCTCATTTCTCATAAATTTTGTTTGTATTCAGATGTTGTGAATAGGGTTCAATTATTGAAGCGAGATAATGAGACTTTTTAACCAAAAGACAACAACTGACAGAACGATAATAGTCGTACTTGTCATCAAAACAATGATAATCAGCGTCGAAGAAATTATCATGCTAGAAAGGCATGGCCTAGAAAATAGGAGAAGTGAACCAAGTGGAAACAACTTTAAAAAGAGAATATTCAACAATGACAACAGAAAGACATCGACACCAACATCAGCACCCGCACCCTCACCCGTACCCGTTTCTAGGGGAGGAGAATGAAAACCAGTTAGATGTTACATATGCGGAGAGGAGAGATACATCAGTCCAAATTGTACATAGCCTTCCAAGGTATAATAGTGTCACATAGCTCGATTTTATCTTGTAGCAAAGTCAAGTCCAGTTGTAATAGTGACACCAAAGGCGGCTACAGACAAGTCAAAGTCGATAGTTCAAGGAAGAGCTTTTGTCGTAAATTCCCAAAAAGCGAGGAACCCGAATGAAGTTATCACAGGAAAGCTAATCATAAACTCTTGCGATATCAGTTCTACCCATTCTTTTATTTCACCTGCTTGTGCTCAACGTTTGAACTTGACCCTTGAGAAATTAGACTTTGACTTGTCTGTTGAAACTTAGTTGGGAGAAACTTTCATTAAATCCACCATTTATAATCTTGTTTGATTCAAATCGGCACCCTCAGATTACCTGTTGATCTCATCTCTTTTAAAATACTTGCATTTGATGTGATTTTAAGGATTGATTGGTTAACTACTCATCATGTTAAAATTGATTATCTTCGTAAGGTCATTAGTTTTCATATTCCTAACCAACCTGTTATTCGAATTCAAGCAACAAAACAACTAAAGTTAATTTTTTTCTAACCAACCTATTCACGATGAAATTAATTTTTCCTTTCTTTGTCCAAATTATCTTTGAACTATGAATTTTGAATATCATTCTTGAATTTTACTCCACAATTGGTGATCATGTTGATAATTTGAACATTCTTGAACTCTAGATAAATTAAATTATAAATCTCTAATATTTATCCTTAATCTTACTTGATTCATTCTTTATATCATTGTCATCATATCCATGCTTATATTGTGGTAAAAGTTATCTTTAACCCGTAGTGCAAAGATAGACTGTTGGTTGGTATGACTATGACCAGAAATTATGTATTGATATAATCATGACCTTTAATGTTACAGATAAAGGTTTGTGGTGAAAGTTCTCTTTGACCCGTAGTGTGCATAGATGAACATGTGTTTGACATTATTATGACCACTGGTGATACAAACGATTATCTTTGGCCCGTAGTGCATAGACTATTCGTTGATTGGAAATAATTATTGATTGATGTGATATGGATAAAATATTGATGATGAACTTTTAAATCATAAAAGATAGTGGACATCATGCTCTACTTGACTCTTCTAATGAATTGTTATTTCCGCTACAGTTGTTGATCTAAAACTTGTTGTGTATTGTATTCTATCAGATTTTTTCCTGTTGAGGACTAAGGATAATTTGTTTTACATTATCTTAGTCATAATATTCTTTATTGGATTAGTTGAGTTTTCATTGTTCTCTTCAGGAAATGAGAATATAGCTGGGACTAGTCGGGGAATGGAGTGATGGTCCAAGATGGTTACTATAGTAGTCCATACTATTCTATAAAATAGTGTGATAATAATTGTAATGAAAACTTTATTTGAGTTTGGATAAATATTGTCTACGAGACAATATTAGTATTGAAACTTACAACTTATATTTTGTCATATTTTACACGATATTAAATAGTTGTATATAGAAAGTTTATATTTGAATTCTGTTTAGAATGAGTTGTGCAGACTTATTTTGAAGACTCACATCAATACCTATGCAGTTGTAAAATATCATTACCTTTTTAACATGTAACTAATATCTCATATTAAAGTTCTTTACAAATGGCGGTCAGAAATCATTTAAATGGAGTTGTAGGGGTCAAGTCTAAATAAGAGAGAGATCCTCCAAAAAGTAGTTGTACGCCACTAATTGTGGCGAACACACGTATTCTTTAGTAAAAGGCAAAAGAATAGTTCGCTTTGTGCTCACCGCATGGCTGCGTGACTTTCTTTACCGTCTCAGATTGCATATACCCTATTGTGTTATGTCTTTTCCATGGCTCTTACCCGTTGTGGGACTATTAGCCAACACAGAACTCACTTATTTATTAGCCCTCTCAAAGTATGCTAATAAAGAATATTGAGAAACAAAACATTATAGGATTGAAAAAAGTCTCTCGTCCATCGATGTAGTAAGATTTATCTTTGTTTTGGCGGCTCCTGCAAAGCTTAGAATTATCAAATTTGTGTTCATTTTGGTCAGTCAGTTGGGAAAATTAAGAAAAGATTAATAAATTTTTAGTTGGAATCGAAGGGACGTTTTTCCCAAGTTTTGCTTGCTCAAGGTCTCATTTTACCCCACATATTCTCAGCAGACTAAAATGTTTTCTGGTTAATATGTTGTGTCTTGTCAGACAACCGCATGTCCACTAGGCTATTCTAATTCACAAGAATACTAAAGATTTGATGAATAGAAGAAATGCCAGTTAGAAAATTGGATAAACAAAAATGGATGGGCACTCCTTTTGTTCAACACAGTGCGTATCATTTGCCAATATTTTTATTCCACAAAATATGACTATTTTTCGTTTTTAGTAGTATAAAATGACATAATGTCTTTAATTTTAACATTATAATTTATTATCTTGTCACCATCAATAAAAAACAAATAAGTTTAGTAGTACCCGTAAAGCAATGGTAAGTTAAAAAGTATTTAGGAAGTAACAATAGAACAGTAAGTGAAGAAATTTAGAACTGAATTAAAAGATGATATAGGGATCAGATTGGTAAAGATGAGAGTGCCCAATTGTCGTAACCAGGCTTGGGCAGGCACCCATTTTGCATACATAATTAAGTGCGATTTTTTGACCACTCATCATATCCCGTTAACTGCCTGAAGGATCATGCCTTTCACTGAACCCCAATCACTCTTTTTGAACTAAACGTCCGGTCTAATTTCTCGTCTCTACTTTCGATGTGGTCTTCTCACCTTAGTTAATGAAGAAAAATGATTTGATAGGGGAGATGGGCGAGGGGGAAAGTGGGGAGGGTGGGGCAATAAATTTTTTAACAATATAATATATATATTCATCACTAAAAAGTAAAGTTTCACCATTACAAAATATATTTTTACTAAAAAAAAGATAATGTAGTAATAGAATTTACTTTGACAAAGACAACAAAACATAGCAAAAAAATAGTATTTTAAAACATATCAAAGTTTCGTCAGAATTGCACCCTACGTTCTTTCAAATCACGAAATCCATCTATGATTGATTCTGTACTGAACTGTTTGGCAATTTCTTTTTCAATGTAGACAATAAGAGAATTTGTAAGATATTCATTATCCATCTTGTTTCGAAGTTCAGATTTGACATGACTCATAGCTGAAAATGCACGTTCTGTAGTTGCAGTAGAAACTGGAAGAGTTCGAACTATCGATTAGTGCATAGATTGTCGACTTTCTAGTTTTCACCAATCATTGACAGAGATCAGAAATAGTGGACAACTTTCGAAATTCTTGATGTTGGAGTACATCAAACTCGTAATGTTGCAATTGTATCCTTAAGTCCTCTTTCTCATGCTCTTTGAAGTCTTTGGGGTAAAATTCATCCACAAGCTTACAAATATCAATAATACTGAAAGACGTATGCCCATTTTGAGGATCCAATGTAGAGCTGAGTACAAGTAACTTCACTTCATGCTCACTAAACCTATTGTTTAGCTCTTGCAACTGAGAGTCTATTATAGCTGCAAATATATATATCAATCCGATAATACTCAATCACTGTAAATTTATCTTGGTGATGTCGAGATCGACCTTTTCTCTCAACATATAAAGCATCTAAATCTGGGACATCTATTGTATCTCGTTCACAAGAAGACTTCACCTTCACTATAAAAGTATCACATACATCATCTCTCAACTACTAAATAAGTTTCTTTGTGGTTTTCACAAGGTGCATAGAATTTAAAATATCTTGAGACTTTTGCTGCAAAGCTTGAGAAAACATATCAGTGATTTCCATAATTGCTTTCATAAGATGGAAGATGAACACAAACTCGAAAGAAGTCCAAGAAGTGTAAGCCGAATCAACATCTCCGTGTTGATTCCAAGTTTCATCATCTATGACGTTCAATAAAACCTGACAAGTTGCACTAAACATCTTTATTAAGCTAGAAAGAGACATTATGTGATAACTCCATCGTGTATCTCAAGTCCTTTGTAAAGTACCAATCTGATTCATTCATGTCCCAGTCTCAAGCTCTTCAATGGAAATCAAATGAGCAATATCGAAAGATTGGGCAACTTTCAATTCATCGTTACGTTTACAAAAAGCGTCCACAATATTTACAATAAAACTCAATTTTGAAAAAAAATTGATGTACAAAAGTAACTTCTCTAGATGTTGCAACTAATGCCAATTGCAAACGATGAGCAAAACAATAGACATAATATGCATACAGACATTCATTAACAACTAGAGCTTGTAACCCTTTCCATTCACCTCGCATATTACTTGTTCCGTCATATCCTTGACCTCGAATATTGTGAAAGTCAAGATCATAATGAGAAAGAGTAGAAAATATCTCGTTCTTTAGAGTTAACGCCTTCGTATCTAATACATGTATGAGACCAAAAATGCGCTCCCAAATAAAACCATTTTTGTTAACAAATCTAATAACAATAGCCCTTTTTGACTGGTCTCGAGCTTCATCAACAAGAATACAAATTTTTTCATCACCGATCTCCTCATAAATTTCCTTTCTAATTTTCATCGAGTAAACAAGTAAAATCTCTTTCTGGACTTGGGATGACGTATATGAGGCATTTTAGGCGCCCTATCTAACACAACATTTGCAATATTTTCATTATACTCAGCAAAAAGGCTTATCAATTCAAAAAAATTCCCACGATTGATGGAACTTTTGCTTTCATCACGACCTCTTAAAGCCAAACCTTGGAGTGTAAGATAGCGAACTGAATCAATTGAGGCTTTAAGTCTTAACTGATTGTTTGCACGTTGTTCAGAAGTTTATTTCTCAATAAATTTTTGAATATGTTGTGATTGATTCATTAGATCATCGCACGATATTTGAGCAATTTTATTTAATGAATTTGGATCTTTTCCCACATGATTCAGAAATTCAAAATTCTTCCTAACCCTTACTTTCTTCCAACTATTAAATCCATCCTTTGAAAAGGTACTTTGCCCATGTTGTGCACCTTTTTTGTTAAAGAGATAGCAAGGTAGACAAAATATGGCATCCTTTGAAGGGGAACACTTTAACCAAGATGGAAATACCTTGAACCATGATGATTGAAAGTGGCAAGGATGCTTTTCAGATCCAGAAAAAGGGTACTCGCGAAGAATGTATTGTTATGGATCGTAATTGATGTAAGCTCGTCGAACTTCGTCACGTAGATCACCACGACATTTTCATATTTTGATACGTTTTCCAGGATCACGCTCCAAATAATTAATATCCCATTCTTTACCTTAAATTCTTGGTGATTTTAGAGAACGTTGTTCTTTTTCAGGGATGGGCAGAGATGTTTGAACATTATGCTCAGGGGTAGGCAAAGATGTGTCAACATGATTTGATTACTTTCTCTTGAAAAATGAATCAATAGTATGTGATTTTTCCATAATTCTAAAACAAAAAACAAAAAATAAAAATTGAGATAGTGGGATTCTGAGAACTGTAGGGGGCTACTCAACCAAGGATTAATTTTGTGGTGTCTATCTGAATATCCAAAAACTAAACATAAAGACACATTGTGCATAGAGATAATCATTAAATCTTATAAATCTCAATAAATGCAAATCGAAAAACACAATGACAAATTATAACATAGAAGCAAACATAGATCAAATTAAATCATTAATTGATAACTCATCGTATCAATAATTTTAAACCCCAATTTGTTTATGCACATACATAATATATATATATATATATATATATATATATATATATATATATATATATATATATATATATATATATATATAGAGAAA
The DNA here is from genome assembly GCA_016801055.1 of Panax notoginseng. NCBI lineage: Eukaryota > Viridiplantae > Streptophyta > Magnoliopsida > Apiales > Araliaceae > Panax > Panax notoginseng. The sequence goes on from CM029017.1 coordinate 190,609,893, forward strand.
GAAGAGAGAAACTAGTACCTGTAAAAAGTAGATGAAGATTTGAATATAGAGATTGAATAAAGTAAAGAATCTCTACTTTTATCTTCAAGCAATCTGCAATCCAGCTGGAAACGAACTCAAACCTTAGAGAAGAAATCGGCTCAGCAGTTGTAAGTCAAGTTGAATACCTCGATACTTGGCCCCATCGCTAGAGCTTGAACAAGCTGCTGGATGACGAATTGACGAGCTCTCTAGCATGGACGAAGCCAGGCTTGGACTAGAGGGGGCTGGAGCGATGGAGCCAATCTTCTAATCTTAGAGGCTGGAACCTTAGTAAAGTAAAGAAAGTTACGTTAGAGAGATGCAAACTTGGTGAATTTTTGTGATAACTGATAAGCACTAAAGCTCCGGCTCCATGGTTTATAGTGCTCTTTAGATAGGTCCGAGTGTACTTTTAAACTGTATGCTTTTAATCTCACATCATAAGTGGACTTTTAAACTGTATACTTTTAATGTCACATCACAAGTGGGCCATAGTACTTAAAAAATTTTTAAACATTGGGGGGGGGGCATGGCCCTCTCTAGCCCAAGCCTGGCTTCGTCCCTGGACAAATCTATGAAGATATTGAATTACTAGTGACGTGAAACTCTAAGCTAATCATATACTCCTTCCGTTTAAAAAATAGATGCACAATTTGACTTTTGAGATCAAATGGCAGAATATTAAAGTTCAAATTGATGTGAATTTATTTAATTTTAGTTGATACAATTATTATAATTGTATAATATATAACAAAAACTATTAACCGTAAACTTGGTCCGGAAGTCGTACCAAGCAAGGGCTTTCACACTTGACAACGTTTACGAAAAATTTTGTTATAACTTCGTTATATTGTATTTTTTTTCCATTCCACTTTGAATATTTTTGTAATTCCATAAACCTTATCACTCCAAGATCCTTCTATGATTTCTCATAACAACCAACCACCAACAAAGCACTTCTTTAATATACTAGAAAGTTTTTAAGAGAAATTAAATGAAGAAGATAAGTTTTGGGATTCTTAGCTTCATGGACCTTCTTCTTCTTCTTAGCCTTGATCACAACTTTATCTTGATGTTCTTCCTCTCCCTCCTGATCCGACCTTTCTCCCTCTTCTATCTCTAATTTGTAAAAGTTTTCCCTAATTTATTTAGTGAATTGGTGAGAAATGATGAGAAATTGAGCTCTATTTATAGGATTTACAAGAGTTATGGTATTTTAGTCATTTAACCTCCAAGACTTTGGCTCCAAGTTGAAGCCAAACTTTGCCTCCAAGTCCTAATCATGGTTTCAACACTTTGGCTCCAAGAAACTAGGGTTTAACCCTAGGCTTAACCCTAGCCAAACCACTCCAAACCCTTGCTCAACCATAGCTAAGCATAAACCAACCCTAATTAAGTCATTTCAAACCCTAGGCTTGGTTAGACAAAAAATTCAAATTTAATTTCTCATTTTCTTTTTAGTTAGATTCTCTAATTTTTTTATTAAGTTTTAGTAACATGCTCAGTTAGCTAAAAAATTGACTTTCAATTTTCAAAAATTCGATTTCTCCATCGTTCCCCCTTTTTCTAACAAACGCTATGTCATTCTTTGAAAAGAAGAAAAAAAATGAAAAAGCATTTTTATTGTGAATAGTATTTTTACGACTTTTTCGAAATTTTTTTTATTACAAATTTCATCTCACCTTCTCAAATAAACGCTATGACGTAATTCGGAATTCTCGAAAAAGTACGTTTATTAGCTTTTTCTGCGTTTTATGAATAGTGTTTTTACGTTTTTCTCGAAAAAACTTACTTTCTCCCAAAAACTCCGAACACTCATACATAATTACGTAACATGTAAACTAGGTCATTAATCGACCTAAATCACATAATACATAATAATATCAATAAAATTTTATTTTATTAGATATTTACACTAAAAACCTATTACAAGGTCATCCGATTTCTCAAGTCGTCACATACTCATAATTACTCTGATGAAATAAATCATAAAATGAATATGATTCTGGAATATATAATCTTAAAGGTTGCGATTAGGAGAACGAATTAAAGAAAGATATAAAAGTTTTAATTATCCGCATTTTTATTAGTTTTATCATTGATGTCAACGTCGGGATTTTTATTTGTCCCTTTCTGTGCTTGTCTTTTGGTGTTCTCATTTTAGGTGAGTTTTGTTTGAAAAAACAAGTTGGTAAAGGTCAGACATGTATATGTTGACAATTTGACTTTTAGAGTTGTCAGTTGGTAATTTTAAATGGTTGCACCAACTCAACCTATAAAAGGTTTGCACAAAGACCCAATGGTTTGACACTATTTAACTGGTCTTGAAAACTGGGATTCGTTAGGGTTCGTGAGCTTGATTAAGCGGAGGGAAGGTGTTAGGCACCCCCCGACTTCTGTGATAACACAGTTATCGCCACTTTTTATTTAACTTTTTATCTGAGTATATGTGTGTGTGTGTGTTGGGCCTATGTGCAATTATCTAGAAGTAGTGTTATGCCTCGTTTGCACCTATATATAAAGGGTTTGACTTTTGTGTAAAAGTTTAATTTTAACAAGATATAGCAGTGAAGTTTTGGAAAATAGGCCTTTGATACTTCCATTTTATTATGTGTTCGGCTTGATTGCTTTTATTTTTGAGATGCGAGGCATATTCGAGAAAATAAGATACATAGCAGTGTTGAACTCCTTGTGAGCATGAGAGCCATCTAAGGATACCCCGACACCGTAGATAATTTACAAGCTGACTGCAGCTGCAAAATGTTCATCACGGGAACCGAATCTAGATTCAAAGGCTGAATCTGTGATCACATGATTCCTAGGCTCACATAAAAGAATGATATGTACAAAAGCTAGAAAATACTAGATTTGAGTAAATCTAAACCATTCTAGCTTCAACGGTTCTAGTTTAGTTACTTTTGAACCGGTCAAAGTTAGAAATAGCCAGATTTAAGCAAATCTAATCCACAAGCTGAAAGATTAAATATCTACATTATAAAAGCAGTTAAGGCAGATATTTATATAAAAGCGATAAATATATATATATATATATATATATATAAGCTGTAAATGGCCACGAAATAAACTGCCGGACTAACAGAAATGTAAATATATACATGCATTTTTACAGCCACGAAATAAACTGCCGGACTAACAGAAATGTAAATATATACATGCATATTTATATATATATATATATATATATATATATATATATATATATATATATATATATATATATATAAAAGTTGTAAACGCACCGGATATTCTATCCAGGCTCAATCGAATTCGAGTTCGATGATATATATATATATATATATATATATATATATATAAGCAGTAAACGCACCAGATATTCTATCCAGGCTCATTCGAGTTCGAGTTCGAGTTCGAGTTCGATAATATATATATGTATATATATAAAGGCAATAAAAAGTCACGGATCGACGATCCGGACATACTCACTCGACACGACTCTCAACGTTAGTGGATATATATAGGTAGTAGAAAGCTTAAAAATCGAAATATCTTACAGTGGGCTGCCAAGAAGACTTTAGATAGCTTTTGGTAATTAAAAACTCAGTTTCTACGGTTAAACTTAAATATGTTACAAAACACGAGCTTACAAGTGTTTAAAAAGAAGAATCACTCAATTTAGAGCACTCTAGTAGCGGTTACAAGCTGAAATGGACATAGTTTTCTCTCATTTTTCATCTTTTTTTTTCAAATGAGCTACCAAGTGCTCATATTTAAAGACCAGATGGTCGCATGTCAACCCGCGATAGTCGTGGGTCTACATGCGGCTGGCCGGGTTGTCCCGGGCCACGCAGGTCCCGTCGTCTCGAAGTACGTGCACTTGGGCTACGCGCTGTCCGCTCGAACCATCATAACTTTAAATTCGGGTATCAGATAAAGGAGTGTTATACCTTTTTGGAATGCTGTTGTCGAGAGATACACAATGACATGGGATTAAAGGTTGCACGAAGTCGGAAAGATGGGTCCATGACCAGATCGCCAAGTCTTCAAAGTCTATCCGCTGTACTGTCTTGTGCAGTTGTCACTCGGGATTTGAGCTATGGTTCTTGTGGGACATCCTTGTATGCAGTATGGATTGAATTGTGTTGAGAAGACGTGAATATGATGTTGAGGTGGCAAAATGATGATTTTGCCCCCACCGGGGTTATCTCCGGCTTTGGCGCAAATGTAGTAGTCGTTTCTCAGGGTTATCTCCGAGATTGGGCTGCTGTGGATGCTGAATGTCCTCAGGGTTATCTCTGAGGTTGGCTTGACCTCCCGGGGTTATCTCTGGGGTTGAAGCTGAGTATCCCGGGGTTGTCTCTGGGGTTAAAACTGACTTTTTTGGGTTTATCTCCGGAACTTGAACTGGATCCCTTGGGGTTATCTCCGAGGTTGGAACTGGACCTCCAGGGGTTATCTCCGGGGTTGAACTGATTCTCTCGGGGTTATCTCTGAGATTGAGAACTGGATCTCCCGGGGTTGTCTCCGGGGTTAAAACTGATGTGACTTCTTGGGTTATCTCTGGAAGACGATTACGCCCACCTGTAGGTTTAGTAAAAGAAAGGCAAAATTTCGAGTGTCTACAATTGAATAATGATGTAAAGCTAGTATAAGATATGTATAACGTACAAAGTCAGGTTTGAGAATAGTCTTGATTTTTGGGTACAATTGAAGGTGAATTAAAGCAAAATATTGTTGAATGAAGGATTGAATTCAACCAAGCTTGAGGCAAAATTTCAATTAAAAGAGGTAAGCCAAATATTTCTTGTGAAATTCATGAAAATTGAAGTAAATATGTTCTATGATTGTTGTGGGAAGTGATATGTTGAAGGAATCAAGAGGATTCGGGAGTAATAAGGTTGAAATTGTATGGGAAAATGGATATTAACATGTTAAAATTAACATGAAACTTGAGTTTTATAACCATGCACCTCACATGTTTGATAAAGTGTCTCAAAGAGATTTTTATGATAAAATATGAAAAATTATTACTTTTGGTAGATGTTATATATATATATATATATATATATATATATATATATATATATGAGTTATAAGCTAACTCAAGTTTGTTGGAAGGTTTGAAATAAGTTCAAAATAGATTTTTGAAAAGTTTCCTCATAAACTAGTTAAAACTAGGACTTTAGTTATACACAGATTTTGAGCCTTTGTTTTACATCATGAGAAGGATTTGTTTAGTGAATTCTAGTGATACCATTAATGGGTTGGATTCGAGAGTAGTTGGTGAAAGTAAAAGGAATTTTGTCGCTGCCTCATTGCCTTGAACAAGCGTTCCTAATATACAACAATGATTAACGTAATTCTAGGCTAGGATAATTATAATTAAAAGATATCAATCACTACAAATTAGGAGAGCCAACTATACAAAAGATATGGTCAATCAATCTAAAAGATAATTATGGAAATTAACTTAAATAAACTTATATTCTATCACACCCCCGCAGTCTTAGCGGGAGGTTGTTGGACGCTGAGATTGTTTCGAAAATCATCAAATAATACGTGCGGAAGCCCTTTTGTAATAATATTTGCGATCTGAGAACGAGACGGGACATGAAGGACACACACCTCTCCTTTTTGTACCTTTTCACGAACAAAGTGGATGTCCATTTCAATATGTTTAGTGCGCTGATGTTGAACTGGATTCCCGGATAAATATATCGCACTAACATTATCATAGTAGACCAAAGTTGCCTTTTGGATAGGATAATGAAGTTCAAGAAGAAGATTCCTAATCCAACAAGACCCAGAGACAACGTTAGTGACACCTCTATATTCAGCTTCGGCAGTAGACTTGGATATTGTAGGTTGTCGCTTAGAAGACCAAGAAATGAGATTATCTCCGAGAAACACACAATAACCCGAGGTGGACTGTCTAATATCAGGACATCTACCCCAATCTGCATCTGTATATGACAAGATAGAGTGAATCGAAGACGTATACAAGTGCATACTATAATCAATCATACCTTGTACATAACAAAGAATGTGTTTCAAAGACTCCATGTGTTCAATTTTCGGAGCATGCATAAATAGGCAGACCTGTTGGACTGCATAAGAAATATCTGGACTTGTGAAAGTAAGATATTGCAGAGCACCAGCCAATTGACGATATTTTGTCGGATCATCGTAAGGATCACCCGATTTTGCACTGAGCTTCCCCTTAGTGTTAACGGGTGTGGGGCAAGGTTTGCAAGCAATCATTCCTGCCCTCTCTAATATCTCTTCGGCATATTTTTGTTGAGAGAAAAAGAGGCCATTTTTGGTATGAGTGACAACAATACCCAGAAAATAACTCAACTTACCCAGATCTTTCATAACAAATTCTGCACTGAGAAGAGAGATAATGGAACATCAAAAAGTATCTGAAGAAGCTGTGAGTATAATGTCATCAATATACAATAAAATATATGCAATGTCGGTCCCACGACAATATATGAAAAGTGAGTGATCTGATTTGCTGTGAGTAAAACCAGTAGTGGCAACAAAATCAGCAAACCGTTGATACCAGGCACGAGGAGCTTGCTTAAGACCATAAAGAGATTTACATAACAGACAAACATGATCAGGACAAGTGGGGTCTTTAAACCCCATAGGCTGGTGCATGTAAATAGTCTCATTCAAGTTCCCATGCAAAAATGTGTTCTTGACATCTAGATGATGAATATGCCAAGATTTAGACAATGCAATTCTAAAGAACTGTCCGAATAGTTGCCGAATTTACAACCGGGCTAAATGTCTCTTCACAGTCAATCCCTTCTCGTTGCGACCGGCCATCACCTACAAGACGGGCTTTATGCCTCTCAAAAGAACCATCACATTTCTTTTTATGACAAAAAATCCACATTGACCTAATTATATTCACATGAGATGGATAAGGTACTAAATCCCATGTCTTATTTTTAATTAAAGCATTATATTCATCTAACATAATAGATTTCCAATTTGGGTCATTAAGTGCACTCACCGGGTTACGAGGGATAGGAGAGATTTTTGGAGTTGCGGCACTTAAGGTATAGTGGTATTTTCGATTTGGCTTGAAGATGCTATGTTGACTACGAGTAGTCATTCGCTGGGCTGATAGTTGGTAGTGAGGTGTGGGCTGCGCAGGGGGGACTGCTGGGCTTGGAGAAGAGGGCCCAGATCTTTGATGAGGTGGTATATAGCGGCCTGGTAAGGTCGATGATAGAGGGGTGGTTTGGGCCTAGGTCGGAGAGAGGTGGGCAGGGGAGGTCGGGTATGGGGTAGTGGGATGCTGACCAGTGGGCTGGGCCAGAGAATGTGAGGGCGTTCTTTAGGGGAAAAGGGCAACCTACAAAGGAGACATTGTGAGCATAGGAGACTAGGCCGGAGAAGGAGATTGAGGGAGTTGATTTTGTTGATTTTGGGCGACATTTTGATGCAAGTTGTGAATTTGCAATGGAGACAAACCATCCTCTAAAAAATCATATGTATAAGTATTTGGAGTATGGATTATGAAAAATGGAAATTGAGTTTCATCAAAATGCACATGACGCAAAATGATAATTTTTCGAGCTGATAAATCATAACACTTGTACCCCATATGATTGGAAGGATATCCTAAAAAGACAGACAGAGTTGAACGGGCTTGGAGTTTATTAATTGTGGTGGATGGAAAGAGTGGGAAGCATAAACACCCGAAAACCCGAAGATGAGAATAGGAAGGATTCTTTTGATAAAGAATTTGTGTAGGAGATTTGTAGCCTAAAACATTTGTGGGAAGGATGTTTAGAAGGTAAGTAGCTATTTGTAGAGCGTGGTGCCAAAAGGAGGGAGGCATAGATGAATGTGCAAGCAGAGTACGAACAATATTATTTATGGATTTTATTTTTTGTTCCGCTTTTCCGTTTTGAGGAGAAATGTGAGGACACGAAAAACGAAATGACATGCCATTTTGTTCACAAAATTTATGAAAGGGACCATTATCGTACTCACGACCATGATCACACTGAAATGATTTTATTTCTCTTTCAAATTGAGTTTTTATGAATGTTCGAAAAGAAAGAAAAATGTTGTGAACTTGTTATTTGTGAGACAAAGGAAAAGTCCACAAAAAATTAGAGTAATCATCAAGAAATAATGCATAATAATGATGGCCAGATGAGCTAAGAATAGGTGACGTCCACAAATCACTATGAATAATATCAAAAGGCATAGTAGTGAAAGTTAAAGAATCATAAAAAGGCAATTTAACAAACTTCCTAAGGGGACAATATGAACAAAAAAAAGTTACGGGCTTTATTACAACTAATAAAATTATTTTTGCGAAGAGTACTAAGAATTGCATCTCCCGGATGACCTAGACGGGAGTGCCAAATACTAGGGGAAATGATTGGACAAGCAGAAGATGCTGAAGATGAAATAGCCTGATGTTTGGTGGTGAAAGGGTAGAGCTCTCCCTTGCTCTCACATCGCAGAAGTTTGCTCCCCGTCTGTAGGTCCTTCACAGAAAAGCCAAAGAGGTCAAATTCAACGGAAACCATATTATCATTAGTAAATTTAAGTACCAAAATAAGGTTTTTAATCAGGTTAGAAGTATGCAAAACAATTTTGAGGTGTAAGGGTGGATTTTTTTTGGTAAGGGAGGTATTACCTTAACTACAAATTGGAATCATACTACCGTTACCAATAATATTCCATTAGTTTTGCTCAAATTAAAATAAGGAGTGAGATTACCTGGATTAGCGGTTATGTGAGACGTCGCTCCAGTGTTCATATACCAATTTTTGTTTGCCCGGTTTAAAGAGAGAGTGTGCATTGCTTGATCAATGTCAGTTAGAGCATAAACACTTGGAGCCGAAGTTGCGGTGTAGAACGATTGAGAAGGAAGAGCACCCAAGACATCCTGTTGCCGTGTCGCCATTGGTGGACGGACACCCCAAGGGGCGGTGGGATAAGGACACGGTGGGGTGGTTTACGGCTAAGGGACCCACCCACCCCAAGGTGGGAAATTTTAGGCCTACTGCTGCTGCTGCTATAGAGGCCGCTGCTGGTTGCGATTGTCGCCACTACAGCCACCGCGGGTCTGCTGGTTGCGTTGGTTGTTTCCACCACGATTTTTGCCATTGTTCTTCCTACCCTTATTGTTTGAAATCCTGTTCTAACCCGTCTCGTGTTGCTGTCCATTATTGTTCAAATTATCAGTATTAGAATTCATGAAAAGAGCAGAGGTCGAACCTGATTCGAGTTTGGCTCGTTCGGCCTTGGTGGTTTCATCCAGAAGCAGCATCGACTGTGCTTGAGCGAACGTTGATAGAGGTTTTATGTTCTGAACTACCGTCAAAAAACCGTCATATGCCTCGGTCAAGCCAGTGAGAAGACGTAGCACCATTCTTTGGTCAGAGACCTTGGCTCCGACATTGGCCAACTGATCGGCCAGTACCTTGAGGAGGCGAGTGAATGCCTTTACATTAGGAAAGTCATGCAAATTAGTGGTTGTAAACTCTGTCTCGAGGTGGATGTCCCGAGAAGTCTTATTATCTTGGAATAATTTCGTCAAACGATTCCAAGCATCCACTACAACAAAAAGGTTTATCAGCGACCGCATATGGTCGCAGATGAGTATCAGCGACTGAATGAGGTCGCGAATATTAGTAGCAGGTAATCTAGTCGCTGGATGGACATTAGCAACCAATAATAGCGACCGACTTATTAGCGACTGAATCCGTCGCTATTCTGACTCATGCTGAGTCATTTATCAGGTGTGACGTGGCACACATGTCAGCGACCGGTAATAGCGACCGATTCGGTCGCTAGTTTCCTAGTGGTTATCAGCGACCACGTTTCAGTATTAGCGACCGCATGCGGTCGCTGATATGTTTTTTTTTTAAAATATTTTTCCTGTTTTATTGATTTCCCAAAAATAACCTGCTTTGTACCTACTTTCTATCCCAACACACAGCAGTATATATAAGCATCCATCCATGATAACTACCATATGATAAACATTCATCCATGATAACTACTATATGATAAGCATCCATCGATATAATAGAATCGTAAACCAACACAACACAATAAAATCGTAAACATCCATATAATAAAATTGTAAACCAATACAATTGTCCAAAGAATGAATCTAAAAGACTACAAGGCTTTAAAAATCTAAAAAATAAGTCTAGCAAGGCTTTAAAAATCTAATATGACTGGTCTAGCTAGCTCTTCATGGATCATCCAAATTAGTACCCTTTAATTAACAAAAGAAAAAACATATATGTTACATGTGTTGATACTGCTATGACTTGGGGAAAGCTAAACAATAGACAACGTAGTGAAACATATAAGAAAGACAATGATAGTAACATATCGATATATATACCTGGTCGCCACCCTGATGCTGTGATGCTGCTGCTGTTGCCACTGCCTCTGTCAACTCATCAGGACTTAGAGAATGCAGATGCCCGCTCAGTATACGAAGAAGATCACAATTTTGGCAGATCGCTCTCACACAGTCAGTAGGAGTATGATAGGCTAGATGACCTGATGACTGTGTAGATTGGGTAGCAGAGCTGCCTGTGCCACTGATGGTCGGGCGTCGTTTTTGTCCTTGGCCTTTTACATAGTTTTTCTTCACGACGGACGCCCTCTCCCACAATTCTTGATCAATCGACGGACGTGGGGTGCCTTCAAGATAGCGCTCGTTCATTAAGCCCTTATAAGTGTCCTGTCAGAAGATCAACAATTAAATAGTTAAAAATAAATAAAAAATGCTAAAAAAGGTCGTCACAATTTATAAACAACATATTAGTATAAAGTTAACTTATTACCGCTATTTGAACAGCATCGGGCATACCATCGCGGGTGGCCACATACACATCCAACCAATTGATAGGTTGACCATGAGATTGAGACTCCTACAGTTTATGTTCTTATATTAATATGTAAACATATGATATTTTAGCTACAAAATATGACTGTAAACATAAAAACAAATAACTAAGCCATTTAGCTTGCTATACATACGTACCCTGACCGCAATATGTTGCAGCTGTGATATAATGTCGCCCTTGTACGTGCGTTTTGCCTTTTTGCCTTCAGATACACCTGAAGATCTATTCGAGGTGGCAGTCTTGCGTCTCTTGACCAAGCTCTCAGCTCTCCACTGGTCACACATCTGCACCCATATGGGCTGTGCGCACCACCAGGGGCTATGCTCATGCATATACTACTCACCCTGTCCTGGATGGTCAATCTCAGCATTGTGCAAGGCTTTCTGTTGTTCCTTGTTTAGATTATCTTTAGTTCGGACGGCGCACTTCTGCCAAAACAGTGTGTAAATAACTGATGTATGTGCGTCGTCCCATTTATACCGCTTCTGCAAATAAAACAACAATAATAATATTAAAATTGTTATATTACCATAATCCAATATTAATAAACAATATTATTTGATTAACTATGTATTATCTATAAGAGTGATAAAAAAATATACCTGAAATTCAGCCCAAACTGCATCCTTATGGGCGAGAGGTGTGCTCGCCCATGTAATCACTGGCGTAGGCCAGTTCTGTAAGCATAATTGTGAAATGCACTTCACAATTTTACTATCTTGAAAATCACTACAATATACAATAATTTACATTAAAATATATTTATAACAATAGAAATATGAAACCCTTATATATACACGATGTTTAACTTACGTGCTGTCTGGAGGAGGACGGATCTGTATGAGAATGCGATCATCTGGATTAGCCGGGGCCTTCGGCACATGATTAGGGCCCAGACCCAACCCGCGCTTTCATGCTGCTGGTTCAGAAGACATCTATAAATAAAAAATTTAGGATATTAGTATGAGTTATAAATGAAAGGTACATAAACATGTCAAGTTTGAAGAACAGCCAATGGAATTTGAAATGTGTTCTAGAAACTATAACGCTGCGTATATCAAGATTGCAGAAGAAAACATACTATTAGTCTTTGTGAATACGAATGCATATATGGCCATTTGACTTATATATGAAGATTTAGACAAGTATGGATATTTTGGAAACAACTCATTATTTTTATGAACATTAATCGTGTGATTGAAGTTATGGTGCTTGTGTTTGTGTTTGTACTTTTCATTTTCTTTCTATTCTAAGTTAAGTCATACTTATAGCATACATATTTTTTTTCATGATATCCTTTTATGCCAAGAGATAACAAACAAGAGAAGGACTGAAATTGATTACTTATTTGTTTGAAATTGCATGAATCTTTATCTTCTCGACTGTGAATTATAGATAAACTTCTTTGAACCTTCTTCTTGATTGAATTATGGATAAACTTAATTCCTAGTTATGTTTTATGTCATACTCATGTTCAAGTTATTGGATTGGTATAAGTATGATCATATATTGCAACCAAGGTTTTGGGTTAAGCCCTAATGTTCAAGTTATATGGCCATTTGACTTATATATGAAAAAATTTCGGCAAAGTCTCCCCTATAATATGGACTATCCACATGCACGAGGGCCTGCATGCTTGACCAATTTCATCAAAATATAATCCCAACGCACAAAACAGAATGTGCACAACTATAATTCAGGACATAATTTAGGAGAATCCAATATTAGTAACAACAATAAGAAGCCCAAAAATTGTCCCAATTTCAGCAATATCAACAACAATTTATCTAAATTTCAGCAACAATATATTCAGCAGTAATGTTATATTCAAAATTTTTCCAAATTTCAGCAACTGTTATTCAGTAATAACAAATTACCCAACTTCAGATAATCTCATATTAAAACATGAAACCTAATCATACATGTTCCAAAATTATTCTTGTGGTGTAAAGTGTGTGTATATACTTACAAAATTATACATATATGATGTATGTGTGTATATATATGCATATAGGTATCAATCAACTCATAAAAGAATCTCTCTTTCTTAAATTCATTGATTATCCCAAAAGTTTCATACGCATTAGGGTTTTACCCATTTTGAACAAGACACTGTAAATTAAACTGGATTTTCAGTCAAACCCATTTGGATTTTCAGTCAAACTCAAATTAAACACAAATTAGACCCAAAAAATTCAAGAAAATGGCATCTAGAAGAAGAACATCAACACATTCACATCTTCAGAAAAACAAATCATTGCCATTCAATCAACAATAACAGAAAAATAGTTTAATTTAGGGATTAATTAAAGGGGTTACCGGTGGTGGTGAAGGTGTCGGCGGCAGCGGCAATCTTCCTCCTTCTTCTCTTCTCCACCTACTCCCTCTTCTCCCTCTCATCAGTGTCTCCCTTTTTTTTTCTGTAGTACTGATCGAGCGAACTGGTGAACCTAATTAAGTTTATGAGAATCAGCGACCGCTTGCGGTCGCTAATTTTTAATGATGTGGACATATCAGCGACCGAAAGTGGTCACTGATAGAGAGTGGTCGCCGCGCCAAAGTTTCGCACCAAATTTTAGGAGGGAAATTCATATCAGCGACCGATAGCGGTCGCTGATCGGATCGCGGTCGCTATTAATATTATCAGCGACCGGATAGGGCGGTCGCTGATATTATTGGTCGCAGATAGGCCTTTTTCTTGTAGTGATCGGCAGCCGTGTCGTCGGGATCAATTATGGTGTTTAGGAGATCCTCAGAGATGGTTCCATAAATTCATTGACGAACAATGTTGTCAATGCGATCCCAATGAGCCTTCTCGGCCAGAAGTGCAGCCTCGGTTTTTGGAGGATATATGATGCCCCCAAAATAGGTATACATCACCCATTCTGAGTTGTCAAATACATGGTACAGAAACAAATACAACTTCATTAGTATAATTGTCGTGTAAAATACGACAACACATATACTGTAAGTTTAAATACAAATATTATCTAATAGACATTATTCAAACTCAAAAGGAGTACTCATTATAATTATTATCACACTATTTTATAAAATAGTGAGGACTGCTAACACAACTGACTGGAAACATCACTCCATGTCCCGACTAGTTCCCGCTATATTCTCGCCTCCTTAGAAGAAAAATTGAACAAAAAGGAAAAGGGTGAGCTCAACTAGCCCAGTAAAGAATATTATGACTAAGATAATATACAAAAAATTATCATTAGTCTTCAACAGGGAAAATCTGATATAATATAATAGACAACAAGTTTTAGATCAATAACTGCAGCGGAAACAACAATCCATTATAAGAGTCAAGTAGAGAATGAATTCTACTATCTTCTAAGATTTAAAAGTCCATCATCAATATTTAATCCCTATAACATCATCAATATACATCTTGGATCAAATATTCATCTTTGCACTACAGGGTAAAGATATTCATTTGTATTACCAGTTGGTCATATTCATCTCAACACCTGTTCATCTTTGCACTATGGGCCAAAGATATTCATCAGTTAGTCATTCATCTTTGTACTACATGCCAAAGATATTATGTAATATCATCATTTAGGACTGAGGATAATGAAAAATATCTTAAAAAAACGAATCCTGTGAGATAAAAGGACAAATATTAGGGATTCGTACTACAGTTTATCCAAGTTCAAAAATACTCCATAATAATCAATTGTGGAGCAGAATTCAAAAATAAAGATCAAAACATGGATACAATCAAAGATAGTAACCACAATAGACAACTTGGACAAAGAAAGAAAAAATTATTTTTCTATGAATAGTGTCGTATTCGTGAATAGTGCTGTATACGTGAATAGTATCCCTGACATGAAAAAGGTAGAAATTTCACAATAAAATTCATACCAATATTTTGGTATAATTAATGATATTGAAAGAATAACATCATTTACGAAGAAAATAACATCCCTTACCTCAAAAGAACAGTACTTATGACTGGAATATCGGATGTAATGCCGAAGAAAATTTGCACTGAATAGAAACTCTCAAAGTATCTAAATACTCATAAAAATACGCTCGATAATATAGAGAAAGAAAACTTATATTTCTGGTGTGATTTTCAATTCTAACCTAAGCACTTATTTATAGAAAAATGCCAGAGCGCCAAAGCAGATTGAAATAATAAAATAATATTATATTTTTTTTTCTTATACACATGCCAAGACCAAGACCAACACTCCACCTTTGAACAAAATTTTTCAGCACATGTTTTTATAGAAAAAACAAAAGTGGGTCCCACTCATAATTTTAATAAAAATATTTATTTTTGAAATTTTAATAATTCATAATAAATAGCCCTTTTATCAGAAAAATACGAATTTTATGTCCATTTCACAGGAAATTAAATTCTTTACAACTTCGTAGATTTAAGTTTTTCCAAATTCTAAATAAAAAATGACCAAAATCTACATACGAACGATTTTCAACACCTCTATTCCGACAAAAATACTGATAAAATACCTCAGCATTAAATCTTTCATTTATATCCACACAAAATAAATATTTTCCTATCCATCTACGTAGAATATATATTTCGTTATCATATAAATTAATAATTAATTATTCACAAATAATATTACAAAATCACAATTATGACAACCAGGTCATTCACAGGAAAGAGGGAGCTTTTCGATAAGAATTTCTCCTTATTGACGCGTAATTAATTGACCAAACCCCTTTCCTTAGACAGAACTTCCTTAAATATTGCGAATAATGCTATCTAACAATATTATTTAAATAATATGAATTATTGATCTGATAATGGAGATACTGTACAGTGACAATTATTGAAATAACAATAATACAAAATATCAACGTAGCAATTATTGAATCAATAAAATAAAATATTGAACAGTAATTAATGTAACAATTATTGAGTAGTGCCTTCTTACGTAAGAATCAATAATCTAACAATACTGTGCAATACCGTGTGCTACTGTGTAACCAAGCGTATTACTGTATTTTAACCACCGGGTATTCCAGCAGTGTTAACGGTAACAACTACGTCGTTATTTATAAAAACTCAAATTTATCGTTTTTTTCATCCGACCATTATTCGTTATGGGGCCCACAAATGGCTGCGCCGTCTTACGAATATTTCTCCACAGTAAGAATATTCCACGACCAAACGAATATTCCCCGACAACAATGAATATTGTATATCCACTTGCTTATTTTGTGAAATTTGCACATTTCACCCATAACCAAAGTATTATATCAAATTATCACCTTATTATTTCAAGATAATGAATAGAGAAAATTCAATTTTATTTATTAAAAAGTTGGGGTCTTACAACCTCTCTTCCTTATGAAATTTCGTCCTCGAAATTGAAGTACGTACCTGGTGTTTCGAAAAGGTGAGGATACCTGCTTTCATTTTTAATTCCAACTCCTAGGTCATTTCTTCAATAACATGGTTTCTCCATAAAACCTTAACTTGTGGTATAACCTTGGTGCGTAGGACATACTCTTTCTTATCCAAGATCTTAACAGGTACCTCCTCGTACGTTAAATCTTCGGCTATCTTGTCTGGTTCTAACTCAATAATGTGGTTCGGGTCTTTCACATATTTACGAAGCATAGATATGTGGAAAATATTATGAACACGAGACATGCTTGGAGGTAATGTGAGTCTGTAACGACCCTAAAAATTCATACAATTCAACTATCGACTTCGGTCGTTAACAATACATTCAGCCTCTAATTTTATATTATTAAATGATAATACAACCATTGAAATTTGTAAAATAATTAAAATTTTCTATTATAAACTATTCTCATTCCCAAAACCTTCAACCTTTACATCTAAACATCTCAGAATCAATTTAATACTACCATAGTTTACATTGCGAAACGATATTACAATTCAATATTAATACATCATTCGGAACCTTAAACATGGTTCAAATAATAATAACACAACCAAGTGTATAAATCCTCAAGTACCACATCAGATTCATGTCTTTCAGGTAGCACATAACTTTACCTTGAAATCTTAACCTGCAAAAATGGTTATTTGCAAGATTGAGCTCGACAGCCCAGCAAAATCTAACAGTTTTCATGCATCACGTAGCATATAATAACATGCTCAATATACATCTCTTAAACATTGGACTATCATAGCATACAGACTATCGTTCACATAACAAGTATAAAGATTGAGTTCCTAACTCAATCAGCACGCTTTACTTAATCAACATAATCATAAGTTGACTTTAACGTTTCATGCTTTCAACATAAATATAACACATCATGTTATTTGCAATAAAGACTTAAAACAATTAATCATTATGTTCACATAGTAAATAGGAACTGAAAGACTTACCTTGATCATTGTTTACCAATAACAGTTTAATAGCTTACAGTTATCTGCACTTCACGTGCCCTACACAATTATATAATCATACACATCAACTATTAGTCACATAGCAACACATAATAGTTGTAATATAAATTTTACTCTACATATCATAACCCTTCCTATTATATATACACAATGTTCAATTTTTATAGTGTTAACTTTCGACTTATATCTCATTATATTTCATATTTGAAGTTCATTCAAGTGTTTAAGTCTTGCTAGGACTACTTATTGGTTTTATATTAACACTATTCAATATCTTATAATATTCATTTCATTTGATTTAAAACACTTTCTACGTTCATTATCACTTATCACGGCGTTTCGACGTTCATTCGTCACACATCCGATTTGTCTCTCTTGTGTGTGCTTAGTATGCGTATAAAACTTATCTAATATATCATTTATTAATGTTAAGCATCATTATACTTCATAATATTCATGTTCTATAACTTAGAACAACATCTTTTATCGTCAAGAGCACTACACTTGCATATGTGCATGCCCGACGCCCTCCGATTGCCTCCTAAAACACAACAGTCCTAAAGAGGACCATATTGACCCCTGTTCCAGACCTCAAATTGAAAAATTTAAAGAATAAAAGTTGTAGGTCTATTCATCCTCGTTTAGGATCAACTTGAAGCACCTCAATCGGAGTTCGTATAAAAATGTTATGCCTATTTTACTAAAACAGGTCAAAACTGTCACATTTGACACACTTTGGGCGTAGCTGCACCCAATTAAGCCTTAGGCACAGCGCAGCTGCGCCCCAAATGACTTAGGGCACAACGCAGCTGCGCCCGTTAGCAGAAACGGGACTTGAAGCTACTGTTCTCGCGATTTTTTAACCCTTTTCTCCTACTATTCTTTATAACTTTAGTTATATACATCCAAATTAGTCCGTTTTTGATTCTATGGATTTGTAATTCATAGAACTACAACATACTAGAATTATAACAATTTACAGAAACACTAGCTAGCCTAAATCTTAACACAAAACTCATGTTCATACTAAACTTTCATGTTTTAACATGTTTAGCGAATTCATTCACTACGAATTCGTTTCTTAACCAAATTGATTCATTCAACTTGCGTTCTTTTCACTTCTTATCGTATTAACACAATCCATCACCAATTTTGCAATTATAACATAAATTCTTAACCAATTTTAGTCTCAAAACAGACCCAAAATACATATTTTAAGCCAAAACCAAACTCTTCTTATTTATCATCAATAATATGAATTTGTTTACCGAAAACTCAATAATAACAATATAGAACATATTATACATACTCAAGAACATATATACCAAATTCCTTAATAGATTAACCATAAAAATTCATTTTTAGAGAACTATACTTTAGAAAATAAACAAAAAAACTTTAGAACTTGCCTTTGATTCTTCTAAGCTTAATTAGATGATATTAATCTCCTTCTTCTTCCTCCTTAGATTCTCAAAACTCTCTCAATTTCTCAGAGAATCTATCTCCTCTCTCAATTCATCTCTTCTTCTTTCTTCCTTCTGTTCTTTCTTAGGCTTAAGCTAACGTAAAACTAAAACAGACGTTAACATAAAATAAATAAATTGACGTATAATAATGAGGCTACTAAATACCTATCAGTTATTTTTTATTTTAAACTTAAAAGTCATAAGGCCTTGTTTGGCAAAACCTATTAAAATTAGAATTTCAAATGCTCTAAGGCTTTGTTTGGTAAAACCAAATTAAAACTCTTTTAATTTATTTTCATAAGTCATATTTATTGTCACACTTTATTTAAATAAATTCCCATATTTAAATTAAATTAAATCTGATAACAATTTATTAAATCCATTTACCACATAAACCAATACAATAAAATTATAATTTTCATTATAATTATAATTTTATTTATTAAATTAACACATCACTTTAATTACAAAAATTAAATTAAATAACATTATAACAAACCATATAATCCTTTATAACTCTCTAATTTAGTTATTGAGTTAAATTAGAGTATTATCTCATAAATTTAATTCATCACTCTTTTATCTTAATTAAGTTCATTTTTATAACTCATGAATTATTTACTTACTAATAAATAATCCATCAAATATCTACTAAACAACAAATACATCAATTAAAAATATTTATTTATTTCAATAAATATTTGAAATTATAAATAAAATTCTGGATTATTAAAGAGCCTATAGGCCACATTTTCTATTCGATCAAGAATCTCAAGTGGACCAACAAATCTTAGATTGAGTTTTTCTCTCTTCCCAAATCTTGTAACTCCCTTCCATGGAGCAATACGTAATAATACATCATCCCCAATATTAAATTTCACGTCCTTTCGATGAAGATCCGCATAACTCTTATGTCGATCCTGTGTCGTTTGTATACGTTGTCGAATCGTTTGGATCTTTTCTGTAGTTATGCGTACCAATTCTGGTCCCAACAACGTTGCTTCACCCACCTCGTCCCAGCATACTGGAGAACGACATTTTCTTCCATACAACGCCTCGAATGGAGCCATGCCTATACTTGCTTGATAACTGTTGTTGTAGGAGAATTCCACTAATGGCAAGTACTTATTCCAACTTTCTTTGAAATCTAGGACACAGAGTCTTAATAGAACTTCAAGAGTTTGAATAGTCCTTTCTGATTGTCCGTCCGTTTGAGGATGGTATGCCGAACTGAATCGTAAATTCGTGCCCATAGCTTTTTGCAAGCTAACCCAAAATCGTGAAGTGAATCTTGGGTCACGATCCGAAACTATGGATACTAGCATGCCATGCAATCTCACAATCTCATTCACGTACATACGAGCAAGACGTTAAAGGGAATATATAAGACCCCCAATTTTATGAAATAAAGGTATTCAATTTTTCTTATAATTATTATTCAGTAAAGGGTTAAATTGATGAAAAGATAAAGTTAAGGGTGATATATGTAAAGTTTACAAAATAAGCAAGTGATTATAAAATATTCATTGTTGTCGGGAAATATTCGTTTGGTCGTAGAATATTTTTGCTGTTGGGAAATATTCGTATGACGGCGCAGCTATTTGTGGGCCCCATAACAAAAAACTGTCGGATGAAGAAAATGACAAGTATTAGTTTTTTATAAATAACGACGGATGAAGAAAACGACAAGTATGAGTTTTTATAAATAACGACATAGTTGTTACCGTTAACACTGTTGGAATACCCGGTAGTTAAAATACAGTAATACGCGGAGTTGCACAGTAACATACGGTATTGTACCAATTATTGATTCTTACGTAAGAAGTCACTACTCAATAATTGTTACAGTAATTACTGTTCAATATTTTATTGATTCAATAATTACTGTGTTGATATTTTATATTATTGATTCAATAATTGTCATTGCACAATATTTCAAATTATCAGATCAATAATTTATATTAATTGAAAATATTATTAGATAACATTATTGGCAATGTCTAAGGAAGTTTTTTCTAGGAAAGGTTATTTAATTGTGCGCCAGTAAGGAGAAATCTTTACCGAAAGGCAGTTTCTTGGGAACGACCTGGTTGCCATTATTGTGATTCTGTAATATTATTTGTGAATAATTAATTATTAATTTATATAAAAAAGAAAATATTTGTTTATGTGGATATAAATGAAGGAATTTTTAGAAAAGTGATAATTGTTGAAAATTTATATTTTATCTTTTCTGATAAAATAATTCATTCAAATATATTATTATATTACATTATAAATCTAAAATGTGATAATATAATAATATAATAGTGGTGATATTTTTATAATGAATGAGTGATATATGAATAAATGAGGAGGAAGATTATTTTTGTTACAATAAATGCTAAAAACATGTTAAATATGTTGGTGGATCCTATTTTTGACTGAAATTAGATTATAGCCTGCAAAATCGTCCGTATGTGGATTTCGGTCAATTTCTGTTTGGAATTTGGAAAAAACTTAAAGCTATAAAGTTATAGAGAATTGAATTTCCTATGAAATAGACATAAGATTTGAATTTTTCTGATAAAATGGTTATTTATTATGAATTATTGAAGTTCCGGAATATTGGGTCTGAATTGATTTTGTTACAAAAAATGTTTAAAACATGTTTTGTGTGTTGGTGGGTCCCATTTGATGTTGCAAAAATCTAAAATCAGATTTCTAAGGTGTGCGTAGGAAATTTTTTAATAAATAATATTATTTTATTAAATTTTTTGCTTTGGTGTTCTAAGAATTTTCCTATAAATAGGGTGCTTAGGTTAGAATTGAAAATCACACCAGAAACTGAAGTTTTCTCTCTCAATATTATCGAGCGTATTTTTGTGAGTATTTAGATATCTTGAGTGTTGCTATACGGTGCAAGTTTTTTTCAGCGTTATATCCGACATTCCAGTTAGAAGTACTGTTCTTTTGAGGTAAGGGATGGATAGTAAGGGATTGTAAGAGATTGTAAGGGATAGTAAGGGATGGTAAAGGATGTTATTTTTTCAAGTAAATGATGTTATTTCTTTTAATATCATTATTCCGAAATATTAATATGAATTTTATTGTGAAACTTTATCTTTTTTGTGTCGGGGTTACTATTCACGTATACGACACTATTAATGTATACGACACTATTCACGTATACGATACTATTCATGTGTATGACACTATTTACGTATACGACACTATTTACGTATACGGTACTATGTACGAATACGAGGTACTATGCACGAGTTAGTATTCACGAGTTACTATTTATGGGGTACTATTCACGATAAAATTATTTTTTTTTCTGACCAAATTATCGTTGATTTATGAATCTTACTCTTGAAATTAAATCCATATTTTGATTATATTTTTTTTATTATCATATATAACATTTTTATAATTCTGGTGATGAAATTTCTCTTTCACTTGAGTGTAAAGATTGGTAGATTATTGGTATGATCGTGACTGTGGGTTCTCTTTGGCCAGTAGTGCAAAGATGAATTGTTGACTGGTATGATCATAACCATTGAATTTATAATTGAATATCTTTAGCTTAAGTACAAAGGTGAATTGATCAACATGGTTATAATTATTGTTTATATAAATTCTGAAATGATTATATATTTCTTTGAGATATTAATATCTTTGGCCCGTAGTACAAAGATAACCTGTTGTTGAATATCTTTGGCCTGTAGTGCAAAGATGAATTGTGAATGAATATATTTGGTCCATAGTGCAAAGATGAATTTATTAGTATGATTATGAACAAGAACTGTGATTTGGTATAACCATGATCTTTGATGTTTCAGAAAAATACAGGTAATGAAAATTATCTTCGTTCTGGGTGCGAAGAGGAATTTAGAACCACAATTATGATTATGAGTTATTCACATGACTGTGGATAGGAACTGTTGATTGATGTTACAGGGATAAAATATTATTGGTGGACTTTTAACATGGAGAAGATAATAGACTTTATAGTCAATTTGACTCTTCTAATGGATTGCTCGTTCCGCTGCAACTATGGTTGAAAAGTTTATTCATCTACCATATGTTCTAAATCTTTGATTCATTACTGATGAAGGCTATTGATAATTTAATTATCTTTAGTCATGATATTCTTTACTGGGCTAGTTGTGCTCACCCTTTTATTTCATATTTTTTTTAGGTGATAAGTGTAAGACCCCAACTTTTATGAATAAAGATTAATTTTTCTCGAAATATATTTTTGAATATTATGGTGTGGATTTGATATAATGTTATAGTTGTGGGTATTATTTACAAATTTTACAAAGTAAGCAAGTGGTTGTATAATATTCGATTGGTCGGGGAATATTTATTTTAACAGGGAATATTCGTACGACGACACAATCATTGGTGGACCCCACAACGAAAGTATTGTCGTAGTTAGAAAATGACAGAATTATCTTTTTAAAAAAATAACGACGAAAGTTTTACTGTTAAACTGTTGAACTACCCGGTGGTAAAAGTACAGTAATACGCGTGGTTACATAGTAGTACACGGTATTGATTATTGATGCTTACGTAAGAAGTCACTCAGTTATATTCAATTATTACTACAGTAATTGCTGCATAGTATCTCACGTTATTTGATTCAATTATTGTAAATATTTTATATATTATTAAATCAATAATTGAGACGACAAAGTTATTCATATTATTATTTGTAATATTGACGATGTCTAGAAAGTTCTGTCGAGGAGAGGTTTGGTCACCTAATTACGCGCCAATAGGGAGAAATCTTTATCGAAAAGCCCCCTCTTTTCTTGGGAATGATCTGGTTGTTAAATATTGTTAGTTATAATATTAATGATGAATAAGTTCATGTTGATTAAATATGATATTGATATTTCCATTGTGTTGGGATTATTAGTGTTAGTTAAAATCGATAGTTATTTCGATAATAATTGATGTCTGGAGGTTATTTTGACCAATCGGATAATTAATCGGACAAATGAGCAATTAATTGCTATTAATTCACATGCTTATAACTATTTGTTCACATGTATATACTATTGATTCACATGCATGCACTATTAGGGGAGTTGGTTCAAGATTGATAATACTTGCATGACTAAATTAAAAATAGAGGTATAGATGAATGTACTATACCGTAACTATTTTTTTCACATGTGTGTACTATTGATTCACATGAATGTACTATTAATTCACATGATTTACTATTAGGGGAGGTGGTGCACGTTTAATAATACTTGCAGGACTAAATTAAAAATGATGGAAAAGATAAAGGTATTATACTGTAATATTTTGAGCCCCAAAACGTGCAATTATTGAAACTATATTTTCCTATAAATAGAAGCTCATTCTTCTTTCATTCTCACCAATTCACTAAGACTCACAAGAGTAATTATAGAGAGAAAAACTATAGAGAGAAAGAAAAAGAGAAGTCTGCGACCTCACTATTCCGGTATCCAGTCCTCTTCTGAGGTAAGGAATATTATTTTGTTCAGTATTTATAGGAATAATATTTTATTCCATGTAGTATGTGAGTAATATTATTTCGTCTCGTATTTCTGATTATACCCTCATTTTTGTTAAAGTATTGCTTCTATATACTTCGTGAAATTAGTAGAATATCCTTGAAATTTGCGCTTCATCTAGTATCGTTTTACAAGAATATTTTCTGCACATTCTTGTTAAATTTTAAGATTTTCATACCGGAGTACTGTCCATGAGTACTATTCATTTATACGGTACTATTCACAAAAAGTACTATTCACAGGTACTATTCATAAAGTACTATTCATGAGTACTATTCACAAAGTACTATTCTCGAAGTACTATTCACGAGATACTATTCACCCGGGTACTATTCACCTAGAGTACTATTCATGATAAAAATTAATTTATTTTCGGTCCAAATCATTTTTGATACAATATCATTCTTGAATTTTACTCCACAAAGCAGTATCATGTTGGCAATTTGAATATTATTGAATTTTGGATAAATTAAATTATAAACTTTTAAAATTTTATCCTTTGCTTCTTTTAATTGAATTCTTATATCATTGTCATCATCCTCATGCTTATATTGTGATGAAAGTCATCTTTGGCTTACATGCATAGATGGACTGTTGATTGGTATGATTATGACCAGGGATCATTCGGTATAATCATGACCCGTAATGCTACAAATGATGTGGTAAAAGTCCTCATTGGCCCGTAGTGCATTAATGGACAGTTGTTGGTATGATTATAACCAGGGATTATTCGGTATAATCATGACCATTGATGATTACATGAATATCCTTGGCCCGTAGTGCAGGAATGATTCGATGATGTGGTTTATTTATTAAGTTGAGTCTTAGCGATAAAATTGATGATAAACTTTTTAAATCATAGAAGATAGTAGATATCATGTTCTGCTTGACTCTTCTAATGGATTGCTTGTTCTGCTGCAGTTAAACTTGATGTTTATTGTATTTTATCAGTTTAACACTATTGAAGGCTAATGATAATTTATTCTGCATTATCTTAGTCATAATATTTCTTACTGGGCTAGTTGAGCTCACCCTTTTGCTTTCATTGTTCTCTTCAGGAAATGAGAACGTGGCCGGGACTAGTCGGGGAATAGAGTGACGGTCCGAGATGGTTATTTTAGTAGTCCTCACTACATAGTGTGATAATAAATGTAATTAGGATTGAATTTGAGTTTGGATATTGTCTATAAGACAATATTCATGTAAAAACTCAGCTATGTTTTGTCGTATTTTTACACGACAGTTGCATTAAAGAAGTTTGTATTTGATTTCTGTACCATGTATTTGGCGACCCAAGATGGGTGATGTATACCTATTTTGGGGGCGTCACAATAAGAGTATAGCTGGGTCGAGCGGGGGTAATAGGGTAATAGAACGGTGGTCGATAGCTGTTGAGATTTCCCCTAAAACAGTATGAAAATAATTTTATTGAGAACTTTAGATAAGTGTGTTGTATTTTATACGTCATTTAATAGTTATATTTGGTGAATCAAATAGGGTGAGGCGAACCTAACTTTGAAAGGGTGTTTTGCCACTATCATACAAGATGTCTAATAACATACAACTTCGTGTTATCATAAGATAGGGTGCACATCCACTTGCTGAGTATATCTACGAGCACTACCTATATAATCTTGGAGTTTGATTGAAATATAATTCTCAATTGAAGACAATTGAGATAATTATATGTCAAGAGAAGACTCACCATTGGAAAGAACATGATAGTAATCTTCTCATTTTTCTTTGAGGTCTATTGGGTCAACGAAGGATAATTCTCCAGTCATATGATATCTATTATAACTTAGATACATGGCCTCCCATGTACGAAGGTTTTCTTAAGCATTTTTCAAATATTTTAATTTCTAAAACAGTTATTGATTGTACCTTTATGTAAGGTGTCATTGTGACGTGCTATCCAAGGTTGGGATAAGAGTCATAGTTGGTATATATTTGTATTTAAACTCACAGTATATGTGTTGTCGTATTTTGCACGACAATTGTAATAATAAAGTTGTAGTTATTTTCTGTACCATGTATTTGGCGACTCAGAATGGGTTGGGTGGAATGGACTTATTTTGGGGGCGTCACAGAATAAGTCTCCCGTATCGGCAAGAAATGAGCAGACTTGGTTAATCTATCAACAATAACCCAAATCGCATCTATGCCTTGAGAAACCTTGGGAAGACCAGTAACGAAATCCATAGTAATGTGTTCCTACTTCCATTTCGGAATCTTAAGTGGTTGTAATGGACCCTTTAGCACTTGATGCTCCACTTTTACACGTTGACAAGTTAAACACTTCGAGATAAACTCCGCGATCTCTCTCTTTATATTGTTCCACCAAAATGTATGTCGAAGATCATGATACATTTTGGTACTCCCAGGATGGATTGCAAACGGTGTGTTGTGTGCCTCCATCATGATTCTATGCTTCAAGTCAGAATCGTTAGGAACACAAAGTCTGGAGTTGACTCGAAGTATTCCTTCTTCATCGATTCTTGCTTCTGGAACAACACCTTCTTGCACTTTCTTCTTCATACGCATCAGCTCCAGGTCCGTAGTTTGAGCAGCTTTAACTTTATCAATTAAAGTTGGTTCTACTCGTATATTTGACATCATCACGTGGGTCCCTGGAGTCTTTAACTCTATCTTCATCCTTTGCAAGTCATACCAAATGGGCCTTTACGTTGACAATATCGTACTCGTACCCGCATATGATCTTCTACTCAATGCGTCAGCTATTATGTTCACTTTTCCAGGATGGTATGATCGTAATCTTTCAACAGCTCGAGCCAACGTCGTTGCCGCATGTTAAGTTCCTTTTGGGTGAAGAAATATTTGAGGCTTTTATGATCTGTATAGATCTCCACTTTCTCCCCATACAGGTAGTGTCTCTAGATCTTCAACACGAAAACGACTACTGCTAACTCCAGATCATGAGTAGGATAATTTCTCTCATATTCTTTGAGTTGTCATGAGACATAGGCTATGACTTTCCCATGTTACATGAGAACACACCCTAACCCTTTGCCTGAAGAATCGCTGTAGATAACAAATCCATCCGAACCAGATGGTATTGTTAGAATAGGTGCCGAAATGAGTCTCCTATTAAGTTCTTGGAAACTCTTTTTGCATTCCTCGCTCCATACAAATTTTGTATCTTTACGAGTCAGCTGAGTTAATGGAGTAGCGATTCGAGAAAATCCTTCCACGAATCTCTGATAATAACCAGCTAAGCCCAGAAAGCTACGTACTTCAGTCACCGACTTTGGTTGCTCCCAACTTTGTATTGCTTCAATCTTTATCGAGTCAACATATACTCCATGTTTTGACACCACGTGCCCAAGGAATGCTACTTTCTCAAGCCAGAACTCGCATTTCTTCAGCTTGGCATATAGCTTATTATCACGAAGCCTTTGAAGGACTAGCTTCAAATGGCGCTCATGATCTTCACGGCTTTTGGAATAGATAAGGATGTCATCAATAAAGACAACAATGAATTGATCCAAATATTCCTTGAACACACGGTTTATCATATCCATGAAAGCAGCAGGAGCATTAGTTAGTCCAAAAGACATGACTAAGAATTCATAATGCCCGTACCGAGTTCTGAAAGCAGTCTTCGAAATATTCTCAGTTTTAATCTTCGGCTGATGATATCCAGAACGAAGATCGATCTTTGAAAAGAATTGTGCTCCTTGCAACTGGTCGAACAAGTCATCAATGCGAGGTAGCGGATACCTATTCTTGATAGTGACATGGTTCAATTCCCGGTAGTCAATACAAAGTTGCATACTCCCGTCTTTCTTCTTTACGAATAAAACAAGAGCATCCTAAGGAGATGTACTAGGACGAATGAAACCGATGTCCAACAACTCCTGTAGTTGGACCTTTAACTCCTGAAGTTTAATAGGAGCCATTCGATATGGGGGTTTAGAAATGAGTTTTGTACCGGGTTCAAGGTCAATAAAGAATTCAACTTCACGTTCTAGGGGTAGATCGGGAAGTTCTTCAGGAAATACGTCAGGAAATACACTAACAACAGAAATATTATTCAAATCTGACGTATTTTTGTTCAAGTCCGTGACATGGGCTAAGAAAGCTTGACATCCATTTTTCAATTAACGAATAGCTTTTTGGCTTGATATGACAGTGGTTGACTTTAGTGGTTTGGTTTCTTGAATTCGCATAATAGGTTGGTTAGGAATATGAAAACTAACAACCTTACGAAAACAATCAATTTTGGCATGATGAATAGTTAACCAATCAATCCCTAAAATCACATCAAATGAAAGTATTTTCAAAGAAATAAGATCGACAGGTAATGTGATGGTACCAACTTAGATCAATAAAGATTTATAAGCAGTAGATGTAATGAAAGTTTCTCCTAACGGAGTCTTAACAGATAAGTCAAAGTCTAATTTCTCCGGAGTCGAGTTTAAATGTTGAGCACAAGCAGGAGAGATAAAAGAATGGGTAGAACCGGTATCTAATAAGGTATAAACTTCGCAAGAGTTTATGATTAGCTTACTCGTGATCACCTCGTTTTGGTTCCTCGCGTTTTGGACAGTCACGACAAACGCCCTTCCAGGAACCACTAACTTTAACTTGTCCGGGACAGCCTTTTGAGTCACCATCCCCGTTGGACTTGGTTTCGCTACATAACAATCTCTAGCTATATGACCTTCCTTTGCACAGTTATAACACACCTTGAATTGTTGTGGGCATTTTGGGCTGATGTGTCCCTTTTTCCCGTATTTATAATAAACGACCGGTGATCGTTCTCCTCCCCTAGAAACAGTTGATGTTGGTGCTGACATCTTCACGTTATCATTGTTGTACCTTCTCTTTTTGAAATCTTATCCCGACACGCTTCTTCTATTATCATGGCCACGATTACCACCCGAGTGGTTACCGCTTTTGTCCGTATTTTTTCCTCCCCGCTGGTTATCATTACTCCGGTGGCTGCTGCAACCGGTATGACCCTAGTTGTGGTCCCTCAGTTGAACATACTCATTATCTTGCTCTAATAATTGAGCCCTGTTGACAACATCTGAATATAGAGAAAATTTGTGAGAAATAAGATATTTCCGAATCTCGGGTTTCAGACCTCTCAGAAACATCCGCGTCATACGTTCCTCATTCTCTACCAAATGAGGTGTAAACCTAGATAACTCCGTGAACTTCACCTCGTACTGGGACACCGTCATGTTGTTTTGTTCCAGACTAATAAACTCTACCTCCTTCATATGACGAATACTTTCAGGAAAGTACTTGTTATTAAACAGTTTCTGAAAAGTTTCTCAAGATATATTGAGTGCGGCTGGCTGGGTACGCTTCACAGACTCCCACCAGTTGTAAGACCCCGAATTTTATGAAATAAAAGTATTCAATTTTTCTTATAATTACTATTTAGTAAATGGTTAAATTGATAAAAAGTTAAAGTTATTGGTGAAATGTGAAATTTGTTTAAAATAAACAAGTGGTTATAAAATAATCATTGTTGTCGGGGAATATTCGTTTGGTCGTGGAATATTCTTTCTGTCGGGGAATATTCGTACGACGGCGCAGATATTTGTGAGCCCCATAACAGAATAACTGTCGGATGAAGATAAAGACAAAAATTGAGTTTTTATAATTAACGGCGTAGTTGTTACCGTTAACACTGTTGGAATATCCGGTGGTTAAAATACAGTAATACGCGTTATTGCACAGTAGCAAACGGTATTGCACAGTATTTTTTTCAATTATTGATTCATATGTGAGAAGACACTACTCAATAATTGTTACAGTAATTTCTGTTCAATATTTTATTTTGTTGAATCAATAATTGCTACGTTGATATTTTATATTATTGTTGTTTCAATAATTGTTGCTGCACAGTATTTTCTATTATCAGATCAATAATTCATATTATTTGAATAATATTATTAGATAACATTATTGGCAATGTCTAGAAAGTTCTGTCTAAGGAGAGGTTTGGTCATCTAATTGCGCGCCAGTAAGGAGAAATCCTTATTGGAAAGCCCCCTCTTTCCTGGGAACTGTCTGGTTGTCATTATTGTGATTCTGTAATATTATTTGTGAATAATTAATTATTGATTTATATGATAATGAAATATTTATTTGATGTGGATATAAATTATGGATTTATTTATGTTGTTATAAATGAAGGAATTAATGTTGAGGTATTTTATCTGTATTTTTGTCGGAACGGAGGTATTGAAAATCAAATTAGGGTTTTTGAGAAATATTGCGGGGGTTATAATTTTTAATCCGACCGTTGGATCGTGGTAATATTTGGATATGTTATACATATATAAGTTGAGTATATGTCCACAAATTTTGAACCGTTAAAAATGAACGTATGATTTGTTATGAATTTTAAGAGGTGGCTGATTCGGAAATCAGGTTATAAATCATTTTTGGTGGAAAATTCTAGAATTGGTGGGCCCCACTTGTGGTTGGTGAAGAAATGTGCTGAATTATATTTCAAATGTGGTGGGTGGGAATAGTAGCAGGTAAAGCCATCAGGTTGCAGGTCAAGCCTACTAAAATTTCCTATAAATAGAGGGCTAAGTTAGAATTGAAAATCACACCAGAAACAAGTTTTCTCTCTTTCTCTCTCTATATTATGAAGCATATTTTGTGAGTATTTAGATACTTTGAGAGTTGCTATTCAGTGCAAGTTTCCTTCGGCTTTGCATTCCAGTCAGAAATACTGCACTTTTGAGGTAAGGGATTGTAAGGGATAGTAAGGGATTTTAATGGTTGTTATGTTTTTCAGTTTCGTAATTTTTCTGACCTTCAAAAATTCTGGAAAAATTTAAAATGATATTTTGATGAGTTTTCTTGATTGTGTCCAAAAATGGTGATTTTTGGATGTATAGATTGAGAGTTATGAATTTTATGAGAAAAGACTATTTTAAAAGTAACCGCTTATAATTCCTTGTGGTTAACTCCAAAATTGGTGAAATTTTTATTGAGAGTACATGTATATGATAGAAGTATGCTCTATGAATTTCAGAATTTTTAGATAAAAGTACAATTTTTGATAAATGTCTAAATATTCGGCTGTTTTGGCCATATGAAAAATAGTAAATGACTTTTAAAAATTCTGAGAAAAATATATGTTCATTATGAGACTATATTATGCTAAATCCCAGAAAAGAAATATTTTTAGAACTGATTTGATATTTTTCATGAAAATAGTCTAGTTATGAGTAAATGAATTAAATATGTTATGTGAAGTAAGAGAATCATATATGAGTTATATGCAGATTTTTGATGAGGGTTTTGGTTATTGGTGATGAAATCTTAAGAGTTGGCATTTTATGATGATTAAATGCATTAATTAGTAAAGTGTAAACAATTTAAATAAATTGTTTATAAGGTTAAGAAATATTATTCTTTCAATATCATTATGCCGAAATATTGATATGGATTTTATTGTGAAATTTCTACTTTTTTCATGTCGGGGTTACTATTCATGAGTTACTATTCACGAGTTACTATTCACGACAACATTAGTTTCTTTTTCTGACCAAATTATAGTTGGTTTATGAATATTACTCTTGAGATTAAATCTATATGTTGATTATATTGATTTTATTATCATATATAACATTTTTATAACCCTAATGATGATATTTCTCTTTGACTTGAGTGTAAAGATGGGTAGATTTTTGGTATGATCATGACTATGGGTTATCTTTGGCCAGTAGTGCAAAGTTGAATCGTTGATTGGTATGATCATGACCATTGAATTTATAAGTGAATATCTTTAGCTTAAGTGCAAAGGTGAATTGATCAACATGGTTATAATTATTGTTTATATAAATTCTGAAATGATTATATATTTCTTTGAGATATTAATATCTTTGGCCTGTAGTGCAAAGATGAAATATTGATGAATATCTTTGGGCTGTAGTGCAAAGTTGAATTGTGACTGGTATAATCATGACCATTGAATTTATAATTGAATATCTTAAGCTTAAGTGCAAAGGTGAATTGATCAACATGGTTATAATTATTATTTATATAAATTCTGAAATGATTATATATTTCTTTGAGATATGAATATATTTGGCCTGTAGTGCAAATATGAATTGTTGATGAATATCTTTGGCCCGTAGTGCAAAGATGAACTGTTGTTGAATATCTTTGGCCTGTAGTTCAAAGATGGTCTGTTGATGAATATCTTTGGCCTGTAGTGCAAAGATAAACTGTTGTTGAATATCTTTGGCCGTAGTGCAAAGATGGATTTATTAGTATGATTATGAATAGGAACTGTGATTTGGTATAACCATGATCTTTGATGTTTCAGGTAAAGACAGGTGATGAAAATTATCTTCGTTCTGGATGTGAAGAGGAATTTAGAATCATAATTATGATTATGAGTTATTTATATGATTATGGACCAGAACTGTTGATTGATGTTACAGGGATAAAATATTGTTGGTGGATTTTTAACATGGAGAAGATAATAGACTTTATAGTCTATTTGACTCTTCTAATGGATTGCTCGTTCCGCTGCAACTATGGTTGAAATTTTTATCATTTACCATATGTTCTAAATCTCTGATTTATTATTGATGAAGGCTATTGATAATTTAATTATCTTTAGTCATGATATTCTTTACTGAGCTAGTTGTGCTCACCCTTTTGCTTCACAATTCCTTTCAGGTAATAAGAGTGTAGCTGGGTCGAGCGAGGGTAACGGGGAAATAGAACGGTGGTCTCTAGCTGTGGATGTTCTCCCAAAGCAGTATAGAAAAGTTCATTTAGTAGTTTTATTTGGTGAATCCAATAGGGTAAGGTGTACCCAACGTTGGAAGGGTGGTTTGCCACTATCATACAAGATGTCTAACGACATACAACCTCGTGTCATCATAAGACAGGGATGTGCTCATCCACTTGCTGAGTATATATACGAGCACTACCTATATAATCTTGGTGTTTGTTTGAAGTATAATTCTCAATTAGAGACAGTAGAGATAATGATATGTCAAGAGAAGACTCACCATTGGGAAGAATATGATAGTAATCTTCTCGTTTTTCTTTGGGGTCTATTGGGTCAACCAAGAATAATTCTGTGGCCATATGATATCTATCATAACCTAGACGCATGGCCTCCCATGTACGAAGGTTTCCTTGAGCACTTCCCAAATATTCTAATTTCTAAAACAGTTTTTGACTATACCTTTATGTAAGGTGTCATTGTGAGGTGATGTCCACGGTTGAAACATGAGTCACATTTGGTATATATTTGTATCCAAACGCACAGCATGTGTTGTTGTATTTTGCACGACAATTGTTGTAATAAAGTTACAGTTGTTTTCTGTACCATGTATTTGGCGACTCAGAATAGGTTGGATGGAATGGACCTATTTTGGGGTCGTTACATTTGGTATCAGAGCTTAGGGATATGATCTCTGGCGGAGATCGGGGAATACAATTAGGAGGGGAGAGATGAGTAAATCCTTCGCTAATGTGTCCTACCTAAGCTTATTTGTTGGTCAGTCATAATATCGGGATATTATGTGATATGTTAATTTATTCAATTAACCCTTGTTTTGAAGCTGTACTCTAGAATGATATCTGAAATACAGGAGATGAGCAATGGAGAAATCATGATGACATGGAAGATGGAATCTGAAATGAAAGCAAGGTACTCTCAACTCTTTGAATTACCAGGTACGTAAATTTCGGGGACGAAATTTCATAAGGAGGGGAGATTGTAAGACCCCGAATTTTATGAAATAAAAGTATTCAATTTTTCTTATAATTACTACTCAGTAAATGGTTAAATTGATAAAAAGTTAAAGTTATGGGTGAAATGTGAAAATTTTTCAAAATAAACAAGTGGTTATAAAATAATCATTGTTGTCGGGGAATATTCGTTTGGTCGTGGAATATTCTTTCTGTCGGGGAATATTCGTACGACGGCGCAGACATTTGTGGGCCCCATAACAGAATAACTGTCGGATGAAGATAAAGACAAAAATTGAGTTTTTATAATTAACGGCGTAGTTGTTACCGTTAACACTGTTGGAATACCCGGTGGTTAAAATACAGTAATACGCGTTATTGCACAGTAGCACACGGTATTGCACAGTATTTTTTTTAATTATTGATTCTTACGTGAGAAGACACTACTCAATAATTGTTACAGTAATTACTGTTCAATATTTTATTTTATTGATTCAATAATTGCTACGTTGATATTTTATATTATTGTTGTTTCAATAATTGTTGCTGCACAGTATTTTCTATTATCAGATCAATAATTCATATTATTTGAATAATATTATTAGATAACATTATTGGCAATGTCTAGAAAGTTCTGTCTAAGGAGAGGTTTGGTCATCTAATTGCGCGCCAGTAAGAAGAAATCCTTATTGGAAAGCCCCCTCTTTCCTGGGAACGGCTGTTTGTCATAAATGTGATTCTGTAATATTATTTGTGAATAATTAATTATTGATTTATATGATAATGAAATATTTATTTGATGTGGATATAAATGATGGATTTATTTTTGTGGTTAAAAATGAAGGAATTAATGTTGAGGTATTTTATCTGTATTTTTGTCGGAATGGAGGTATTGAAAATCAAATTAGGGTTTTTGAGATATATTGCGGGGGTTATAATTTTTAATCCGACCGTTGGATCGTGGTAATTTTTGGATATGTTATACATATATAAGTTGAGTATATGTCCACAAATTTTGAACCGTTAAAATGAACGTATGATTTGTTATGAATTTTAAGAGGTGGCTGATTCGGAAATCAGGTTATAAATCATTTTTGGTGGAAAATTCTAGAATTGGTGGGCCCCACTTGTGGTTGGTGAAGAAATGTGCTGAATTATATTTCAAATGTGGTGGGTGGGAATAGTAGCAGGTAAAGCCATCAGGTTGCAGGTCAAACCTACCAAAATTTCCTATAAATAGAGGGCTAAGTTAGAATTGAAAATCACACCAGAAACAAGTTTTCTCTCTTTCTCTCTCTATATTATGAAGCATATTTTGTGAGTATTGAGATACTTTGAGAGTTGCTATTCAGTGCAAGTTTCCTTCGGCTTTGCATTCCAGTCAGAAATACTGCACTTTTGAGGTAAGGGATTGTAAGGGATTGTAAGGGATAGTAAGGGATTTTAAAGGTTGTTATATTTTTCAGTTTCGTAATTTTTCTGACCTTCAAAAATTCTGGAAAAATTTAAAATGATATTTTGATGAGTTTTCTTGATTGTGTCCAAAAATGGTGATTTTTGGATGTATAGATTGAGAGTTATGAATTTTATGAGAAAAGACTATTTTAAAAGTAACCGCTTATAATTCCTTGTGGTTAACTCCAAAATTGATGAAATTTTTATTGGGAGTACATGTATATGATAGAAGTATACTCTGTGAATTTCAGAATTTTTAGATAAAAGTATAATTTTTGATAAATGTCTAAATATTCGGCTGTTTTGGCCATATGAAAAATAGTAAATGACTTTTAAAAATTCTGAGAAAAATATATGTTCACTATGGGACTATATTATGCTAAATCCCAGAAAAGAAATATTTTTGGAACTGATTTGATATTTTTCATGAAAATAGTCTAGTTATGAGTAAATGAATTAAATATGTTATGTGAAGTAAGAAAATTAGAAAATAGGATTTTATGGCTTGAGAATCCTATATGAGGTATATGCAGATTTTTGATGAGGGTTTTGGTTATTGGTGATGAAATCTTAAGAGTTGGCATTTTATGATGATTAAATGCATTAATTAGTAAAGTGTAAACAATTTAAATAAATTGTTTATAAGGTTAAGAAATATTATTCTTTCAATATCATTATACCGAAATATTGGTATGGATTTTATTGTGGAATTTCTACCTTTTTCATGTCGGAGTTACTATTCATGAGTTACTATTCACGAGTTACTATTCACGACAACATTGGTTTCTTTTTCTGACCAAATTATAGTTGGTTTATGAATATTACTCTTGAGATTAAATCTATATGTTGATTATATTGATTTTATTATCATATATAACATTTTTATAACCCTAATGATGATATTTCTCTTTGACTTGAGTGTAAAGATGGGTAGATTTTTGGTATGATCATGACTATGGGTTCTCTTTGGCCAGTAGTACAAAGTTGAATTGTTGATTGGTATGATCATGACCATTGAATTTATAAGTGAATATCTTTAGCTTAAGTGCAAAGGTGAATTGATCAACATGATTATAATTATTGTTTATATAAATTCTGAAATGATTATATATTTCTTTGAGATATTAATATCTTTGGCCTGTAGTGCAAAGATGAAATATTGATGAATATCTTTGGGCTGTAGTGCAAAGTTGAATTGTGACTGGTATGATCATGACCATTGAATTTATAATTGAATATCTTAAGCTTAAGTGCAAAGGTGAATTGATCAACATGGTTATAATTATTGTTTATATAAATTCTGAAATGATTATATATTTCTTTGAGATATGAATATATTTGGCCTGTAGTGCAAATATGAATTGTTGATGAATATCTTTGGCCCGTAGTGCAAAGATGAACTGTTGTTGAATATCTTTGGCCTGTAGTTCAAAGATGGTCTGTTGATGAATATCTTTGGCCTGTAGTGCAAAGATGAACTGTTGTTGAAAATCTTTGGCCGTAGTGCAAAGATGGATTTATTAGTATGATTATGAACATGAACTGTGATTTGGTATAACCATGATCTTTGATGTTTCAGGTAAAGACAGGTGATGAAAATTATCTTCGTCCTGGATGTGAAGAGGAATTTAGAATCACAATTATGATTATGAGTTATTCATATGATTGTGGACCATAACTGTTGATTGATGTTACAGGGATAAAATATTGTTGGTGGATTTTTAACATGGAGAAGATAATAGACTTTATAGTCTATTTGACTCTTCTAATGGATTGCTCGTTCCGCTGCAACTATGGTTGAAATTTTTATCATTTACCATATGTTCTAAATCTCTGATTTATTATTGATGAAGGCTATTGATAATTTAATTATCTTTAGTCATGATATTCTTTACTGAGCTAGTTGTGCTCACCCTTTTGCTTCACAATTCCTTTCAGGTAATAAGAGTGTAGCTGGGTCGAGCGAGGGTAACGGGGAAATAGAACGGTGGTCTCTAGCTGTGGATGTTCTCCCAAAGCAGTATAGAAAAGTTCATTTAGTAGTTTTATTTGGTGAATCCAATAGGGTAAGGTGTACCCAACGTTGGAAGGGTGGTTTGCCACTATCATACAAGATGTCTAACGACATACAACCTCGTGTCATCATAAGACAGGGATGTGCTCATCCACTTGCTGAGTATATATACGAGCACTACCTATATAATCTTGGTGTTTGTTTGAAGTATAATTCTCAATTAGAGACAGTAGAGATAATGATATGTCAAGAGAAGACTCACCATTGGGAAGAATATGATAGTAATCTTCTCGTTTTTCTTTGGGGTCTATTGGGTCAACCAAGAATAATTCTGTGGCCATATGATATCTATCATAACCTAGACGCATGGCCTCCCATGTACGAAGGTTTCCTTGAGCACTTCCCAAAGATTCTAATTTCTAAAACAGTTTTTGACTATACCTTTATGTAAGGTGTCATTGTGAGGTGATGTCCACGGTTGAAACATGAGTCACATTTGGTATATATTTGTATCCAAACTCACAGCATATGTGTTGTTGTATTTTGCACGACAATTGTTGTAATAAAGTTACAGTTGTTTTCTGTACCATGTATTTGGCGACTCAGAATAGGTTGGATGGAATGGACCTATTTTGGGGTCGTTACATTTGGTATCAGAGCTTAGGGATATGATCTCTGGCGGAGATCGGGGAATACAATTAGGAGGGGAGAGATGAGTAAATCCTTCGCTAATGTGTCCTACCTAAGCTTATTTGTTGGTCAGTCATAATATCGGGATATTATGTGATATGTTAATTTATTCAATTAACCCTTGTTTTGAAGCTGTACTCTAGAATGATATCTGAAATACAGGAGATGAGCAATGGAGAAATCATGATGACATGGAAGATGGAATCTGAAATGAAAGCAAGGTACTCTCAACTCTTTGAATTACCAGGTACGTAAATTTCGGGGACGAAATTTCATAAGGAGGGGAGATTGTAAGACCCCGAATTTTATGAAATAAAAGTATTCAATTTTTCTTATAATTACTATTCAGTAAATGGTTAAATTGATAAAAAGTTAAAGTTATGGGTGAAATGTGAAAATTTTTCAAAATAAACAAGTGGTTATAAAATAATCATTGTTGTCGGGGAATATTCGTTTGGTCGTGGAATATTCTTTCTGTCGGGGAATATTCGTACGACGGCGCAGACATTTGTGGGCCCCATAACAGAATAACTGTCGGATGAAGATAAAGACAAAAATTGAGTTTTTATAATTAACGGCGTAGTTGTTACCGTTAACACTGTTGGAATACCCGGTGGTTAAAATACAGTAATACGCGTTATTGCACAGTAGCACACGGTATTGCACAGTATTTTTTTAATTATTGATTCTTACGTAAGAAGACACTACTCAATAATTGTTACAGTAATTACTGTTCAATATTTTATTTTATTGATTCAATAATTGCTACGTTGATATTTTATATTATTGTTGTTTCAATAATTGTTGCTGCACAGTATTTTCTATTATCAGATCAATAATTCATATTATTTGAATAATATTATTAGATAACATTATTGGCAATGTCTAGAAAGTTCTGTCTAAGGAGAGGTTTGGTCATCTAATTGCGCGCCAGTAAGGAGAAATCCTTATTGGAAAGCCCCCTCTTTCCTGGGAACGGCCTGGTTGTCATAAATGTGATTCTGTAATATTATTTGTGAATAATTAATTATTGATTTATATGATAATGAAATATTTATTTTATGTGGATATAAATGAGGGATTTATTTTTGTTGTTAAAAATGAAGGAGTTAATGTTGAGGTTTTTATCTGTATTTTTGTCGGAATGGAGGTATTAAAATCAAATTAGGGTTTTTGAGATATTTTGCGGGGGTTATAATTTTTAATCCGACCGTTGGATCGTGGTAATTTTTGGATATGTTATACATATATAAGTTGAGTATATGTCCACAAATTTTGAACCGTTAAAAATGAACGTATGATTTGTTATGAATTTTAAGAGGTGGCTGATTCGGAAATCAGGTTATAAATCATTTTTGGTGGAAAATTCTAGAATTGGTGGGCCCCACTTGTGGTTGGTGAAGAAATGTGCTGAATTATATTTCAAATGTGGTGGGTGGGAATAGTAGCAGGTAAAGCCATCAGGTTGCAGGTCAAACCTACTAAAATTTCCTATAAATAGAGGGCTAAGTTAGAATTGAAAATCACACCAGAAACAAGTTTTCTCTCTTTCTCTCTCTATATTATGAAGCATATTTTGTGAGTATTTAGATACTTTGAGAGTTGCTATTCAGTGCAAGTTTCCTTCGGCTTTGTATTCCAGTCAGAAATACTGCTCTTTTGAGGTAAGGGATTGTAAGGGATTATAAGGGATAGTAAGAGATTTTAAGGGTTGTTATGTTTTTCAGTTTCGTAATTTTTCTGACCTTCAAAAATTCTGGAAAAATTTGAAATGATATTTTGATGAGTTTTCTTGATTGTGTCCAAAAATGGTGATTTTTGGATGTATAGATTGAGAGTTATGAATTTTATGAGAAAAGACTATTTTAAAAGTAACCGCTTATAATTCCTTGTGGTTAACTCCAAAATTGATGAAATTTTTATTGGGAGTACATGTATATGATAGAAGTATACTCTGTGAATTTCAGAATTTTTAGACAAAAGTACAATTTTTGATAAATGTCTAAATATTCGGCTGTTTTGGCCATATGAAAAATAGTAAATGACTTTTAAAAATTCTGAGAAAAATATATGTTCACTATGGGACTATATTATGCTAAATCTCAGAAAAGAAATATTTTTAGAACTGATTTGATATTTTTCATGAAAATAGTCTAGTTATGAGTAAATGAATTAAATATGTTATGTGAAGTAAGAAAATTAGAAAATAGGATTTTATGGCTTGAGAATCCTATATGAGGTATATGCAGATTTTTGATGAGGGTTTTGGTTATTGGTGATGAAATCTTAAGAGTTGGCATTTTATGATGATTAAATGCATTAATTAGTAAAGTGTAAACAATTTAAATAAATTGTTTATAAGGTTAAGAAATATTATTCTTTCAATATCATTATACCGAAATATTGATATGGATTTTATTGTGGAATTTCTACCTTTTTCATGTCGGAGTTACTATTCATGAGTTACTATTCACGAGTTACTATTCACGACAACATTGGTTTCTTTTTCTGACCAAATTATAGTTGGTTTATGAATATTACTCTTGAGATTAAATCTATATGTTGATTATATTGATTTTATTATCATATATAACATTTTTATAACCCTAATGATGATATTTCTCTTTGACTTGAGTGTAAAGATGGGTAGATTTTTGGTATGATCATGACTATGGGTTCCCTTTGGCCAGTAGTGCAAAGTTGAATCGTTGATTGGTATGATCATGACCATTGAATTTATAAGTGAATATCTTTAGCTTAAGTGCAAAGGTGAATTGATCAACATGATTATAATTATTGTTTATATAAATTCTGAAATGATTATATATTTCTTTGAGATATTAATATCTTTGGCCTGTAGTGCAAAGATGAAATATTGATGAATATCTTTGGGCTGTAGTGCAAAGTTGAATTGTGACTGGTATGATCATGACCATTGAATTTATAATTGAATATCTTAAGCTTAAGTGCAAAGGTGAATTGATCAACATGGTTATAATTATTGTTTATATAAATTCTGAAATGATTATATATTTCTTTGAGATATGAATATATTTGGCCTGTAGTGCAAATATGAATTGTTGATGAATATCTTTGGCCGTAGTGCAAAGATGAACTGTTGTTGAATATCTTTGGCCTGTAGTTCAAAGATGGTCTGTTGATGAATATCTTTGGCCTGTAGTGCAAAGATGAACTGTTGTTGAAAATCTTTGGCCGTAGTGCAAAGATGGATTTATTAGTATGATTATGAACATGAACTGTGATTTGGTATAACCATGATCTTTGATGTTTCAGGTAAAGACAGGTGATGAAAATTATCTTCGTCCTGGATGTGAAGAGGAATTTAGAATCATAATTATGATTATGAGTTATTTATATGATTGTGGACCAGAACTGTTGATTGATGTTACAGGGATAAAATATTGTTGGTGGATTTTTAACATGGAGAAGATAATAGACTTTATAGTCTATTTGACTCTTCTAATGGATTGCTCGTTCCGCTGCAACTATGGTTGAAATTTTTATCATTTACCATATGTTCTAAATCTCTGATTTATTATTGATGAAGGCTATTGATAATTTAATTATCTTTAGTCATGATATTCTTTACTGAGCTAGTTGTGCTCACCCTTTTGCTTCACAATTCCTTTCAGGTAATAAGAGTGTAGCTGGGTCGAGCGAGGGTAACGGGGAAATAGAACGGTGGTCTCTAGCTGTGGATGTTCTCCCAAAGCAGTATAGAAAAGTTCATTTAGTAGTTTTATTTGGTGAATCCAATAGGGTAAGGTGTACCCAACGTTGGAAGGGTGGTTTGCCACTATCATACAAGATGTCTAACGACATACAACCTCGTGTCATCATAAGACAGGGATGTGCTCATCCACTTGCTGAGTATATATACGAGCACTACCTATATAATCTTGGTGTTTGTTTGAAGTATAATTCTCAATTAGAGACAGTAGAGATAATGATATGTCAAGAGAAGACTCACCATTGGGAAGAATATGATAGTAATCTTCTCGTTTTTCTTTGGGGTCTATTGGGTCAACCAAGAATAATTCTGTGGCCATATGATATCTATCATAACCTAGACGCATGGCCTCCCATGTACGAAGGTTTCCTTGAGCACTTCCCAAATATTCTAATTTCTAAAACAGTTTTTGACTATACCTTTATGTAAGGTGTCATTGTGAGGTGATGTCCACGGTTGAAACATGAGTCACATTTGGTATATATTTGTATCCAAACGCACATCATATGTGTTGTTGTATTTTGCACGACAATTGTTGTAATAAAGTTACAGTTGTTTTCTGTACCATGTATTTGGCGACTCAGAATAGGTTGGATGGAATGGACCTATTTTGGGGTCGTTACATTTGGTATCAGAGCTTAGGGATATGATCTCTGGCGGAGATCGGGGAATACAATTAGGAGGGGAGAGATGAGTAAATCCTTCGCTAATGTGTCCTACCTAAGCTTATTTGTTGGTCAGTCATAATATCGGGATATTATGTGATATGTTAATTTATTCAATTAACCCTTGTTTTGAAGCTGTACTCTAGAATGATATCTGAAATACAGGAGATGAGCAATGGAGAAATCATGATGACATGGAAGATAGAATCTGAAATGAAAGCAAGGTACTCTCAACTCTTTGAATTACCAGGTACGTAAATTTCGGGGACGAAATTTCATAAGGAGGGGAGATTGTAAGACCCCGAATTTTATGAAATAAAAGTATTCAATTTTTCTTATAATTACTATTCAGTAAATGGTTAAATTGATAAAAAGTTAAAGTTATGGGTGAAATGTGAAAATTTTTCAAAATAAACAAGTGGTTATAAAATAATCATTGTTGTCGGGGAATATTCGTTTGGTCGTGGAATATTCTTTCTGTCGGGGAATATTCGTACGACGGCGCAGACATTTGTGGGCCCCATAACAGAATAACTGTCGGATGAAGATAAAGACAAAAATTGAGTTTTTATAATTAACGGCGTAGTTGTTACCGTTAACACTGTTGGAATACCCGGTGGTTAAAATACAGTAATACGCGTTATTGCACAGTAGCAAACGGTATTGCACAGTATTTTTTTCAATTATTGATTCATACGTGAGAAGACACTACTCAATAATTGTTACAGTAATTTCTGTTCAATATTTTATTTTATTGAATCAATAATTGCTACGTTGATATTTTATATTATTGTTGTTTCAATAATTATTGCTGCACAGTATTTTCTATTATCAGATCAATAATTCATATTATTTGAATAATATTATTAGATAACATTATTGGCAATGTCTAGAAAGTTCTGTCTAAGGAGAGGTTTGGTCATCTAATTGC
Source organism: Panax notoginseng (assembly GCA_016801055.1). NCBI lineage: Eukaryota > Viridiplantae > Streptophyta > Magnoliopsida > Apiales > Araliaceae > Panax > Panax notoginseng. The sequence continues at coordinate 190,653,399 of CM029017.1, forward strand.
GCGCCAGTAAGAAGAAATCCTTATTGGAAAGCCCCCATTTTCCTGGGAACTGTCTGTTTGTCATTATTGTGATTCTGTAATATTATTTGTGAATAATTAATTATTGATTTATATGATAATGAAATATTTATTTGATGTGGATATAAATGATGGATTTATTTATGTTGTTATAAATGAAGGAATTAATGTTGAGGTATTTTATCTGTATTTTTGTCGGAACGGAGGTATTGAAAATCAAATTAGGGTTTTTGAGAAATATTGCGGGGGTTATAATTTTTAATCCGACCGTTGGATCGTGGTAATATTTGGATATGTTATACATATATAAGTTGAGTATATGTCCACAAATTTTGAACCGTTAAAAATGAACGTATGATTTGTTATGAATTTTAAGAGGTGGCTGATTCGGAAATCAGGTTATAAATCATTTTTGGTGGAAAATTCTAGAATTGGTGGGCCCCACTTGTGGTTGGTGAAGAAATGTGCTGAATTATATTTCAAATGTGGTGGGTGGGAATAGTAGCAGGTAAAGCCATCAGGTTGCAGGTCAAGCCTACTAAAATTTCCTATAAATAGAGGGCTAAGTTAGAATTGAAAATCACACCAGAAACAAGTTTTCTCTCTTTCTCTCTCTATATTATGAAGCATATTTTGTGAGTATTTAGATACTTTGAGAGTTGCTATTCAGTGCAAGTTTCCTTCGGCTTTGTATTCCAGTCAGAAATACTGCACTTTTGAGGTAAGGGATTGTAAGGGATTGTAAGGGATAGTAAGAGATTTTAAGGGTTGTTATGTTTTTCAGTTTCGTAATTTTTCTGACCTTCAAAAATTCTGGAAAAATTTAAAATGATATTTTGATGAGTTTTCTTGATTGTGTCCAAAAATGGTGATTTTTGGATGTATAGATTGAGAGTTATGAATTTTATGAGAAAAGACTATTTTAAAAGTAACCGCTTATAATTCCTTGTGGTTAACTCCAAAATTGGTGAAATTTTTATTGGGAGTACATGTATATGATAGAAGTATGCTCTATGAATTTCAGAATTTTTAGATAAAAGTACAATTTTTGATAAATGTCTAAATATTCGGCTGTTTTGGCCATATGAAAAATAGTAAATGACTTTTAAAAATTCTGAGAAAAATATATGTTCACTATGAGACTATATTATGCTAAATCCCAGAAATGAAATATTTTTAGAACTGATTTGATATTTTTCATGAAAATAGTCTAGTTATGAGTAAATGAATTAAATATGTTATGTGAAGTAAGAAAATTAGAAAATATGATTTTATGGCTTGAGAATCATATATGAGTTATATGCAGATTTTTGATGAGGGTTTTGGTTATTGGTGATGAAATCTTAAGAGTTGGCATTTTATGATGATTAAATGCATTAATTAGTAAAGTGTAAATAATTTAAATAAATTGTTTATAAGGTTAAGAAATATTATTCTTTCAATATCATTATGCCGAAATATTGATATGGATTTTATTGTGGAATTTCTACCTTTTTCATGTCGGAGTTACTATTCATGAGTTACTATTCACGAGTTACTATTCACGACAACATTGGTTTCTTTTTCTGACCAAATTATAGTTGGTTTATGAATATTACTCTTGAGATTAAATCTATATGTTGATTATATTGATTTTATTATCATATATAACATTTTTATAACCCTAATGATGATATTTCTCTTTGACTTGAGTGTAAAGATGGGTAGATTTTTGGTATGATCATGACTATGGGTTATCTTTGGCCAGTAGTGCAAAGTTGAATCGTTGATTGGTATGATCATGACCATTGAATTTATAAGTGAATATCTTTAGCTTAAGTGCAAAGGTGAATTGATCAACATGATTATAATTATTGTTTATATAAATTCTGAAATGATTATATATTTCTTTGAGATATTAATATCTTTGGCCTGTAGTGCAAAGATGAAATATTGATGAATATCTTTGGGCTGTAGTGCAAAGTTGAATTGTGACTGGTATGATCATGACCATTGAATTTATAATTGAATATCTTAAGCTTAAGTGCAAAGGTGAATTGATCAACATGGTTATAATTATTGTTTATATAAATTCTGAAATGATTATATATTTCTTTGAGATATGAATATATTTGGCATGTAGTGCAAATATGAATTGTTGATGAATATCTTTGGCCCGTAGTGCAAAGATGAACTGTTGTTGAATATCTTTGGCCTGTAGTTCAAAGATGGTCTGTTGATGAATATCTTTGGCCTGTAGTGCAAAGATGAACTGTTGTTGAAAATCTTTGGCCGTAGTGCAAAGATGGATTTATTAGTATGATTATGAACATGAACTGTGATTTGGTATAACCATGATCTTTGATATTTCAGGTAAAGACAGGTGATGAAAATTATCTTCGTTCTGGATGTGAAGAGGAATTTAGAATCATAATTATGATTATGAGTTATTTATATGATTATGGACCAGAACTGTTGATTGATGTTACAGGGATAAAATATTGTTGGTGGATTTTTAACATGGAGAAGATAATAGACTTTATAGTCTATTTGACTCTTCTAATGGATTGCTCGTTCCGCTGCAACTATGGTTGAAATTTTTATCATTTACCATATGTTCTAAATCTCTGATTTATTATTGATGAAGGCTATTGATAATTTAATTATCTTTAGTCATGATATTCTTTACTGAGCTAGTTGTGCTCACCCTTTTGCTTCACAATTCCTTTCAGGTAATAAGAGTGTAGCTGGGTCGAGCGAGGGTAACGGGGAAATAGAACGGTGGTCTCTAGCTGTGGATGTTCTCCCAAAGCAGTATAGAAAAGTTCATTTAGTAGTTTTATTTGGTGAATCCAATAGGGTAAGGTGTACCCAACGTTGGAAGGGTGGTTTGCCACTATCATACAAGATGTCTAACGACATACAACCTCGTGTCATCATAAGACAGGGATGTGCTCATCCACTTGCTGAGTATATATACGAGCACTACCTATATAATCTTGGTGTTTGTTTGAAGTATAATTCTCAATTAGAGACAGTAGAGATAATGATATGTCAAGAGAAGACTCACCATTGGGAAGAATATGATAGTAATCTTCTCGTTTTTCTTTGGGGTCTATTGGGTCAACCAAGAATAATTCTGTGGCCATATGATATCTATCATAACCTAGACGCATGGCCTCCCATGTACGAAGGTTTCCTTGAGCACTTCCCAAATATTCTAATTTCTAAAACAGTTTTTGACTATACCTTTATGTAAGGTGTCATTGTGAGGTGATGTCCACGGTTGAAACATGAGTCACATTTGGTATATATTTGTATCCAAACGCACAGCATATGTGTTGTTGTATTTTGCACGATAATTGTTGTAATAAAGTTACAGTTATTTTCTGTACCATGTATTTGGCGACTCAGAATAGGTTGGATGGAATGGACCTATTTTGGGGTCGTTACACCAGTAGTCTGCTTCACCACTAAACATAAAGGTGGCGATTGGAACCTTCTGTTCCTCCGTGCATCCCAAGACATCAAATATCTTGGTAATTTATTTAACCCACATTTTCGCCTTGATCGGATCTGGCTTTCCCACAAATTCTGGTGGTCCTAACTCTTTGAACTACTTGGCAGTGACAAGCCGCGCGTTGTTATCATTTTCACCCGTATTTTGTACACGAGTCTCCCTCGTCCGATTTTGTATGAACTGCAAAAAAGCTTCTAAACATTCCATCATTCATCGTTTGTTCGGTAGTGTTGTTTACAGGAAGAAAATTGCCTTCTTGTTGCACGTTCCCCTGGTTAGTGATTAAAGATGTCTCCACGGTCTCATTCACTTCATTATTAACAATTTCAGCTGCTATTCTCAAATGCTGCCATAAAATAAGGGTTAATTAAACAAATTAACATGCCACATATTATCCCTATATTTTGACCGACCAATTAAATACCAAATAAGCTTAGGTAGGACACACTAGCAAAGGATTTACTCGTCTCTTCCCTCCTAGTTCTATTCCTCGATATCCGCTAGAGACCATATCCCTAAGCTCTGATACATCACTCATTTTGAGTCGCCAAATATACGGTACAGAAATAAATACAACTTCATTAATACAATTATCATGCAAAATACGACAACACATATACTGTGAGTTTAAATACAAATATTGTCTAATAGACAGTATTCAAACTCAAAAGGAGTACTCATTACAATTATTATCACACTATTTTATAAAATAGTGAGGACTGCTAACACAACTGACTGGAAACATCACTCCATGCCCCGACTAGTTCCCGCTATATTCTCGCCTCCTGAGAAGAAAAATTGAACAAAAAGAAAAAGGGTGAGCTCAACTAGCCCAGTAAAGAATATTATGACTAAGATAATATACAACAAATTATCATTAGTCTTCAACAGGAAAAATCTGATATAATATAATAGATAACAAGTTTTAGATCAACAACTGCAGCGGAAACAACAATCCATTAAAAGAGTCAAGTAGAGAATGAATTCTACTATCTTTTAAGATTTAAAAGTCTATCATCAATATTTAATCCCTGTAACATCAATCAATATACATCTTGAATCAAATATTCATCTTTGCACTACAGGCCAAAGATATTCATTTGTATCACCAATTGGTCATGTTCATCTCAACACATGTTCATCTTTGCACTACGGGCCAAAGATATTCATCAGTTAATCATTCATCTTTACACTACATGCCAAAGATATTATGTAATATCATCATTTAGGACTGAGGATGATGAAAAATATCTTAAAAAAACGAATCCAGTGAGATAAAAGGACAAATATTAGGGATTCGTACTACAGTTTATCCAAGTTCAAAAATACTCCATAATAATCAATTGTGGAGCAGAATTCAAAAGTAAAGATCAAAACATGGATACAATCAAAAATAGTACCTATTTATAAGAAAATGTTAGAACGCCAAAGCAAACTAAAATAATATTAATATTTTTTTCTTCTACGCATGCCAAGACCAACACTAGCACTCCACCTTTGAACAAAAATTTTCAACACATGTTTTCACACAAAAAACAAAAGTGGGTCCCACCCATAATTTTAATAAAAATATTTATTTTTGAAACTTCAATAATTCATAATAAATAGCCCCTTTATTAGAAAAATACAAATTTTATGTTCATTCCATAGGAAATTAAATTCTCTACAACTTTATAGATTTAAGTTTTTCTAAATTCCAAACGAAAAATGACCGAAATTCACATACGAACGATTTTCAACACCTCTATTCCGACAAAAATACTGATAAAACACCTCAGCATTAAATCCTTCATTTATATCCACACAAAATAAATATTTTTCTATCCATCCACATAGAATAAATATTTCATTATCATATAAATTAATAATTAATTATTCATAAATAATATTACAGAATCATAATTATGACAACCAGGTCGTTCCCAAGAAAGAAGGTGCTTTTCGATAAGGATTTCTACTTACTGGCGCGCAATTAGATGACCAAACCCCTTTTCTTAGACATTACTTTCTTAGACATTGCGAATAATGTATCTAACAATATTATTCAAATAATATGAATTATTGATCTGATAATGAAGATACTGTGCAATGATAATTATTGAAACAACAATAATACAAAATATCAACGTAGCAATTATTGAATCAATTAAATAAAATATTGAACAGTAATTACTGTAACAATTATTGAGTAGTGCCTTCTTACGTAAGAATCAATAATCTAACAATACTGTGCAATACCGTGTGCTACTGTGCAACCACGCGTATTATTGTATTTTAACCACCGGGTATTCCAACAGTGTTAACGATAACAACTACGCCATTATTTATAAAAACTCAAACTTGTTATTTTTTTCATCCGACCGATTTCCGCTATGGGGCCCACAAATGGCTGCGCCGTTGTACGAATATTCTCCGACAGCAAAAATATTCCACGACCAAATGAATATTACCCAACAACAATGAATATTTTATAATCACTTGCTTATTTTGCAAAATTTACACATTTCACCCATAACCAAAGTATTATATCAAATTATCACCTTATTATTTCAAGATAATGAATAAAGGAAATTCAATTTTATTTATTAAAAAGTTGGGGTCTTACAGGAGAGGCCGGAGTTGTCGCCTTATCCTCGACCGGTGGTGGCACGATGTGCTCGTAGGTGAGCGCGACTTTAGCATGCATTGTGAATAAAGTCTTCTAATTAATGTATTTAGCATACTTGTAATCCAGTGTGAGGGGAATGGTTGTTTTAATGTTTGTTATAGTGGTGGCGGGATGAATCTTTTCAGCCATTGATGAAGAATAAGAGATGACGATGAAGAAGAAAAGGAAGAGGAAGGAGAAGAGGTTGCTTTTCTATGGCTCTAATACCATGAAAGTAAAAGGAATTATGTCCATGTCTCATTGCCTTGAACAAGCGTTCCTAATATATAACAATGATTAACGTAATTCTAGGCTAGGATAATTATAATTACAAGATATCAATCGCTAAAAATTAGGAAAGCCAACTATACAAAAGATATGGTCAATCAATCTAAAAGATAATTATGGAAATTAACTTAAATAAACTTATATTCTATCAATTTGTATGGATGAGGAGAAAATTAGGAGGACTAGGGGATTGTGTAAAATGAAAACTTTAGTAGGGGGATGCAGTCTAAAAAATTGAAAGGTTCAAATTTAGAAGTTTATGATATGAATTTGCAACATGATATTAGTTAAGGGATTCAAGATGAGAAGTGGGCATGTGAATGAGCTTTATGGAATATTAAGGATTACTTAAAAAAAGTCATTGTAGCCTATACACCTCATGTGTTCTAATCAACTAGGTGGCCAACCAATTTGTCAATTTGATTATTCTAATTGTATTAGTCACTCCACAAAAAGTTTTAAAGGAAAATAAGCAACATAACATAAATACAACACAACATATAAAGATGATGAAATCTTAAGAGATTAATATTATGAAAGTGTGAGGTTATTATTTGAATTTTTGATTTTAACATATAGACATGTTTACATGTCGGGTGAATAAATTTATGTATAAAAAGAAATTAAAGTTTTGAAAAGAAGTATTGGATGTATTATGTGGTAAATTTACCTAGGAACGTAGAATAAACTAAAGATTACTAAGTTATTCTAGGAATATTCTTAAGTCTCAAATGAGATTGAAATCTAGAATAGGATTGATAAGCATGTTATAACCGACTTGTGATATATAGGTCGTGCTGCAAATGGAATTGTACGGGAATTAACAATAGATGAATAGAAATTGAATCATAAACGTCCGAGGAACATATAAACGCAAATCAAGGCAAGCTTCTTTCAGTCTTACGTGAAACTTATTTAGAACTTGTCGTTATTTGAGAAATGTGCTAAAATGTGTTGTTGAACTTAATAAATATGATACGTGTTGAACATGTATTAAATGTTACGTGATTGAATACGAAGTATGAAAAATGAGAAGTATGTACTAATTTCACAACATGAAATTTATGATGCACTGCATGAAATGTATTGTGCGTATAGAAATGCATATCATGAGATGTAGAATGCATGTATAAATTCATAGTATAAAACATATCGCCTATTAATGGAATGCAAGTATATATGATACGTGAAGCATGAAATGTGTAACTGTTAGACTTGCTGAGTCGTCACACTCATTCTTGCAAAATATACTTAGACTTGCTGAGCCATCACACTCATTCTTGCAAAAATATACTGTCGACATCGGGATTTTTAATTGTCCCTTTCCGTTACTTGTTCTTTGGTGTTCTCATTTTAGGTGAGATTTGTTTGAAAAAATAAGTGAAAAAGGTCCGACATGTATAATGTCGACGATGGACTGTTAAGAGTCGCCAGTTGGTTTTTTAAATGGTTGTACCAACACAACTGAGAAAAGGTTTGCATATTGACCCAGTGATGTGACACTGCTAAACGGGTCGGTAAAACCGAGATTCATTAGGGTCCGGGGACTTGGTTATGCGGTGGGAAGGTGTTAGGCACCCCCCCGACATCCGTGTTACCACGGTGACAGCCTCTTTTCAAGAAACTGTTATCTGAATGTGTATGTATGGGTCAATGTGTAGTTATTTGAAAGTAGTGCGAGGCCTCGTTCGCACCTATATACACATGGTTTGAATTTTATGTAAAAATTCAATTTTAAGTAAGATATGTATATATATATATATGTATATATATATATATATATGAACTGTGGTCGAACTCTGTTCGATGAGCCTGGATTTTACATCCGGTGAACAGAGTTCGACCACAGTTCACACACACACACACACACACACACACACACGCACACACACACATATATATATATAGAAAAGCGAATAAACGCACCGGATATAAAATTCAGGCTCATCGAACAGAGTCCGACACACAGTTAATATATATATATATATATATATATATATATATATATATATATATATATATATATATATATATATATATATATATATATATATAAGTTATGCCTCGATTGAGCCTAGACTTCGGTCTGGAGCGTTTACTCGAGGCATAACTCGATAATATTAGTCCATATATATATATATATATATATAATATGTATATACAAACTGAAATGAAACTACGGACCGAAGTCCGGGCAAAAGCAAGCAACACGGCTCTCAACGTGTAGAAGGGTGTGTGCAGAGATAAAGAGAAAGACTCTAAAGTGTGTGAGAAGGCTTACAGCTGACTGCTAAAGAAGACTTCTATATCTTTAGAGTGGGTAAACACTGGCTTTTGTGGGAACAAAAGAGGCTATATATGAGCTCACAGGTGTTTAAAAGGGGAAAGTACACTGCATGGGGTGAGTGCAGAGCAAATTGGGCAGGGCTTCCTCGCCTTTTTCTCTTGAAAAATTAGCACCCCAAGCCCTCTATTTATAGGCATATTACCTGCGGTTGAGCCACAGGTGTACCAGAGGCAACCCGGGTTGGCCCGAGTTTTTCGAGTCGGGTCGTCTCGAAGTACGTGCACTCAGGCACTGTAATTGTAAGACCCCGAATTTTATGAAATAAAAGTATTCAATTTTTCTTATAATGGTTAAATTGATAAAAGTTAAAGTTAAGGGTGATATATAAAATTTTTTCAAAATACGCAAGCGGTTATAAAATATTCATTGTTGTCGGGGAATATTCGTTAGTCGTGGAATATTCTTTCTGTCGGGGAAAATATTCGTACGACGGCGCAGCCATTTGTGGACCCCATAACAGAATAACTGTCGGATGAAGAAAACGACAAATTTGAGTTTTTATAAATAACGGCGTAATTGTTACCGTTAACACTGTTGAAATACCTGGTTGTTAAAATACAGTAATACGCGTAGTTGCACAATAGCACACGGTATTGCACAGTATTTTTAAATTATTGATTCTTACGTGAGAAGACACTACTTAATAATTATTACAGTAATTACTGTTCAATATTTTATTTTATTGATTCAATAATTGTTGCGTTGATATTTTATATTATTGTTGTTTTAATAATTATTGCGGCACAGTATTTTCTATTATCATATCAATAATTCATATTATTTGAATAATATTATTAGATAGCATTATTGGCAATGTCTAGAAAGTTCTGTCAAGGAGAGGTTTGGTCACCTAATTGCGCGCCAGTAAGGAGAAATCCTTATCGAAAAGTCCCCTCTTTCCTGGGAACTGCCTGGTTGTCATAATTGTGATTCTATAATATTATTTGTGAATAATTAATTATTGATTTATATGATAAGGAAATATTTATTTGATGTGGATATAAATGATGGATTTATTTATGTGGTTATAAATGAAGGAATTAATGTTAAGGTATTTTATCAGTATTTTGTTCGATTGGAGGTATTAAAAGATCAAATCAATGTTCTTACAGCTTTATTGCGTGAGTTATAATTTTTAATCTGACCGTTGGATCGTTGTGATTTTTGGATATGTTATACATATATAAGTTGAGTATATGTCCACAAATTTTGAACCGTTAAAAATGAATGTATGATTTGTTATGAATTTTAAGAGGTGACTGATTCGAAAATTAGATTTATAAATGATTTTGGTAGAAAATTCTAGAATTGAGTGGGCCCCACTTGTGGTTGGTGAAGAAATGTGCTGAATTTTATTTCAAATGTGGTGGATGAAATAGTAGCAGGTAAAGCCATCAGGTAACAGGTCAAGTCTGCTTCGGCGTGCTAACATTTTTCTATAAATAGAGGGCTAAGTTAGAATTGAAAATCACACCAGAATTCATAAGTTTTCTCTCTAGATTATTGAGTGTATTTTGTGAGTATTTAGATACTTGGTGAGTTGTTATTCATCAGTGCAAGTTTCCTTCAGCGTCATATCCGATATCCAGTCAGAAGTGCTGCTCTTTTGAGGTATAGGATAGTAAAGGATAGTAAGGGATATTAAGGAATGCTATATTCTTCATAATGATGTTATTCTTTCAATATCATTATACCGAGATATTGGTATGAATTTTATTATAGAATTTTTACCTTTTTGTGTCGGAGTTACTATTCATGAGTTACTATTCACGAGTTACTATTCATGAGTTACTATTCACGAGTTACTATTCACGATAAAATTGGTTTCTTTTTCTGACCAAATTATAGTTAATTTATGAATATTACTCTTGAAATTAAATCTATATTTTGATCATATTATTTTTATTTTCATATATAACATTTTTATAACCCTGATGTTAAAATTCTCTTTCACTTGAGTGTAAAGATGGGTAGATTGTTGGTATGATCATGACTATGGGTTCTCTTTGGCCAGTAGTGCAAAGTTAAATTGTTGACTGGTATGATCATGACCATTGAATTTATAACTGAATATCTTTAGCTTAAGTGTAAAGGTGAATTGATCAACATGGTTATAATTCTTGTTTATATAATTCTGAAATGATTATATATTTCTTTGAGATATTAATATATTTGGCCTGTAGTGCAAAGATGAACTGTTGATGAATATCTTTGGCCTATAGTGCAAAGATGAATTATTGATAAATATCTTTGGCCTGTAGTGCAAAGATGAACTGTTGATGAATATCTTTGGCCTCTAGTACAAAGATAAATTATTGATGAATATCTTTGGCCTGTAGTGCGAAGATGAACTGTTATTGAATATCTTTGGCCCGTAGTGCAAAGATGGTTTGTTGATGAATATCTTTGGCCGTAGTGCGAAGATGGATTTATTAGCATGATTATGAACAAGAACTGTGATTTGGTATAACCATGATCTTTGATGTTTCAGGTAAAGACAGGTGATGAAAATATTCTTCGTCCTGGGTGCGAAGAAAAATTTAGAATCAGAATTATGATTATGAGTTATTCATATGATTGTGGAAAGGAACTATTGAGTGATGTTACAGGGATAAAACATTGTTGGTGAATTTTTAACATGGAGAAGATAATAGACTTTATAGTCTATTTGACTCTTCTAATGGATTGCTCGTTCCGCTGCAACTATGGTTGAAATTTTTATCATCTCCCATATGTTCTAAATCTCTGATTTATTACTGATGAAGACTATTGATAATTTATTTATCTTTAGTCATGATATTCTTTACTGGGCTAGTTGTGGTCACCCTTTTTGTTTCACAATTCCTTTCAGGTAATAAGGGTGTAGCTGGGTCGAGCGGGGGTAACAAGGGAATAGAACGGTGGTCATCATTTAGTAGTTATATTTGGTGAAGAAAATAGGGTGAGGCGAACCCAACGTTGGAAGGGTGTTTTGTCACTATCATACAAGATGTCTAATGACATACGTGTCATCATAAAACAGGGTTGTGCTCATCCACTTGCTGAGTATCTTTACGAGCACTACCTATATAATCTTGGTATTTGTTTGAAGTATAATTTTCAATTAGAGACAGTGGAGATAATGATATGTCAAGAGAAGACTCACCATTGGAAAGAATATGATAGTAAACTTCTCATTTTTCTTTGGGGTCTATTGGGTCAACCAAGGATAATTCTGTGGCCATATGATATCTATCATAACCTAGATGCATGGCCTCCCATGTACGAAGGTTTCCTTGAGCACTTCCCAAAGATTTTAATCTCTAAAACAGTTTTTGACTATACCTTTATGTAAGGTGTCATTGTGAGGTGCTGTCCACGGTTGGGACATGAGTCACATTTGGTATATATTTGTATCCAAACTCACAGCATATATGTTGTTGTATTTTGCACGACAATTGTTGTAATAAAGTTGCAGTTGTTTTCTGTACCATGTATTTGGCGACTCAGAATAGGTTGGATGGAATGGACCTGTTTTGGGGTCGTTACAGTAATGTCCACTAAAACTTTCAGAAGTGCAATCCGGGCATCCGTTTGAGGTATACAGGACCAATTTTAGATCGTCATTGTCGAGAGTTGTACGATGGCATGTGATTAGAGTCTGTACGAAGCCATTAAAGATGGGACGGTGCCCTTTAGTCTTCAAGCTTTAACTTTCATCCGTTACCCCGTACAATAGTCACTCGGGGTTGATTAGTCTTATAGGACATTGTTGCGTAGATATGTTGAGGTGATGTGGCGTGGCATCGTGTTGGTCAGATGACGATGTTGCCCCTCACCGGTGTTATCGCCGGATTGGGCTGATAAAGCAGACGTTGCTCAGCTTCGCTGGGATTGGACTGCTGTAATTGGTTGAAGGTCCTCATTGTCATCCTTGAGGTGTGTCTGTCTTCCCGATGTTATCACCGGGCTGGTGCAGTGGATCTCATTGTGAGCGCCGAGATTGAAGCTGGTCGCACTTGTAACAAGCATTTCCGGGGTTATTGCCGAAATTGCATTCCTTGGGGTTATCGCTAAGGTTGGTGGTTATTCCCATGGTTGGGACTGAGACTGGATACCTCGGGGTTATCTTCGAGATTTATTGGTCTTCTCCGGTGTGTGTGCCGGTATTGATCTGCATGCCTCGGGGTTATTTCCGAGATTGGAATTGTTACTCCCAGATTGCGATCTGGGGTTGATGCTGAACTTCCGATAGTATCCGGTATGGATATGGATCGTCTTTCAGGGTTCCCTCTTAAAAGATGAATCTGCTCTCCTGCAATGTTAGTGACAGTAGTACATAAAATTTCGAGTGTCTATAGATGCCCCTCTTTATCTTACTCATGCATGGCGATGCATGGGTAGGATAAAGAATCCTAGACACTTGAAATGTAACAAAACGAACATGGTACTATGGATAGCAACATGATGCAAATGTATGATGCATGTGTACGGGGTTGTAGCCCAACACGCTAGGGATGATTGTTGGCTCCCTGTTGCTTCAATTGGGGGTTGGTAACGATGACCAGATTTGATGTGTAATCCGAATCTGTTAGGATGTTGATGTTGGAGTTATCACCAAAGTCCTGTGTCTTCGATTATGACTTGATCCCGAAGATGTACCTCTTATGTGTGAGATCTGTGGAGATGAAGCTTGATCTGTTTGAGGATGTGTATAAAATATTCCATCATCTATCCTCTTTATTGACATTCCCTTCGTCGACGTGTGAATCAACGGCTGAAACTTTGTGGGTATATTGTCAAGGTTGCTTGACATCCGCTATCGTGTAGATCACCGGAACAGTGCGTTGTGACCCCCGCCGGGGATCCGCTGGGGAATATGAGCGGTCGGGTGTGAAAACCTCGAATAGCTCCAGAGCTCTGATAGGTTTAAATCGCTATCGGCTGTAATAATGTCAAGGCTGCTTGACCTTCGTTGATATGTATGTCAACGGCTTGAATGTACGTGGTATTCCCTGCCGTGACTTCATATTGTAACCCCCGTCGGGGATCCACTGGGGAGTGATGAATATAAACGTACACAATGATTGAACAACTTTCCATGCTTCAATGGGTTTACTTTCCATTGGCTGAAACAACGTCAAGGCTGCTTGACCTTCGTTGATTTGTGTGTCAACGGATGAGCATACGTTGTAACCCCCACCAGGGATCTCACGTTGTAACCCCCGCCGGGGATTTCACGTAGGGTAATGACCCGGAGTTGGTGGCAACAGACCTATATAAGGTATTTTCGTCTATGATTTGTGACAACTGGGATCATTGGCAGGGTATACCTTGTACTCAGGTGACTACCAATGAGTGATGTACAGATTCAAAGTCTAATCTGAGAGGACCGGGATTGTATGCAATTTTGCTCAATCGCGTGGCGTTTTTATTTCAGATTTGACTTTGCTAGTCTGCAAGAACTCCTTTGCAACTCAAACTGGATCGAGCCGGAGGGGTGGGTCCCATATACGGGTGCCGCAGGTGCATCTACTGCAGCTGCAGATGGGCCTGCGGCCAACCATGGATCATAAATCATGCAGGTTGGTCTTCACAAGTCACTTTCAACTTGCTTCACATAGAGAAAATCGCGAGCCATCTTCAGATCTGCTGAGTTCGGGCTGCTTTCTGCAAATTTTGTCACCGTACAAGTGTTCTACACTATTCTGGTAACATATGCCTGTATTTTTTTTTTATTTCTATCCGTTTGATTTTGAGTTATCGCATAAAATGCATCTAAACACATAGTAGTTATTATGTATGCACAAATTGCTTGATAAAAAATATTCAACATAGTAAATGTTAGTATTAAACCATGCTGAACATAATGATGTAAAAAAATTTGACTTTTGAGACAGTAAAATTGGCACATTTTTCTGCTATTTTTTTGTCCTATTTAAGGTCCAATGAGCATAAGGTAGCAAGGTAAAGTACTCCTAGTATTGAGGTTGGCCTTATGCATAATGATTTTAATTTTTAATGCATATATTATGTATATGTCTTTGAGGCAGGTGTGCTACTGAATGGCCACCTAGACATGCCTGTATGCATATGGATAGTCCTATTTTCAAAGGAGACTATGGCAAATTTTTTCCAAATATAGGCATTGGATAGTCATGCATTTTTAACTCTATTATATGTTAAAGTAAATGCATGCATGCATATAGTCATAGAATGCATTTTAGAAAGTTCCAGGTAAGGAAATACCACACCCTTTCTGAGGTGATTTGGAGACTTGTTGTCCAGATATTATAGATCCAGATCAGCCGAGCAGTTCCTATAGGACTACTTCTGGTATACGGCGGAGAGCTTCTGAAGTGCCTCATCCTCGTTCTGTCAGACAGCCTTATCGGTTGGAGGCTGTGATACGTCATGTTCAGGTAGATGTTACAGACGTTGAGGACGAGGAGGCGGATATTCTGATAGAGGACCCCGCTCCTGCTGAACATGTCCCTCGTAGGGAGCTTTCGAGCATTCAGGTGGTGAACCCAGAGTTGCTGGGTGATTTGGGCAGACATCTATCGATGTATTTGTATGCTAACGAGGTATGGCGTTAGACTTTGATCTTCCTTCTTTCCTATTGATGAGGATTAAAGGGCTTTGATGTTGATCTGCATTTCATGCAGGTCCCTGGTTTTACACAGCCTCGAGGGAACTGGTTCAGCATTCACTCCATGTACCAGGTGCTTCATCCTGACTATAGAGCGGTAGTGCATGAGTGGGGATTTGGGGCATTTTTCTCCATCCTTCCCCGTCGTTGTCCCTGGGGTTATCTCAGGGCATTGTCTAAGCGATGGTTTTATCAGACTCAGTCATTCCATCTGCTGGATTGCGAGGTGATGATGACGCCTATGGATTGTCGATTTATCACATGTATAGAGTTTGGAGGGGAGCCAGTGCCTTGCATGGCAAATATTACCCCTACTGCCGTTAGATCCTTATTAGGAGTTCCGGCGGCGGCGCTCAAAGGCAGGATTGTCCGTTCAGGTCCTTTGAGCGTAGATGCTATGAGCGGGCCATTGAGTGAGCCCATGTCTGATGATGTCAGGATCAGGGATCGCGTTCTACGGTGATTATTCCTGATGATCATTCGTGGCTACTTCATAGCAGATAACTCTTCCACGGTATCTTTCGCTTTGATCAGCGCTACACGTGATGTGGACCGTATTGGAGAGTATGATTGGGGCTCCTATACCTTTGCCTATTTCCTCCAGGGTATGCATATGCGCCCACAGGATTTGACCGAGGCTTGGCTAGGATTTTACCCATTTCTGCTGGTGAGTATTTCTCTTATCGTTTCCTCTTTATAGGTTAAGAGTGTTTACTGATAGCAGATATACTTTTTTTATTGTATTGGCAGTTCTGGGCCTATGAGAGGCTTCAATGCTTGCGTCCCGTGAGTGTGTTAGGTTTAGACACCTATCCACGAGGACGACGATGGCATCATTCGATTCTGCCAGAGGTCCCTGTAGCTGAGGGATTAACTCATTGCTGTATGCAGCTGGAGTTGCTGACGGCCGACACCATCACATGGCTTCCCTATTCCGGGGAACACCTGACCGTGGGTTTTGAGGATGGATACTCGACAGGAGCCGAGTATGCGATTTCCACCAGGAGAGTTCCTCTCTTCACGGATGGAGGCTGGGAGCTCTATTTAGGAGAGCGTGCTATCAGGAGCACCACAAGGGAGATCCGTATACCGATCTTACCTCCTGCTAGGCGTTCTTGGCCCGTACTCAGGAGATATTCTAGCATTGGTGGTTCCCTCGCACTATTGGAGCCCAGTCCCGCGCCACACAGTTTATGGGGGACATGGTTCCAGGATCCTTGATGATGACGGACTGGGTAGCTTGTGTCCGAGCTCTGACTCATATGACCCAAATTGATGGCTTGACCAGACAGTTAGATCGGGCACATATATTTATCCGGCATTTGGGCAGAGATCCAGCAGAGGCGGAGTCATTTGGTCCTTCCAGCTCAAGCGCTGGCCCCTCGGACGACCCATTCAATTTTACCGACGCAGATCCTCCTCTTCATAGGCCTGACATCCCTGCTGATAGAGATCCAGTGACTCAAGACGAGTTACATCAGGTGGACAGGATTGACGATGTGGATATCGAGACCCTGGTCTTCTTCTAATGTATATTCTCGTTATATCTTTTGATAGGCCTCTGTTAGATATTGGGTTGCTGTTCTCCATTCTCGCTATATCTTTTGATAGGCCTCTGTTAGTAGTAGGGCGTCTGTGCCCCATTTCCCTGTATTTGTAGCTGTACAGAGATGATGTATTAGATGATGATGTACTTAGGAATGTATGCACAGTATTTCCATTCCCTATATCATATTGTCATCTATTATCTGTTATGCATGTATCATGTTATGCATATGTATGTATATCCAGAGATATTCAGCATTGACCCCTGGATGGTCTTATGACATGGCCCGCACAGATGTCTTCTTCGACAGTTAGCCGTATAGATCATACCCTATCATCAGTGGTGGCATCGGGTATGCGATCGTGGTATGATAGCATGTCACCACCAGACAGGGTGACTGTAGATCATTTATTGCAGCATACCATGACCTTTTTGACTTTTCAGGTTCCCGCAAGATTTGTGGATGGGATGATAGAGCATTGGCTACCGGATAGGCAGGTATTCCGATTCAGCACCCATGAGTTGACTCCTACACTGGAGGAGTATGCACGTTTGACGATGTTGCCTTTAGACAAACCTTGCGTGCATTGGGAGACATGAGCAGACGATTCATGACTCTCACAGGATTGAGGCGCAGAGTGGTACATGATGAGTTGACATCTGGCCACGTGATATCCCAGCATTTTTTGTATGACAGATTTGGCTCGGAGGATAGCTATTCATGACATTTCGGGGATTTCACCGCACCAAAGGATCATTGCCGTTTGGCCAGAGTTGACGTACTGATGCTATGTGTATTGTCATATGTGTATATGCCGCGATATATGGATGAGATAGATATATGCGTTATCATGGCCATGAGAGCTCTCAGGGAGGGTCGTACCATTGTACCTATGATTGTAGCAGAGACCCTGTGGTCGGCATCGTATTGTTGCACGTATCCTACAGGAGTGTTCACAGGTAGCTCAGTCATGCTATATGTGTTGTTTATGTCACACTTGAGACCGATTGGCACTCTTAGACGGCATGGGTACTGCTTCACCCATGATGTAGCTATGTCATACTCTTTTCAGCCATCAGAGTGTATAGATGCTCTGTCCTGGTCCACATTCTTGGCAGATATTAGAGATCCATTCAGCATATTGCCGTGTTCGGGGCTTAGCTCACCATACAGCTTCATTACTCATGCTCCGGGCATGGACTCTCCCTCTGGCTGGTTTGAGGGGAGTGACCACTTATCACCCATTGGCCGTGATGTCGCAATTCGACCAGTTCCAGGATTTTCATCCTTTTGAGGGGGCGACAGGTCAACATTCAGCTTCTCGGTACCTCTCAGCAGAGGAACGATCTCAGGTATAAGCCTGCTGGGATCAGCGCGAGATAGCGGCTTTTTCTGTCAGTCATCCTGGTTATTCTGCAGAGTATTCCGCGTGGATGGAGACAGAGATTTTATCGGCTGCAGCAGTATTTGCAGTACCGAAGCGTGAGTTAGATGATGTAGAGCCCATGGAGGACATTGATACCTACATCGAGGAGGAGCCCACTGCTGGGTTGCCAGTATTTCTTCCGGATTCTCCTAGTACCAGTATTGTTGTGATTTAGCACTCGGCACAGTACTTAGAGCAGAGTCTTCATCTGATGACCTTTGAGAGAGATCAGATTCAATCTATGATGTCGACTACTCTTGATGGGAGGGAGGCCGCTCTATTAGAGAGAGACGAGGCATTGGCTCGTAGAGATGCCGCCGTCGTTGAGCGGGATAAAGCTATATCAGCCAGAGATGCAGTGATAGTTAAGCGGGATATCGCCATATCTTCCCGGGATGCAGCCGTCACAGATAGTACTGCAGTGAGGTCCCTTACCACTGGCATAATCGCAGAGATGAGCGCATATATTAATGATCATATGGTCACCATGCAGATGGCTGTAGATCTGTTGGGTCGTGTGGATATTCTCATACAAGAGATCACAACTTCACCTTCATCTTCTGAGAGGGACGCCATATTGGGCTTGTTAGCTCGCATATACCCTGACTTGTAGATGATCTTTTATTTTTCTGCACAGACTAGCTTAGCCATTTTGTCATGTACAGTTTACATTATGTATATCAAACAACATTATATATATGACAGGGAAATATATTTTTGATCACTTCCCTTTTAGATATGCTTTGCTACTTGTTTGATATTTTGCCTGCTGCTTCAGGGCTTGAGATCTTGATGTATTCTGAATTCTTCCTAGGTGGATGGACATTGAGTTGTCTCTGGATAGTTCAGAATGGATCATCGATCTGTATGTATCCCTACCATCTTTGGTGTCTTGGGACTGGTTTCTGTATGGAAATAAGGAGAGGAGTATAGCTTTCCTCTCTGAGATTAATCGCACCACAGATGGTCGCCAGTACTTCTATTTAGGAGAAGCCTAGTTAATTCCATCTCTTATGGATTGGTGTTGCTCTTCAAGGTATGACCGCAGCTTAGATGGTCGCTGAATCTCCTAGTTGGGAGGAGTTCAGGTAATTCCATCCCTTTGGTCTGAAGCCGAATGAAATGTAGTGGTTTGAAGGATGATCCCAGTACCAACTGACAAGGGTTTATGTTTTGGTAGGGGGTGAGACCGCACCATGAATGGCTGCCTACGTACTCCTATTAAAGAGGAGATCAGGTCTGCGTAGTTCAAACCTGGTGTAAGAGGTTCAACGTTGTATGTGGCAGGAATGGTGTGGGAATGTTTGTTTTATTTTTGTTTTTGTAAGGAAAAGGGTGGAAATGTTTTTGTTGTTTTTGTTTTATTGTGACCGGGCCATATGAAATGGTTGCCTACGTTCTCCTATTGAAGAGGAGATCATGTCGACGTAGTTCGCCCCTCAGGGCAAGATGAAAAGCGTAATCCCGTGTGTAGGTCAGAGTGCGGGGAAGAGAAAGTTTAATTCTAGGTTGAGGATAAACTACAGGTGAAAAGTTTGATCCCAGGTATGGATAGCCAAACTGCATACGCAAGAGGTTCAATCCATGGTGGGATGACCTAAGTTGCATGAGCGCAAAGGAGAGCCAGGCTGCTGGCTTGAAAGGTATGTTTCCCTGAGGGGCGAAGTGTAGAAAAGTTATTTGTGGTAAAGGTTTAAAGAACCGGAATGACTGGTGACCTGATGGTCTACCACCAGGATGTTTACTTGATGGAAACTTCAGACATAGTATCGTTTCACGGTGTCCGAGTTGATGAGTTGTGGAAATTCATCGCCGTCCATTTCTTGCAATCTGAGAGCGCCTCCTGTCAATACTTCCTTGACAATAAACTGGTCTTCCCAATTAGGAGCGAATTTTCCCTTAGACTGATCTTGGTTGTCAAAGATTTTCTTCAAAACCAAGTCATGTTGTCTGAATTGCCGTAGCCGGACTTTTTTGTTGTAGGATCTGGCGATCCTTTGTTGATATAACTGACCATGGAAGATAGTCGCGGTTCGCCTTTCGTCTAGTAGAGCCAATTGGTGATACCTATCTTGTACCCATTGGTCTTCATCCAACTGAGCGTCTATCAATACTCTGAGGGATTCCATCTCAACTTATATGGGGAGTACCGCTTCCATCCCATAGGTTAATGCGTAGGGGGTTGCCCCAGTGGAAGTGCGCATTGAGGTTCTGTAGGCTAACAGAGTCAGAGGCAATAGGTCAGGCCAATTTTTGTGATTGGTGGACATCTTTTGCATAATCTTCTTGATGTTCTTGTTAGCCGCTTCAACAGCACCATTCATCTTCGGACGATAGATGACTGAGTTGAGATGTTTGATGTGGAATTTACTGCATAATTCCTCCATCATTTTGTTGTTGAGGTTCTTGGCATTGTCGGACACAATCACCTTTGGTTGTCCATATCGACAAATGACAATGTTTCTGATGAAAGCAATGATGACTTCTTTAGTAACTCTGGGGAAGGAGGCTACTTCTACCCACTTGGTAAAGTAGTCGATCATGGTGAAGATAAATCGATGACCATAACTGGCTTTAGGCTCAATGGGCCCAATAACGTCCATTCCCCACATTAAGAAGGGTCAAGGTGAACTCATATTGTGAAGTTCCCGTGGAGGGGCGTGTATAGCATTCCCATAAATCTGGCACTGATAGCATCTCCTGACGTGGTCATTGCAATTAGCTTTGAGAGATAGCCAATAATGTCCTGTTCTGAGGACTTTCTTGACAAGGAGGGGGCCACTCATGTGAGGGGGCACAGACTCCACCATGGATTTCATCCATAAGCCTTTGGGCTTGATCTTTGTCTAAACATCTGAGGAGACCTAATCCTGCATCTCTTTTGTAGAGCGCATCTCCACTCAGGTAGAATTTCATAGCAAATCGATGGATCCGCCTTTTCTCAGTCGGGCTCGCCTCAGCGGGTGTAGATCCATCTCGCAGATATTCCTTGATATGCTGATACCAAGGATGTTGGATGGGAGGTAGCTCATCCGATACTTCTCCAACGTAATTCCCATAGGCTGGGGCCTTGTGCAGGGAAATTGTGACGCTTGGCAAGTGTTCCTTGTCTGATATGCGGATTAAGGAGGCCAAAGTTGCTAACGCGTCCGCGAAATCATTCCTATTACGAGGAATGTGTAGAAAGGATATTTCTTTGAACCCCAAAGCCATCTTTAAAACCTGTCGATGGTAAGGCAGCAAATGTAGTTCCTTGGTTTGATAGATTCCAGTGGATTGTCTGATTACCAACTCCGAATCTCCAAGGACAGTTAACCGCCTGATGCCCATTGAATGGGAAAGTTTTAGCCCCATAAGACAGCCTTCATACTCAGCCGTATTGTTGGTGCTGACAAACTGTAATTTGACGGCGACGGGATACTGCTCCCCCGTATCAGATACTAGAACTGCTCCAGCTCCAGAACCTTCCATATTAACAGCTCCATCGAAATACATCTTCCACATTTGGCGTGTATCGTACTGATGGTGTTGCTGAACTGTCATTACTCCTTCATTGGGGAAATATGTCTCCAAGGGTTTGAAATCCCCTGATGGTGCGGCGGCCAGTTGATCCGCAATTCCTTGGCCTTTGATGAACTTTTGAGTCACATATACGATGTCAAATTGTTGTAGGATCAACTGCCATCTGGACAGCCGGTAATTTAACATGAGTTTGTTGAACACGTACTTGAGAGAATCCACGCGGGATATGAGATGGGTTGTATGACCATGGAGATAATGATGTAACCTCATGGAAGCCCATGCTAAAGCACAACACGTCTTTTCGATCAGAGTGTACTTGTGTTCACTGCTGCTGAATCTTTTGCTGAGGTAATAGATAGCTCGTTCTAGGCCTCTATCGTCCTTCTGTCCCAGCATGCATCCCATGACATTGTCACTTATGGATAGATACATAAAGAGGGGAACATCATCCCTGGGTGGTACCAAGATGGGAGCTTTGATTAGCTGTTTCTTGATTGTAAGGAAGGCATTCTGGCACTCCTCATTCCATTTCATGGAGGAGTTCTTCCTTAATAGTTTGAAGATTGGCTCACAGGTTGCTGTGAGTTGAGAGATAAATCTGCTAATGAAGTTGATTCTTCCCAAAAATCCCCGTATTTCCTTTTCTGTCTGAGGAATGGGCATTTCCGTGATGGCTTGGATTTTAGCAGGATCCAGCTCTATCACTTTGTGGCTGACTAGAAATCCTACCAGCTTGCCTTATTTAACGCCAAAGGCGCACTTAGCTGGATTCAACTTCAAGTTGTACTTACGCAACCTGTTGAACAACTTCCTGAGATGGTAAATATGGTCATCCTCCTTCCGGGATTTGACAATAATGTCATCCACGTAGATCTCGATCTCCTTATACATTAAGTCATGGAAAAGAGCCATCAAAGCTCGTTGATAGGTAGCTCCAACATTGATGAGGCCGAATGACAACCGTTATAGCAAAAAGTTCCCCAAGGAGTGATGAAAGCAGTCTTCTCACGATCTTCCTCGGCAACCATGATCTGATGATACCCCGCAAAGCAATCTGCAAAGGAATACATGTCGTATTGTGCAGTATTGTCAATGAGAATGTGGATAAATGGCACGGGAAAGCTATCTTTTAAGTAAGCCTTGTTCAAGTCCCGGTAATCCACTCAAACTCGCACCTTCCCTCCAGGTTTAGGTACGGGCACGATGTTGGATATCCACTCAAGATATGTAGACACCATTATGATGCCAGCTTGAAACTGTTTCATAATTTCTTCTTTCACCTTTAAACTCCATTCAGGTTTCAATCGCCGGAGCTTTTCCTTGAATGGCTTAAATCCCTCTTTAATGGGAAGGCGATGAAGGACAATGTCAGTGGACAAACCCACCATATCCTTATAAGACCATGCAAACACATCCTGGAACTGGGTTAGTAGCGTAACCATGTCATTCCGTCGGTTTGGGGTAAGGTTTGAACCAATCTGGATTAACTTAGGATTTTTTAAGGTTCCGAGATTGAAAGGAGTGGTTTGATCAAGGTTGGGTATGGGTTTGTCTTTGACCCATTCTTGAATTTCTGGAGGCACCTCAATGTCATCCTGTATATCCACCAAGGCTGACTTCATCTCTACATCCAAGGTCCAATCCTTGTGGAGAAGAGGCACCGTATCAGCAAGTACAGGCACATCTAAATTCAGAGTACTGAAACAAAATATGCTTTCGCTTAGTATATATGAAATGTGTTGATCATACACACTGTTAGCATATACTGGCAAAATAAACCACTAATACTGTACAGAAAAGTAAGCAGTTATTATATCTACAGGGCAGAAAGAGTTTCCGCCCGCTTTACCCTTGACGACCAATGCAAGGAATGTTGTTCCAATTGGCAAGAGCAAATTCCGGTGAACCGCAGTGATAGAGGGATTATCATCATCTTCCCTGTCCCGAATGATAGCCATTACGTCTGGGCAATCATCGTCTGGGGTGTATCTGTTGGTATGCTCATCATGAACGATGATGCGTATGCCGGACATCATCCGCATGACGTCTTGTTTGATTCTTCATTCCTCTTCCTCCACTGCGGGATCTGGAACAAAGATTTCTTTCTCCTTCACCGGTACCGGCTTGGGAAATAACATCGCCGTTATATTGGCTGGCACCTTTACGGGAGGTTGTGCGGACTCGAAGCTTGAAGGCGAAGCTAAACGCCGCATGGTTGAAGCTGAAGGAATCTGCTGATGCTTATGAGGATTCCTGTGACTAGAGCTGGCAGAATAGCCTAGTCCAGCTGTCCCAATTTGCTTGGTTAAACGAATAGGGTACTTGATACCCTGGCAATCTTTACCCAACCCTTGTCCCGCTTTATGACCCAATGACATCATTTCTTGAGTGGCTGACATTACCTCGGCAGAAATCTGGGGTTCGGGCAGTGGCATTCCAATAGCATGGTATTGGGTATTGCTTATTTCCAAAGCATGAAAACTAATTGGCTCAACATCCTTATTGGCATTGATGAACGGCATGTCCTCGTGCTGAGGAATCTCCTGTTCAGCGTTGACTGTGACCAGGCTATTGTTGATGATGTATTTCAACTGTTGGTGAAGAGTGGAGGGGACTACCCCTGCCATGTGAATCCATGGTCGTCCCAAGAGCAGGTTGTATCCCGAATCTATCTTGAGCACATGGAAGGATACGCAGAATGTATGAGGACCAATCTCAATTGGCAGCTCAACTACTCCGACCGAGTTACGGCGGGCTCCATCAAAAGCTTTGATAATGGTATGGCTACTCCGAATTCGATTGGGATTGATATTCATCTTCACCAAGGTAGCGTATAGGTAGATATTCAGAGAGGAA
This sequence comes from Panax notoginseng, assembly GCA_016801055.1. Classification (NCBI taxonomy): domain Eukaryota; kingdom Viridiplantae; phylum Streptophyta; class Magnoliopsida; order Apiales; family Araliaceae; genus Panax; species Panax notoginseng. The sequence continues at coordinate 190,678,180 of CM029017.1, forward strand.
CCTCCATCTATTAAAACTCCAGCCACCATATATCTGGAGGATAAAACCGCAATGTGCAACGGTTTGTAATGACCGGTTCCCTCGGGCGGTATGTCATCATCAGTTAAGGATATCACATTGTTGTTGAAAATGTGATCAACCAGATGTTGAAACTTTTTCGTATCAACTGATGTCGGTAGATAGGCTTCTTCTAAAACCTTTAACAAGACCTTCTGGTGATTCTCGGAAGTCAGGACCAAGTCCAAGATTGATATCTGTTGTGGAGCTTCTTTCAAGCTTAAAATCACCTTGGCTTCGTTATGACCCATAGTGCGGAGGAAATTTTCAATCTTCCCAATGGGTACTTTCCCCTTAGGCTTAATGACAGGCTTCATTACCCGTTGGGGAAGATACAGTGGATTCTCCTTCGACACTGCAGCAGTTGTATGCGAGGTGGATCCTTCACCTTCTCCATAATTCCACGGAACTGTGCGCAAGCTAACAATAGGATATTGTGCTCTGCACGGCAAGTTGATTGGCTCGGGAGCGGCCACTTTCAAAGGATTGTTGATTCCCTTGAGTTGAATTACTGGCATGACAAGTGATTTGTTAACCCCATCATTTTCAACGGATATGACTGCTACTACACTCTTCCACTTAGTAGGACCCGAATCCTCACTTGCCCGTAACACAGTGTCGTTATCTGCCAGGCGCAGTACGCCATTGTCGATTAAATGTTGAATAAGGTGGCAGAGTGCCCAGCATTCTTCTGTGCTATGACCGCGAGATTGAGAATGATATTGACATACTCCCTCAGAGTTATATCGTCCTGAACAGGGGTTGATTGGAGGTAGAAGGGAACTAATCCTTCCTTCATTTATTAACATATGAAGGATTTCCTCCATAGGTTGGCCCAAATGTGTGAATTCCCTTTTGTTGGCAAAATCCCGACGGGCCTTGGCATTAGCTCTCTTCGTTACTTTGTCTTCCAGCATTTCATTTTTTAAAAGTGAAGAGGGAATATTCATGACAATAGGTAGAAGACTGGCATGCTCCTGGCTGATTAGCTGACGAGTCACTTAATGCTGATAAGTCACCAGTTCTGCCAATTGCTCAATTTGTTTACAGAGAGCTTTTATCTTTCGTTCCATTGTGAATTAGAACTTGGCATAATCCCATCTGTCATCACCATCTATGGGGGTCTGGGAGGATTCACAGCTAAAATTGGAACTCTGTCCGCTGCTCCAGTTGATCATGTTGACATCTTCTTCCTTGTGTTGAGGAAGAGGGTTGTCTTGAACGTGAGGCTGATCCGGTTTGGTGACCACGATTTCACCGTTGTCTATCAGGTCTTGGATTTTGTGTTTCAATGCCCAACAATCTTGAGTATCATGTCCAGGTACCCCGGCATGATAAGCACATTTTCGAGCAGTATTAAAACCCCGTCCATTAGGGCTAGCTGGTGGAAACAGATGCGTGATTTTCTTCTGTGTTGTTAGAAGATTGAGAATGTTCTCGAGGGTGTCCCCTAAGGGTGTGAATACTCGAGGGCGTTTGGTTTCTCCATCTTTTGGTACTGGAGGATTTGAAGACAGTGCTTGAAAGGGAGTGTAATTTCTCCTCTGGACAGGCATGTTCTGATTGCCTTTTTGACCCTATAGTATCAGGGAAACATCATCCTCTTTCTTTTTATGGACCCTCCAGGGGTTGTTCCCATAATTTCTAGATTGGATGTGATCAGCAATAGCTTTGAGTGCAGCTGGGTCTTGAATCTTTCCGGATTTTAATCCTATTTCAGCCATCTCCCCATGTTTGACCATTTCAGAAAATGGATTGCCGATGCCGGCTAAAACTCTTTCATAGAAAGGTGCTTCTTGTATGTATATGAAAGTCATGACCATCTCTGATTCTGTCATGGAAGGACTAACTTGGGCAGCCAGGCGTCTCCACCTCTGAGCATACTCTCTGAAAGACTCATTAGACTGTTTCTTGATCTTGGTAATTTGATACCGATCAGGAGCCATTTGAGATTGAAAGTTGTATTGTGTGAGGAAATGTGTGCTAGCTCTTCCCAACTATGGATCTTTGAATTGTCTAATCTTATGTACCACGAACGGGCTTCTCCAGTTAGACTTTTTTGGAACAGTTGCATTCTGAGTTTTTCATCCTCTGCATAAGATCCCAGTTCTCCAATAAACACCTTTAGATGTGTGTAAGGATCTCCTAACCCATCATATTTTTCAAAGTCAGGAGTCTTAAACTTTTCTGGATAATGAATACCATGGAAAATACACAAATCAGCATATGAAACACTCCCGTGTGTTCCAATTCCTTTGATAGTGCGAAGAGTCTCTTCCATTTGGAGGACTTTCTTTTTGATGTCACCAGTGTTTGGGTCTCCAGTGGGATGGACAGCATCATGAGTTTTGTTGGTCGGATTCAACTACAGTTCAGGTATTGTAATGACCTGGGTTCCTCTTTGTGTAGAGGATTCAGCATGTACGGGTATTTTCTGACCCTGTGTAGACCGGTGTAATTCTTTTAGTAGAACAGGCAAATCTGTAATTTGTTTGCTTAATCCGTCGAATTCTTTGCGAGAAACTGGATTAAGTTCGGTCTGGTCGGATGACGACATGATTGACTGTAGGCCTGTTGCCTTTTTGGACTTTGAACGGGTGGTAGGTCCGATTGATTCCCTACAAAAGACTTGCATAGTTTAGTCTTTAGGGAAGGTGGATAATAACATGCTATGTGATGTGTCCAGTTTAGGAATTTTATCCTGCAAAACGGATGTCAGCTGTTTGTAGCATGTATGTGTACACATTTCTTCATATTACATGAAGATAGATATGGAAGATAATTACAAGTAATTGTGCTTTACAAGTAATTTGAAATGAGAGCATGAAGAGACTTTCCTCCGTTTTGGGTTTATCAGAGGCTGACCTATCTTAGGTTACTCTCGCGGCTTTTTGGCATGGAGGTTCCCAAATCATCGCAACCTACTTGACGAGAAGTTAATCCGGTCTTTCAACTGGAGCGAATTTGGGTGGTGCCTTTCCTGAGCCTTGGAGAATTAGTCTTCTCACGAGTCCAGTAATCAAACACCGACGTGATAGCCTCCTGGTGGAGGGACCACACAACATACATTCACATACATCGCGTCTTACTGTATGAAAATGATGACATGTGTGAAGCACTAATATCACAAGCAGATATGGTGCAAAGCACTAATATCACAAGCAGTTTATAGTGCGAAACACTAATATCACAAGCAGTTTATAGTGCGAAGCACTAAGTAAGGAAATGCATTCGTACACATTTATCATAAAATGTAAATGCAACATCCACACACAAGCAGATAATAATTTTGAAAAAATTGTAATAGCGGCTTAAGTCCTTTTACTGGAGTCCCCAGCTGAGTCGCCACCTGTCGACGTCGGGATTTTTAATTGTCCCTTTCCGTTACTTGTTCTTTGGTGTTCTCATTTTAGGTGAGATTTGTTTGAAAAAACAAGTGAAAAAGGTCTGACATGTATAATATCGACGATGGACTGTTAAGAGTCGCCAGTTGGTTTTTTAAATAGTTGTACCAACACAACCGAGAAAAGGTTTGCACATTGACCCAATGATGTGACACTGCTAAACGGGTCGGTGAAACCGAGATTCATTAGGGTCCGGGGACTTGGTTATGCGGAGGAAAGGTGTTAGGCACCCCCCGACAGCCGTGTTACCACGGTGACCGCCTCTTTTCAAGAAACTATTATCTGAATGTGTGTGTGTGGGTCAATGTGCAGTTATTTGAAAGTAGTGCGAGGCCTCGTTCGCACCTATATACACAGGGTTTGAATTTTATGTAAAAATTCAATTTTAAGCAAGATATGGCAGTGATGTTTTATAAAAGAGGTTTTTCAAACCCTGATGCTCAATAGTAATTGAGACCTTTTACACTCCCATTTTATTAAGTGCTCGGCTTGATTGATTTTATTTGACAGATGCGAAGCATCCGTACGAAAATAATATACAAAATAATGCTGACTTCCTCGTGGGTATGTAAACCATCTGAGGAAATTCAGACACCGCAGAATAATTTGCAAGCAGCTTACAGCTGAAAATGTCCATCACGGGAACCGAATCTAGATTCAATGGGATGAATCTGTGATCACATGATTCCTAGGCGCACAAAATACTGCAACTTGTATGAAAGTAGTAAGCAGGTATATATATAAAAGCTGTAAATATATATATACAGACATGATCACCAACCGCGAAGCACCTCCATGGGGGATCAGAAATGTAAATAAAGCTGTTAAAAGCTATCAACCGCTACGGAGGGAACTCCAGGCGGGACAAAACGTAAAGAAAGCTGTACAAAACAATCAACTGCCACGAAGTGAACTCCAAGCAGGACGAAATGTAGATAAAGTTATAAATACGATCAACCGCCACGGAGGAAACTCCAGGCGGGACAAAATATAAAGAAAGCTGTAAAGACGGTCAACCACCACGAAGTAAACTTCAGGTGGGATGAAATGTAAATAAAGCTGTAAGGACGGTCAACCACCATGAAGTAAACTCCAGGTGGGACGAAGTATATATATAATATATATATATATATATATATATATATATATATATATATATATATATATAAGCGGTAAACGCTCCAGACCGAAGTCTAGGCTCATCGAACAAAGTTCGACAGACAGTTAATATATATAAATGTGTGTGTATATATATATATATATATAAATATATATATATATATACATATATATATAATATATATGTATATACAAACTGAAATGAAATCACGAACCGAAGTCCGGGCAAAAGCAAGCAACACGACTCTCAACGTGTAGAAGGGTATGTGCAGAGATGAAGAGAAAGACTATAAAGTGTGTGAGAAGGCTTATAGCTGACTGCCAAAGAAGACTTCTATATCTTTAGAGTGGGTAAACACTAGCTTTTGTCGGTACAAAAGAGGCTATATATGAGCTCACAGGTGTTTAAAAGGGAAAAGTACACTGCATGGGGTGAGTGCAGAGCAAATTGGGCAGGGCTTCCTCGCCTTTTTCTCTTGAAAAATCAGCACCCTAAGCCCTCTATTTATAGGCATATTAGCCGTAGGTGTACCTGCGGCTGAGCCGCAGGTGTACCAGAGGCAACCCGGGTTGGCCTGGGTTTTTCGGGTCGGGTCTTCTCGAAGTACGTGCACTCAAGTACTGTAATGTCCACTCGAACTTTCAAAAGTGCAATCCGGGCATCCGTTTGAGGTATACAGGACCTATTTCGGACCGCCGTTGTCGAGAGTTGTACGATGGTATGGGATTAGAGTTTGTACGAAGTCATTGAAGATGGGGCGGTGCCCTCCGGTCTTCAAGCTTCAACTTTCATCTGTTACCCCGTACAATAGTCACTCGGGATTGATTAGTCTTGTAGGACATTGTTGCGTAGATATGTTGAGGTGATGTGGCGTGGCATCGTGTTGGTCAGATGACGATGTTGCCCCTCACCGATGTTATCGCCGGATTGGGCTGATAAAGCAGACGTTGCTCAGCTTCGCTGGGATTGGACTGCTGCAATTGGTTGAAGGTCCTCATTGTCATCCTTGAGGTGTGTCTGTCTTCCCGATGTTATCGCCGGGCTAGTGCAGTGGATCTCGTTGTGAGCGCCAAGATTGAAGATGGTCGCACTTGTAACAAGCATTTTCGGGGTTATTGCCGAAATCGCATTCCTTGGGGTTATCACCAAGGTTGGTGGCTATTCCCATGGTTGGGACTGAGACTGGATACCTCAGGGTTATCTCCGAGATTAATCGGTCTTCTCCGGTGTGTGTGCCAGTATTGATCTGCATGCCTCGGGGTTATTTCCGAGATTGGAATTGTTCATCCCAGATTGCGATCTGGGGTTGATGCTGAACTTCTAGTAGTATCCGGTATGGATATGGATCGTCTTTCAAGGTTCCCTCTTAAAAGACGAATCTGCTCTCCTGCAATGTTAGTGACAGTAGTACAGAAAATTTTAAGTGTCTACATATACTTTGAGAGTTGAGAAGAATTTTAGAACATATGGCATTCTAAGTGGAAAAGATAGTGATAAATTACAAGACAGTAGGTGTTCATCTTTTGTATTGATACTAAGAACTTAATATGATCAAATTAATAGTTTTTTTACTATACTAGATGAGTTGTATGTTATATGTTCTTATGACAACCCGAGAAATCGGATGACCTTGTAATATGTTTTTATTGTGAATATCTAATAAAATAAAATTTTATTTATATTATTACGTGTTATGTGATTTAGGTCGATTAATGACTTGGTTTATGTGTTACGGGATTATGTATGTAATAACCAAGAATTTTAAGTCACGCGGTAATTAAATATTAATGATATTGAAAACTTTGTGACATATAGTGAATGAATATGTTATTTTTTATGTGGAAAATGTTTATGGTTATATATATATATATATATATATATATATATATATATATATATATGAATGTATGAATTATATAAAGAAAATTAAACGAAACAGTTACATAACCTAATTATATATTAGGTATGAAAATTAAATAACCTAAGGGTTATGGTATTGAAGAATAATAGTATTTAAAATTATAATAACTTAAGAGATTAATTTTATTATCTCAATTTATTATTTAATTTAAACCTAATTAAAGTAAGTCTAATTGGGTTATAAAATTAAATGTACATAAATAATTATTTAAATTTCAAAATGAGTGAAATGGAACCCTAGTTAAATAATTAGGATAAGATAAAATTTATCTATTGGATCATGCTATTTTTACATAGCCCAAACAATGTAATTAGAGAGCCCAAACAAGAAATCAAATAGTCCAAGCTATGGCCCAATTTATATGGACCTTCTAGATGGTTAATTAACAAATAAATCAATAAATAAAATTGGTCAAGATGGAGCATGGATCCGGTCAAATGGAGAGAGAGAAGCATGTGATGTAAATTATTTAGTTACTTTAGTGGTTCACCAAATACTACCAACTTTGCACCATATTATCCTAGCTTAATTATTTTATTTTAATGAGCAAGATAAGAGAGAGGAGATGAAGGTAAGTTGGGTGAAAATATATACATACAAGTTATATATATACACACCTTTTACCCAAATATAAATACTCCTCTTTAGAAGAAAAAAATAAGCTTTACTTCTTTACTTCTCATTCTTCCAAAGTTTGCTAAAAAAATCAAAGAGAAGAGAGAGGGCATGGCATCCTAGAGGGAGAAAGGGACAGAGTTTGAGCCTTATGCATCCAAAATTTATCTCATACTTTGGTAAAACAAGAGGTGTGCCTTTAGATCAAGGTAAAAACATTAATTAAATCTCAAGCCTTAATTTCATGTATTTTGTTGGTTTTACAAAAATAAAAAACATATGCTCATGAACTTCCAAAACTCTTGATTTACTTGTTTCTAGTACATCATGTTTGGATCTTACATTTCTAGGTGTTTAAAAGTAGATCAAAAAGGAAAGAAAAGAAACTATGTGCAAATGTTTAAGAAAAATCCTAATCTTGTATGCCTAGTTTATTATTATGTTAGATACATGGAGTTCAAGCTTTAAATGGCTAGAAGCATGCTAGAATGATAGATATAGAGTTTAATGTATTTAACTTATGTATTGGTATGTGTTTGTGTAGAAAAATTTGGTAAAATGCATGGAAATGAGTTTTACCGAAAAACTTAATCGAAATTTGTGATTGAATTTTTTCATTTTGAAACTTACTAATAGTTTTTGTGATTTTCTTTCTTGTTATGCTAGATATGTAAGTTAAGAACAAAATCCCTTTTGAAGCATGCAAAAATGTTTTAAAATGAGCAAGATATGAATTTTTTTTTCTAAAAACACCTCACTGTTGAAGGAATGTGTAAAATTGTCCGGTTTCTGGCCATTTTTAGTAACCCAAACATGTCCAAATTTGATTTTTGATGAATGAAAATTGTAGTTCGGGAAGATACGAATCCAACGAGACCGACTGGACCTAAATCGGAGTTGTAGATTTCATTTTATTCAAGTTTTAATAAATGACCACAAATCTGGAAAATTAGAAGAAAAAAATATATATAAATTGCCGGTTCAGTTTCCAGTGAACCGGACGAACTTTCCGATGACCAGCTCACCTAGTTTCCGGTCGGTTTTGGTGGTGGGTCCGGGACCAAACATTTTCTAAAATTGTGAAGAATATTAAAATATTTAATTCAGAATTATTCTGAACAGTTACATAATTATTAAGTAATTAATGGTTTAAACTCTTTTAAATCATTTAAAACTTACTAATTAATAATTATTAATGCCACTAAATGATTATTAAACTAATTAAATATAATTTCAATGTAATTAACTATTTAATTATTATTTAGGTGATAATTAAGTAGAGTTAGTGTTAATAAACTAACTATTGATTATTTAATTAAGATTAAATAATAAATAGAGTTAAACCATTGTTTAATTATTATTTAATTAAAATTAAATAATGATTAAAGAATATTTAAGTAAGATTATGTAATAATAATATAATTACTTACTTACATTGATATAAAATTTATAAAATATTTATTTATTAATTAATTAATATTAAATAATAAATAAGAACAAGTGATAATTAATTATTCTTAGATTAACAAGAAAGAATAATTAAAGACATATGAAGTGAATTAATTATTTGTTATTCAAGGATAAATAAATAATTAATTATTATTTATTAAATAATAAATAAGGACAAATGTTAATTAATTATTCATTTATTAATAGTAATGAATAATTAAAGATTAATGAAGTAAATAAATTAATTATTTATTATTTAATTAATATTAAATAATAAGTAGATATAATTAGCTATTATTTATTATTAAATAATAACTAAAGGTAATTAATTAATTACTATTTAACTAATATTAAATGGTAATTAAATAAGGATAGAGTTAATAAATGAAGAGAATTTAAATAACTCATTAATTAAACAATTATAATAAATTATTTAAAGATCTAATAAGTGTTTACTACTTAAGAAAAACCTTATAAATTAATTAAATCATTAACCGAAGATTTATTAAATATCTTATAGGACTAATGATAGTATATTATATTATGTGTACCTTGTGATTGAATTATTTGTTAGATAATAGTGTAACGAAGTGTATAGACATACAATTATACGCAGTACTAACTAATAGACCAACATTGTCAATGCTAGATCGTTCAAAGAATTTTAATTAAAGCTAGTTAGTTGTAGCTCATCGAAAATGCAAGTTCTCTAACTCAAACTTGAGTTATTATTTTCAAAGCATGTTAGTGGATAATTATTGTTGATTACTCCACATCCTTAACGATTATTGTGAATCGCATTTTGTACAATTGAATTCATGTTCAATTATTATTGAATTATGAATTAATTAAAGTTCTTTCATTCTTAAACTGTTTATGAGATAGATCTATGCTAGTTGTATCGGCTAGATCGAATATATTTAAATTTTTTAAATCAAATATATTTTAAAAGTTGTTCTTCACCAATTGATTTGGTATATAAGGACTCGAGACTGAGAAAAAGAACAATTTTATTAAAGCATTATATTAAAAAATAATTGTTGTTCGACTATTAAGTGTTTATGCATAATACACCGGGTATGAAAGGCTGATCCCCTTGATTACCAAAACTTATTAAAAGGACCAGTTTAACTACTGACAACCTTAGTATGTTCATGGTTATTTCAAACCACTCAGTAACTATTATTCAATTATTTGAATATTCAATTATTGAAACTTAATTCATGTTCTTTCACAATCGATTCTATTGTTGAACATTGAAAGCTAAATTCCTTTCTAATCATGATATACCTTTCTTGTATTTAAATTTGCTAAGCAAACTAGTTGCTTACCCTTGTTATATCATGACATTTATTTCAGCTAAGCCCGAAGGATCGAATAAGAAAGACAAAGGCAAGGGCAAAGTCCAAGACTAGTTTAATATAGATGTTAATTATTATATTATCTGATGGAACTATTTATGTAAACCTTTTGTAATATTAAAGGTGTGTTTAAGTTAAGGTAAAGAAGACCTTGGGATTATGTTATAAAACTTTATTATAATGAACAATGTATGCTTATTATTCCGTAATAGTTTATAGAATGCTTATGATAATGATAGATCGTGAGCACTAAATCTGAGGTTAGAAAACCTGGATTTGGGGGCGTCACAATGTATGAGTGTTGGGAGTTTTTGCGAGAAATTTTTTTTTTTTCGAGAAAAACGGTAAATCACTATTCATAAAACGCAGAAAATGTTTTTTCATTTTTTGAACTTTTCAAATTACGATATAGCGTTTATTTGGGAAAAGGGGAAGAAATATCCAATAAAATTTTTTTTATTGGTAAAGTCATAAAATCACTATTCACCCTAAAAACACGTTTTCAAACTTTCGAATTTTCGAACTTTGACATATTGTTTGTTCGGGAAATGGAGACAAAAAGTGAAAACAAAGCTTGAAAAAAAGAAAGTTAATATTTTGACTAAACGTAAAAGTTAGAGTAACTAACTAAAAAGAAATTAGAAGAAATTAATAAGTTAAGAAATAATCAAACCAAGTGAAGCATAGGAATTAAAATAACTTGGCTTGAAATTAAAATAGTTTGGCTAAGGAATTGAAATGACTTGGCTTGGAATTTAAAATAGCTTGGCTAAGGTTTAAGATGGCTTGACTAGAGTGAATATAATGTGGCTTGGATTGAGACAAGGTGTGTGAGCCATGACTTGGAGATGGAGACAAGTGAGGCAAGTTTTGGAGCCAAAGCCTTGAAAATTACACGTGTCACTTGATAAATAAGATAAAGGTCATGTGTCTTGCTCGTACAATTTAACATGAGGTGAAATGAATGTGGGAAAAGGGAAGAGAAAGGGAGATGGTCGGGCATAGACAAGTGGGATAGACAAGTGGGAGGGACAAGGGGGTGAGTCACTTACTATATTTCGTAAGTTTTGATCCCACAAGCAAGCAATTAAATGCTTTGTTCACTTTAATCCGTTTAATTAGCCAAACATACCTTAAGTGGTCTAACCTTAGTTAATTTAATGAGAGTTAAGTAGCCTAACCTAAGCACGGTTAAGTTAGATGTTGGATGATTTAATTAATCATCCAACACTTAGCCATTTAATTCATTTCATTCCATAAGTTAGGAAGAGAAAAAAAAAGAACAAGAAAAGAAAAACAATAGAGCATAGAGAGAGAGAAGAGCAAGATACAAGTTTATTATTAAGTGAAGCTAGGAAGAAGCAAGAACAACAAGGAAAATTAAGACCATGAACCCTAACCCTTTATCTCTTTGAATTACTTTTTCTTTGAAATATTAGTAATTGTTGGTGGTTGTTGTTTATTGGAAGATCATGAAGGATCTTGGAGTAAAATGAATGTGTGTGGTTTAAACATATTAAACTACTTGTTAAATTGCATGAAAAGTGGAATCAAAACTAAAAATGCAAACATATGCGTAAAGGATTATAAGAACGGACTAATAGTGGACTGTTAAAAAGAGGGTTGTTTTGATGACCTTTTGAGGTAGCTTATGAAATGTAAAAATTAAGTTTTAGGGAGTCATGTTAGACTCGTATGAGTCATGAGCATCACCCTATTGGAATGGAAGCAAAAGCTTTTGTAGCGAAGCCATGGCGAATTTTTAAGTAAAACTAGTTATAAAGTTAAAAACAAAATTAGTGTAACCCCTAAAACTTGAGCAATTTCCTTTTTCAAATGGTTTGCTGGAAAAATTTTCCATTTTGGGGGTTATGTAGTACGTTAAGTAACGAGTCCGTGGACATAAGAATTACTTCATTTCTAGTCCAGAGGTGGGAGATATGCTCTTCGAAAGGAAACTAGCCAAAACTGCCAAAAATTGGAAAACTGTTTCCGGTAGGAACTTTGTGCCACTATTTTGGTCAGTGAATGAACCTGGAAAAAATTTCCACCCTTGGGGATTTGTAATAGATGTAATAAGGAAGAAAATGACGCTAGAACGGACTCATTCCGATAATTGCAAAGTAGGTACGACGAGCATGAAAAACTACTTGTTACTGCTTCATAACCACTGAGTTTTGAACTAATGCATACACTCTAAAGCAGACGGGTTGTACTATCTGGATTATAACGAAAGAAAATTTTAAGCTAAAGCTGACACTTCGTGTCCTGTCTAGATTAACAGACATGGATTTTAAAGCTAAAACATACAAGGCAAGCTATCTGCTTTATACCTGTAATGAAAAATGAAAAAAAAAAGTTGGGTGTATTAATTAAATCATAAAACACAAACTATAAGAGGCGAAGCGGGAAGTAAACCAAAGTGTATTAGTTTCCAAAAGCTGAGTAGTTGGGCAACGTTATGTTATGTTGTTCCGAACTATATAAGACAAGCGTAATAAAAATTAATTAAAGAATGATTTAAGATGTCTTAAATTATGAAATATGAGCATCATGGGACTTTAGAATTAAAGTCTAAACTCTGAACGAAGATAAAAGAGAAATATAATAGGGTATATAAAGTTAAGTACATTGTGTCGAGTTATAAAACACGAACATCGTAAATTATTAAATAAGCTAAGATAAGCTAAAGTAAATCAATAGTTAGGGTTAATACTTGACTAATTTGTATGTTCGACCTTAATAATAAATGTAGGTCGTTTGAAGAGCAATATAGCGTAAGTTGTAAAATAGCACTTAAGGCTAGTTTCCTAAACTTACTCGAATTTTATTGAGCAAGTTTCTAATTCATGTTTAATTGTTGATATTAAGCAAGTTTCTTAACTTCATTCAGATTGTTGAATTGAATGTAAGTTTCATGTCTTTGTGCAAACATGCTATAATTGTACTAGGTATTTAATTAGCCACGAATTGTTCTGTTATTGAACTGTTTAAGTTGTTACAGTTCTAATAATGCATCAGTTGAGTTATGATTAAGTTTGTGCTAATTCTTTCAGCTGGGCACATGTTAAGATGTTACATGGAAATAAACGCATATTGTATTATGAAAATGGTATAGACATTGTTGTGTCAAAATGTATGTTTTTAATAAAGAAAAATATGAAAGTCGGTAGGACTAGTTATTAAAGATAATGATGTTTAGGAATTATAGAAATTTAAGTTATTCCTGTTTATTCGAATTGATTCTCAACTATTGTTTCATTGATGAAGTTTTCAGATAATACTGAATTGATTTTTGATTTTGTTGTTTATTCAGCTGTTATAACTTGCTGGGTAATTAAATGCTCACCATTGCAAAACTCTAAAACTTTTGCAGTTAGAGCGGATGGACTTGGATAGTCAGGTGTTATTAAGTGGAAGGAATTGTTAAAGCTTAGAGGATTTCATTTTGTGATGTAATTGTTTGTTGTAATTAAAATATTTGTGCGATGTAATATTTATTAATATTATAATTTGAAGATGTAAGGTCTTAGAACCTGGGATTTGCAGTGATATGTTATAATAATATATTAATTACATTCATGTCTTAAGGTTATGTTGAATGGGTAGTACTGTGACACACCGAACTCAGGTTTGGAGCGTTATATATATTTCTGACTGGATCAAATACTATAAATGTATACAAAAGATGTTTAAAGTTAGAATATGAATTGTGATTATTCATAAATATTGTATTGAATATGAATGAAGTTGTATTAAACTTGGAAATATTGAACAAAAGAATAAGTCAAGTATGGAAGTTTAAGTTTGATATACTCATATGTAATCTATTGAAATGAATCATAATATATATATATATATATATATATATATATATATATATATATATATGATTTTGAGATAAGACGAATTGTAAAGGTTGCGATTCAAGAAGTGAAAGAAAGTTATAAAAGTTTTAAATTTATACTCATTTTATTAATTATAGTATTGATTGATGAAGTAGAGTTAGAATGAGAAAGTATTATAATGCTCAAGATCGGGTTTGAAAATAGGCCAAATTTTGGTATTATAGTTGGTATATATCAAAGTAACCTTAGGTAAAAGTACCTTGGGCTATAACTATAAAGAAGAAAGATGAAAAATGATGAAGATGATAAGAATAAACTCGAACAGAGCATAATGGATAGTAAATGAATTCAAAAAATTCATATAGTATGAGTTAAATTAATATGTAAAGATTCAAAGAAGAATCTTGAAGAGTTATAAAAAACAAGAATCAGGAGTTACCTGACTCCAGTAATAAAGATGATAAGTGATGATAAATAGACGAGATCTATAAGATGAAAAACGTAACTAAAATCGTAATATAACATGATTAAAGGAAAAGTAAGAAGATAGTAGAGCAAAATGATCGTAGGGTAAGGTAGATTGTAATGTAAAACGATTGTAAAATAAGATCACGACGTGATTAAATTGAATTGTGAAATGATAAATGATCTGTTAAACGATTGAAAAGTTATAGCCTGACGCTATAAAGAGAAGGTACTATGAAATAGTACGAGGTAAACTCAGAAAGAGTTGTAAAAGATGAAATACGGATTAAAGAACATTCATATTGAGTAAAGAGAAGACTAGTATATTGTGAGATTTCAATTAAGGACTCGTGTGATAGCGAAGTTGTACAAACTTTTGTTTGGGCAGAGTTTTTGTGCTTGGTTTAATGATCACTTAGTTTATAACGTTGATAATCGTTAAAATGTTGGTGTTGCACTATCAATATATATATATATATATATATATATATATATATATATATATATATATATGGTGAGAAGGTGATTTTTTTTCATGTGTATATTTGATAATTAGAGAATAATAAGATTAGGTGCGAGTTCTTAAAACTCACGCTTATAATAAGTTTGTGACTCATAATCATATGGTTTGTTTTGAGCCCCTAAGCATATGGACAATCACTGATTTGTTCTTGAACTACGTATTTTTAGGACAAGTTCCTACACTCATATTATTGTGAAAAGTTCGTTAACTCTTAATGTGTGGTGAGTTATATATATATGGGGACCGATCCATAGCAAACGTTGTCCACTTAAGGATATCTTTACAACACGTCGTGGCCCTCCATCCGAAGATCAAATAGTTAAATAGAAGTCTCGTCCACAGTTTAGTTTTCAGTATTTCGCAGTTTAATACTGCGGACAGGACAGAAGATCAAAATACCTTTCCTTCAACTAGTCCCCTATCCGCAGTTTAATACTGCGGAAGTTAAGGTTGGTTTTAAATTCATATTATTGATTCAATTATTGTCACAGTATCATCTGCATAATATGTTATATTATTAAATCAATAATTGAGACGGTAAAGTTATTCATACTATTATTTGCAATATTGACAATGTCTAGAAGTTCTGTCAATGAGAGGTTTGGTAACGTAATTGCGTGCCAATAAGGAGAAATCCTTATCGGAAAGCCCCTTCTTTCCTGAGAACGACCTGGTTGTTAAATATTTTGAGTTATAATATTAATGATGAATAAGTTCGTGTTGATTAAAGATGAAATTGATAGTTCCATTGTGTTGGAATTATTAGTGTTAGTGGAACTCGACATTTTTTTCGATATTAATTGATATCTGGAAATTATACTGACCAATCGGGTAATTAATCGGATAAATGAGTAATTAATTACTATTAATTCACATGCTTATAACTATGTGTTCACATGTGTATCCTATTGATTCACATGATTTACTATTAGGGGAGTTGGTGCAAGATTGATAATACTTGCATGACTAAGTTAAAAATGGAGATATAGATAGAGGTACTATACTGTAATTCGTATTTTCACATGTCTAGAACTATTGATTCACATGATTTACTATTAGGGGAGGTGGTGCAAGTTTGATAATACTTGCAGGACTAAATTAAAAATAAAGAAAAAGAGGAAGGTATTATACTGTAATATTTCGAGCTCCAAAATATGCAATTATCGAAACTATATTTTTCTATAAATAGAAGTTCATTCTTCCTTCATTTCTCACCAATTCACTAAGTCTCACAAGAGCAATTATAGAGAGAGAATCTATAGAGAGAAAGGAGAAGAGAAGTCTGCTTCCTCATTATTCAAGTATTCAGTCTTCTTCTGAAGTAAGGGTTATTATGTTTTTCATATTCTGAAGAGAAATTATTTTTCATATTCTTATGAATATTATTATCGTTCAATATTCATTATTTTCGTTTAATATTCGTAAGGAACATTATTTTCGTTTAATATTCGTAAGGAATATTATTTTCGTTTAATATTCGTAAGGGGTGTTATTTTCTTCGTAAATGATATTATTTCTTTCAATATTATTATGCCGGAATATTGGTATGAATTTTATTGTGAAATTTTTACCTTTTTATGTCGAGGTTACTATTCACTCTAGTATTATTCACTTGGGTATTCGGGACACTTTTCGTTCTAGAGTACTATTCACGGGTTACTATTCACCAAATTACTATTCACTCTAGTATTATTCACTCGGGTATTCGAAATACTTTTCATGTCAGGATACTATTCACGAGGTACTATTCTCGAAGTACTATTCGCAAGGTACTATTCACGGGGTACTATTCACCCGAAAAATATATTTCTTCTCTGTCCAAATTATTTTTGATACATGAATATTATTTTTGAATTTTACTCCACAAAGCAGTATGATGTTTATAATTTGGATATTTTAAACTCTGGATAAATTTTAAGTCTTTAATAGTTATCCTTGATTGCGTTTGATTAATGCTTATATCATTGTCATCATCCTCATGCTTATATTGTGATGAAAGTCATCTTTGGCTTATGTGCATAGATGGACTATTGATTATTGGTTTTATGGTTGTATATCTTTGGCTTACGTGCAAAGATGAACTGTTGATTATTGATTTTACAATTGTATATCTTTAGCTTACGTGCAAAGACGAACTGTTGATTGAAAGCTTTGGCCCGTAGTGCAAAGATGGACAAGTGTATGACATGATCATAACCACTGGTGATAATAACGAATATCCTTGGCCCGTAGTGCATGGATAATTCGATGATATGATTGGCAGGATCATGACCATTAGTTAACAGTTGAATGTCTTTGGCCGTAGCGAACTGACAGACAATTGATTGGTATGATCATGACCATTGGTTTTATAATTTAATATCTTTGGCCCGTAGTACAAAGGTAGACAACTGATTGGTATGATCATTATTATTACATTTGAATATCTTTAGCCTCTAGGGTAAGGATATTGAGTAAACGTTCTATTAAGACATTGTGGCAAGGAGAAACTATTGATTTACATGATTATAAATATGAATTGTAGATTTAACTATAATCTTTGGTGGCTTAGGTGAAGACAGGTGATGATAGTTCTTTTTGTCTTGGGTATAACAAAGAACTGTTGTTGAGTATTACATGAATGAAATATTAACGATGGACTTTTAATCTAGAAGAGATAGTAGACATTATGTTCTACTTGACTCTTTTAATGGATTGCTTATTTCGCTGCAGTTGTTGATCTAAAACTTGTTGTTTATTATATTCCATCAGTTGTTATACTGTTGAAGGCTAAGGATAATTTATTCTACATTATCTTAGTCATAATAATTCTTACTGGGCTAGTTGAGCTCACCCTTTTCTTTCACTGTTCTCTTCAGAAAATGAGAATATAGCTGGGACTGGTCGGGAAATGGATTGACGGTCCAAGATGGTGGCTATAGTAGTCCTCACTATAAAATAGTGTGATAATAATTGTAATGAAGACTCCATTGAGTGTGGATATTGTCTAGAAGGCAATATTCGTATTTAAACTCTCAGCTATGTTTTGTCGTATTTTGCACGACAATTGTATAATTAAGTTTGTAGTTGAGTTATGTGCCATGTATCTGGCGACTCAAGATGGGTGATGTATACCTGTTTTGGGGGCGGCACAGTTGGTATCAAAGCTTAGGGATATGATCCCTGGCTGGGATGTGAGACTAGAACTAGGAGAACTAGGAGAACTAGGAGGGGAGAGACGAGTTAATATTTCGCTAGTATGACCTACCTAAGCATATGTGTTATTTAATTGGTCAGTCAGAATATAGGGATAATATGTGGCATGTCAATTAACCTTTGTTTTGAAGATGTATTCTAGAATGATATCTGAAATACAGGAGATGAGCAATGGAAAAATCATGATACAGAGGAAATAACCGTGAAGGTATAATCCGAATAGAAAGCAAGGTATTCTCATCTCTTCGAACTACCAGGTACGTAAATTTTGAGGGCGAAATTTCATAAGGAGGGGAGATTGTGAAACCCCAAATTTTATGAAATGAAAGTATTCAATTTTCTTATAATTATTCTATTTAGTAAATGGTTAAATTGATAAAAAGTTAAAGTTAAGGGTGATATGTGAAACTTTTTTTTTAAAGTAAGCAAATTGTCATAAAATAATCGGTGATAAAAGTATAGTAATACGCGTGGTTGCATAGTAGCACACGGTATTGTACATTATCTTTTATTATTGATGCTTACGTGAGAAGTCACTCAGTTATACTCAGTTATTGCTACAATAATTGTTGCATCATATCTCTCATATTATTGATTCAATTATTGTCACAGTATCATCTGCATAATATGTTATATTATTAAATCAATAATTGAGACGGTAAAGTTATTCATATTATTATTTATAATATTGACAATGTATAGAAGCTCTGTCAAGGAGAGGTTTGGTAACATAATTGCGCGCCAATAAGGAGAAATCCTTATCGGAAAGCCCCCTCTTTCCTAGGAACGACCTGGTTGTTAAATATTATGAGTTATAATATTAATGATGAATAAGTTTGTGTTGATTAAAGATGAAATTGATAGTTCCATTGTGTTGGAATTATTAGTGTTAGTGGAAATCGACATTTATTTCGATATTAATTGATATCTGGAAGTTATACTGACCAATCGAGTAATTAATCGGATAAATGAGGAATTAATTGCTATTAATTCACATGTTTATAACTATGTGTTCACATGTGTGTACTATTGATTCACATGATTTACTATTACGAGAGTTGGTGCAAGATTGATAATACTTGCATGACTAAGTTAAAAATGAAGGTATAGATAGAGATATTATACTGTAATTCGTATTTTCACATGTCTAGAACTATTGATTCACATGATTTACTATTGATTCACATGATTTACTATTAAGAGAGGTGGTGCAAGTTTGATAATACATGTAAGACTAAATTAAAAATAAAAGAAAAGAGGAAGGTATTATGCTGTAATATTTCGAGCCCCAAAATGTGCAATTATCGAAACTTTATTTTCCTATAAATAGAAGCTCATTCTTCCTTCATTTCTCACTAATTCACTAAGTCTCACAAGAGAAATTATAGAGATAGAAGCTATAGAGAGAGAATCTATAGAGAGAAAGGAGAAGAGAAGTCTGCTTCCTCATTATTCAAGTATTCAGTCTTCTTCTGAAGTAAGGGTTATTATGTTTTTCATATTCTGAAGAGAAATTATTTTTCATATTCGTATGGATATTATTATCGTTCAATATTCATTGTTTTCGTTTAATATTCGTAAGGAATATTATTTTCGTTTAATATTCGTAAGGAATATTATTTTCGTTTAATATTCGTAAGGAATATTATTTTCGTTCAATATTCATAAGGGATGTTATTTTCTTCGTAAATGATATTATTTCTTTCAATATCATTATGCCGGAATATTGGTATGAATGTTATTGTAGAATTTTTACTTTTTTATGTCGAGGTTACTATTCACTCTAGTATTATTCACTCGGGTATTCGGGACACTTTTCGTTCCGGAGTACTATTCACGAGTTACTATTCACCCGATTACTATTCACTCTAGTATTATTCACTCGGGTATTCGAAATACTTTTCATGCCGGGATACTATACACGAGGTACTATTCTCGAAGTACTATTCACAGGGTACTATTCACGGGGTACTATTCACCCAAAAAATATATTTCTTCTCTGTCTAAATTTTTTTTGATACATGAATATTATTTTTGAATTTTACTCCACAAAGCAGTATGATGTTGATAATTTGGATATTTTAAACTCTGGATAAATTTAAAGTCTTTAATATTTATCCTTGATTGAGTTTGATTAATGCATATATCATTGTCATCATCCTTATGCTTATATTGTGATGAAAGTCATCTTTGGCTTACGTGCATAGATGGACTGTTGATTATTAGTTTTATGGTTGTATATCTTTGGCTTACGTGCAAATATGGACTGTTGATTATTGATTTTATAATTCTATATCTTTAGCTTGCGTGCAAAGACGAACTGTTGATTGAAAGCTTTGGCCCGTAGTACAAAGATGGACAGGTGTATGACAAGATCATAACCACTGGTGATAATAACGAATATCCTTGGCCCGTAGTGCATGGATAATTCGATGATATGATTGGCAGGATCATGACCATTAGTTAACAGTTGAATGTCTTTGGCCGTAGTGAACTGACAGACAATTGATTGGTATGATCATGACCATTGATTTTATAATTTAATATCTTTGGCCCGTAGTGCAAAATTAGACAACTGATTGGTATGATCATTGTTATTACATTTGAATATCTTTAGCCTCTAGGGTAAGGATATTGAGTAAACGTTCTATTAAGACTTTGTGGCAAGGAGAAACTGTTGATTTACATGATTATAAATATGAATTGTAGATTTAACTATAATCTTTGGTGGTTTAGGTGAAGACAGGTGATGATAGTTCTTTTTATCTTGGGTATAACAAAGAACTGTTGTTGAGTATTACATGAATGAAATATTAACGATGAACTTTTAATCTAGAAGAGATAGTAGACATTATGTTCTACTTGACTCTTTTAATGGATTGCTTATTCCGCTGCAGTTGTTGATCTAAAACTTGTTGTCTATTATATTCCATCAGTTGTTATACTGTTGAAGGCTAAGGATAATTTATTCTGCATTATCTTAGTCATAATAATTCTTACTGGGTTAGTTGAGCTCACCCTTTTCTTTCACTGTTCTCTTCAGGAAATGAGAATATAGCTGGGACTGGTCGGGGAATGGATTGACGATCCGGGATGGTGGCTATAGTAGTCCTCACTATAAAATAGTATGATAATAATTGTAATGAGGACTCCATTGAGTGTGGATATTGTCTAGAATGCAATATTCGTGTTTAAACTCTCAGCTATGTTTTGTTGTATTTTGCACGACAATTGTATAATTAAGTTTGTAGTTGAGTTATGTATCATGTATCTGGCGACTCAAGATGGGTGATGTATACCTGTTTTGGGGGCGTCACATTTAGCGTCCGCAGTATTAAACTGCAAACGGGACTTTCCAATTTCCTCTATTAAAACGGTGTCGTTTGAATTTAATACCAAACTTAACTTTTGCTGTATTAAACTAGGGACGGAGGACTAGTTGAAAGAAAGGTATTTTGGTCTTCTGTCCCGTCCGCAGTATTAAAATGTAGAATACTGAAAACTAAACTACAGACGAGACTTTTATTTAACCATTTGATCTTCGAATGGACGAATGGAGGGTCACGATGTGTTGTAAAGATATTCTTAAGTTGACAACGTTTGCTATGGATCGGTCCCATATATATATATATATATATATATATATATATATATATATATATGAGGATTCTCCTCATTTATAACTCATAAGCAAAGTTCTAAACTTGTAATCATATTTGTGCACTAGTAATATTTGTGCACTAGTAGTTTAAGTAATTAGTGGAAAATTATTATTATTATTATTATTTGATTACTACATTTAATATTACTTTACGGTGTACTACATTTAATATTACTTTACGGTGTACATGTTTTGAAATGTTGATACTAAAAGAAAATTTGCTGCGATATTAACGTTTACAAGTAACCATGCTCCTAATTATAGTTTGTCGGCAAAAGGAACGTTGCTATTGAAATCGATTATTTTCCAAATTTCTAGTTTCCATTGGTATATATATAGTTAATGATAGAGGACTAGCAATTTTAGCTCCCATCGGTAGTTTATGTTAAGATCTTACACATCTTAAGTTGTTGACAATAGAGGATAAATACCATACAACGCAAGATTTCCTTTTATCATCAAAAGTAATTTAGTAAGATCCAGTACTAATTTTAAGAAAAATAATATTTATAAATATACTTATGTGGAAAATATCATATTAATTAAGCCCCAAGCTGTTTATGTAGATCTTGCTTCTATTTCTGGTTACCTTTTTTTAGACATATTCTTATGTGCAAATGCCATTTACAATCACGTTTGTATTTGATTAAATTCATTATTAAATATAAAAAGAAAGAGGAAATTACTCCTACATATTTTTATCTCCAAAAGCATGCCCCAATATATGTTCGCTTTACATTTATGCTACGTTTCGATTGAAGGAATAAAATAGGTGAATGAATGGAACAGAGGAGGGAATGGAATGAATCATTTCACTCTTCATTACATTCCAACTTAAATGAGTCATTTCATACTCTTCCCCAAGAAATAAAATTTATAAATTTAGGAGGAATAAAAATGGTTCATTCAATTCCAATTAAGCAACCAAACATAATTTTTTTTTCATTCCAAAGTAACGAATCATTTCATTCCTACATTCATTCATAACCTAAAAGAAAAAAATAGAAACTAGTTTCTATTCCAATTTACTTATTAATCAAGTAATGGCCGGAAATTGAGCCTCGCGGAGGGGAATCGGTGGACGTCCGACGCGAAGAGGACGCACCACCCTTGGCCAAGGCTTTCATTCCTCTACAAGATTTCATATGTGCGTGCAGCTTCTCTGGCTTGAATGTCTTCCCACATTGCCTGAATAAAAATTGAATATTTGAATCCCTCAATTTCATTATCTTGTCTTGCTACAAAAACACAATGCTTAATACATTGATCTCAATTATCAGAGGTTTGTCATAATTGAAAATGTTATTACAGTTGTGTTTAACATACAGACAAATTTTGATTATTGTTTTAAATAACGACAACAATGTTGTACCTCATGCATCAAGTGTTGTACCTTGAGTAGATGCCTACAATAACTAAGGTGCTGTTTGTTTATATCTGATTGCCTCTTAATGGACTGTAGCTTATTCGCTAAGAGGCATGATGCTGTTTGTTTTTTTTTACCTCTGAATGCCTCTTAATCAGTAAGACAGAAAATGAAATCTTAATAATTAAGAGGTACCTCCTAACGAAATTTTTTTAATAATTTTTTTTATATAAATATATTCAACAATATTATGCACTCATTTTTATTAAATTGAATATTTAAAATTATTAAATAAAATTTTACCCTTTAAAATAATAAAATAGTGTCATTAAGAGACAACTTACTTTTTAGTTATCAAATAATTTTTTAAATTTAGACCTCTTAACTATTCAGATGATCTAATTTATTAAGACATTATAATCATTCATATCTTAATTCTCAGATTTATCAAACACAACCTTAAGCTCGAGAAGTAGAATAGTACTCCCTCCATCCCTAACTGACGTTTTGAAGGTTTTCACACTTATTAAAGAAGTCATTTATTACTCTAATTTTGTCATTAAGATTGATATGTATTACCACAATTACCCTTGCATTAATTAAAAAAAGATGTACTCCATATAATTGTCTATATAAATGAAATACTCCATATAGTTGAGGGCAATAGAGAAAAAGTTGTAATTAATGCTTCCTAGAAACTTGATAACGTCAAATATATTGGAAAATTTTGAACTCCCTATAACGTCAATTATTTAGGGATAGAGGGAGTAACTTCCAGTTGAGTTGGGCATCTCCTGGTTTTATTATATCCCAACACTGCCATGGAATTTTACACTTATTTTAAGTAACTCACAAAATAATAAAGTTTAAGTATTAAAGATTACACTTTCTTTATTAATTTTCACAAAAAGAGTTATATTTATAATTTTTTTTATAAATATTTAGAATGTATTTCTATACTATATTTTTCCTTTGAAATAATAGGTCAATAGTTTAATTGTACCTCGTATAATCATGAAATTATGATGACAAACTTGGAACAATTCTATACTAGTATTAATAAAAATTAGACTTTTTTATGAAACAATTCTAGTGAGCCTCTTTGTTCTTTTTGTGTCATGATCACTAAAGTTGGTACAACTATCTTATGTTGGACTCGAGCTAAATGGATTAAAGAAATATAGTTGACCAATTAAACACAATTAGAGTTATAATATAAAGAGTTGGGGAGATGTTTATGTGTTATGAGGATAGATTATGCCTTATTACGCAAACTAAGGAGGCATTTTTTGTGCAAGAGGCAAGGCAAGTTGAGCAGATAGCCAATTGTCAGCAATATGTGGTTGAGTCTAATGCTTGCACCAAATACAAATAATCAAAGAATGCAGCCAACAATGTTAAATAATAGCAAATGAAAAAGTACCAAACATTTATTTATTTTTAAAAAGATATACTATAAATTTAAAATTTATGTCCCACGTTCAATTCTCACAAGAAATGTGAGACATGTTGTATTTCTTCATATGTTAGGTTAGTGATTATTGTAATTCTGAATAAGAGAGTTGATGTTGATTTTCAAATTTTATATATATATATATATATATATATATATATATATATATATATACTACCTTCATTCCATAATAATAATCGTTTTAGCTTCATGCATGTGAATTAAAAAAATTATTTTAATACTATTATTTATTAATTAAAATTTGTATGAAATTCTATCATTATCCCTTTATGGAAAGGTGAAAACTAGTAATAGAAGGGATAATGAGAGAAGTTAGGGGTGATTTAGAAAAATAAATAATTTATTCTCCTAGATAAGTTGTAAACAACAAATAAATTAGAATAAATTTTTTCTTCTAAAAAGTCAATTATTATGGAACGGAGGTAATATATATTATATTATAATAGACAAAAAAAATATCATATGATATTTGTCTAGTAAACTCAGAAGTGTTTCTCTGAACTACAAATTTATTATACTTGTCTCACTATTTTGTCTTGAAATTTTGACTATGACCAACAATTTGGGACATCCCAATATGACAAGTAATGACATATAGACATTTATTTTGTTACCATGTTCATTTTTCTTGGGCTTTGGAATATATCTATATATATTTTATAAAGAGAGAGCAGAGGTATTTGGTCTCTTGGTGTGCTTACTCTATAATCTCAATTATATCCTCTATTTTTAACTAAAAATATTATAATTTCATAGTTATTAACAGAATTTAAGATTTTATTTTTATTTTTCTCTCAATTACTCCCATTTATGTACTTATCTATTTTTTTTTATCTTTCTCTTTTTTATCCCAAGTTTCTTCCATTGCTTATTTTTATTTTACTATTTTTAATTATTAATAATTAAAAATAATCAACACACGAAGTGTGTGCCCATGAGACTAGTAATATAGTAATAAGTAGAATAAAAGAAGTAAATTAATGGGTTTGTTGGGTAGTTGAACTTACGAACAATTAGGGCCATTGACCGGCTTGTAAGCAGGAAGAAGTGGTTTCTGTCCATTCATTTCACTCTTCTTATTCTTCTTTGATGCTCCATCCCAACTTTTTCTGTCAACAAATTCAAATTAATACTAATTGATTAATAGAAATAACACACACTGACATTATAATTGAGAACAAATCTTAAAAATAATAAGAAGGTATAGAAATAATGTTTTATTTATTACACGATACATAGTCAATGGAAATAGCCATATTTTAAATGAGTAATAATCACAATATTTTGAAACACGTACCAAGATAAACCTAATAGCATTACAATGCATATGTTTTTGGTTCTTTCATGTGACACCATGAAAAACTCTCATTAACATATACTTATAATGTTTTAAGAAAGTGAATTATCATCTTCCTCTTTTTTTCACTAAGAAATTGAATTATCTATATTAATATATCTTTCAAAATATTCCTTCTTTGGGAAAAAAATTTGTTGTGTTGAAAAAAAGAAGGAAAATGGTATATATGCAGTCAATTTATTAATTTCCAATTCAAAACGAATAACCTATTCTGTTGTTTGCAAATAATAAATAGATAAAAAAACTCTACTATTTAGAAAGGGGAGCCTAGCACCTAGGGAAAAAGATATTATTGTATATACCTAGCTATATTTCTATTGTATGTATTTATTTATATAATTTATAAAGAATATTATAGAAGCAAAGATTGCAAATTATACATGAAAAATTAGTCAAAATTTTTTTTTAAGGCATAACAAATTTATTAAAAACATTACAACCGCGATACCCGAGTCTAACCAAATCGAGACAATAGACGACCTAGCCCTTACAGAGGCGGCACAGGTAGGCATTTTAAGAACATATCAACTAATTATGAATCAAAAATAAAACGAAGTTGAAATATATTAGAGTTACCTGCCAGGATTTTGTTGTGGTTGGTTCCATGAAACTCTAGAGATCCTCTCAGACCCTCCCACAACCTCTCCTCTACAAATCTCTGCCATTTTATTACCCCTAGTAGGCTTATAAGTAGCCATATCCATATTGCTAGAAGTTTTTGTACTCCGCCGGTTGATCACCACCATGCCCGAATCAGTAGTATCCACCCCACCACAAGTGATCAAATTTCGCAACATATTTGATGCGTTATTCGAGTAACTCTTACTCCTTGTAAACGTCGATTTTGATGCTGATGAATCCGGCATAGCACTAGCCTTTTCAACCTTTATTTTTTTCTCATTTATTTTCTTCGGATTCTTATTCAAGAAGATGGAATAAAAAGGCGCGTTGTAAGATTTTTCTCTTTGCTTTTCTTCGCCCTTTTTTGTAATCAAATGCTCCTCTTCTTCATGCTTGATTGAATCATTGGTCAGTGTTGAAGTCTCTGAGCCGAAAGGAGGAGATTCTTCTATGATTTCGGGTAATTGTTTTGTTGATAAATCCATTGGGGTTTCTTGGAGTTCTTGAATTGTTTCTTTTGATGAGGGTTTTTGATCTTTGGCCTTGGCCTCAACACTAGGCGACTCTTTATCAGCAAATGGAGTAAGAACTGTAAATGTGCAAGAATTTAATTGTTAGAGATTTGAGTTACTAAATATAATGTTTTGTAAAGGAAATTATAATGCTAAATTTATTTAATTATATTTCCTTCCTTAAAAATAAATTGGAGTAAATTTTGGAAGTTATTTTGAATTTACCATCATCAAAGGTGGAAGAGGAAATGTCGGATCCTTTGAGGACATATTCATTGTCAGAGATTGGGGTGATGAGATCCTCATCCAGCAAATCTTGCCATACAAAACCTGTTTTATATCTCCTGCACCCAAACATTCAAAATAAATTCTTTGATATACATCTATATACAGACTATATACATAATATGAACAAAAATTCATGTTCATATGTTAAAATGTGCTAAACACGAGTAAAAAATATTTAGTACAACACTGATAACATTCTTATTTATCACTGTGCAGTTGTTCTTTTATAGTAATAGTCAGAATGTCACCGTTATGACCACTCTTTCCGTTCCTAAAAGATTGTCGTTTTAAAGAAAAAAATTTATTTCAAAATATTTGTCGTTTACAACTTTCGAGGAGAATAAATTATTTACTTTCATATATTACCCCTATCTTCACTCATTGTTTCAAGAAATTCTCTCCCTTGTATTAATAGTTTTCAATTTCCCCAAAAGGAGTAGTGATGGAATTTCAAACAAATTTTAATTGTAAAATGATACAAATATTAAATGACTTTCTTAATCCGTGTGCTAAAATCTTAAATGACAATCTTTTAGGAACGGAAATAGTATTTAATTACTCAACTAATTAATGCACTTTTTGTCATGAAATTTCATTTAATAAAGAGGCTTTTTTATTTTATTTTTGTATTATGTACACTAATTATAATTACTACTACTAGACAAAAAATATCATTTTCAGTTAACATTATGGGGAAAAAAATATGTCAGCGACGAGAACTAAGAACCAGACCTCTTGCATGACCAAGCATAAGAATCCGGCATATCCTTCCCTCGCACCTCCGACAGCCATCTCTTAATATCTTTAAAATTTCAGCCATAAAAATTAAATCAAACAAACCCCATTAATTCAGATCAGAAAATTAACCAAAAACACAAATTTTCACAAATTTACAAAAAATTATAAAAATGATACTGACCTCGTAATCGAACACCATTACGGGCGAGATGATGAACTCGAATGAGATGAGGATGTTCAATACGACCCTTCCGACTGATAAAATAAATAATATGAAGTCTCCTCACTTCACCACCACCTTGTGCTTCCATCAATCTTCTGCAAAAATATACAACAACAAAAGTTTGTTCTTCCTTTTAGGCTAAATATTCCCATTGGTTAGTTTTTTAAAATCAACCAAATTGAAATAATAAAAAGTTACACAATGAAAGTGGATATATATAATCAGAACCAAGACAAATTTTTGCATGTCTATGGCCGGCCTGCCGTATAAAAAAGCTCGAAAATATATCAAATTCATCGTGCTTAACCATATGCATAATCAACATATTAAATGCGAAGGCCGGGCACAATTCTATGGCATAGAAAATATATAAATAACTATAACAAAAAGATAAGACTACGTATATCTGACCATTTCTGTATACACTTCTGTGATATAGAGAATATATATACAAATGGCAGTAAAAAGATAAGATTATGTACATTTAACCCTTTCTATGCACACTTCTATGTCATAGACAATATATATATATATATATATATATATATATATATATATATATATATATATATATATATATATATAATCGGTACTATTTTCTAACGAAATTTATACAGCGAAACAAAAGCGAACCGGTTATAGGGACATTTTTACCGCCGCTATAACATACAAAACCGAAGATATAGATATGGCGACGGTTTGAATCGTCGCTATAGCTCAAAAAATCGTCACTATAACGGGTTTGTTATTTAAGGTACGCTGGAGAAGGGTATTGTATATATTACAATAAAAAGATAAGTCTGCGTACATCTAATCCTTTCTAGATCATGCTATTTGCTCAAATGTTGAGCACGAAGTACGACAAGACAACATATATACAAATGATAAAAAATTTTTGAAATCATAAAAAAAGAATCATGGGGTTTGGAGAATAACCTAGTGCTAGCTGCTGCTTGCTTTTCTTGTAGCAGAAAGAGGGAGGGGGTAGTGAAGTTTGGTGCTCAAAAAGTGGATGGTGAACAAAAATGTAGCTAACCTTATAGAGAAAGTATAGGCAACTCCCCAAGAAGTTCTTATCTGATTTCCCGTGATATGCTGAAAATATATGGTTTATGGTTTATATAAAGTAAGGAGCTTTTGACCATTTTTTTATACTTTTAAAGATTCTTTGTTTTGGGTTAATTTATAGGGCAGGATCTTCTAGTAATGGCAAGTTATAACCAGGTCAATATATAGCAAGAGTTATGGGCGTGGAATCGGATCACTAATAAGAACATGAATAAATGACATTAAATCGAATAACCATGGTTTTTTATTGAAAAAAAAGTGGGTAAAAAAGAAAAGGAAATAAAAGATGGGATAAAATGACAAATTTGCAAAATTCCCTTTTTGAAGATTTGAAAATTTAAAGATAGTGGTACCATGGTAGCTTTTAGTGATGTAAACTTTTACTAATAAAACTATGTAACTAAATTTTTTATATATAGAAAATAAAAATGATTTTTGGCAATATATTTACTTCGTAATTTTTAATTTTTAGGTGGAAAGTAATTTTAAAATACTAAATTATTGCTTTTGTCAAATTTGTTTTTGCCAGGAAAACTTTATTGTCAAGAGTATTTCTATAGTGGAAGTGTAACCAAACACAATAAAAGCTTTGATTAATTTGGTGAGTCTTATATAGGACTAAAATCTCTCCAATTATTGTGTACGGTCACATGATCAAATCTACCCCCTGCAAAGTCACCATAGGTGATGCATAGCAAAGCTGGTAAATTTTTTCTCTAATTTTCATCTTGAGTTCCTCTAAGTTCTCCCTAAAATATAATAGTATGTTTTGGATCCGGATACTCTATAAAGATTTCTCTGTGAGGATCTTGTGAGAGTTTTACTGTTGGATTGACAACACATTAAAAAGGAGATCTAATGGCTCACAACTCTTTTTTTTTGTCTGTGTATCAAAATGACGTCGTTTTGATAGGAATTTTTTTTATAAGTTGACAAAAAATTAGAAGTCACCAAACGCAGTTTACTTTTACCAAACAAACGAAGTAAAGTAAAGAATACATTTAAAATAGTATTTGAGTTGTGATGTTGATTGTTTCCGTTGAGCAATGAATTAAGAGGGGTAAAATAAAACGATTATTAATAATAAAAAAAGATATAAAGGAATATGTAAATAATAATAATTGATAGGTCTAGAATATTTTTTTGGTTGACCCAGCCGGTCCAATGGTTAGAGTAAATAATAATAATATTTTCAATAGTGAGAGTAAACTCTTTTTATGGAATAGATAAATACAAATTATAATAATAATAATAAATAATAATATAAATAAACAAACAAAAACAATAATAAACGAAAAATAATTAAAGCCACATTGAAAACGTTAACGATATTACGATAATTATAACCGATATATTTATTCATTTTTTTTAACCAAGTTTGTAGTTATCCTAATATTAATAGCAAGCTAAGTTATTAAATATATAAAAATATCATATACAGAATAATCAAGAAATTTAAAATAATTATATGTAAAAATAAACGACGTTTGGTAGTTTCTAATTTTTTGTCAACTTGTAAAAAAATATTCTTATCAAAACGACGTTGTTTTAATACACAGACAAAAAAAAAATTTGTGAGCCATTGGATTTCTTTTTTAATGTGTTGTCAACTTCACAGTAAAATCCTCACAAGATCCTCACAGAGAAATTCTCATCGAGGATCCGGATCTGTATGTTTTATGGTTCCTAAGAAAAAAGAGCTAAGAGCAAAGGTATTTATCACGTTAATAAAAATCTCTAAGTTCGCCCTAAAATATAATAGTATTGGTTCCTAAGAAAAAAGAGCCAAGAGCCAAGAGCCAAGAGCAAAGGTATTTATCACGTTAATAAAAATGAGTTTACAAAAATTTATTAAAAAAATACGGGTTTATTCGGCTACCAGCGTTTACAGCTATAACTTTTATAATTTTTGCGGTAGTGGTATAGTGTTTGCAGTGTTTGAAACTTCAAACACATTGCATCATTTTTAGTGCATTGTGTTTGAACCCAAACATAATGTTTATGAATTAAACAATTTACGTCTAAAATAAATTTATACCAATCGAACAAGATTTTCATCTGTGTGTGTATATAGACTCTTAAACGTCCTAAACATAACAAAATATGGGTGGTTAACATGAAGTTAATTTTTAATATTATGTAAATAACATTTTCTTGAGTTGTGCTACTTGTCGAAAGTCAATTAGGGTAATGGCCTTCCTTATTGACCAAAAGCTCAGCAGGTCTTCCACTCATCTTCAAGACGCAATGCGTAACTGATGCCACAAAATTATACTAGTAACAGGTAGGTATAGCAGCACTAAATAAGGTGACTTATTAGTGTCTCTTGACGGATTTTAGGAGGCGAGATGAAGCACTTTTCCTAATTGAGATATTTAAAAAATTGTTTCTATAGAAAAATCAAATAATTAAAATAATTAAGTAACTTTTAACAGGCGTTTTATTATTTTATATGGCAAATTAATCTAATTAGTTTTAAAGGTCAACTGTAAAAGTACTTACAATTTTTTTTTCTTTTTACAAAATTATTTACGCCCACATCAAATGCTAAAAGTAATTTTAATTATTATGTTATCAAATACTCACAAATTGAAAGTTTTAAATTTTGAAGTATTTGTCAGAACATTACTACAAATCAAAAGTATTTTTAAATTTAAATTTCTTTAAAAATGTAATTTTTGATTGTCCTAATCTACTTAATTCTTTATAATATAATAAATTGAATATTTATAAATAAAACCATTTATATTGATCCTAGATCGCTTGAACCTTCCATAATTTTCTTTCTTATAATCCATATAAGAAAGGAAATTTACACATTTATCGTAGCAAAAAAAGGAAATTTACAATCCTTCTTTTTCTTTTTTTATTTATAATATTGATAGTTGAATTAAAAAAAAATTCCAACGAAAATCACCAAAGTGAATACGCCGAGCCACATGTAACATAAGAGGGGCAAATCATTATGTCTGGTGGAATTTTTCTAATACAAGTATCCGAGGAAACACTGACATAATCTATAAATTAAAATAAATGTGAGATAGAAAAAGAGATTAAATGTGACACAGTTTTAATAGAATAATTATTTTTGTTACTCTTTTTAATAAAATAGATAAAAGTCTTTCTCTAAAATTATAGTATAGCATGTCATATTTTTTTTATTTTGAAAAATGTCTCAAATTTTATCATTATGGAGATTTGTCCCTAATTACTACAAATAAAATTTATAACTTTGTCACATATAAAAAAAGTTTATGCTTTTGTCCATTGTAACATAAAATCCTAACTTGGCTACTAAAAATAATGGGCTGATTAAACTTATGTTATATAAAGTAACATTAAATTCATAATTCGGTTCCCAAAAAATTTGAGCTTATAATTAACTACATCAAGTGTCTAATTTGACAATTTAGCCCCCAATTTTCGAATTCGGCCAAAATTGGCCGAAATACCTGACTGGCCCAAGAATCCGATCAGGTTTTGTGTATTTAATACCAGTTGGCCGCATAAATATACAGCTTGACTTAATTTAAAAAAGGACTATTTACAGTTCTGTTACATCAGGTACCACCATTTTCATGATTCGGCTCCTAAACGAAAAAAAAAATTATAAAAAAATTATAAATGTAATAATTTTTTGCCATTAAAAAAAGGTAACTAATACCGTAGAAATACGGTATAAAATTATAAATACAATTCGTAAAATTTATAGTTTATGATATAATTTATAATTTGCAAGATTTAAGTTGTAAAATTTATACATACAATTTGTTAAATTATAGATACAATTTTAAACTTAATTTTTTATAAATACAATATATGTATTAACTACTGATTGTTTGAAGAATAAAGCAAAAAACGGACGAAAAGAAAGTGTTGTTGGATAAACTAATTGTGACGCCCCCAAAATAAGTATACATCACCTATTCTGAGTCGTCAAATACATGATATAGAATACAAATACAATCGTTAATATACAACAAGATAGCTGTGAGTTTTAATACAAATACTGTCTTCTAGACAATATCCACTCTCAGAATAAGTCCTCGTTACATTTATTGTCACAATATTTAACAGAATAGTGAGGACTACTAATACTATCATCTGGTCCATCACTCCGTTCTCCGATTCGTCCTAGCTATATTTTCATTTCCTGAAGAGAACAATGAAAGAAAGGGTGAGCTCAACTAGTCCAGTAAGAAATATTATGACTAAGATAATGCAGAATAAATTATCATTAGCCTTAAACAGTGTTAAACTGATACAATATAACAAACATCAAGTTTAACTGCAGCGGAACAAGCAACCCATTAGAAGAGTCAAGTAGAGAATAAAAGCAACTATCTTCTATGATTTTAAAAGTTTTTCATGACTTTTATCGCTGGGACTCAGCTTAAAAATAATCCACATCATCGAATCACCCCTGCATTACGGCCAAGGATATTCTTTAGTATCACGACCATAATTATCCATGCACTATGGGCCAAGAATATTTGTGTATTCATTAATAGTCATGATCATGTCAACCACTGTCCATCAATGCACTATGGGCCAATGAAGACTTTTACCACATCATTTGTAATATTACAGTCATGATTATACCAAATAATCTCTGGTCATAATCATACCAAGTCCATCTATGCACTACAGGCCACAGATGACTTTCAACAGAATATAAACATGAGGATGATGACAATGATATAAAATTCAATAAAACAAGTTCAAGAATTAATTTATCCAGGAACCAATAACGTCCAAATTGTCAACATAATACTGCTTTGTGGAGTAAAATTCAAGAATGCTCGGAAGAATATTTTCATGAAAAGATACTAGATAAAGCGCAAATATCAAGGATATTCCACTAATTTCATGGAGTATAAAATTCAAAACTTTAACCAACTGAATATAATAAAGAATGGAATAATAAAAGAAATCACCATGCATGCGATAGACCGCAAAGACAGGTTATTCCAACAGAAAAATAAATAATGGAACCAGGTCATGCGTAAACGCACCGACAGGATATTCCGACAGAATAATAAATAATGGAACCAGGTCCGGCGTAAACGCACAGATAGGATATTCTGACAGAATAATAAATAATAGAACCAGGTCCGGCGTAAAGCACAGACAGGATGTTCCAACAGAATAATAAAAATGTAATAACAGAAGAATTTCACCAAGTATAGGGTAGCCCGCGTATACAGGTTATTCCTACAGAATAATAAAGAATGGAATAACAGATGTTCTCTTCATGAATAAGAAAGAAAGAATACCCTTTACGAGTACAACAAATAATATCCCTTACCGTAAAAGAAACTTGATAACGGAGTAGTGAAGTAGCAGAATACTTTTCTTCTTTCTCTCTATAGTTTCTCTCTCTAGAGTTTCAGCGAATTAGTAAGAAAATAATGAAGGAATGAGCTTCTATTTATAGAAAAATAGACTGCATAGTAATTAACTCATGAACGATCTAGATTGATTTACTTTAATCTGACGGCCCATATTTAAAGAAAATTTTTTTAAATAAAATATAATATATTCTATTTATAATCTAATAAAACGAATAACTTTATAAAAGATTTTACTATGCAAACACTATGCATGCACTATGCAAATACTATGCATAATAAAATATAATATATTCTAATTATTGTCTAATAAAATAGATAACTTTATAAAAGTATTCTGTTTTATATAAAAAGATTTTACTATTAGCCTAATAAAACGAATAACTTTATAAAAGTATTTTATTTTATATAAAAAGCTTTTCTGTTTTATTACATTAATAATACCAATAAAACAAAACTGAGTGACTTATCATGTAAGCATCAATAATCAATACCGTGTGCTACTATGCAACCATGCGTATTACTGTACTTTTACTACCGAGTAGTTCAATAATGGTAAAACTTCCGCCGTTATTTTCATAAAGTATTTTTGTCGTTTTCTCAATTCGACAATAATTCCGTTGTAGGGTCCACCAAAGATTGTGTCGTCGTACGAATATTACCTATTAAAATGAATATTCCCCGACCAATCGAATATTGTATAGCAACTTGCGTACTTTGCAAAATTTATAAATATTACCCACAACTATAACATTATATCAATTTCACTCCATAATATTCAAAAATGATATTTATAGAAAATTCATCTTTATTTATAAAAGTTGGGGTCTTACAACATCCCCTTCTTATGAAATTTCGCCCTCGAAATTAGGGCACGTACCTGGTATATCGAAGAGGTAAGTATACCTTGACTTCACTTCAGATTCTAACTCCCAGGTCATTTCCTCAACATCGTGGTTTCTCCACAAAATTTTGACTTGAGGTATAACCTTGGAGCGTAGAATATGTTCCTTCTTATCCAAGATTTTAACAGGAACCTCTTCATACGTTAAATCTTCCGCTATTTCGTCCTGTTCTAACTCAATAATGTGGTTCGGGTCTTCCACATATTTGCGTAACATGGATATGTGAAAAATATTATGAACACGAGACATACTTGACGGTAAAGCGAGTCTATAAGCCACAGTTCCTACTCGATCGAGGATTAAAAATGTGCCAATGAATCGAAGATTGAGCTTTCCTCTCTTTCCAAATCTCGTAACTCCTTTCCACGGAGCAACTCGTAACAACACATGATCTCCTATATCAAATTTTACGTCCTTTCGATGAAGATCAGCATAACTCTTTTGTCGATCTTGTGAGATTTTTATACGTTGCCGGATCGTTTGAATCTTTTTCGTAGTCATACGTACCAACTCCGGTCCCAACAACGTTGCTTCACCCACCTCATCCCAGCATACTGGAGAACGACACTTTCTTCCATACAACGCCTCGAATGGAGCCATGCCAATACTTGCTTGATAACTGTTGTTGTAGGAAAACTCCACCAATGGTAAGAACTTATCCCAACTTCCCTTAAAGTCAAGAACACAGAGTCTTAATAAATCTTCAAGAGTTTGAATAGTCCTCTTTGATTGTCCGTCCGTCTGGGGATGATATGCTAAACTAAATCGTAAATCCGTGCCCATAGCTTTTTGCAAACTAACCCAAAATTGTGAAGTGAATCTTGTGTCTCGATCAGAAGCTATGGATACTGGCATACCATGCAGTCTTATAATCTCATTTATGTACATACAAGCAAGACGTTCAAGTGTATAAGTTTCTCGTATTGGTAAGAAATGAGCAGACTTGGTCAATCTATAAACAATGACCCAAATTACATCAATGCCTTGAGAAACCTTGGGAAGGCCTTTACTAAACTAAGTATTATTTGCTCAGTGATCTACTTCTAAAGTAAACTAAATATGTAGTACACATATTAGAAACTTTAGTTAACTAAGTAGCATTTGTTTAGTTTGCCACAATATTTAATAAACTCAATAATACTCTCTCTTCAATCTTCAATATTTCTCATAAACTGAGTAGCACACACTTAGTTTATATCATTGAAAAAATAAACTAAGTAGCATTTGCTTAATTTTTCACAATTACATTAAACTGCATATATACTTCATGTGCATGTAGTATTAATAGGAGCTTAGAAATTCGTTTAACATTCACTTAGTAGGAGTGAATGTCAAATAGTCCCCAATTTGGGACTGTTACTGGATGTTATGTCTCTCACTTAGGCCGGTGCCAATTCACAGGGTACGTTTTTTTGTTTTGAGGATTTTTCAGCTGGTTATCTCTACATGTTCTCTGAGTACATATTTAGAATAAGTAGTCTTGGTCTATTTCGTGTACTTGGAGACCATGGGGAGGTGCTGCTGAAATTTTTTTAAAATAGAAGAAACGTGCTCAAGATTGGCACTAGTGAGGAGACGCATTCAGGAACGAGATAGAAGCTTAACCCATGTAGAGTGAAGATATATACTAGGAAAATATAATTCATGCATGGACCACATACATGAATATTCCATTTCTAATACAGGTGTATTATCTTCAATTAAAGATGTCAACCGACTGAAGTTGGATGTACTGTAGGATACGAGTAGATGGAAAGGGATTAGTTGATGCGTACCGTGATGGGGTCTGCAATTTTATAAATAAAGCAATAGAACATGCTGATGATTCGAACAAAAAGATGAGATGCTCGTGTGTTAAGTGTAAAAATATAACCTGGAAGAAAGCCGATGAAATTAAATTTGACTTGTTTTCACGTGGGTTTTTGGATGGGTATTTTGGTATGGATTCATCACGGGGAATCAACTAAGTTGAGAGAAGTGACCGACAATACTGTAGACTAACCAATTGAACGGGATTCATACCCTGATAACTATGATGTCGTGGAGATGTTGGTCGATGCTTATGGCCCTTCCAATATTGATTGGGCTAAAAATGAGCATTCGTCAAGCAGTTCTCAGCACGTGCTAATTGATACAGCTACTGCCTTTTACAAGATTTTATCTGAATCAAGGGTCCCACTGTTTGTTGGAAATGATAAGCACACCAGGCTACCATATGCGATCATCAGCCTCACATAGTCTCCGATCCTACATGGGCGTATTTGTGTGCACACTGGGACACTGATGACTTCAAGAAAAAGTCTGAGTAAGCAAAAAAGAATCGTGACCAGCTCCGAGTCGTATACTTTACTGCCTCACTTTCATTTGAGGAAATGAAGTCGGTAAGTATCTCAATTTAGTTCTTTCGTTACTCGATTGTCATTATTATACATAGAAAATGTTATTTGCATGTATTTATTAGGCCATGCGAGATAGCTTGGGCCGACCTCTTATCATGCTGGATGTGATGCCCCCAAAATAGGTATACATCACCCATCTTGAGTCGCCAGATACATGGTACAGAATTCAAATACAACTTAATAATACAACTGTTGTGTACAATACGACAAAACATAAATTGTGAGTTTGAATATAAATATTATCTTCTAGAGAGTATCCATACTCAAAAGGAGTCCTCATTATAATTATTATTACACTATTATATAGAATAGTGAGGACTACTAATGCTATCATCTGGTCCATCACTCCGTTTCCCGGCTCGTTCCAACTATATTCTCATTTCCTGAAGAGAACAGTGAAAGAAAGGGTGAGTTCAACTAGCCCAGTAAGAAATATTATGACTAAGATAATACAGAATAAATTATCATTAGTTTTCAACAATGTTAAACTGATAAAATAAAATAGACATCAAGTTTAACTGCAGCGGAACAAGCAATCCATTAGAAGAGTCAAGTAGGGAATAAAATCTACTATCTTCTATGATTTAAAAGGTTTTTCATCACTTTTATTGCTGGGACTTAGCTTAATAAATAATCCACATCATCGAATCACCCCTACACTACGGCCAAGGATATTCTTTAGTATCACGACCACGAATTATCCATGCACTATGGCTAAAGATAATCATGTTTTCATCAATGGTCCTGATCATGCCATAAAATAATTCATCTTTGCACTACGGCCAAAGAGAATCCATAGCCATAATCATACCAAAAACTGTCCATCAATGCACTACGGCCAATGAGGACTTTTTTCACATCATTTGTAATAAAATATAATATATTCTAATTATTGTCTAATAAAACAGATAACTTTATAAAAATATTATGTTTTATATAAAAAGATTTTACTTTTAGCCTAATAAAACGAATAACTTTATAAAAGTATTCTGTTTTATATAAAAAAAATTTCTGTTTTATTACGTTAATAATACTAATAAAACAAAACTGAGTGACTTATCACGTAAGCCTCAATAATCAATACCGTATGCTACTATGCAACCACACGTATTACTGTACTTTTACTACCGAGTAATTCAACAGTATTAACGGTAAAACTTCCGCCGCTATTTTCATAAAATATTTTTGTCGTTTCCTCAATTCGACAATAATTTCGTTGTGAGGTCCACCAATAATTGTGTCGTCGTACGAATATTTCTCGACAAAAATAATATTCCCCGACCAATCGAATATAATACAACAACTTGCATACTTTGCAAAATTTGTAAATACTACCCACAACTATAACATTATCTCAAATTCACACCATAATATTTAAAAAAATATTTCGAAAAAAATAAATCTTTATTCATAAAATCTGGGGTTTCACAATCTCCCCTCCTTATGAAATTTCGCCCTCAAAATTTACATACGTACCTGGTATGCCGAACAGATGAGGACACTTCGTCAGATTCTAACTCTTGAGGTATAATCTTTGAGTGTTGAATACATTCCAAGATTTTAACAGGTACATCTTCATACGTTAAATTATCCGCTATCTCGTACGGTTCTAAATCAATAATGTAAGACCCCAACTTTTATAAATAAAGATGAATTTTTTATAAATATCATTTTTGAATATTGTGGAGTTAATTTGATATAATGTTATAGTTGTGGGTAATATTTATAAATTTTGTAAAGTACGCAAGTTGTTATATAATATTCGATTAGTCGGGAAATATTCGTTTTAACAGGGAATATTCGTACAACGACACAATCATTGGTGGACCCCACAACGGAATTATTGTCGGATTGAGAAAACGACAAAAATATTTTATTAAAAATAACGGCGGAAGTTTTACCATTGTTACTGTTGAACTACTCAGTAGTAAAAGTACAGTAATACATGTGGTTGCATAGTAGCACACGGTATTGATTATTAATGCTTATGTGAGAAGTCACTCAGTTTGATTTAATTATTGTCAGTTAATAATATGAATTATTTAGCGATAATGACGTTTTGTTTTATTCGTATTATTAACGTAATAAAACAGAAACATCTTTTTATATAAAACAGAATACTTTATTAAAGTTATTCTATAAATAGAATATATTATATTTTATTTAAAAGATTTTTCTTTAAATATGGACCGTCGGATTAAAGTAATCAATCTGGACCGTTCATGGATTAGTTACTATGCATTCTATTTTTCTATAAATAGCAGCTCATTCCTTCATTATTTCTTACGAATTCACTGAACTCTAGAGAGAGAAGCTATAGAGAGAGAGAGAAGAGTATCCTGCTACTTAACTACTTCCTTACTTCAGCTCTTCTTTAAAACGGTAAGGGGTGTTATTCTTTCTTATTCATGAAGAGAACTGTTGTTATTCCATTTCTTATTATTCTGTTGGAATAACCTGTATACGCGGTCTACCCTATACTTGGTGACATTCTTCTATTATTCTGTTGGAACATCCTGTCTGTGTGTTTTACACCGGACCTGGTTCCGTTTTTATTATTATTCTGTTAGAACATCCTGTCTGTGTGTTTTACACCGGACCTGGTTCCGTCTTGTTATTATTCTGTTGGAACATCCTGTCTGTGTGTTTTACACCGGACCTGGTTTCATTATTTATTATTCTGTCGGAATATCCTGTCTGTGCGTTTACGCCGGACCTGGTTCCATTATTTATTATTCTGTTGGAATAACCTGTCTGTGCGGTCTATCGCATGCATGGTGATTTCTTTTGTTATTCCATTCTTTATTATACTCAGTTGGTTAAGTTTTGACTTCTATACTCCATGAAATTTGTGAAATATCCTTGATATTTGCGCTTCATCTAGTATCTTTTCATGAAAATATTCTCCTGATCATTCTTGAATTTTACTCCACAAAGCAGTATCATGTTGACAATTTGGACGTTGTTAATTCTTGGATAAATTAATTCTTGAACTTGTTTTATTGAATTCTTATATCATTGTCATCATCCTCATGTTTATAAAATGTTGAAAGTCATCTGTGGCCTGTAGTGCATAGATGGACTTGGTATGATTATGACCAGGGATTATTCGGTATAATCATGACCGTAATGTTACAAATGATGTGGTAAAAGTCCTCATTGGCCCGTAGTGCATTGATGGACAGTTGTTGGCATGATCATGACCATTAATGAATATACGAATATCCTTGGCCGTAGTGCAGGGGTGATTCGATGATGTGAATTATTTTATTAAGCTGAGTCTCAGCGATCACAGTGTTGGAAAATCTTTTAAATCATAAAAGATAGTAGAGTTTATTTTCTACTTGACTCTTTTAATGGATTGCTTGTTCCGCTGCAGTTAAACTTGATGTCTATTATATTTTATCAGTTTAACATTGTTGAAGGCTAATGATAATTTATTCTGCATTATCTTAGTCATAATATTTCTTACTGGGCTAGTTGAGCTCACCCTTTCTTTCACTGTTCTCTTCAGGAAATGAGAACGTAGCTGGGGCAAGTCGGGGAACGGAGTGATGGTCCGAATGATAGTATTAGTTAGTAGTCCTCACTATTCTATGTAATGGTGTGTTAATAAATGTAATGAGGACTCCTTTTGAGTATGAATACTCTCTAGAAGATAATATTTGTATTCAAACTCACAGTTTATGTTTTGTCGTATTGTACACGACAGTTGTATTAGTAAGTTGTATTTGTATTTTGTACTATGTATCTGACGACCCAAGATGGGTGATGTATACCTAATTTTGGGGGCGTCACAGTTGGTATCAGAGCTTAGGGATATGATCCCTGGCTAAGATGTGAGAATAGAACTAGGAGGGGAGAGACGGGGAATTCCTTCGCTAGTATGACCTACCTAAGTTTATTTGCATGGTATTTAATTGGTCGGTCATAATATAAGGATAATATATGACATATCAATTAACTTTTATTTTGTGGCAGTATCTGAAAATGGCATCTGAGAATGTTGAGAATAGCAATGGAGCACAGACGACTATTGATTCACCACATATCAATAATCAGGATAATGTGCATCAGGAAGGTGACAATCCTCATGCAAACAACAACACTGACCAGATGATGAATGATGGAATGTTCAGAGGTTTTATGCAATTCATGCAACAACAGGTGAAAGCGGCTCCTGTCCACAACGTAGGTGGAAATACTGGAAACTCTCAGGCGGTCACCGCTAAACAGTTTAAGGAGCTGGGACCACCGGAGTTTAAGGGAGAGCCCAAACCACTTGTAGCTGAAACATGGATAAAGCAGATCACCAAGATATTTGATGTCTTGGGTTGCTCCGAGGAGCAAAAGGTTCCCTTTGCCGCCTTTATGTTGCGAGGAGAGGCAGATTACTGGTGGGAATCGATAAAGCGTACTCAACCTGCTGCACTGAAGATGTCTTGGGAGAAGTTCCAAGAGCTGTTTAATGACAAATACTTTCCCGAGAGTATTCGTCACATGAAGGAGGTGGAGTTCATCAAATTGGAGCAGAATAATATGACCGTGTCGCAGTACGAGGCAAAATTTGCGGAGTTATCCCGGTTTGCGTCCCACCTGGTGGATAATGAAGAAAGAATGACGCGGATGTTTTTAAGAGGTTTGAAGCCGGAGATACGTCAACATCTTGTTTCTCATAAACTGTGTTTGTATTCAGATGTTGTAAATAGGGCTCAGTTGGTGGAGCGCGATAACGAGACAACGCAACCAAAAGAGAGCAGTCGGCAAAATGATAATACCAGTGAGAGCAGTCATCGAAGCGGTGACAACAAGCGTGGAGGGAATCAACAGGCCAGAAATGGTAACCACTTCGGTGGTAATCAGGGCCAAAACAATAAGAATGGGCATTTCAAGAAGAGGAGATTCAACAATGATGGAAAGACGTCAGCACCAGCACCTGTCGTTAAGGAAGGAGAACGACCACCTATCATATGTTTCAAATGCGGAGGGGAGGGGCACATCAGTCCAAACTGCGCGATGCCGTCCAAAGCATGTTATAATTGTGGAAGAGAAGGTCATTTAGCCCGATTTTGTCGTTTACCGAAGACAAATTCAGCTAGGATGGAGGCACCAAAGGCCGTCCCAGAAAAGTCAAAACCGGTTGTGCAAGGGAGAGCGTTTGTTGTGAACTCCCAGAAAGCAAGGAACCCGAATGAGGTCATCACGGGTAAGCTTATCATAAACTCTAACGAAGTCTATACTTTATTTGATACCGGTTCTACCCATTCTTTTATTTCTCCTACTTGCGCTCATCGATTAAATTTGATTCCGGAGAAATTAGACTTTGACTTAGCAGTTGAAACTCCATTGGGAGAAACCTTCATTACATCCACGGTTTATAAGTCTTGTTTGGTTCAAGTTGGTACCCACACATTACCTGTCGATCTTATTTCATTAAAAATACTTGCATTTGACGTGATTCTAGGGATTGATTGGTTAACTACTCATCATGCAAAAATTGATTATTTTCGTAAGGTTGTTAGCTTTCATATTCCTAATCGACCTATTATGCGAATTCAAGCAACCAAACCATTAAAATCAATCGCTGTCATCTCAAGCCATAAAGCTATTCGTTTATTGAAAAACGGATGTCAAGCTTTCTTAGCTCATGTCACAGATCTAAACAAAAATACGTCAGCTTTGAATGATATTTCTGTTGTTAATAAATTTCCTGACGTATTTCCCGAAGAACTTCCTGGCCTACCCCCAGAGCGTGAAATTGAATTTTGTATCGACCTTGAACCCGGTACAAAACCCATTTCCAAAGCCCCATATCGAATGGCTCCTATTGAACTTCAGGAGTTAAAGACCCAACTGCAGGAATTGTTAGACATTGGTTTTATTCGTCCTAGTACTTCTCCTTGGGGTGCTCCTGTTCTGTTCGTGAAGAAGAAAGATGGGAGTATGCGACTTTGTATTGATTATCGGGAGTTGAATCATGTCACCATCAAAAATAGGTACCCATTGCCACGTATTGATGACCTGTTTGACCAGTTGCAAGGAGCACAATTCTTTTCAAAGATCGATCTTCGTTCTGGATATCATCAGCTGAAGGTTAGAACTGAGGATATTCCAAAGACGGCTTTCAGAACTCGGTATGGGCATTATGAATTCTTAGTTATGTCTTTTGGATTGACTAATGCTCCTGCTGCCTTCATGGATATGATGAACAGGGTATTCAAGGAATATTTGGATCACTTTGTGGTCGTCTTTATCGATGACATCCTTGTTTATTCCAAAAGCCGTGAAGATCATGAGCAACACTTGAGGCTGGTACTCCAAAAGCTTCGTGAATACAAGCTTTATGCCAAGTT
Organism: Panax notoginseng; assembly: GCA_016801055.1. NCBI lineage: Eukaryota > Viridiplantae > Streptophyta > Magnoliopsida > Apiales > Araliaceae > Panax > Panax notoginseng. The sequence goes on from CM029017.1 coordinate 190,722,454, forward strand.
GAAGAAATGCGAGTTCTGGCTGGAGGAGGTAGCATTCCTTGGGCACGTAGTATCAAGTCGTGGAATATCGGTTGACCCGGCAAAGATTGAAGCTATTCAAAGCTGGGAGCAACCTAAATCAGTGACCGAAGTACGTAGCTTTCTTGGTTTAGCTGGTTATTATCGGAGATTCGTGGAAGGATTTTCTCGAATCGCTACTCCATTAACTCAGCTGACTCGGAAAGATACAAAGTTCGGTTGGAGCGAAGAATGTGAGCAGAGTTTTCAAGAACTCAAGAGGAGACTCATTTCAGCACCTGTTCTAACAATACCATCTGGCTCGGAGGGATTTGTCATCTACAGTGATGCTTCGAGCAAAGGGTTGGGATGCGTTCTCATGCAACATGGAAAAGTCATAGCCTATGCATCAAGACAACTCAAGGAATATGAGAGGAATTATCCTACTCATGATCTAGAGTTGGCAGCTGTTGTCTTTGCACTTAAAATTTGGAGGCATTACTTGTATGGGGAGAAGGTGGAGATCTTTACGGATCATAAAAGCCTCAAATATTTCTTCACTCAAAAGGAACTCAACATGCGACAACGACGTTGGCTTGAACTGTTGAAAGATTATGATCATACCATTCAATACCATCCTGGAAAAGCGAACGTGGTAGCTGACGCATTGAGTAGAAGATCATATGCGGGTACAAGTGCAATATTAACAACACAAAGGCCCATTTTGTGTGACTTGCAAAGGATGGAGATAGAGTTAAAGACTCCAGGGACCCATGTGATGATGGCGAATATACGAGTAGAACCAACTTTAATCGATAAAGTTAAAGCTGCTCAAGCTACAGACCTGGAGCTGATGCGTATGAGGAAGAAAGTGCAAGAAGGTGCTATGCCGGAAGCAAGAATCGATGAAGAAGGAATACTTCGAGTCAACTCCAGACTTTGTGTTCCTAACAACCCTGATTTAAAGTATGAAATCATGATGGAGGCGCACAACACACCGTTTGCAATCCATCCTGGAAGTACCAAAATGTATCATGATCTTCGTCATACATTTTGGTGGAGCAATATGAAGAGAGAGATAGCGTTGTTTATCTCAAGGTGTCTAACTTGTCAACGAGTCAAAGCGGAGCATCAAGTACCAAAAGGTCCATTGCAACCACTTGAAATTCCAGAATGGAAGTGGGAGCACATTACCATGGATTTCGTTACCGGTCTTCCTAGGGTTTCTCAAGGTATTGATGCGATTTGGGTCATTGTTGATAGATTGACCAAGTCTGCTCATTTCTTACCGATACGAGAAACTTATACACTTGAACGTCTTGCTCGTATGTACATAAACGAGATTGTAAGACTGCATGGTATGCCAGTATCCATAGTTTCTGATCGAGACCCAAGATTCACTTCACGATTTTGGGTTAGTTTACAAAAAGCTATGGGCACGGAGTTACGATTTAGTTCAGCATATCATCCTCAGACGGACGGACAATCAGAGAGGACTATTCAAACTCTTGAAGATTTATTAAGACTCTGTGTCTTTGACTTCAAGGGAAGTTGGGACAAGTTCTTACCATTGGTGGAGTTTTCCTACAACAACAGTTATCAAGCAAGTATTGGCATGGCTCCATTCGAAGCATTGTATGGAAGAAAATGTCGTTCTCCAGTATGCTGGGATGAGGTGGGTGAAGCAACGTTGTTGGGACCGGAGTTGGTACGTATGACTACAGAAAAGATTCAAACGATCCGACAACGTATAAAAACCTCACAAGATCGACAAAAGAGTTATGCTGATCTTCATCGAAAGGACGTGGAATTTGATGTAGGAGATCATGTGTTCTTACGTGTTGCTCCATGGAAAGGAGTTACGAGATTTGGAAAGAGAGGAAAGCTCAATCCTCGATTCATCGGTCCATTTTTAATCCTCGATCGAGTAGGAACTGTGGCTTATAGACTCGCTTTACCGCCAAGTATGTCTCGTGTTCATAACGTTTTTCACATATCCATGTTACGCAAATATGTGGAAGACCCGAACCACATTATTGAGTTAGAACCGGACGAAATAGCGGAGGATTTGACGTATGAAGAAGTTCCTGTTCAAATCTTGGATAAGAAGGAACATATTCTACGCTCCAAGGTTATACCTCAAGTCAAAGTTTTGTGGAGAAACCACGATGTTGAGGAAATGACTTGGGAGTTAGAATCTGAAATGAAATCAAGGTATCCTTACCTCTTCGACATACCAGGTACGTACCCTAATTTCGAGGGCGAAATTTCATAAGAAGGGGAGGTTGTAAGACCCCAACTTTTATAAATAAAGATGAATTTTCTATAAATATCATTTTTGAATATTATGGAGTTAATTTGATATAATGTTATAGTTGTGGGTAATATTTATAAATTTTGCAAAGTACGCAAGTTGTTATATAATATTCGATTGGTCGGGGAATATTCGTTTTAACAGGGAATATTCGTACAACGACACAATCATTGGTGGACCCCACAACGGAATTATTGTCGGATTGAGAAAACGACAAAAATATTTTATTAAAAATAACGGCGGAAGTTTTACCATTGTTACTGTTGAACTACTCGGTAGTAAAAGTACAGTAATACGTGTGGTTGCATAGTAGCACACGGTATTGATTATTAATGCTTATGTGAGAAGTCACTCAGTTTGATTCAATTATTGTCAGTTAATAATATGAATTATTTAGCGATAATGACGTTTTGTTTTATTCGTATTATTAACGTAATAAAACAGAAACATCTTTTTATATAAAACAGAATACTTTATTAAAGTTATTCTATAAATAGAATATATTATATTTTATTTAAAAGATTTTTCTTTAAATATGGACCGTCAGATTAAAGTAATCAATCTGGACCGTTCATGGATTAGTTACTATGCATTCTATTTTTCTATAAATAGCAGCTCATTCCTTCATTATTTCTTACGAATTCACTGAACTCTAGAGAGAGAAACTATAGAGAGAGAGAGAGAAGAAGAGTATTCTGCTACTTAACTACTTCCTTATTTCAGCTCTTCTTTAAAACGGTAAGGGGTGTTATTCTTTCTTATTCATGAAGAGAACTGTTGTTATTCCATTTCTTATTATTCTGTTGGAATAACCTGTATACGCGGTCTACCCTATACTTGGTGACATTCTTCTATTATTCTGTTGGAACATCCTGTCTGTGTGTTTTACACCGGACCTGGTTCCGTTTTATTATTATTCTGTTGGAACATCCTGTCTGTGTGTTTTACACCGGACCTGGTTCCGTTTTTATTATTATTCTGTTGGAACATCCTGTCTGTGTGTTTTACACCGGACCTGGTTCCGTCTTGTTATTATTCTGTTGGAACATCCTGTCTGTGTGTTTTACACCGGACCTGGTTCCATTATTTATTATTCTGTCGGAATATCCTGTCTGTGCGTTTACGCCGGACCTGGTTCCATTATTTATTATTCTGTTGGAATAACCTGTCTGTGCGGTCTATCGCATGCATGGTGATTTCTTTTGTTATTCCATTCTTTATTATACTCAGTTGGTTAAGTTTTGACTTCTATACTCCATGAAATTTGTGGAATATCCTTGATATTTGCGTTTCATCCAGTATCTTTTCATGAAAATATTCTTCTAAGCATTCTTGAATTTTACTCCACAAAGCAGTATCATGTTGACAATTTGGACGTTGTTAATTCTTGGATAAATTAATTCTTGAACTTGTTTTATTGAATTCTTATATCATTGTCATCATCCTCATGTTTATAAAATGTTGAAAGTCATCTGTGGCCTGTAGTGCATAGATGGACTTGGTATGATTATGACCAGGGATTATTCGGTATAATCATGACCGTAATGTTACAAATGATGTGGTAAAAGTCCTCATTGGCCCGTAGTGCATTGATGGACAGTTGTTGGCATGATCATGACCATTAATGAATATACGAATATCCTTGGCCGTAGTGCAGGGGTGATTCGATGATGTGGATTATTTTATTAAGCTGAGTCTCAGCGATCACAGTGTTGGAAAATCTTTTAAATCATAAAAGATAGTAGAGTTTATTTTCTACTTGACTCTTTTAATGGATTGCTTGTTCCGCTGCAGTTAAACTTGATGTCTATTATATTTTATCAGTTTAACATTGTTGAAGGCTAATGATAATTTATTCTGCATTATCTTAGTCATGATATTTCTTACTGGGCTAGTTGAGCTCACCCTTTCTTTCACTGTTCTCTTCAGGAAATGAGAACGTAGCTGGGGCAAGTCGGGGAACGGAGTGATGGTCCGAATGATAGTATTAGTTAGTAGTCCTCACTATTCTATGTAATGGTGTGTTAATAAATGTAATGAGGACTCCTTTTGAGTATGAATACTCTCTAGAAGATAATATTTGTATTCAAACTCACAGTTTATGTTTTGTCATATTGTACACGACAGTTGTATTAGTAAGTTGTATTTGTATTTTGTACTATGTATCTGACGACCCAAGATGGGTGATGTATACCTAATTTTGGGGGCGTCACAAATAATGTGGTTCGAGTCGTCCACATATTTACGTAACATCAATACGTTAAAAATGTTATGAACACGAGACATACTTGGCGGTAAAATGAGTCTATAAGCCACAGTTCCTTCTTGATCGAGGATTTCAAATGGGTCAATTAAATCGAGGGTTGAGATTTCCTCTCTTCATCGATTCTTGCTTCTAGAATAACGCCCTCTTGAACCTTCTTCTTCACATTCATCAGCTCTGAGTATGTAGTTTGAGCGGCTTTAACTTTATCAATTAAAGTCGATTCTAATCGTATATTCGTTATCTTCACGTGGGTCCCTAGATTCTTTAACTCTATCTTCATCATTTGTAAGTTATATGAAATGGGTCTTTGTGTTAACAACATCTAACTCACATACGATCTTCTACTCAACGCATCAGCTATCACGTTCGCACTTCCACGATGATATTGAATGGTACGATCGTAATCTTCAACAGCTCGAGCCAACGTCTTTGGCACATAATACGTTCGTTTTAGTTGAAGAAATATTTGAGGGTTTAAGAAATGGGTTTTGTACTGGGGTCAATACAAAATTCGATTTCATACTCTGGGGTAGGCTAAGAAGTCTTCAAGCATACGTCAGGAAATTTATTAATAATAGAAATATCATTCAAAACTGTGACTCTCATCCAAGACTTGGATAGTACGTCACATTGATACCTATCAACTTGCCATCTTCATTCACGATGTCGCCTACAGATAGTTTGGTTTCGGTGCATTCCACTCAAAGAAGTCACCAGATAAAGGCTCAGGGCTTTTTACTTATGGCTTGATATGACAATGATTGACTTTAGTGGTTTGGTTACTTTGAATTCGCATAACAGGTTGGTTAGGAGTATGAAAGTTAACATCCTTACAAAAAAAACATGATGAGTAGTTAACCAATCGATTCCTAAAATCACATCAAAGGCAAGTATTTTCAAAGAGGTAAGATCGACAGGTAACGTGAAAGTGTTGATTTGAATCAAACAAGATTTATAAATAGTGAAGGTAACGAAGGTTTCTCCCAACGGAATTTCAACAGATAAATCAAAGTCTAACTTCTCCGGAGTTAAGTTGAAACATTGAACACAACTAGGTGAAATAAAAGAGTGAGTAGAACCGGTATCTAACACGGTATAGACATCAAAAGAGTTTATGACTAAAATACCCGTGATAATTTTATTCAGGTTCCTCGTCACGAAAAAAAAAACGCTCTCTCTTAAACTACCGGCTTTGACTTTTCTGGGACGGCCTTTGGTGCCTCCATCCTAGCTGAACTTGTCTTCGGTAAACGATAAAATCGGACTAAGTGACCTTCTCTTCCACAATTATAACATGCTTTGGACGGCATCGCGCAGCTTAGACTGATGTGTCCCTCCCCTCCGCATTTGAAGCATATGATAGGTGGTCGTTCTCCTTCCTTAACAACGGGTGCTGGTGCTGACGTCTTTCCATCATTATTGAATCTCCTCTTCTTGAAATGTCTATTCTTATTGTTTTGGCCATGATTACCACCGAAGTAGTTACCATTTCTGGCATGTTGATTCCCTCCATGCTTATTGTCACCTCTTTGATGACTGTTATCACCGGTATTATCATTTTGTCGGCTGCTCTTTTTTGGTTGGGTTGACTAGTTTTCGTGCTCCAATAATTGAGCCCTATTAACAATATCTGAATACAAACACGATTTATAAGAGATAAGATATTGACGTATCTCAGGTTTCAAACCTCTTAGAAACATTCGTGTCATTCTCTCCTCATTATCAACCACATGGGACGCAAATCAGGACAACTCAGCAAACTTGGCTTCGTACTGCGACACGGTCATGTTGTTTTGCTCCAACTTGATAAATTCCACCTCCTTCATGTGACGAATACTTTCGGGAAAGTACTTGTCATTGAACAGCTCTTGGAACTTCTCCCAAGACATCATTAGTGCGTCAGGATGGGTACGTTTTACAGATTCTCACTAGTGATCTGCCTCTTCACGTAACATAAAGGTGGCAAAGGGAACCTTTTGCTTCTCGGAGCATCCCAAGACATCAAATATCTTGGTGATCTGCTTTAACCACGTCTCCGCCTTAAGTGGTTCTGGCTTTCCCAAAAATTCCGGTGGTCCCAGCTCCCTGAATTGCTTAGCGGTGACCAACTGTGGGTTACCATTGTTTCCTCCTGCATTATGAACAGGAGCCGCCTTCGCCTGATGTTGCATGAATTCTAAAAAACTCCTAAACGTACCGTCGTTCGTCAATTGATCAGTGTTGTTGTTTACCGGAGGATTATCGCCATCCTGTTGCATATTATCCTTATTATTGATCTATGGAGACTCAACGGTCTCCTGTGCTCCATTGCTTATCTCAACATTTTCAGATGCCATTTTCAAATACTGCAACAAAACAAGGGTTAATTAACATATCACATATTATCCCTATACTCTAACCGACCAATTAAATACCAAATAAACTTAGGTAGGTTATACTAGCGAAAGAATTCCCCCGTCTCTCCCCTCCTAGTTCTTGCCTCACATCTCAGCCAGGGATCATATCCCTAAGCTTTGATAACAACTGTGACGCCCCCAAAATAGGTATACATCAGTCATCTTGAATCGCCAGATACATGGTACAGAATTCAAATATAACTTAATAATACGACAGTCGTGTACAATACGACAAAACATAAACTATGAGTTTGAATACAAATATTATCTTCTAGAGAGTATCTATACTCAAAAGGAGTCCTCATTACTATTTTTATCACACTATTACATAGAATAGTGAGGACTACTAATGCTATCATCTGGTCCATCACTCCGTTTTTCGACTCGTCCCAACTATATTCTCATTTCCTAAAGAGAACAGTGAAAGAAAGGGTGAGCTCAACTAGCCCAGTAAGAAATATTATGACTAAGATAATGCAGAATAAATTATTATTAGTCTTCAACAATGTTAAACTGATAAAATACAATAGACATCAAGTTTAACTGCAGCGGAACAAGCAATCCATTAGAAGAGTCAAGTAGGGAATAAAATCTACTATCTTCTATGATTTAAAAGGTTTTTTTTATCACTTTTATCGATGGGACTCAGCTTAATAAATAATCCACATCATCGAATCACCCCTGCACTACGGCCAAGGATATTCTTTAGTATCACGACCACGAATTATCCATGCACTACGACTAAAGATAATCATGTTTTTATCAACGGTCCTGATCATGCCATAAAATAATTCATCTTTGCACTACGGCCAAAGAGAATCCATAGCCATAATCATACCAAAAACTGTCCATCAATGCACTACGGCCAATGAGGACTTTTTTCACATCATTTCTAACATTACGGTTATGATTATACCGAATAATTCCTGGTAATAATCATACCAAGTCCATCTATGCACTACAAGCCACAGATGACTTTCAACATAATATAAGTATGAGGATGATGACAATGATATAAGAATTCAATAAAACAAGTTCAAGAATTATTTTATCTAAGAACTGATAACGTCTAAATTATCAACATGATACTGCTTTCTAGAGTAAAATTCAAGAATACTCAGAAGAATATTTCCATGAAAAGATACTGGATGAAGCACAAATATCAATGATATTCCACTAATTTCATGGAGTATAGAAGTCAAAGTTTTAACTAACTGAGTATAATAAAGAATGGAATAACAAAAGAAATCACCATGCATGCGGTACTTCGCATAGACAGGTTATTCCAACAGAATAATAATAACGGAACCAGGTTAGGCGAAATTCGCACTGACAGGATGTTCCAACAGAATAATAAAGAATGGAATAACAACAAAAATACCATGAATGCGGTACTTCGCATAGACATGTTATTCCAATAGAATACTAAATAACGGAACCAGGTCAGGCGTAATACGCACCGACAGGATGTTCCAACAGAATAATAAAGACGGAAATAGGTCCGGCGTAAAACGCACAGACAGGATATTCCAACAGAATAATGAATAATGGAACCAGGTTCGGCGTAAAACGCACAGACAGGATATTCCAACAGAATAATAGTAAAGACGGAACCAGGTCCAGCGTAAAACGCACAGACAGGATATTCCAACAGAATAATAATAAAGACAGAATAATAGAAGAATGTCACCAAGTATAGGGTAGTCCGTGTATACTAGTTATTCCAGCAGAATAATAAAGAATGGAATAACAGAAGTTCTCTTCATGAATAAGAAAGAAAGAATACTCTTTACGAGTACAACAAATAATATCCCTTACCTTGAAAGGAAGAGTACTGGATATAGGAGTAGTGAAGTAACAGAACACTTTTCTTCTCTCTCTATAATTTTCTCTCTCTAGAGTTTTAGTGAATTCGTAAGAAATAATGAAGGAATGAGCTTCTATTTATAGAAAAATAGACTGCATAATAACTAACTCATGAACGGTCTAGATTGATTTACTTTAATCTGGCGGTCCATATTTAAAACAAAATTTTTTAAATAAAATATAATATATTCTATTTATAATCTAATAAAACGAATAACTTTATAAAAGATTTTACTATGCAAACACTATGCATAATAAAATATAATATATTATAATTATTGTCTAATAAAACAGATAACTTTATAAATGTATTCTGTTTTATATAAAAAGATTTTACTATTAGCCTAATAAAACGAATAACTTTATAAAAGTATTCTATTTTATATAAAAAGCTTTTCTGTTTTATTACGTTAATAATATTAATAAAACAAAACTGAGTGACTTATCACGTAAGCCTCAATAATCAATACCGTATGCTACTATGCAACCACACATATTACTGTACTTTTACTACCGAGTAGTTCAACAGTATTAACGGTAAAACTTCCGCCGCTATTTTCATAAAATATTTTTGTCGTTTCCTCAATCCGACAATAATTTTGTTGTGGGGTCCACCAATAATTGTACCATCGTACGAATATTCTCCGATAAAAATAATATTTCCCGACCAATCGAATATAATACAACAACTTGCATACTTTGTAAAATTTATAAATACTACCCACAACTATAACATTATCTCAAATTCACACCATAATATTTAAAAAAAAATATTTCGAAAAAAATAAATCTTTATTCATAAAATCTGGGGTTTCACACTGGAGTTTTGGGATAGAGCCCACATGACGAAGGATTCTAGCATATCTCCAGCAGCATTAGCTATCCGGGTAAGACTAAAAAAAATTAATGTATATAATTATTAATATTAGGTAGTTGATAAAATGCTTTCACTAACTCGCATGTCACATAATAAATTATAGGACCGATTTCAGCAGCTTCGGGAGAAGCGTATAGCTGAGTTGGAGGTTGCTTGGGGGGTGCTGAGCCATTAGATTCCACTGTCCCTCCGCCCGAGATTGTATTATCTCGGGATAATGAGCTGAGACTATGGGTCGCATCTCAGGATCCATCTAGTAGTAGTACCAGCAGGTATCGAGTGTTGGGCCTGCCGAGGATACCGGCGTATACATTACTTGAAGGTAATATTATTTCTGTTAATTAATTAAGTTAATATAATTTAATAAGATATATTATTAGTAATGATATATTTGTTTTCACATGTTCTAGCCAGCACCATCGTTTGAGAGCACCTGTTAGACCATCTCATATAGGCTCTGGCTTGGACGATCGAATTTTTTAGGGCGGTGTTTGAGACGTTTCGTACGGATCCGGTTATCCATCGCCATGAGTTACCCAGCCGAGCTCTCCTTCACTAGCTAGCTCAGGATATTGCAACAGGGGCCATGTGACACCCCCAAATCTAGGTACTTCATTCCCACAAGACTTGGTGTTAACTTTTTCAATCATTCATATTTATCTACCCAAACATATTAAAATTAAATCATAAATCCTCCCTTTAAATAGGGTTACATCATTGATTAAAAATCTGCCCAGGATATCTAACCTTAAACATCATATAAGTGCGAAAATAAAATTATTACATCACATCATTAATTTACAAGTCTTCATCACTTGTACATTTTTTCCTTTCCTTTGTTATTTGAAGGCTCATCGACCTTCACAACTTTAGCTGCAATAATTATATTTATGCAAGAGTGGGTAAAACAAATGCTCACTAGATATAACAATGAATTAATAAGATAATGATAATTGCCAATGAATTGCCTCATCAAAACTGAATAGTACTCTATCAATAATAACAAAAGACTGGAATCAAAATAAGGAATATATATCTGAGTGTCATAAGACCATGAACTATGTCCACAGTTGTAAGTAATCTTTTAACTTCAACTTTAACAATCATAAGACTATAAGGATTCCTCGTACTTAGGGAGATCAACCCTTCGTACAATGTATTGTGCACAAATATTTCAACGCTATGCATAAATTATCCCCTAATAATAGGGTTGTCCATCTCAGTATTTAGAATACAAGTTCGCCCCAAAGTAAGTTTGGTTTGGATACGTTTCAAGGTAATTTAGAATTCAACGAACATCAACTAAGGATTAGTTGAATAAAAAGGTAATAACGTTATGCTATGGAATAAATCATAACTGAATCGACATTATAAATTAAGGTCATGCTTTAGGAATAATCTAATAGCGTAAGTATTGAACAACATAACATACCTTGCTTGAACAATATTAATCTAAGGTTATTTAGAATTGAATACTGAGCATGCATAACAAATAGTAACTTGAATGATACAACTTGTTCAATAGTAATATATTAGCATATGTAAACTTGCACGCTAGATAACAAGTTAAAGACAAGAATAACTTGTTCAATATCAGAATAAGATCTAGATTTAGAAATTATAAACAAACTAGATACAAGAACTTGCACAATAGTAAGAATAAACTTGTAAAATTATTATAAGAGTAGAGTTAAAGAACTTGCTCAATGTAAAAAGATAAGTTTAGAAACTTGTCTCGAGCGTAAGCTATAATATTAAATTCACGTTCACCTACATATAGGTTTAGAACTATCATCTATTAGATATACTAACATCCACGTTCCAACATAACACGCATTTCTAGTTAGACTTATTATTTTAGCACAAGTCTTAAGATATTATGCAAATATCAAAAATTACAAGTGTTAACCTTCACAACACATGTTTACTATTCTTCATGCTTACTAAGTTCTAATATACTACGTTCATCAATTACTAATCATTCAAACTTTGAATTTATCAATTACATATCATAGTTCTGTTTTAACCTTCTTACTACATGTATGACGCTTAATCATAACCTTAGACCAAGTGGTAAGGTTTCCCAAACTCTGCAGCAGCAGCAGACAGCTCTGCCTCATATCAGTGTGTGGCGCAGCTGCGCCATACACAGCGCAGTTGCGCCTGCTCAGCTGCACAATTTTTAGCCTTGGCACCAGCGCAGCTGAGCTGGTGTACAGACAGAGGCAGACACGGCATGAGCAATAGCCGTTTTTAGCCCAACTAACACGAATTTCACCCACCAAATAGTGAAATTAACACAAACAATAGATATAAACTTATCATAAACATGTTTGCTAACATTTACAACCAATTAGAACAATTTAACATCAACTAAAACTAGTTTAATTTCTCAAATTCCATATTTTCATATGAAAACTCTATTTTTTTTTTGACATCTCTTGCAAAAATCATCACTGTAATCTCTATACTTGGCCAAATTACTTCGTTCAAATTATGTTATGCTCGTTTCTTATTGAACTAACATATACAAGACTCAATTTACAGTTTAACATACAAATTAACCACTAATTTTGGTATTTACATAAGCCATATGAGAAAATATCCATAAAACATACACTTTCGTTATTTTTTTCTATTGTAAACCGAAATTAGCATGCAATTCTTGTTTAAGCATAATCTCTAATCATCATAAACACATGTAATCATCATAACTAATTCTAGAACACAATTTATAGAAAATTTTGTAAAACTTTATACACAGTGAGTGCACTTCAAGAACACAGAGAACATAAAACATATATAGTATTAATATTATAGGAAAATACCTTTTTGTTGCTTAAGAAGATACTTGTTAACCCTTAGAAAAGCTCGAAGAACTCAGTATTTCTCTAGAATCACAGCCTTTTCTCTCTCAACTTTCTCTGATAATTCTCTGTTTCTCATACTAACAAATGGCCAAGCAAAACCTTATGCGTATATAAAACTATAAACTGATATGGCCTTAATACAAATATTAAGTATATCAATTAATACCTTTAACGTATATGTTATAAATATATTATATTTATTATTTATTTTATTTATATAATTCAAAATTAAAAATAAATCCAAAAGCCATAAGGCTTTGTTTGGCAAATCATTTAAAATTAAAGAGTTTATATCCTTAAGCATTGTTTGGGTAAAACTAGATTAAAACTACTTTAATTTATTTTAATACTCCTTATAATATAGTTATTTGTCACACTATATTTAATCAAGCTTTCATACTTAATTTAATTAATTATTCAAATAACAATTAATTAAATAAATCATTTAATCCCATAACTCAATACAAATAATTAACCATCAAATTGAAATATCAATATAATAATAATTTCCTTAACTCATTAATTATTTTTTTAACAAATAATTAACCAAATAAAATCAAATAATAATTAAACAAATATTTATTCAACGATAAACACATCCATAAATATTTATATAATTCAATAAATATTTAATATTACAATTAAAAATTCTAGAATGTTACAGGCCACCTCAGAAAGTACGGGTATCCCGTAGGAGCAGTTCGTTGCGATATGCGATGAGGTGCTCCGGTTGGTTGTTACTTTACTCTTTGAGGCTTTTGGCCCGATAAGGAGTCATCCCCCACCTACTCAGGTATTATATTTATTTTAAGTTAATTAATCTGCATGTTCTTTATTTCTCTCGTATAGACTAATGGATTATATTTTCAATTGTATCAACATGGTGACGATACTGGCGATGGTGATGACGAGTAGGATTTTCAGACTCCCGAGCAGTATCGTCGACCCCTGCCAGATGATATTGATCCTACTGGTAGTAATACTAGATTAGGTTGATATATAGTGTCTCTTATATATCTGTTTAGATGTTTTGTAAAACATTGTATATGTTTTCATTATAATTCTTTAATTGTCATATCATTGTTCGCTATAGTTTATAAATTAAAGTACACTCTACATATAAATTAAACACCATTGTTATCTCTACAGGATCATTGTTTATACCGTATTTTTGTTGCTTTATTTTGTTGTTTAGTTTTTATCAAAGTTTATAAGATCGATACATCATTTTAGTTTATAAGTTTTGTGGATGTGTTTTGTTATTCTTTGTAGTTTAGTTTGTAATTCGCACAGTTATTTAACGTTAGAATGTATTCGAAGAAAAATATATACAACGTTGTATTATATGGGTTGATTATGGTATATGTTGTTACTGGTTGTTGGATGTGTGTATTGTTGATATAAAACAGGTTATAGGTACAAAAAAGTGGTTTAAAAACCTGGAAAATACAAAAATAAAAAATAATAATTTTTTTATTTTCGACGGAATAAGATATTACCGACGGAACTTCAGTCGGAATTAATAAATGCCATTTATTAAAATACAATTTATTTTCGATGGATGAGAGCCTACTTCCAACGGAATTTTCGTCAGGATTAATTATCTCCTCATTTTACAGCATGTCCACGTGGCACATTTTATGCAACGGATACCACTCCTTCGAGGTTGACGTACTGCCAACGAAAATAAGTCCGTCGTAAATAACTATTTCCGACCAATTTTGCGACGGAATTAAGCTCGACGACCCTAATTATGATCGAATTATCGACGGAATTTTTCGTCAGAATTAATGTATGGTCGATGGAAAAGCCTTAATTCCGACGGAATATTTCGTCGAAAATAACCTTTTTCCTTATACTGAGATAAGCATTGTATACGGTTTGACCGTATACAATACGGGCTAATAACACTTATGTTACATCAAGTACCACCAAATTCACAATTTACAATATCAAGTACCTAGCTAATTCATATAAAATTTGTATACTTATTTTGACGTATTAAATCTGTATAAATCTTTATAAATAATTATTATATGTTAAATTATTAAAATTAAATATTAATACAAAGATTACCAAATATAATTTTTTTATTTTAAAATTTAAACAGACTTAATTACCAAAAAAAATCAATAAAATTTTAAAAATACAAATTATATTTTAACACGAATAACATTAAACTTTTTAACAATTAACAAAAGTGTCCAAAATTTAATTAATTAAATAATACCCTTTTTATATTGGAAGAGCATACAAAAGGAGGAAAAAATTGAAAAAGAAAAAAAAATGACCCATTTGTTCTCTCTCCTTTCTCCCTCTTCCCTAATCCTTCAAATTGTTTTGTTCCTTCAAATTTGGAAATTTCAGCGCCTTGAATTTTGTCGAGTAGCTATGATCGAATGCAGAAAATAACCTGTAATTTAATGTTAATTCAAAGATTTTTTTGAAGAAAAAAGGTTGATTATCATCATTGAAGAAGGAGGAGAGAGGAGATGGTATGTAAAAAGTGAGTTGCAAAGAGAAGGTACGTAAGACCACATATGTAATGTATTTCGGATTTGGAAAGTGAGTTGTTTTTATTTAGTAAAAAGATTCTTTAAACAAATAATAGTTAATTAGTGTAAGACCCCAACTTTTATAAATAAAGATGAATTTTCTATAAATATCATTTTTGAATATTATGGAGTGAAATTGATATAATGTTATAGTTGTGGGTAATATTTATAAATTTTGTAAAGTACGCAAGTTGCTATATAATATTCGATTGGTCGGGGAATATTCGTTTTAACAGGGAATATTCGTACGACGACACAATCATTGGTGGACCCTACAACGAAATTATTGTCGAATTGAGAAAACGACAAAAATACTTTATGAAAATAACGGCGGAAGTTTTACCATTAATACTGTTGAACTACTCAGTAGTAAAAGTACAGTAATACGTATGGTTGCATAGTAGCACACGGTATTGATTATTGATGCTTACGTGATAAGTCACTCAGTTTTGTTTTATTGGTATTATTAATGTAATAAAACAGAAAAGCTTTTTATATAAAACAGAATACTTTTATAAAGTTATTCGTTTTATTAGGCTAATAGTAAAATCTTTTTATATAAAACAGAATACTTTTATAAAGTTATCTATTTTATTAGACAATAATTAGAATATATTATATTTTATTATGCATAGTGTTTGCATAGTGCCTGCATAGTGTTTGCATAGTAAAATTTTTTATAAAGTTATTCGTTTTATTAGATTATAAATAGAATATATTATATTTTATTTAAAAGATTTTGCTTTAAATATGGACCGTCAGATTAAAGTAAATCAATCTAGACCGTTCATGAGTTAGTTACTATGTAGTCCATTTTTCTATAAATAGAAGCTCATTCCTTCATTATTTTCTTACGAATTTACTGAAACTCTAGAGAGAGAAACTATAGAGAGAAAGAAGAAAAGTATTCTGCTACTTCACTACTCCGATATCAAGTTTCTTTTACGGTAAGGGATATTATTTGTTGTACTCATAAAGGGTATTCTTTCTTTCTTATTCATGAAGAGAACTTCTGTTATTCCATTCTTTATATATTATTCTGTTGGAATAACCTGTATACGCGGGCTACCCTATACTTGGTGAAATTCTTTTGTTATTGCATTTTTATTATTCTGTTGGAACATCCTGTCTGTGCTTTACGCCGGACCTGGTTTCATTATTTATTATTCTGTCGGAGTATCCTGTCTGTGCGTTTACGCCGGACCTGGTTCCATTATTTATTATTCTGTCGGAATATCCTGTCTGTGCGTTTATGCCGGACCTGGTTCCATTATTTATTATTCTATCGGAATATCCTGTCGGTGCGTTTATGCATGACCTGGTTCCATTATTTATTTTCCTGTTAGAATAACCTGTATGTGCGGTCTATCGCATGCATGGTGATTTCTTTTGTTATTCCATTCTTTATTATATTCAGTTGGTTAAAGTTTTAACTTTTATACTCCATGAAATTAGTGGAATATCCTTGATATTTGCACTTCATCTAGTATCTTTTCATGAAAATATTCTTCCGAGCATTCTTGAATTTTACTCCACAAAGCAGTATCATGTTGACAATTTGGACGTTATTGGTTCCTGGATAAATTAATTCTTAAACTTGTTTTATTGAATTCTTATATCATTGTCATCATCCTCATGTTTATATTTTGTTGAAAGTCATCTGTGGCCTGTAGTGCATAGATGGACTTGGTATGATTATGATCAGAGATTATTCGGTATAATCATTACCGTAATGTTACAAATGATGTGGTAAAAGTCTTCATTGGCCCGTAGTGCATTGATGGACAGTGGTTGGCATGATCATGACCATTAATGAATACACAAATATTCTTGGCCCGTAGTGCATGGATAATTGTGGTCGTGATACTAAAGAATATCCTTGGCCGTAGTGCAGGGGTGATTCGATGATGTTGATTATTTTTACGCTGAGTCCCAGCGATAAAAGTCATGAAAAACCATTTAAATCATAGAAGATAGTAGATTTTATTCTCTACTTGACTCTTCTAATGGGTTGCTTGTTCCGCTGCAGTTAAACTTGATATTTGTTATATTGTATCAGTTTAACACTGTTTAAGGCTAATGATAATTTATTCTGTATTATCTTAGTCATAATATTTCTTACTGGGCTAGTTGAGCTCACCCTTTCTTTCATTGTTCTCTTCAGAATTTGAGAATATAGCTAGGACGAGTCGGGAAACGGAGTGATGGACCAGATGATAGTATTAGTAGTCCTCACTATTCTATTAAATAGTGTGACAATAAATGTAACGAGGACTTATTCTGAGAGTGGATATTGTCTAGAAGACAGTATTTGTATTAAAACTCACAGCTATCTTGTCGTATATTAATGATTGTATTTGTATTCTGTACCATGTATTTAGCGACTCAGAATAGGTGATGTATACCTATTTTGGGGGCGTCACAGTTGGTATCAGAGCTTAGGGATATGATCCCTAGCTAAGATGTGAGACTAGAACTAAGAGGGGAGAGACGGGGAATTCCTTCGCCAGTAATACCTACCTAAGTTTATTTGGCATTTAATTGGTCGGTTAGAGTATAGAGATAATATGTGATATGTTATTTAACCCTTGTTTTGTGGTAGTATTTGAAAATGACATCCGAGAATGTTGAGAATAGTAATGGAGCACAGGCGACCGTTGATTCACCACATATCAATAATCAGGATAATGTGCATCAGGAAGGCGATAATCCTCATGTAAACAACAACACTGACCAAATGATGAATGATGGAATGTTCAGAGGCTTTATGCAATTCATGCAACAGCAGGCGAGAGCGGCTCCTGTCCAAAATATAGGTGAAAACACTGAAAACTCTCGGACGGTCACCGCTAAACAGTTCAAGGAGCTGGGACCACCGGAGTTTATTGGAGAACCAAAACCACTTAAGGTGAAAACGTGGATAAAGCAGATCACCAAGATATTTGATGTCTTAGGATACGCCGAGGAGCAAAAGATTCCCTTTGCCACCTTTATGTTGCGAGGAGAGGCAGATTACTGGTGGGAATCGGTAAAGCGTACTCAACCTGCTGCACTGAAGATGTCTTGGGAGAAGTTCCAAGAACTGTTTAATGACAAGTACTTTCCCTAAAAGTATTCGACACATGAAGGAGGTAGAGTTCATCAAGTTGGAGCAGAATAATATGACTGTGTCGCAGTATGAAGCTAAGTTTACCGAGCTGTCCCGGTTTGCGTCCCACTTGGTGGATAATGAAGAGAGAATGACGCGGATGTTTTTAAGAGGTTTGAAGCCGGAGATACGTCAACATCTTATTTCTCATAAACTATGTTTGTATTCAGATGTTGTAAATAGGGCTCAGTTAGTGGAGCACGATAACGAGTCAGCGCAACCAAAAGAGAGCAACAGGTAAAATGATAATACAAGTGAAAGCAGCCATCGAAGCGGTGACAACAAGCGTTGAGGGAATCAGCAGGCTAGAAATGGTAACCACTTCGGTGGTAATCATGGCCAAAATAATAAGAATGGACATTTCAAGAAGAGGAGATTCAACAATGATGGAAAGACGTCAGCACCAGCACCCGTGGTTAAGGAAGGAGAACGACCACCGATCATATGCTTCAAATGCAGAGTGGAGGGACACATCAATCCAAACTGCGCGATGCCGTCCAAAGCATGTTATAATTGTGAAAGAGAAGGCCACCTAGCCCGATTTTGTCGTTCACCGAAGACAAGTTTAGCTAGGATGGAGGCACCAAAGGACGTCCCAGAAAAGTCAAAATCGGTAGTGCAAGGGAGAGCGTTTGTTGTGATCTCCCAGAAAGCAAGGAACCCGAACGAGGTCATCACGGGTAAGCTTATCATAAATTCTGGCGAAATCTATACCTTATTTGATACCGGTTCTACCCATTCTTTTATTTCTCCTATTTGCGCTCAACGATTAAATTTGACTCCGGAGAAATTAGACTTTGACTTATCTGTGAAAACTCTGTTGGGAGAAACCTTCATTACATCCACTGTTTATAAGTCTTGTTTAGTTCAAATCGGTACCCTCACATTACCTGTCGATCTTATTTCATTGAAAATACTTGCATTTGATGTAATTCTAGGGATTGATTGGTTAACTACTCATCATGCAAAAATTGATTATTTTCGTAAGGTTATTTGCTTTCATATTCCTAATCAACCTATTATGCGAATTCAAACAACCAAACCATTAAAATCAATCACTGTCATCTCAAGCCATAAAGCTATTCGTTTATTGAAAAACGGATGTCAAGCTTTCTTAGCTCATGTCACGGATCTAAACAAAAATACTTCAGTTTTGAATGATATTTCTATTGTTAATGAATTTCCTGACGTATTCCCTGAAGAACTTCCTGGCCTACCCCCAGAGCGTGAAATTAAATTTTGTATTGACCTTGAACCCGGTACAAAACCCATTTCCAAAGCCCCATATCGAATGGCTCCTATTGAACTTCAGGAGTTAAAGACCCAACTACGGGAATTGTTAGATATTGGCTTTATTCGTCCTAGTACTTCTCCTTGGGGTGCTCCTGTTCTATTCGTGAAGAAGAAAGATGGGAGTATGCGACTTTGTATTGATTATCGGGAGTTGAATCATGTCACCATCAAAAATAGGTACCCATTGCCACGTATTGATGACCTGTTTGACCAGTTGCAAGGAGCACAATTCTTTTGAAAAATCGATCTTCGTTCTGGATATCATCAGCTGAAGGTTAGAACTGAGAATATTCCAAAGACTGCTTTCAGAACTCGGTACGGGCATTATGAATTCTTAGTCATGTCTTTTGGATTGACTAATGCTCCTACTGCCTTCATGGATATGATGAACCGAGTATTCAAGGAATATTTGGGTCACTTTGTGGTCGTCTTTATTGATGACATCCTTATTTATTCCAAAATTCGTGAAGATCATGAGCAACACTTGAGGCTGACACTCCAAAAGCTTCGTGAATACAAGCTTTATGCCATGTTGAAGAAATGCGAGTTCTGGCTTGAGGAAGTAGCATTCCTTGGGCACGTAGTATCAAGTCATAGAATATCTGTTGACCCGACAAAGATTGAAGCAATTTAAAGCGGGAAGCAACCTAAATCAGTGACCGAAGTACGTAGCTTTCTCGGTTTAGCTAGTTATTATCGGAGATTCGTGGAAGGATTTTCTCGAATCGCTACTCCATTAACTCAGTTGACTAGGAAAGATACAAAGTTCGGTTGGAGCGAAGAATGTGAGAAGAGTTTTCAAGAACTCAAGAGGAGACTCATTTCAGCACCTGTTCTGACAATACCATCTGGCTCGGAGGGATTTGTTATCTACAGTGATGCTTCGGGAAAAGGGTTGGGATGCGTTCTCATGTAACATGGGAAAGTCATAGCCTATGCCTCAAGGTAACTCAAAGAATATGAGAGGAATTATCCTACTCATGATCTAGAGTTAGCAGCTGTTGTCTTCGCACTTAAAATTTGGAGGCATTACTTGTATGGGGAGAAAGTGGAGATCTTTACGGATCATAAAAGCCTCAAATATTTCTTCACTCAAAAGGAACTCAACATGCGACAACGACGTTGGCTGGAACTGTTGAAAGATTATGATCATACCATCCAATACCATCCTAGAAAAGCGAACGTGGTAGCTGATGCATTGAGTAGAAGATCATATGCAACTACGAGTGCGATATTGTCAACGCAAAGGCCCATTTTGTGTGACTTGCAAAGGATGGAGATAGAGTTAAAGACTTCAAGGACCCATGTGATGATGGCGAATATACGATTAGAACCAACTTTAATTAATAAAGTTAAAGCTGCTCAAGCTACAGACCTGGAGCTGATGCGTATGAGGAAGAAAGTGCAAGAAGGTGCTATGCCGGAAGCAAGAATCGATGAAGAAGGAATACTTCGAGTCAACTCTAGACTTTATGTTCCTAACGACCCTGATTTAAAGTATAAAATCATGATGGAGGTGTACAACACACCGTTTGTAATCCATCCTAGGAGTATTTTATTTTATTGTAATTTATTATATGTTAAATTATTTTATTTTTTTAGTAATTTATTTTAATTTTATTTCATTTAATTTTATTTATTTTATTTGTTTTATTTTTATTTTTTTTTATTTTATTTTATCTTATTTAAATTTATTCTATGTTAAATTATTTTTTTTAGTAATTTTATTTTATTTTATTATTTATATTTTATTTATTTAATTTATTTTAATATAATTTATTTTATGTTAAATTATTTTATTTTTTAGTAATTTGAAACTAAGTAAATGCTACTTAGTTTGTTTTAATATTGGAAAATTAATTAAATAATAAATAAATATACTTGCATGGCCCACAAATTTTGTAATTGAAGAATTCTGACAGAAATTTCATCTAGAATTTCGTCGAAAATATCAAATATATATAGTACTAAACATAAGCCAAGCCAAATTGACACTCCTTTCTCTTCATACATTACATATCAAACCTAAATTTGTACAAATTAAACCCTAATGTCAGAATATGTATTTGCACAAATCAAACACTAATTGCAGCATAAGCATCAAACCAAAACTTCCAACATATCAAACCCAAATTGAACATTATTCAGCCTCAATTAATAACAAATTAAACCCTAAATTAAATATCAAACCCCAAATTGAACACTAACTCAACCAAGATTCATCATTTTCATAACAAAACATATTAAACCCTAAATTAAACACAAATTCTAACATATTAAACTAAATATACAAAATTAAATTTTAGCATAATCACTTGTACCTGCAAAGCAGTAGAGGAGAAGGAGGCCCGGGTGGTAGTTGTGGAGGGCTGTGGAAGCGGCGGCGCGGGGGGATCGGCGAGAGAGGGAAAGTGGGGGGAGTACCGGGGGATCAGGGGACAGGGATGGGGGCAGTGGGGGGGACCGGGGGGAGGGGGTAGGTGTGGAGGGGGGACCGGGGGTGGGGGAGTGGTGGAAGAGAGAGAGAGAGAGAGAGAGAGAGAGAGAGAGAGAGAGCGAAATGAAAGTGAGAGGCGCTGGTGAAGAAGACAAGCGAAATAGGTTTTAAGTGTTATTTCCGACGGAATTTCCGTCGGACTTAAGTCTCTTGGAAATAACATAACTTCGACGGAAATTCCCTCGAAAATAAATATATTTTTGTCGAGATTAGCTTTCGTGCTGGCGGGAAGCTTGGCGCCACTGATGGATTTCTACTTCCGACAGAATTCCGTCGGTAATATACTATTTTCGAGGGAATTAAGACTGATGGATTATTCTCTCAGATATAAGTTAATTTCGACGGAATATAGTCCATCGAAAATAATTCCGTCAAAAATAGCCATTTTCCTTATAGTGTCTAGCCGAAAAATTAGGTATTCTGGCCAAAAAATTAGGTATTCTGGCCAATTTTGGCCGGATTCTAAAATTGAGAGCTAAATTGTAACAAAGTAGACACTTAGGTAGTGTTTGTTTGGGTCTTAGCCTCTTAATAGGTGTGCCTCTGATTCGGTCAGAGACACAACTTGTTTGATAAAAAAATTTATGTCTTTTAATCGGTAAGATTCAAAAATAATACTAAACCATTCAGAGCCACATTTGAACGAAATTATATTTTTTGGGACAAAAATAACCTCAACAAGTAATTAAAACAACCCAAATGCCATCAATTAGTGGAAAGGACCCGATAGATCAACATCTTCGTGAAGATCAGCTTTAACTCTAAAAGGGTAGAGGATTGAGACTATTTTGTTCCATATTTGTTGGGTGTTTATGCCTAGTTCTTCGAGGAGAGGCGGTTCGTCTTCGAAGCCGGCACCGATTCCGATGCTTCTGCCGCCGAATTGGGGAGCGCAGAATGACCTAGATGAAGCGGTAGCAACAGAGCCGACGTCGAATGGCCTGAAAGGGATGCCAGGGTTTGAAGATCGTGGGGTTTAAAATTGTGCAGTTAGGAGTCGAGCACGCCAGGGTTTGAGAATCTACGAGCACCATGAACATAGAAAGACTCAAACAACAAACCTTTATTTTCAATGCCCGTTTTTCTTTTCTTCCAATTTTCTCTCGGGGTTTATTGATTCTTTCCTTCCATCTTTATAATCTCCTGATGAAATATTAGAATGTTCCCTGTTTGTACATATGTGTGGGTTCCGTACCGGTTCTGGGAATTTTGCCAGACGAAAAAACCACCTGTGGGACGTTGAATTCTTTCGCTATGATTGAAGATCTGTAGGTTCAATCAAAAAATTAGGGCTTTTGAAGACAGATCAGAAAAGCAAATAAACTTGTATAATCTATGTTAATACATTGGGAAGTGTAATGAGAGAATGAAAAAAAAAGACATGTTGGACATAAGGTTAAAACGCTACAGGAAAAAAGGCTAAGTTCGACGGGATAAAGTTCGTCGGAATAGTTTCCCTCGAAAATAGTATAATACCAACTGAATTATCCCTTGAAGATAAGTCCATTGAACATAGACTAACTCCGACGGAAATTAGTCGGAAGTATAAGGGCCACATTGGCGCCAAGTTTCCCGCCAACGCGAAAGTTATCTTCGACAAAAATATAATTATATCCGAGGGAAAGTTCGTCGGAAGTAGCTTATGTTCAAGGGACTAATATGCGACGAACGTTCCATCAGAATTATCTAATAAAACCTATTACACAGACGCCTTCTCATTTTAGTCTTTTCATTTCTCTTGCCTCTCTCCCTCTTCTGCACCACTCTCTCACCTCGCCTCTCTCTCTCTCTCTCTCTTCACCTCTCTCTGCACTCAGCGCCACTGCCGGCCACCCTTCCACACAGCGCCACTGCCGGCCACCCTTCCACACGCAGCCAACGTCGACGACTTCGTTTTAGTTCTGGCCGGGTTGGACCTCTGCTCTCTCATTCTCCTCCTTTAACCGGTTTTCAAACTAAGGCCTAAGGTTAATAATGGTTTATTTGTATATTTAGGTATACTTTCCTGCCCTATATTGTGCATATTGCACTGAAATTGGTACTATATATATCTATTGTTGATAATTGCTACTATATATATTTCGGATGAATTGCTGAAATTGGGACTTAAGTGTTAATTGTCAATATAAGGGTTATTATTTGTGTTCTGTCGAAGTGGGTTATTGCTTGTGGCTACCTAAGCCTAACTGTTGTGAAAATTAGGTTCTGCCAAAAATTATGTTCTGCCGAAAATTGTGTTATGCAAACTGTTGTGCAAATTGGGATTAATATTAGTGTATTGATAATTGCAGTTTCTGTTAGTGTATAGCATTGGTAAATGTTTCAATTTGTTTTTCTTTATGCAATTGCAGCTTATAACAGTGTATCAATTGCAGCTTATTACAGTGTATGTTCATAATTTTGGTGAGTGTATTTGATATTTTCGACGAAATTTCTGACTGAATTTCTGTCAGAATTCTTCAATTGCAAATTTTGTGGGCCCATGTAACTATTTAAATATGTTACTTAATTAATTTTTCAATACTAAAATAAACTAGTTTATAGTAATATTTACTTAGTTTTGTACTACTAAATAAAATAAAATAATATTATAAATAATATAAATTTAAATAACATAATATAAGATAATATAATATAAAATAATAAAATTAAATAACATAAGATAAGATAATTTAAGATAAAATGAAATGAAATGAAATACAAAAATTAAATTAAAATAAAATAAGTTACTAAATGAAATAACTTAAATTATATCTAATAAATAAATTAAATATATTAAATTAAATATTATAATATAATATGAGTAATAATAAGATAAAATAAAATAAAATACAAAATAATAATAATAAATTATAATAATGTAAATTTAATAAAATATAATGAAATAAAATAAAAAAATTAATTTAATAAATAAATTAAATTTAATAAAAAATATTTTAAAATATATAATATAATACAAATAAAATACAATCCAATAAAACATAAAATAAAATAAAAATAATACAATAAAATAGATTTAATTTAATTTAATTAAAATAATTTAAAATAATACAAGATAAAATAAAATAACATAACATAATAAATTAAATTAAAATAATTACGAAATTAAATTAAATTAAATAAGAACTTATATAATATAATACAAAATAAAATAAAAATGTTTTCATATAAATTTAATCCGATTTAATAAAATAAATAATTTGTTTTAATTTAATTTAATATAATAAATTAAATAAATAAATAAACAAACCAATTATATACTATAATATAATATACTACAAAAAAAAAATAAACTAAGCAGCATTTGATTAGTTGCGATGCAATTAAAAGAAATTGAATAAGAATGTTTTCGATTAAGTAAAATAATAAACTTTGGAACTTAATTAGAAACTCGTTTGACAAGTAGGAATGAATGTCGAACAGTACGTAGTCTCTATAGATTCCAAATAACAATTCTCATAAACTAAGTACAACTTACTTAGTTTATCATTGGCAAAATAAACTAAGTAGGAATGAATGTCGAACAGTAGTCTCTATAGATTCTAAATAATAATTCTCATAAACTAAGTACCACTTACTTAGTTTATCATTGGCAAAATAAACTAAGTAGGAGTGAATGTCGAACAGTAGTCTCTATAGATTCTAAATAATAATTCTCATAAATTAAGTACTACTTACTTAGTTTATCATTGGCAAAATAAATTAAGTAGGAGTGAATGTCGAATAGTAGTCTCTATAGATTCTAAATAGCAATTCTCATAAACTAAGTACCACTTACTTAGTTTATCATTGACAAAATAAACTAAGTAACATTTGCTTAGTTTGCCACAATTTTTAATAAATACAATAATACTCTCCCTACATATATGTACTCTTTCTTGTATGCAGGTTTTGACATAGTAGTTGCAGCTAATAGTACTGTAAGACCCCGAATTTTATGAAATAAAAGTATTAAATTTTCTTATAATTACTATTCAGTAAATTGTTAAATTAATAAAAGTTTAAAGTTAAAGGTGATATATGTAAATATTTTAAATAAGCAGGTGGTTAAAACACAGTAATACGCGTTGTTGCACAGTAGCACACGGTATTGTACCAATTATTAATTCTTACGTAAGAAGGCACTACTCAATAATTGTTACAGTTCAATATTTTATTTTATTGATTCAATAATTGTTGCGTTGATATTTTATATTACTGTTATTTCAATAATTGTCACTACACAGTATTTTTCATTATCGAAGCAATAATTCATATTATCTGGATAATATTATTAGAAAAAATTAGTTGTAATGTCTAAAAATTTCTGTCTAATGAGATGTTTGGTCATCTAATTGCGCGCCAATAATGAGAGATCCTTATTAGAAAGCCCCCTCTTTCCTAGGAACTATCCGGTTGTCAGTATTGTGATTCTAGAATATTATTTGTGAATAATTAATTATTGATTTATATGATGAGAAAAATATTCATTTTATGTGGATATAGATGGAGAAAATTTTTTAAAGTGACAATTGTTGAAAATCGATATTTTATCTTTTCTGATAAAATTATATTTTATTATATTATTATAATATAATAATGGTGATATTTTTACAATGAATGTGGGATATATGAGTATATAAGGAGGAGGAGTATTTTTGTTTTAAAAGTTATTTAAAACATGTTAAACATGTCTGTGGGTCCATTTCTTGACTGAAATTTGATTATAGCCTGTAAAATCGTCCGTATGTGGATTTCGGTCAATTTATGTTTAGAATTTAGAAAAACTTTCTTCTGCAAAGTTGTAAAGAATTGAATTTTCTATACAATATCGCAAGATTTAAATTTTCTGATAAAAGGGTTATTTATTATGAATTATTGAAGTTCTGAAGTTCCGAAATAATTGATTTTTGGAAATTTTAATTATTTTTTAAAAGAAAAACGTTTTTGGTGAGTGTCCCACATGTGATAAATGTGTTATGTTGCTGAATTCAGATCTAGGAAGGTTGACGTAGAAATTATAATATTTATATTAATATTATATTAAATTTTCTGCTTTGGTGTTCTAAGCATTTTTCTATAAATAGGGTGCTTAGGTTAGAATTGGAAATCACACCAGAAACTAAAGTTTTCTTTCTCTTTCTCTTTCTATATTATCGAGCGTATTCTTGTGAGTATTTAGATATCTTGAGTATTGCTATACGGTGCAAGTTCGTTCAGCGTTATATCCGACATTCCAGTACTGCTCTTTTGAGGTAAGGGATAGTAAGGGATTTTAAGGGTTATTATGTTTTTCAGTTTCGAAATTTTTGCGAACCTTCAAAAATTCTGAAAAAAATTAAAATGATAATTTGATGAGTTTTCTAGATTGTGTCCAAAAATGATGATTTTTGGATGTATAGATTAAGAGTTATGAATTTTATGGGAAAAGACTATTTTAAAAGTAAACCCTTATAACTTCTTATTGTTAACTCCAAAATTGGTGAAATTTTTATTGGGAGTACATGTATATAACAAAAGTATACTCTGTAAATTTCAGAATTTTTGCACAAAAGTATAATTTATGATAAATGTCTAAATATAAGGCAGTTTTGGCCATATGAAAAATAGTAAATAAATTTTAAAAATTTCGAAAAAAACATATGTTTAATATGGGACTATATTCTATTAAATTTCAGAAAAGAAATATTTTTGAGACTGATTTGATATTTTTCATAAAAATAGACTAGTTATGAGTAAATGAATTAAATATATTATGCGAAGTAAGAAAATTGAAAAATAGGATTTTATGGCTTGAGAATCCTATATGAGATATATGCAGATTTTTGATGAGAGTTTTAGTTATTGGTGATGAAATCTTATGAGTTTGATATTTTAGGATGATTGAATGCATTATTTAGTAAAGTGTAAACAATTAAAATAAATTATTTATAAGTTTAAGAAATGTTATTCTATCAATATCATTATACCGAAATATTGGTATGGATTTTATTGTAGAATTTCTACCTTTTTATGTCGGGGTTACTATTCACGAATTACTATTCATGAGTTACTATTCACGAGATACTATTTACGATTTACTATTCATAAGTTACTATTCATGTGTTACTATTCACGAGTTACTATTCATGAGTTACTATTCACGGGTACTATTCACTACAAAATTAATTTCTTTTTCTAACCAAATTATAGTTAATTTATGAATATTACTCTGGAGATTAAAACTATATATTAATTATATTTATTTTATTATCATATATAACATTTTTATAACTCTGATGTTAAAATTCTCTTTCACTGGAGTGTAAAGATGGGTAGATTATTGGTATGATCATGACTATGGGTTCTCTTTGGCCAGTAGTGCAAAGTTGAATCGTTGACTGGTATGATCATGACCATTGAATTTATAATTGAATATTTTTAGTTTAAGTGCAAAGGTGAATTGATCAACATGGTTATAATTATGGTTTATATAAATTCTGAAATGATTATGTGTTTCTTTGAGATATGAATATCTTTGGCCCGTAGTGTAAAGAGAACATGTTATTGAATATCTTTGGCCCGTAGTACAAAGATAATCTATTGTTAGTGCAAAGATGATCTGTTGTTGAATATCTTTGGCCAGTAGTGCAAAAGATAAACGGTTAATAAATATCTTTGGCTTTAGTGCCAAGATGAATTTATTGGTATGATTATGAACATCAACTGTGATTTGGTATAACCATGATTTTTGATATTTCAGGTAAAGACAGGTGATGAAAATTATCTTCGTTCTGGATGAGAAAAGGAATTTGGAACCACAAATATGATTATGATTTATTCATATGATTGTGGACAGGAACTGTTGATTTATATTACAGGGATAAAACATTATTGGTAGACTTTTAACATAGAGAAGATAATAGACATTATGGTCTATTTGACTCTTCTAATGGATTGCTCGTTCCGCTGCAACTATGGTTGAAAAATTTTATCATCTACCATATGTTCTAAATCTCTGGTTTATTTCTGACGAAGGCTATTGATAATTTAATTATCTTTAGTTATGATATTCTTTACTGAGCTAGTTGTGCTCACCCTTTTGCTTCACAATTCATTTCAGGTAATAATAGTGTAGCTGGGTCGAGCGGGGGTAACAGAAGAATAGAACGGTGGTCTCTAGCTGTGGAGGTTCTTCCTAAACAGTATAGAAAAGTGTGTTGTATTCTATACATCATTTAGTAGTTATATTTGGTGAATCAAATAGGGTGAGGCGAACCCAACGTTCATACAAGATGTCTAATGACATACAACCTCGTGTTATCATAAGACATGGTGGTGCACATCCACTTGCTGAGTATATCTAAAAGCATTACCTATATGATCTTGGAGTTTGGTTGAAGTATAATTCTCAATTAAAGATGGTGGAGATAATGATATGTCAAGAGAAGACTCACCATTGGAAAGAATATGATAGTAATCTTCTCGTTTTTTTTTTGGAGTTTATTGGGTCAACCAGGGATAATTCTGTGGGCATATGATATCTATTATAACCTAGACGCATGACCTCCCATGTACGAAGGTTTCCTTGAACACTTCCCAAGGATTTTAATTTCTAAAACAGTTATTGACTGTACCTTTATGTAAGGTGTCATGGTGACGTGTTATCCAAGGTTGGGATGAGAGTCACAGTTGATATATATTTGTATCAAAACTCACAATATATGTATTGTTGTATTTTACACGACAATTATAGTAATAAAGTTGTAGTTATTTTCTGTACCATATTTTTGGCGACTCAGAATAGGTTGGTTGGATTGGACCTATTTTGGGGGTGTCACATTTTGTATCAGAGCTTAGGGACATGATCTCTGGCGGAGATCGGGGAATAGAATTAGGAGGGGAGAGACGAGTAAATCATTCGCTAGTGTGTCCTACCTAAGCTTATTTGTTGGTCGGTCATAATATAGAGGTATTATGTGATTTGTTAATTTTTTTAATTAACCCTTGTTTTGACGCTGTATTCTAGAATGATATCTTACATACAGGAGATGAGCAATAGAGAAATCATGATGACAGGAAATATGAAATCTGAAATGAAAGCAAGGTATTCTCAACTCTTTGAAATACAAGGTACGTAAATTTCGGGGACGAAATTTCATAAGGATGGGAGATTGTAAGACCCCGAATTTTATGAAATAAAAGTATTCAATTTTTTTATAATTACTATTCAGTAAATTGTTAAATTGATAAAAATTTAAAGTTAAAGGTGATATATATAAATATTTTAAATAAGCAGGTGGTTATAACACAGTAATACGCGTTGTTGCACAGTAGCCCACGGTATTGCACCAATTATTGATTCTTACGTAAGAAGACACTACTCAATAATTGTTACAGTTTAATATTTTATTTTATTGATTCAGTAATTGTTGCGTTGATATTTTATATTACTGTTGTTTCAAAAATTGTCACTACACAATATTTTCCATTATCGAAGCAATAATTCATATTATCTGAATAATATTATTAGAAAATATTATTAGCAATGTCTAAAAAGTTCTGTCTAAGGAGAGGTTTGGTCATCTAATTGCGCACCAGTAAGGAGATATCCTTATTGGAAAGCCCACTCTTTCCTAGGAACTGATTGGTTGTCAGTATTGTGATTCTGTAATATTATTTGTGAATATTTAATTATTGATTTATATGATGAGAAAAATATTCATTTTATTTGGATATAGATGGAGAAAATTTTTTAAAGTGAAAATTGTTGAAAATCGATATTTTATTTTTTCTGATAAAATAATATTTTATTATATTATTATAATATAATAATGGTGATATTTTTACAATAAATGTGGGATATATGAGTATATGAGGAGGAGGAGGAGTATTTTTATTGCAAAAGTTGTTTAAAACATGTTAAACATGTCCGTGGGCCCATTTCTTGACTGAAAATTGATTATAGCCTGTAAAATCATCCGTATGTGGATTTCGGTCAATTTATGTTTAGAATTTGAAAAAACTTTCTTCTGCAAAGTTGTAGAGAATTGAATTTTCTATAAAAAATCGCAAGATTCAAATTTTCTTATAAAAGGGCTATTTATTGTGAATTATTGAAGTTCTGAAGTTTTGAAATAATTGATTTTTGGAAGTTTTAATTATTTTTTTAAAGAAAAACGTTTTTGGTGAGTGTTCCACATGTGATAAATGTGTTATGTTGCTGAATTCAGATCTAGGAAGGTTGGCATAGAAATTATAATATTTATATTAATATTATATTAAATTTTCTGCTTTGGTGTTCTAAACATTTTCCTATAAATAGGGTGCTTAGGTTAGAATTGGAAATCACACCAGAAACTAAAGTTTTCTCTTTCTTTCTCTCTCTATATTATCGAGCGTATTCTTATGAGTATTTAGATATCTTGAGTATTGCTATACGGTGCAAATTCGTTCAGCGTTATATCCGACCTTCCAGTACTGCTCTTTTGAGGTAAGGGATAGTAAGGGATTTTAAAGGTTATTATGTTTTTCAGTTTCGAAATTTTTGCGAACCTTCAAAAATTCTGAAAAAATTTGAAATGATAATTTGATGAGTTTTCTAAATTGTGTCCAAAAATGACGATTTTTGGATGTATAGATTAAGAGTTATGAATTTTATGGGAAAATACTATTTTAAAAGTAAACCCTTATAACTCCTTGTGGTTTACTCCAAAATTGGTAAAATTTTTATTGGTAGTACATGTATATAACAAAAGTATACTCTGTAAATTTCGGAATTTTTGCACAAAAGTACAATTTATGATAAATGTCTAAATATAAGGCAGTTTTGGCCATATGAAAAATAGTAAATAAATTTTAAAAATTCTGAAAAAAACATATGTTTAATATGGGACTATATTCTGCTAAATCCCAAAAAAAAAATATTTTTGAGACTGATTTGGTATTTTTTATGAAAATAGACTAGTTATGAGTAAATGAATTAAATATGTTATGTGAAGTAAAAAAATTAAAAAAATAGGATTTTATGGGTTGAAAATCCTATATAAGGTATATGCAGATTTTTGATGAGGGTTTTAGTTATTGGTGATGAAATCTTATGAGTTTGACATTTTAGGATGATTGAATGCATTATTTAGTAAAGTGTAAACAATTAAAATAAATTATTTATAAGTTTAAGAAATGTTATTCTTTCAATATCATTATACCGAAATATTGGTATGAATTTTATTGTCGAATTTCTATATTTTTGTGTCGGGATTACTATTCACGAGTTACTATTCACGAGTTACTATTCACGAGTTACTATTCACGATTTACTATTCATGAGTTACTATTCACGAGTTACTATTCACAGGGTACTATTTACTACAAAATTGGTTTATTTTTCTAGCCAAATTATAGTTGATTTATGAATATTACTTTGGAGATTAAAACTATATATTGATTATATTGATTTTATTATCATATATAACATTTTTATAACTCTGATGTTGAAATTCTCTTTCACTGGAGTGTAGATTATTGGTATGATCATGACTATGGGTTCTTTTTGGCCAGTAGTGCAAAGTTGAATCGTTGACCGGTATGATCATGACCATTGAATTTATAATTGAATATTTTTAGCTTAAGTGCAAAGGTGAATTGATCAACATGGTTATAATTATGGTTTATATAAATTCTGAAATGATTATATGTTTCTTTGAGATATGAATATTTTTGGCCCGTAGTGCAAAGATGACATGTTGTTGAATATCTTTGGCCTGTAGTGCAAAGATGATCTGTTGTTGAATATCTTTGGCCAGTAGTGCAAAAGATAAACGGTTAATGAATATCTTTGGCTTTAGTGCCAAAATGAATTTATTGGTATGATTATGAACATGAACTGTGATTTGGTATAACCATGATCTTTGATGTTTCAGATAAAGACAAGTGATGAAAATTATCTTCGTTCTGGATGAGAAAAAGAATTTGGAACCACAAATATGATTATGAGTTATTCATATAATTGTGGACAGGAACTGTTGATTTTTATTACAGGGATAAAATATTGTTGGTAGACTTTTAACATAGAGGAGACAATAGACATTATGGTCTATTTGACTCTTCTAATGGATTGCTCGTTCCGCTGTAACTATGGTTGAAAAATTTTATCATCTACCATATGTTCTAAATCTCTGATTTATTTCTGACGAAGGCTATTGATAATTTAAATATCTTTAGTTATGATATTCTTTACTGAGCTAGTTGTGCTCACCCTTTTGCTTCACAATTCCTTTCAGGTAATAATAGTGTAGCTGGGTCGAGCGGGGGTAACAGAAGAATAGAACGGTGGTCTCTAGCTGTGGAGGTTCTCCCTAAACAGTATAGAAAAGTGTGTTGTATTCTATACATCATTTAGTAGTTATATTTGGTGAATCAAATAGGGTGAGGCGAACCCAACGTTCATACAAGATGTCTAATGACATACAACCTCGTGTTATCATTAGACATGGTGGTGCACATCCACTTGCTGAGTAACCTATATGATCTTGGAGTTTGGTTGAAGTATAATTCTCAATTAGAGACGGTGGAGATAATGATATGTCAAGAGAAGACTCACCATTGGAAAGAAGATGATAGTAATCTTCTCGTTTTTCTTTGGGGTTTATTGGGTCAACCAAGGATAATTCTGTGGGCATATGATATCTATTATAACCTAGACGCATGACCTCCCATGTACGAAAGTTTCCTTGAGCACTTCCCAAGGATTTTAATTTCTAAAACAGTTATTGACTGTACCTTTATGTAAGGTGTCATGGTGACGTGCTATCCAAGGTTGGGATGAGAGTCACAGTTGATATATATTTGTATCAAAACTCACAACATATTTATTGTTGTATTTTGTACGACAATTGTAGTAATAAAGTTGTAGTTATTTTCTGTACCATATTTTTGGCGACTCAGAATAGGTTGGTTGGATTTGACCTATTTTGGGGGCGTTACAAGTACTCCAACCGGTTCCTCGGCAGCAATTAAAAAAAAAGGGGGTCATAGTTCCTGTTTGTGTCCTATACTCAAATAATAAATTTAATTGAATTACTGCAGACATTCCTCACTGTTCCATCATAACAGATGACAACATCTGGTAGGAGTGCCATTAAGTTGTTGAACAAAGTTCTAGGTTAAGCAATCCTCTAGATGAGCGAACGATCACTTCTCTGCTAGGAATGAATCATCTCCCCATATGGGTCCAATCCATGACATAGACAGCTTCTCACCACTCCGAATTCCTCAGATGGGTAGTACTCATAGAATGTCTCACCTCTTTTTCTATGAGAACTATCCATTCGGATGTTGCCATCTGTTATGATGGAACAGTGAGGAATGTTGCCATCTGTTATGATAGGACGAGCGTATAGCTGAGCTGGAGGCTATTAGGAGGGGTTCTGAGCCGTTAGATTATGCCTCCCCTCATTCCAATATTGTATTAGATCGGGATAAGGAGCTGAGACTATGGGTCGGGTATCAGGATTTCTCTACTAGCAGTACCGGCAGATATCGAGTGTTGGGTCTACCGAGGATACCCACATATACACTTTCTGGAGGTAATATTTTATTATGTTTCACGAAATTATCCGAATTTATCATATTATATAAATTATTATTAGTAATCGAATTTGTATCTCTTTATAGGCTCCAACCAACGCCAGCGTCCTAGAGCACATGTCGGACCATCTCATACGGGCACTGGCTTGGATAACGATATCTTTCGGCGGCTGATAGGGGCCGTGTCGGATAGGTTCCGTACCGATCTGGTCTTTCGGCGTCAGCAGTTGTCTTCCAATTCTCGTCTTCACCAGATTGCTCAGGATATTATAGCAGGGGCCTCTGCAGAGAGTACGGGATTACCACGGGAGCAGTTCGACGCTTGGAGCGCCGAGATGCTTCAGATGGAGATTACCCTCTTGGAGGAGGCTTTTCGCCCGCCTCCCGCCTGCTCAGGTATTCTTATTGTAGATGTTTTTTTTTCAATTAAGGCTAGCTTGTTAATTCTCACATATATGTATATATACGGACTAATGATTTATATTTTTGATTCTATCAATAGGGTGGCAATGGCGAGCAGACTGGCGATGACAAGTAAGCGCACGACGCTGATTTCCATACACCAGAGAAGCGTCATTCACCTCCGCCCGATGATGATACTTTTACTAGTTTATAGTTTATTTGTATTCATGTTAATGTATAACATTTGTATATATTGTAGTGTCTAATTGCGTCTGTATAAGTATTGTAGAACATTTGTATATATTGTAGTGTCTAATTGCGTCTATATAAGTATTGTAAATTATATTGTTTATCATTTATGGAACATTAACTTATATTTGTAATTGGTTAGCTTATATTTATGGAACATTAGCTTAATTATAATACGTTTTGGTGGATATTTGAATGTGAATGTGAATGTGAATGTGAATGATAATGAGTTGAAGATTATGTTTTAGCGCTACGTTGCATATTTGAATGTGAGATATAGATTTATATTACTGTGTATTGGGTTGTGACAGGTTAAAGGTACATTAATGGGTTTAAACACCTGGAAACTGAACTTTTAAAATCTGCATTTAAAAAAATAGTTAATTCCGACGGAATAAGGTATTTCCGACGGAACTTCCCTCGGATTTAACAAGTACCCCATTTTTAATAAATACCGATATATTTTAATTTTTAGTCTGAAATAGGTTAATTTCGAGGGAATACGTCCGTCGGAAATAGGGTATATTATACTCGACGGAAAGTTTTGTCCTATGTATTCAGTCGTAGATAGCTTATGTTCGACGAAAATCCGTCGGAGATAATTTCGTCGAAGATAATATAGATCCGACAAAATTTTTGACGGATCTTATCTTCGACGCGTATATATACGAATGAATTTCTGACGGAATATTCCGTCGGAAATAATCTATTTCCGACTGAATAGGCTCGGGATTAAGCTTTTTTTTTGTAGTGAAATGGTAAATAATGTTATTCAGACATTTTAAAAAAAACTAATTATCAAACAATATTTTTTCATTCAGACACAATTCTGGACAGATGTTCTATATTATTCAGATATCTAAACTGTTTAGGTCTTAACACTCAATTTTATCAAATACCACCTTAATGTAGTAAAGTGTAAATCTAAATTCTTTGGGGGCCTAATCATGAATATGATGGTAATTCATGTAGTAAATTGTAATTAGCCAAAAAATAATTAATCGTCTTAATTATTTGGTAAATTGTGATTGATCATATCACAAAGAGTTGATAAGAAAAACAAATACCACATCATACAACTAACCTATATATATATATATATATATATATATATATATATATATATATATATACAGAAAGGATCAAAAGTAGAACTCTTAAGTAGTAGAACTCCCTTAAATAATAGAATTGTATCAAAACGACGTAGTTTTGATAAGACGCGGTGGCATTTTTGTAAATACCATGTCACCGCGTATTTACAAAAATACCACCGCGTCTTATCAAAACTACATCGTTTTGATACAATTCTATTATTTAAGAGAGTTCTATTACTTAAGAGTTCTATTATTGATCCTCTCCCTATATATATATATAGGCATGCCTTTTAAATAACATACTTATTTTAAATAGTTTATTTTTATTAAAACTATATCATTTTGGAGATTCTTTTAAAAAATAAAGTAATATTAAAAAAAATGATCATACTTATTTCTTTTTATTTATAAAAATACCACCCATGACCCACTTTGTTTTTATCATCAACATAAGAGTTGATGAGAAATTAAATATATCAATGAACAACACTTACCAATGTAATATTCTCATAGGAGATCTTCAATTTCCCAATGCTTGCAAAGTTTCTTCATGCACATTTACATACATATATATATATATATATATAGAGAGAGAGAGAGAGAGAGAGAGAGAGAGAGAGAGAGAGGTCGTTATTTGATGTAGAAGTCTACATCCAAAAGTCTGCGTGCCGGTTCTGGTGAGACATATGAACACTAAAAACTAAAAATTAACAATATATAACACTTATGAAAATTACTTTTTAATTCATTATTCCTAGTTCGAATTAAAAACTTTATACCACTGACTAATTAACAAAACTAAAATTAACAATATATGGTTAAGCTTCGCTCCTTAACCATATGATTTTTCTTTTTTTAAGGACGGGTAAGGTTCACATTCTTAGATTAATTAATATTTTTGTGATGATAACACCATAACAAATTCTAAAATGAATGATTTGATTATGGATAAATTAATGGCGTGTTTGGTTGGAAATGATAAAGACATTCCAATAATCAACAACTTCGTTAAAGGGTGACAAAATTACCAAAAAAAATATTTAATTAGAAACGAGGGATTGAATACCAACTTGATCATTTTATTAAACAACATAGTTTTAATTAATAAAATGGTTGGATAATAAATCTTTCGTTTATTTATTACTTGTTTTGTCACTCTAATATTATTTGGAATTTAATTTCTTTTATCACCGTAATTTATTAATTGCTTAAACAAATGTGTTCCGCACGGGATCATGAATTTAGTTGCGTAAACACTTTCTATTCCAGTAGTGAGCATTTTGGTAAATAAAGCAATCTCATAGTCTTCAATAGAGGTGGCAAACGGGCAGGCGGGCCCGGGCAGGGTCGGGCCGGGCTAATTGCGGGCCAGGTCAAAATGACCCGAGTTTTGACGAGCTAAAATTGTTAGGCCCGTAGTCCAGTTTGGGCCGGTCCGGCCCGACCCGCAGGCTTCTTCCTCTATTTTTTTTGCAAAATCTTTCTACACCAATAATAATAATAATAATAATAAATATTAAAAATCATAAAATAATTTATAATAAAATTTAAAATATATATATATTCTTTACCGTAAAGGGTTTGGGGGTTTGTTTGTTTGGGTGATAATAAACTAGTAGTATTTTTTACCGCGTGTTGCATAGGTGGTGGGCTTTTGTTCTGATGGATATTTAATTCTTGGGTGTGTTGGCGTAATTCTCTTACTCGACTTTCTTTTTCCTTTCTATTTGACTTGTGATTAATAATGGTTCCCTCGATCAGTAGCAAGCAGTGGAATGCTGTGAAGATTGCATACTGCTTACTTAATGAGTTAATGGTTGTAGGTAGGTAATTTAGTAGTACCTTGTACAGGGAATTTAGTAGTACTTTATTTTATTTATTTATTTATTTTGATGCCTTCTCGGTTGATACTATTTATTATTAATTTGCATGTTCTAGTTTTTTAGAATTTAAAATATATATATATATATATATATATATATATATATATATATATATATCAGATTAACAAAATTTAAAGAAATATGATAATATGATATGATTACGAAAAAAAGAGTTATTATTAAACTTTGTGTATTGCTCTTTCTTTTCTCTCTCTTGAATCTTATTATGTTTGAGATGCTCTCTGATTGCTAGGGGTTTGTAAACATACTTGAATTATGTTATGTAATTAACATTTTATATTTTACTAAAATTTTAAACAATGAAGTACTTTTATGAATTTTGTATGTTTATTTGAACAAGGAAAAGGGTATTTCCATATTTTAGGAATTTATATATTATGAATTTTGTATGTTTATTTGATATATTTTTATATTGAAGATTATTTTAAAAATAAACATTTGTTGTAACTCTGTTGGTTTGAACTTTTATTTATTTACTTACAAGTTTTGTGTTCAAGCCTTATATATAACCCACAAGTAGCAACATAAAAAAAAATATATCGCGGGCCACGGGCCGGGCCGGGTCACCCGCGAGCCGGTCCTCCACAGGCCAGGCCAAAAAGGCCCGATTTTTATTGGGCCAAAAAAATTAAGCCCAAAGCCCAGCCTGTGGCCGGCGGGCCGGCCCGGCCCGAGGGCTTGGGCCATGTTTGCAAGGTCTAATCTTCAATATTTTTAGGGAATTGATATATTCACAAGTTAATTTGATATTTTC
Organism: Panax notoginseng; assembly: GCA_016801055.1. Classification (NCBI taxonomy): domain Eukaryota; kingdom Viridiplantae; phylum Streptophyta; class Magnoliopsida; order Apiales; family Araliaceae; genus Panax; species Panax notoginseng. The sequence continues at coordinate 190,761,482 of CM029017.1, forward strand.
ACGAGTGGATCCCATTTTTAACTAAACAAACCTTTTGTGCAGCAGACTAATTATAGAATTTAATTCTTATGTCCAATTTACCCTTATTTAATAAAAGTTGAATTTTAATTTATTTTAACTATTGCTCAAAATTCAATTCAAATAGAACCAAGACAAGATAGCAAGTTGTCGTTTTGATATTCAAATAAATTTTAACCACCAAATTTGATTTGTACCCCATGCATATATTTTTTATTTAAAAATTGAACCAAATTTTTTTATTTTTTATTTAAAAATGGAGACCATAATATAGAGTGATTCTGTTTTAGCAAATTAAGTTGGTACTACAAAGTTAAGCACATCACCCCGCATAGATTCTTGATTTTATATCTAATCTACCAACCCAAATATGTAATATGTAATATGTAATAGATTCTTGATTTTGTGATCACAAAAGTAAATTAGAAAAATTATATTATTGAACGGTCAAGCTGTGTAAACGTGAATATAAAAAAATGTTAGAAAGGCACTTCAATGCTCCATTTATTCCAAAAAAAAAGTACAAACTTAAAAATAATTTTGTTACCTAATTATTCTTAAATATTAAATATAATGATAGAGCTGATTTAATAATGAAATAGTAATGATAAATTGGATTATATTATATCGTTTTCACTATCATCAAAAGAAACTAGAGTTGCTTTAAACTAGATTTGCTTTAAAATTTTGATAAAATGAATTTATTTTTATATTTTGTAGAATGGAAGAAAATGGTTGTGTCGAGCCAAGAGGGTAATAAGATTGATTATTTTGATACTAAGTAACAAGACTACTCCAAATCATCCGTTTCTTCCTTCCATGATGTGAATAATATTGGCAAAAAATACTTTTTGGCCACTGTGGTTATAGTGATTTAACGAATTAGTCACTGTGTTTTTAAAATATTCAATTAGCCCACTGAACTTTTTAAAAATGTTCAATAAGCCCATTCCGTCCAAGAAATTGGACGGACGTTAACAAATTGCACACGTGGCATTGAAAAAAAAAACAAAATTTTTTTTCTGATGCGGCAGCATACAAAAATAAAATAAAATAACACTATTGATTATGTGGCATGTATAATACATGTTGACTTTATATTTAACTGTATAAGACCAAATTTTTTTTCAAATTTTTAGACAAAAAAGAAATAATGCAAATTATAAACATAAATAAATTAATATTTATAAACATAAAGAAATAATGAAATTTTCTTTCTTTTTCTTTACCTAAATATTTATAATATGTATAATATTAATAAAAATTAATAATATAATATATATATAATATGTATGTCTTATTCTAAAAATAAAAATAAAAATACTTTTATGTTTTAAAATACTTATAAAATAAAAATATTTCTATATTTTATTTTCTTTCTTTTTCTTTACCTAAATATTTATAATATGTATAATATTAATAATTTAATATATATAATATGTATGTCTTATTTTAAAAATAAAAATAAAAATACTTTTATATTTTAAAATACTTATAAAATTTTTAAATATGTATAATATTAATAAAAATTAATATTATAATATTTATAATATGTATGTTTTATTTTAAATAACCTTTTTAATATTTCAAAAATTAACTATTACAAAATCTTCTCCCTCTTCCTCCCCCAACCTTCTGGATCTCCTGGATCTCGATGCCTCCTCGTCGGTGCCAATTGATCTAGTACTATTCTCCTTCTATATCTTTCTCTGTATGTATATGTATGGATCTTGGGCGTTATAGGGAATGGGTTTGCAGTCGGAGGATTCTTGATCTGCCGCCGGATATCATGGCGGACATAGTAAAACCGTGAAACTTGCCGGACTTCTCCACCGCATCATCGATTTCTGGCCGGATTCTATGGCTTTGGGTAGGCGACTGAGGCAGTGATTGAGGTAAAGAAGATTGCGGGTGAATAAAATGGGGGTGAGTTTTGTTCGCCCGTCGGTTCTGTTGCACCGAATATTTTCCGACAAAGCCTTTTTGTTCGCCATTGAAACAGAGGACTGGGGGAATTAGTGTTTATGTAAATTAAAATTAATGATTGTATAATTAATTTTAATTTTAATTTTTATGTCATTTGTTTAACTAATTTTTGCTAATTGTATCAAATTTTCTATTTTATGTTAATTATGAACTTACTTTTTTATATCATTAAAATATATATTAGTATTACTTTTTAAAATAAAAATAATTATTAAAAGAAAGGAAAAGAGATAAGGAAAAGAATACAAATAAAGAAAATGAATTAAACTATTTATTTTAATGTTATTATTATTTTAATTATTTTTTGTCACGTAATTAATGATTTTTAATTTTTAATTTTTGTAAAAAATTAATATAATGTTGTACTAGATCTCATTGATACAAATTTTTTGATAAAAAGGGTTAAATGAGATGAATAAAATTAATTTTATTATTATTTTAATAAATATTATAAATATTTAGGTAAAGAAAAAGAAAGAAAAATTCATTATTTCTTTATGTTTATAAATATTAATTTATTTATGTTTTTAATTTGCATTATTTCTTTTTTGTCTAAAAAATTAAAAAAAAAATTTGGTCTTATACAATTAAATATAAAGTCAACATGTATTGTACATGCCACATAATCAATGGTGTTATTTTATTTTATTTTTTTATGCTGCCACATCAGAAAAAAAAAAATTTGTTTTTTTTTTCAATGCCACGTGTGCAATTTGTTAACGTCCGTCCAAGAAATTAGACGGAATAGGCTTATTAAACATTTTTAAAAAGTTCAGTGGGCTAATTGAATATTTTAAAAACACAATGGCTAATTCGTTAATTCACTAATTTATCCGACCTGTTTATCAGGTCTACTTTCTAATTTATGAAAAAAATTAAGATTATCAAATATAAATCTATGTTATTAAGGATTACTTAGAAGCTAAGATGACATGTATTAAATTCCAGCTTAAGGTTTGTGAACGGTGGTGAATTTGACCTCAGAAATCTAGATAAGAATTTTTTTAGCTGGACATTAAAAATGGACTTATTGTTTAAAATAAGGCTTGATTAAATATTGTTACCATGAACTCTTTAACTCATTCTACATCGGTACCTGACATTTGAATTTTTTTTTTAATCAGTCTTTTTAGGGGGATCGATTCTGGGCGACCGGTCTAGCGACTGATCAATTTTTTTTATGACTCCCAAACAATTTATAATATTTATTGAAATTTTTATAGAATTCAATGATTTAGGTGTCATTTAGAATTGTACAATTCATGTTTTTTACATGTATCCAAATGACACCTAAATCACTGGATTCTATTAAAATTTTAATTTTAATAAATATTATAAATCGTTTGGAAATCATAAAAATAAATTGGCCGGTCCCCTATTTTTCTCTTAATTTTTTTCAATATTTACCCATTAGTTGTGTCACGTCAAAAATTGATAATGTGACATGCACATAGGTCACTTCACTACATATGTGAAAAAAAGAAATATTTTTTCACTAAGTTAAGAGAGCATTATCATAAATTAACATTATAATTTACTAAAGCTTCAAAAAAAATTAGAGGAAATTTTCAGGAAAGATTATTCGTGTTAAGATTTTGGTGAACTAGAGACGAAACGATGGATTGATTTGAGAATAAAAATAGATACGTGAAATTCTTATTATTTTATTAAGTTATAATTATCAAAGCCTTGTTTTGCCCTTCTAAATTAGTATAAATTTTATTTTATTTTCTACCTACGCACCCAGGCTCTCTTGTATGTGTGTCACTACTAATTGATAGATATTAAAAAAAAGTTAAGAGATTAATCCCTTAATTAAAATAAAATAAAATAAAATAAAATGTCAGGCATCAAAAAGGAATGAGTTGAAGAGTTTCAATGTCTTCATTAGACCCGAAATAAAATAAAATTACTACTAATAATATTTAATCGAGTCCTGTCCGCCATTCTTCTTGGAATAGATTTCGGCGGGTTCTTCCTTCTAAGCTGGTACGGAACTTAGTTTTTTGGGCATAAAATTAAAATTTAGTTTGGCACGGAGAAGATGTACAAATTATACACAAATACTAGAAATAGCATGTGAATCTTATCACTTGAATTTTCACATGCACAAATACTGTTCCACTTGATTTCTATATCATATTCAATTTGGAAAATTTTAAATTTCAAAATTCATGTAAACATTAATACAATAGTTAATACTATTATAAATTGCCAAGCATAAAATTTTTATTTTAAAAATTAAAATCAATTTACATTACAATTTGAATTTTAGAATTTGTCATATTTCTCAACATAAAATCTAATAAGAGTGCTTTTAATGAATGGATAAATTAACCTTTTCATTCCAAAATGAGACATATTTTTTTCTTTTATGTTTATTCCAAATAAATATATATTTTTATTAAAATTATTGATTATTGAATAGTATTATAGCATCTTGTCACTACTACTACTACTATATTTATAATTAATATGAAATAAAATTATTTTTAAAATTGGCAATTTAAAAATATATCCTTAATTTATTGCTACGGTTCAGTTTGTATATCGAAATTTCTTAGGTACTCTCTCTGTTCTTTTTACAAATTAAGAAAATTAAAGTTGAGGAATTTTTATAATAAATTAGTCCTCCTACATATTTCATGTAGTATTTGATTTGTGCAGATATAACAAAAAAAATTTGTAGTGTTTAAAATCATGCTTTTAACTTTGAAGTACGGAGTAGTTTGGTGGTAGGTGGATCCGCTGGGATATGCGGGAAAAAAAAGGGCATTTGGTAAATCAATCACCAATTCACCAGTGATAGGGGAAAACTATGAGCCAGCCGAATTTGACTTGCGCGTGAACGTATTGGGCTTCCACTGAAGTCAGACGATTGACTAGTGTGGGAACTTTCTTTATACCAATATATAAGGCAAAAAGTATTTTTTGGCCATTGTGGTTATAGTGATTTAACGAAATAGTCATTGTACTTTTAAAATATTCAATTAGCCCACTGAACTTTTTAAAAATATTCAATCAGGCCATTCCGTCCAAATTGACTAACAGACGTGAAAAAAAATCCTACGTGGCTTTTTTGAAAATAAATAAATAATATGTGTATTTACTGACTGTGCGGCATTTCTTACGTGGCTTTTATAAAAAAAAATTAAATATTACGTGGCTTTTTTGAAAAAAAATCTGTTTTTTTAAAAAAATAAATTTTTTTAAAAAAATAAAATTTTTTTAAAACAGATTTTTTTATAAAAAAAAATTTGTAAAAAAACAGAACTTTTAAAAAAATCTGTTTTTTAAAACAGATTTTTTATAAAAAAATATATTTTTTTTTAAAAACAGATTTTTTAAAAAATTCTCTTTTTTTAAAAATCTGTTTTAAAAAAAATATAAAAATACTTTTAAAATAGTTTTGAAAAATACTTTTATACTTATAAAAATACTTATAAATTTTTTGAAAAATACTTATATTTTAAAAAAATTCAAAAACAGATTTTAATTTTTTTTAACATTTTAAAGTTTTAAAAATAACAAAAGCATAATAAAATAAAACAAAACAATAAATTTTTTTTAAAAAACAAAGATTTTTAAAAAAAATAGAATTTTTTTTAAACAGAAATTTTAAAAAAAGCATATTTAAAAAAAATAGAATTCTATAAAAAATATATATGTTAAAAATTTGAATTTTTTAAAAAACAGCTTTTTAAAAAAAATTTATAAAAAAGCAGAACTTTTTAAAAAATCTGTTTTTTTAAAAAAAGATTTTTTTTTAAAAAATATAATTTTTAAAAAAAAACAGATTTTGTTAAAAAGTAGATTTTTTTTAAAAAAAGTTCCATTTTTTTTAAAAAGCTTCTAAAAAAATTGTATTTTTTTAAAAAACATAATTTTTGTAAAAATAGACTTCTAAAAAAAAAAATTTTTAAAAAACAAATTTTTTGTAAAATTTTTAAAAATTTTAAAAATCTGTTTTACAAAAAATTTGTTTTAAAAATCTGTTTTACAAAAAATCTGTTTAAAAAAAATTCTATTTTTTTAAAAAATCTTTGTTTTTTAAAAAAAATTTATTTTTTGTTTTATTTTATTATGCTTTTGTTATTTTTAAAACTTTAAAATGTTAAAAAAAAATTAAAATCTGTTTTTGAATTTTTTAAAATATAAGTATTTTTCAAAAATTTTATAAGTATTTTTATAAGTATAAAAGTATTTTTCAAAACTATTTTAAAAGTATTTTTATATTTTTTTTAAAACAGATTTTTAAAAAAAGAGAATTTTTAAAAAAATCTGTTTTTAAAAAAAAATATATTTTTTTTATAAAAAATCTGTTTTAAAAAACAGATTTTTTTAAAAGTTCTGTTTTTTACAAATTTTTTTTTTAAAAAATCTGTTTTAAAAAAAAATCTGTTTTAAAATTTTTTTATTTTTTAAAAAAAAATTATTTTTTTTAAAAAACAGATTTTTTTTTCAAAAAAGCCACGTAATATTTAATTTTTTTTAAAAAAAGCCACGTAAGAAATGCCGCACAGTCAGTAAATACACAAATTATTTATTTTTTTTCAAAAAAGCCACGTAGGATATTTTTTCACGTCTGTTAGTCAATTTGGACGGAATGACCTGATTGAATATTTTTAAAAAGTTCAATGGGCTAATTGAATATTTTAAAAGCACAATGATTATTTCGTTAAATCACTATAACCACAATGGCCAAAAAGTGCTTTTTACCGAATAATATTTGAAGAATGTAATAGAAGTTGAGAAGTTAAAAGAAATAGGCTTATAAATTACGAACTCCACCATGTATATGATGTCCGTAATTTAAAATCTACATCTACATCTACATCTTCCAGTAGATGAATAATCGCGGTAGGAGCAAAAATTGATATAGAGAGAATAAGAAAGTTGGACAATAGAATATGAATAGATTTTTGAGCAATAGTTAAAATAAATTAAAATTCAACTTTTACCAAATGCGGGTAAATTGGACATAAGAATTAAATCATATAGTTAGTCTACTGCACAAAGGGTTGGTTTAGTTAAAAATAAGACCCACTTGTGGAAATATCAAATTAGCTTGTGAAAATATCAATTCCCTATTTTTAAACTTCTTCTACTAATAAAAAGTAGATCTAATATATATATATAAACATCTTCCAAAATTAAGTTTCTTTTTTTAAAAAAACAATATACTAAACAAATCTCAACATTAAACTACATATCTAGACTCCAAAGCGAACTCTCTAGAATCCAATATTTTTAAACATCTAAATAATTTCAAAGTAATTAAAAATGACTTTTTATATATATAAAAAAGGTCCACGAATATATAAATAAAAACACAATTGATATATACAAAAACTTTTTATGGTGTATGTCTTCTCTATTATTTACGTACACTCTTCTAAATCAAATTGTGACGTCTCCAAATTCAAGCTTAAACATTTAATTAAGTCTGAATATCACATGATCTCTTATCTTTATTGACATCATCGTAATACAACATATAATCATTCTCACAAGAATCAATCTTCTCATACCCTAGATTGAGCCTTTTAACCATTTTCTTTACATCATAGTATGATTTCGGTAACTTATTACATGTCGGTAAGAACTCCTTCAAAATATTTAGTTCATTAAAACCTCTGTCGCTGAATTTATGCTCGTTCATGAAGTGTGAAAGCTTAGTTATAGTGGATAAGACGGTGTGTTTTTCGTGTCTGTCACACAGTGGCATCGCTGATTCATGCAATAACTGATAGAAATCCTTAGCCATTCGGCTCTTGCTCGATGCTACCGTTATCCATGTTTGTATTCCACTAGAAGAATGAACCAGCAGCTTCGACTATAATGTTAGTACTGTCAAAGGTTTCGTTGTCACCTCTGGATTTCGGTTCAGATTCATGTTCATTCAACCAGGTTTCTCCATGATAGATCCATATGTTATAACCCTGTTTGAACCCATATGCAAATAGGTCGCACATGACATCACTTCTTTCTTTTCACACTTCATTCACACACCTCTTACAAGGACATCTGATTTTATTGTTGTTGACTTGCTCAAATGCAAAATTGAGAAACTGTTCAACCCCACTGTGGTACTCAGAGATAAGCCCATTCTTATCAGTGGCTATTCTACGTTCCATCCAACTTCGATCAACAAACATCTTGAACAACGGACTGCTACTATATAAATTTATATGGAAAATCAAAACATAATCAAGTCGAATGGTTAATGTATATGCATGCATATGTTTTTCCTAACTTCATCTCACTCTAACGGGTCAAACTTTTATCCCATTTCCGAATGTGTCGTCCCACTGATGCCAGCAACTTGAACACATCTTTAAATTTTTAAGAAATTTCGACAGCACCTCTCCATGGTATTCAAGTAGACGAAATAGACTAACACATCGTAGTCTAAATATGAACTCGAAGAATATCAAGAGATATATACTAACTAAAAAATTTCTCAAAATATAAAGACGTGCCCAAGTTATTAACACCGTCCTAAGTGATCGAAACATACAGGAACAAATCCAAAACAAAGAATTTACTCATACTAAGTGAGTTTCAAATGGGTTTATAAGCTTCCTAAACCATATGAAAATATGCACATATGAAAGTATAATGAAAAAATTTCTTGACCCACCCTCGAATAGAAAAAAAATAAATAAATGAAGAATTAGAACATGTTCAGCTACAAAATTAGTCCAAATATTATTGCATCACAACTTTGGCGTCGAGAGATATAAACTTGGTTGAAGTTTCTTTTTTACTAAAAAGTAGCTGCTCCGATGATCACTAATAATATCAAAGATTGATCACTACTAATCTTTTATGGAGTTTCTTCTTTTGTTAATTCACGTAATGTTATATTACCTAAATCTATGTGTGCCTTGATTAACCTTTTCAATTTCTGGACTGTAATTAAGAACAAAGAAGGAAAAACACAGAAAAGACACATGAAAAGTCATTTTTCATAATTTTGTACTACCCCTTCCCAAAATTAGAGTCCTTTGCTTTGTTCCAAGATTAATTACAAAATGGCATGTGTGACGAGCTAGATTTTTCGAAAAATATTAAAATAAGAATTTTAAATAATAAAAATTCTTATTAAGTAATATGTTATGTGATATTGTTCTGCAAAATTGAATAAGTGTTGTGATATATATGTGTTATGTGATTTTTGTAAATAATAAATAAATTATTATTATTATTATTATTATATATTTATTATAGATAAATGAATTTATTTAAAACAATTTATTGAAGGGAAAAGATTGGATATATTATTATATTTATCAGTTGAAAATAAATCGTGGGAAAAAATATTTATAAAGGAAAATGATATAATAAATACATACAAAATTTTGTACGCATTAAATAGAGCATATTAAAATAATTTATGAAAATAAATTATTTTAGTATAGTAAATTTAACACATTAAATATAATATTTTATTAATATGTAAACTCCATTTTATGCAAAAGATTTTTGGTATAGCACATTATAATATTTAATGCATGATGCATTATGTATTAATATAATATGTAATATATGTATTACATTAATATAAGACTTAAATATAATTTACAATCCTAAACTATAGGCCATATTCCACTTCGGTTATCTACCTTTCAATTTTGTCAATTAGATGATTGAACTATCAATTTTTTTCACTTTGGTTCAATTAAGTCTGCCACGTCATAAATTGATGACGTGGCTCGCTGACTAGACAAATTTATGTTGATGTGTGCTAAAAAAATTAAGTTTTCAGATTTTTTTTATTATATAAGAGGGCAAAAATGTAAATAAACAAAAAATCATTAACAAAAAAATTACTTGTTTTAAACTGTAAAAATTAAATGTAAATTAAATTTTAAAATATTTTAAATGGGCAATATAAAATTAATTATTAATTATTTACAAAATATTTTAAAATTATTAAAATATTTTAAAATATTAAAATTATAACCGCTGCTATATAGGAGCCTTGTAAATATTGTCCATTTAATATTTCCTATTTAAAACTGTTTATATAATGAAGCAAACCATTACTTGCATTGAATATAGTTTTCCTTCTTTATATAATTGCATATATATATATATATATATATATATATATATATATATATATATATATATATATAAGAAGACTAGAATTAAAAATAATAATAATACTAATAATAATAATAGTGAAAAATGATAATAAAACTAATTAATTTAAATCAACTTCATATAAATAATTAAATAAATTTAGATATTTACGTTCCACAATGAGATACTTATGTTTTTCCATGTTATAAAAACAAATAATATTTTAACCTTTATCAATTAAACTATACTAATATTTCTTGCAATATTTTTTTAAATAGGAAACTATACTATTTAATGTATAAACAGTTTTAAACAGTTTTTAAAACTATACTATTTAAATAGCATACTATAATACTAAACTAATTTTAAATAGTATACTATTTAATGTATAAACAGTATACTATTTAATAGTATACTATACTAATTTTAAATAGTATACTATTTAATGTATAAACAGTTTTTAAAACTATACTATTTAATATATTATTAATTTTATATTGCCCATGCAATAATTATATTGCCCATTTGAAATACAACCGCTGCTATATAGGAGCCTTGTAAATTAGTTTTAAATGTAAATAAGCAAAAAAATCATTAACAAAAAAATTATTAAATAGTTAATGATTTTTTGTTTATTTATATTTTTGCCCTCTAATATAATAAAAAAAATTTGAAAACTTAATTTTTTTTAGTACACATCAGCATAAATTTGTCTAGTCAGCGAGCCACATCATCAATTTATGACGTGGCAGACTTAATTGAACCAAAGTGAAAAAAATTGATAGTTCAATCATCTAATTGACAAAATTGAAAGGTGGATAACCGAAGTGGAATATGACCTATAATTTAGGGTAGTAAATTATATTTAAGCCTTAATATAAGCATGAGGTGCATGTTAACTAACTAAATGAGTTGGGGAATTGAGTATGAGCTGTAGGAAAATAAGGCTGAGTCACATTAAAACCAAAAAGAGTTGTTAAACCTTCAAGCTAAGTCATTATAATTAAGTTGGAGCTGGCGAAGCTAGGCCTTAAAACTCAGCACAACTATAACATAATGAGCAAGGATTGTACGTGACTATCAAGGCTATGAAGCTTATATATATAACTGTCCACCCTCTCTATTCTTGTTTTGTTCATTCCAAGCTCTCTTAAGCTCTTATACCTCATTGTTGGAAAAATAGAGAAGAATTAGCAAGATGAACAGAAATGCAAAATTGGAACAACTTATCTCTTAGAAGACAGAAACTGAGGCGTAGCGTAGCTACTGTCCTAAAAAGTGATTTCGCCCCAACAACTGATAAGTTCAGGTACAAATGGGCTGCCGGCGGTCACTCTCCAGGATTCAACGGCGAAGTCTCCGATCGTGTGTACTTACAGAAGGAGACTTTGAACTTGTCTATGCGGATTGCTCGATTACAGAGTATATGTATATAGAAGGAAGAACAGATTGTAGTATGTGCGTCTTGATGAATTGGTAAAGAACAGAACATAAGACATATGTATATATACAGAGAAAATAAGAATGTTGGAAGATAAATAAATATCACGAACGTTGGAAAGCAGTAACGTAAAAGGAACACATGATTGCTCGAATCGGCACCACCCTACACGGGCGTATCGCGCACACTAAGATTTTCTAACCGAAAGTCCAAAAGAACTAAGCTTGGCCTAGACCTATTCCTTAGACGTCCTCATGTGCACAAGCCCATCTCTATTTCCTCAACCATGTTACTAATCCAAACCAACATGTGCTAATATACCCATAGAATGTTTTCAAAATAGATGATGTGGGACTATGTCAAAACTAACAATTTTGGAGCATAACCAACACTCATAACAAACCAAAGCTTTGAATTCTGAAATTACATAAGAAGATATTAGTGTTTGAAGAGAAAGTTGAAGGAAAATCCCAGCAAAAGCTTTGATTAGCAGAAGAACTAGAAAAAATTTCTTCAAGCAAGAGGTAAAATTCTATCTCTTGTTATTTATAAAAGCTAAGTAGTAATTGATATATGTAAAAATTGTTGACTGTGTTGGTTGGGAATTGTTGTAGTGGGTATGATCATATAAGATTCCTAGGTGAAATCGTTAGAGCACATTTAGAATTTTATGAAATAGAAGCTTTGAGATCATGCTTATAAGTTGTATGATATAATGTTCAAGTCAGAATTTCCTGAAAATTTAAGAAATTAGAGAACTTAAGTCAAGTACGTGGTATTAAGAAATGTTGGGAACCTGTCTAAAGTCATATGGACTTAAAATACAGCTGCGAAGAAACAAAATTTGAAAACTTGATGATTTAAATTCTGAGTTCTGCAATTGAAAATTCAGAACATAGCATGTCCCGAAGTGACGCGGCCGCACCACTTCCTAAGCCAAAACCAACGCGACCACGCTGGTCTGTAGAAATAGTTTTCTAAGTTTTTTTGTTAGATTAGCTTGGATCAGGTATATAGAGGCCAAGCATGTTGTAGTAACCTCAATCCATGTGTATAGTAAGGTAGTTATGATTCTGGATAAGCCTAGCTATAAACAGAGTCGTTCCTAAGATTTTGGTGGTCTAGGGTAAAAAATGAAAATGAGACATTTTTCGAAACATTGTCTTCACTAAAAAAATAAAGGTAAAAATAAATAAATAAAAAGTACAAGTTGTATCAAAAAAGTGTATTTTCGGAGCTTAAAACATAATAGTTCGACTACAACAAAATATGTGAGAACTTCGATTACAACAAAATATATGTGAAGTTCGACTACAATAAAATATATGAGAATACATTTATTTAAAGATACTTCTTCTAATATTCTTAGAGCCAAAATATTCAATCAAATGTTTAAAATCATATATATATATATATATATATAAAATTGGGGCCTCTTATCGGGAGTCCAAGGCGGTCGATCCTCCCGTCCGTGCTCAGAAACGACTCTGAAACCTATAAAAGTAGTAAACTAATTGACCTTAGTTTGATAAAAAGAATTTACATGATATACTAAATTGAATTTTAATGGAGACCTGACTTAGCTTGGAATTTCCATGACATATGTGTTGGTGGCTAAAGGACCCTAGCATATCAAGAGTGAAGCAGGGTAAAGAAAACCCAATTTTTGGGCCTCAACAAGAGTAGCGCAGCTGCGCCATTCCTAGGCCAAATGGTTTGATATGATTTGGATTTTGGGACATAAGAGTATGAGTTTCTAAATTTTAATACATATGACGCAAGGTGTCTAGCCTATCCAAACATAGAATGACTATGTTAAATAAAGGTTGAATAAGAAATTTTAAATATAACCAAGGAACGAGATAAAGATAATACATTAAGTTAATGTGAATAAAGTTAATACATTAAGTTCATGTTGACAGCTCAGGAGGAGCTAATAAAGGAAATGGAAAGACTGGAAATAGAAGTGCAGGGACCACGAGAGTCTAGGGAGAAGTTGTTCATAATAGGAGCTCATCCGATGTTATTAGATATCGTGAAGGAATCGCAAGAGAAAGATGATGAGTGCGAGAAGATAAAGAAGAGGGTAGTAGAAAACGAAGAAGAAAACATTAAAATGAACAACAATGGTATACTAAGATTCGAAGATCGAGTGTGGGTGCCTACTGTAATTGAATTGAGAGAGGAGATCTTGCACGAGACACATAATACAGCATATTCTATTCACCTAGGAAGCACTAAAATGTACCGGGATCTTCGTCAACACTTTTAGTGGCCTAACATGAAACAAGAGGGTGTAGAGTCGTCAGTAGATGCCTTACATGTCAACGAGTAAAAGCAGAGCACCAGATACCGAGTGGAATATTCAACCATTAGAAATATCGGAGTGGAAATAGGAGCACATTACGATGGACTTCGTGGTGGAACTTCCGATCACACAGAAGGGTTATGATGTATTTGGGTTATCGTAGATCGACTGACAAAGACAACTCATTTCCTACCAATAAAGTTTCCTACCAATAAAGATCTGATTCAATTTAAATCAATTATCTAAGTTGTACGTAAAGGAAATCATTTCGCGACATAAAATGTTAGTGTCAATTGTCTCTGATCGGGATCCGCGCTTCATGTCAAATTTTTGAAAAATCTTGCAAGAGAGGATGGGAACACAGTTGAGATTGAGTACTGCTTATTATCCTCGACGGGCAGAGTGAACGAACCATACAAACGCTAGATGACATGCTTAGAGCTTACGCGATGAATTTTAAAGGGAACTGAGATGACTACTTACCCTTAGTAGAATTTGCTTATAATAACAGTTATCATGCGAGTATCGGTATGCCACCATATGAAGCCCTCTACAGAAGAAAGTGCAGAACACCGTTGTATTGGGATGTGTTGCCTCCTTTTTAGTCTTAATAAAAGGACTCTAACTCATGCAAGCATACATAGGTCAACAAGTAGTACAAAGTAAGAAAAGTATCGATCCACGGAAAAAGGTTTTAAATATAAATTACCATACATCAATCGTATCACTATTTTCATATACATAAACGAATTCTCACAATTTTAAATTAATCTAAACTTAAATAATGAATAAAAGAATAATACTATGATAATGAATCAAATTTGGAAAGAATGGGATTCTAACTTCATTTCATACTTCATCTAAATATTAACATCATGTAAGCTTATACAATCATCATGGAAAATTAGTCAAGAGCACAAAAGTAGACATAACCATTTTTCAATGAATTATGGCCTAATTACATAACCTCCACATGTAATAGAAATCATGTAATCAACAATATTACCACAATCACTATATTTCTATGTGAAATTATAGCAATAATGAATTAAAGTGCAGGCTTTTACATTACTACATACGGTGAAACAGTATATTTCTATCTGGTTCACGAAGTACAAAGCTAAACATCTCAGCCTCATAAATGTATGCTATTATGATTATAATCATACTCACATATCTTTTTTTAATTCCATATAAGTATACAAGGTGAATGGTGATCAAACATTCATTCATTACGCTCAATCATAATAGATAATCCAATGATAAGCATACAATCAAACAATCAGGCATTTAATTATAGACTACATATCAAAATCCGTTAGAATCCCATAATGGAGTTTAGTTCATTTCTAAACCGAAAACCATTATGGGATTGTAGTAACACATGGAATCAAATAGCACAAATGAGAGAGGAAAAAGAATTGATTAAACCCAATTGCAGAATCTGTTCCAATGTGATGCTCCAAATCACCAATAATCTCCAGAATATAGTACTACACTTTATTTAATAATCTAGAATAAGAGAAGAATTATACTGATCAGTGCTCCAAACTCTCTCTAGAATAGCTAATACGTCAGAATCATAAGGAATAATATGAAAAACTGATAAAAATTAACTTTTTCACGTCTCTGGCACTAGCCAATATTGTTCAGATAAGCCTCACGCTCTCAAAACGCAAATTTAAAATAAGTCAACAAACAACTTCAGAGGACTCGCGCGGCCGCGCGTGATCCCAGTATAAAATGGGTGCGGGCACGCGTGGATGCGATTTTAGCTTCTGCAGACAGACAGCGCGGGCGCACGAGAATTAACTTGTTTAGCAGCGTGGTCGCGTTGCTTCTGTGTCCTACACTCTGATGTTCTACTGCTGCTACTTCTTACTCGTTGTCTTTCTGTCATCTTGCTTTTTCTACACGACGCTCATCCACTGCTTTAGTTCCTTATGTATCCATGTCCATCATCCTTAGTCCTTGTTAACTCGTATCACCATGCCAATCCACGTCTTTCCTTGGTTTAGGAGTTCAATTACAAGAAATGCTAAACAAACATAAAATGCATAAAAACATAATAAAATCTACTTGAGATGAGCATAATTCTCCTAAATTGATATCCAATAAGTATGTATAAAAGCTACTTATCAAATTTTCCCAAACTTAAACTATTGCTTGCCCTCAAGCAATGCATACAACATTAAATAATGAAATGCAACTACTTGCTATGTAACTAAATTACGATGCAAATGTGTCCCAAGTCTTTCCAGCTAAGTTGAAATTCTAATCCAATGTGCCTCAATGAATTATCTAGATTCAAGAATAAAATTTCAAACTAGCTACAACCATAATATCATACAATCAAATAACCCTTGTCTGCTATAAAGATGTTGTGTGTGTGTGTGTTGTGTTCACCAAAAACTTGACAGAGGCAAAGAATACACATGTTAAACTGCTCAAAACAGAAAATTGCAGTTTAAATCAAGATCCATGTATACTAATGCAACAAAAACTACTCTAACACATCAATACAAACTAAGGTTCAACAATGGGTTTAAATTGCTTTATTTTGACTCACGAGGGCAATTTTTACTTTTTTCCGCGGTGTTTGTTGCTATTTTTTTATTCACATGATTGTGCAATGCCTCATTCCATTAGGCTAACAGTGCTACCCCTTAGCGAGCTTTCAACCAATGACTCCCAGACCATAAAAGACCTTATGGCGCTAAGTGTTGAGACACCCCTACGGGCGTACTTACTCAAGTAACAAAGGCCCCAAAACAAGACTAGCCACGATAATTTTTCATATTTTTCTCCCTTTTTTTTATTTTTTTATAGCAAGCATACCCATGTGTTCCCAAAGTTTGATTATCCATGCTTTCATAGCCTAAGTCCACTTTCCACACAATTCTATTTTTAAAAACCACATTTCCTATTAAGCAATAAAAATACATTACTCTTATACCAACAAGCATTTGTGAACAAGTATATGCGAATCGAAAGCATCTAAACAACATCCATGGATTACATCATGTAAAACATTATAGTTAAACTCATGTAATCCAATAAATTCAACAATCTTTCAAAATTCAATTTCATCATTGGTTAGACTTAGACTCCACAAAGCTAGAAATTCGGGACATGCAACTAAACACATACTAAAACAATTAATAACAACTAAAAATAGAAAAATCTTATGCAATTATTAATTAACACAAAAACATGCAAAAGTTAAATTAAACATGTCAACATATGTAAATTAACTACATGCAACTATCCTACAACCCCAATACCCCCAAACTTTCAGTGCCCCAATGAATGAAGGTATAGGGTTAGAAGAACTCCCCTACTGATCAGCTGCACCATCCTCTTCGGGTGGTGAATCCGACGGTGGAAATGGCACGACTGTCCCAAATTGTGGCCACTCGAGTATAATACCCTGCTGCGCAAATGCCTCCGCTAGCGACCACATCAAACCCGTAGTAAACGCTACAAAGTTATCATACATAGCATCGACCTTCCGCTCCAACCTTCGGAGATGTTGATCATCAGTAGTAGCAGTGGCTTGAGTTGACGTGCTTGCTTCATTTGTCCCTAATGGCTGATGTGATGGCGCAGATGATGCGAGACGAAGGATGAAACCCTTACCCCTTGGATGCAGGGTACCTCCTACCTAATCTTCAAATCTTGCTATCGTGGCATGAGTGATATCCTGACTTGGGTGCTGTAACTGTTCATCCATCCACCTAACTCCTACTCTAACACACAAATGAGCCACGATCGATGCATGTGGTATACTTCCCGTAGTGTTTCCCTGCATGTATCGCAGCATGTTCTGATTAAGGAGGTGACCAACGTCGATGTATTTTGTAAGACCCCCGAATTTTATGAAATATAAGTATTCAATTTTTCTATTTAAATTGATAAAAGTTAAAGTTAAGAGTGATATATGAATTTTTTTTTAAAATACGCAAGTGGTTATAAAATATTCATTGTTATCGGAAAATATTCGTTTGGTCGTAGAATATTCTTTCTGTCGGGGAATATTCGTACGACGGCGCAGCCATTTGTGGGCCCCATAACAGAATAACTGTCGGATGAAAAAAAGGACAAAATTTGAGTTTTTATAAATAACGGCGTAGTTATTACCGTTAACACTGTTGGAATACCCGGTGGTTAAAATACAGTAATACGCATAGTTGCACACAGTATTGCACAATATTTTTTTCAATTATTGATTCTTACGTGAGAATGCACTACTCAATAATTGTTACAGTAATTACTGTTCAATATTTTATTATATTGAATCAATAATTGCTGCATTGATATTTTATATTATTGTTGTTTCAATAATTGTTGCTGCACAGTATTTCCCATTATCAGATCAATAATTCATATTATTTGAATAATATTATTAGATAACATTATTGGCAATGTCTAGAAAGTTCTGTCTAAGGAGAGGTTTGGTCACCTAATTGCGCGCCAGTAAGGAGAAATCCTTATTGGAAAGTCCCCTCTTTCCTGGGAACGGTCTGGTTGTCATAAATGTGATTCTGTAATATTATTTGTGAATAATTAATTATTAATTTATATGATAATGAAATATTTATTTGATGTGGATATAAATGATGGATTTATTTATGTGGTTATAAATGAAGGAATTAATGTTGAGGTATTTTATCAGTATTTTGTCGGATTGGAGGTATTAAAAGATCAAATCAGTATTCTTACAGCTTTAATGTGTGAGTTATAATTTTTAATCTGATCGTTGGATCGTTATAATTTTAGGATATGTTATACATATATAAGTTGAGTATATGTCCACAAATTTTGAACTGTTAAAATGAGCGTATGATTTGTTATGAATTTTAAGAGGTGACTGATTCAGAAATTAGGTTATAAATTATTTTGATAGAAAATTCTAGAATTAGTGGGCCCCACTTTTGGTTGGTGAGAAATGTGCTCAATTGAATTTAAAATGTGGTGGGTGAGAATAGTAGCAGGTAAAGCCATCAGGTTGCAGGTTAAGTCTGCTTCGGCGTGCTAACATTTTCCTATAAATAGAGGGCTAAGTTAGAATTGAAAATCACACCAGAATTCATAAGTTTTCTCTCTTTTTCTCTCTAGATTATCGAGTGTATTTTGTGAGTATTTAGATACTTGGTGAGTTGCTATTCATCAGTGCAAG
The DNA here is from genome assembly GCA_016801055.1 of Panax notoginseng. NCBI lineage: Eukaryota > Viridiplantae > Streptophyta > Magnoliopsida > Apiales > Araliaceae > Panax > Panax notoginseng. The sequence goes on from CM029017.1 coordinate 190,780,505, forward strand.
TTTCTTTCAGCGTCATATCCGATATCCAGGTAGAAGTGCTGCTCTTTTGAGGTAAGGGATGGTAAGGGATTTTAAAGGTTGTTATGTTTTTTAGTTTCGTAATTTTTCTGACCTTCAAAAATTCTGAAAAAATTTGAAATGATAATTTGATGAGTTTTCTTGATTATGTTCAAAAATGGTGATTTTTGGATGCATAGATTAGGAGTTATGATTTTTATGAGAAAAGACCATTTTAAAAGTAAACCCTTATAACTCATTGTAGTTAACTCCAAAATTGGTGAAATTTTTATTGGGAGTACATGTATATGATAGAAGTATACTCTGTAAATTTTGGAATTTTTGGATAAAAGTATAATTTTTGAAAAATATCTAAATATTCGGCTGTTTTGGCCATATAAAAAATAGTAAATGATTTTTAAAAATTCTGAGAAAAATATTTGTTCAATATAGGACTATATTATACTAAATCTCATAAAAGAAAATTTGTTTGTACTGATTTGATATTTTTTATAAAAATAGACTAGTTATGAGTAAATAAATTAAATAGGTTATGTGAAGTAAGAAAATTAGAAAATAGGATTTTATGGCTTGAGAATCCTATATGAGGTATATGCAGATTTTTAATGAGGGTTTTGGTTATTGGTGATGAAATCTTATGAGTTTGGAATTTTAGGATGATTAAATGCATTATTTAGTAAAGTGTAAACAATTAAAATAAATTATTTATAAGTTTAAGAAATGTTATTTCAATATCATTATACCGAAATATTAGTATGAATTTTATTGTGGAATTTTTATCTTTTTGTGTCGGGTTTACTATTCATGAGTTACTATTCACGAGTTACTATTCATGAGTTATATTCACAAAGTTATTATTCATGAGTTACTTTGCACGAGTTACTATTCATGACAAAATTGGTTTCTTTTTCTAACCAAATTATTGTTGATTTATGAATATTACTATTGAGATTAAATCTAGATGTTTTGATTATATTGATTTTACTATTATATATAACATTTTTATAACCCTAATGATGATATTTCTATTTGACTTGAGTGTAAAGATGGGTAGATTTTTTGTATGATCATGACTATGGGTTCCCTTTGGCCAGTAGTGCAAAGTTGAATTGTTGACTGGTATGATAATGACCATTGAATTTATAATTGAATATCTTTAGCTTAAGTGCAAAGGTGAAATGATCAACATGGTTATAATTATTGTTTATATAAATTCTGAAATGATTATATATTTCTTTGAGATATTAATATATTTGGCCTGTAGTGCAAATATGAACTGTTGATGAATATATTTGGCCTGTAGTGCAAATATGAATTGTTGAGGAATATCTTTGGTCTGTAGTGCAAAGATGGTATGTTGATGAATATCTTTGGCCGTAGGGCAAAGATGAAATTATTAGTATGATTATAAACAGGAACTGTGATTTGGTATAACCATGATCTTTGATGTTTCAGGTAAAGACATGTGATGAAAATTATCTTCGTCATGGATGCGAAGAGGAATTTAGAATTACAATTATGATTATGAGTAACTGTTGATTAATATTACAGGGATAAAACATTGTTGGTGAACTTTTAATGTGGAGAAGATAATATACTTTATGGTCTATTTGACTCTTCTAATGGATTGCTCGTTCCGCTGCAACTATGGTTAAAATTTTTTATCATCTACCATATGTTCTAAATCTCTGATTTATTACTGTTGAAGGCTATTGATAATTTATTTATCTTTAGTCATGATATTCTTTACTGAGTTAGTTGTGCTCACCCTTTTGTTTCAAAATTCCTTTCAGGTATTACGAGTGTAGCTGGGTCGAGCGGGGGTAACAGAGGAATAGAACGGTGGTCATCATTTAGTAGTTATGTTTGGTGAATCAAATAGGGTGAGGCGAACCCAATGTTGGAAGGGTGTTTTGTCACTATCATACAAGATGTCTAATGACATACAATCTCGTGTCATCATAAGACACGATTGTGCACATCCACTTGCTGAGTATATCTACGAGCACTACCTATATAATCTTGGTGTTTGTTTGAAGTATAATTCTCAATTAGAGACAGTGGAGATAATGATATGTCAAGAGAAGACTTACCATTGGAAAGAATATGATAGTAATCTTCTTGTTTTTCTTTGGGGTCTATTGGGTCAACCAAGGATAATTCTGTGGACATATGATATTTATCATAACCTAGATGCATGGCCTCACATGTACGAAGGTTTTCTTGAGCACTTCCCAAAAATTTTAATTTCTAAAACAATTTTTGACTATACCTTTATGTAAGGTGTAACGACCCCAAAATAGGTCCATTCCATCCAACCTATTCTGAGTTGCCAAATACATGGTACAGAAAATAACTACAACTTTATTACAACAATTGTAGTGCAAAAATACAACAATACATATGCTGTGAGTTTGGATACAAATATATACCAAATATGACTCATGTCCCAATCGTGAACAACACCTCACAATGATACCTTACATAAAGGTATAGTCAAAAACTGTTTTAGAAATTAGAATCTTTAGAAAGTATTCAAGGAAACCTTCGTACATGGGAGACCATGCATCTAGGTTATGACAGATATCATATGGCCACAGAATTATTCTTGGTTGACCCAATAGACCCCAAAGAAAAACGAGAAGTTTACTATCATATTCTTCCCAATGGTGAGTCTTCTCTTGACATATCATTATCTCCACTGTCCCTAATTGAGAACTATACTTCAAACAAACACCAAAATTATATAGGTAGTGCTCGTAAAGATACACAGCAAGTGGATGAGCACAACCCTATCTTATGATGACACGAGGTTGTATGTCATTAGACATCTTGTATGATAGTAACAAAATACCCTTCCAACGTTGGGTTCGCCTCACCCTATTTTTTTCACCAAATATAACTACTAAATGATGACCACCGTTCTATTCCCTTGTTACCCCCGCTCGACCCAGCTATACTCTTATTACCTGAAAAGAATTGTGAAATAAAAGGTTGAGCACAACTAGCCCAGTAAAGAATATCATGACTAAAGATAAATAAATTATCAATAGTCTTCATCAGTAATAAATCAGAGATTTAGAACATATGGTAGATGATAAAAATTTCAACTATAGTTGCAGCGGAATGAGCAATCCATTAGAAGAGTCAAATAGACTATAAAGTCTATTATCTTCTCCATGTTAAAAATCCACCAACAATGTTTTATCCCTGTAACATCACTCAACAGTTCCTTTCCACAATCATATGAATAACTCATACTCATAATTGTGATTCTAAATTTTTCTTCGCACCTAGGACGAAGAATATTTTCATCACCTGTCTTTACCTGAAACATCAAAGATCATGGTTATACCAAATCACAGTTCCTGTTCATAATCATGCTAATAAATCCATCTTCGCACTATGGCCAAAGATATTCATCAACAAACCATCTTTGCACTACGGGCCAAAGATATTCAACAACAGTTCATCTTCGCACTACATGCCAAAGATATTCATCAATAATTCATCTTTGCACTACAGGCCAAAGATATTCATCAACAGTTCATCTTTGCACTACAGGCCAAAGATATTCATCAATAATTCATCTATGTACTACAGGCCAAATATATTCTTCAACAGTTCATATTTGCACTATAGGCCAAATATATTAATATCTCAAAGAAATATATAATCATTTCAGAATTTATATAAACAATAATTATAACCATGTTGATCATTTCACCTTTGCACTTAAGCTAAAGATATTCAATTATAAATTCAATGGTCATGATCATACCAGTCAACAATTCAACTTTGCACTACTTGTAAGACCCCAACTTATTAATGAATAAAATCAAATTTTCTCTAAATATTATTGTGAATAATAAAGGGTTAATTTGATATAATACTTTGGTTATGGGTGAAATGTGTAAATTTTACAAAATAAGCAAGTGGTTATAAAATATTTATTTTGTCAGGGAATATTCGTTTGGTCGTGGAATATTCTTGCTGTCGGGGAATATTCGTACGACGGCGCAGCCTTGTGTGGGCCCTATAACGGAAAGCGATTGGATGAAGAAAACGACAAGTATAAGTTGTTTATAAATAATGGCGTAGTTGTTACCGTTAATACTGTTAGAATACCCGGTGGTTAAAATACAGTAGCACACGGTATTGCACCAATTATTGATTCTTACGTAAGAAGGCACTACTCAATAATTGTTACAGTAGTTATTGTTCAATATTTTATTTTATTGATTCAATAATTGCTGCGTTGATATTTTATATTATTGTTGTTTCAATAATTGTTGCTGCACAGTATTTTCCTTTATCAGATCAATAATTCATATTATTTGAATAATATTATTAGATAACATTATTGGTAATGTCTAGAAAGTTCTGTCTAAGGAGAGTTTTGGTCATCTAATTGCGCGCCAGTAAGGAGAAATTCTTATTGGAAAGCCCCCTCTTTCTTGGGAACGGCCTGGTTGTCATAAATGTGATTCTGTAATATTATTTGTGAATAATTAATTATTGATTCATATGATAAGGAAATATTTATTTTATGTGGATATAAATGAGGGATATATTTTTGTGGTTAAAAATGAAGGAGTTAATGTTTTCGATTTTTATCAGTATTTTTTTCGAAATGGAGGTATTAAAAACAAGGGTTTTTGAGATATTTTGCGGGGGTTATAATTTTTAATCCGACCGTTTGATCGTCGTAATTTTTGGATATGTTATACATATATAAGTTGAGTATATGTCCACAAATTTTGAACCGTTAAAAATGAACGTATGATTTATTATGAATTTTACGAGATGACTGGTTCAGAAATTGTTGAATTTTCGGAGTTAATCGTTTTGGTAGAAAATTCTAGAATTGGTGGGCCCTTCTCTTGGTTGGTGAAGAAATGTGCTGAGATTTTTATTCAAATGTGGTGGGTGGGAATAGTAGCAGGTAAAGCCATCAGGTTGCAGGTTAAGTCTGCTTCGGCGTGCTAACATTTTCCTATAAATAGAGGGCTAAGTTAGAATTAAAAATCACACCAGAAACAAGTTTTCTCTCTTCCTCTTTCTAGATTATTGAGTGCATTTTGTGAGTATTTAGATACTTTGAGAGTTTCTATTCATCATAGCAAGTTTCTTTCAGCCTTATACCGGTATTTCGACCAGAAGTACTGATATTTTGAGGTAAGGGATATTATTTTCTTCTTAATGATAATATTTTCTTCAATATCATTATGCTGAAATATTGATATGAGTTTTTATCAAATTTGAAATTTTTTGTGTCGGGGTTACTATTCATGTATACGGCACTATTCACGTATACGGTACTATTCACGAATACGGCACTATTCACCGAAAAATAAATTTTTCCCTTTTTGTCCAAGATGTCTATTATGGTTACTATCTTTAATTGTATCCATGTTTTGATCTTTAATTTTAATTTCTGCTTCACAATTGATTATTATGAAGTATTATTGATCTTGGATAAACTGTTATACGAATCCCTAATATTTGTCCTTCTGTCTCACTGGATTCGTTCTCTTTAAGATATTTTTCATCATCCTCAGTTATAAATGATGATATTACTGAATATCTTTGGCCTGTAGTGCAAGGATGTATGATTACTTGATGAATATCTTTGGCCTGTAGTGCAAAGATGAACAGGTGTTGAGATGAACATGACTGACAGGTGATACAAATGAATATCTTTGGCCTGTAGTGCAAAGATGAATATTTGGATAAAGATGATTATTAATTGATGTTACAGGGATTAAATATTGATGATAGACTTTTAAATCTTAGAAGATAGTAGAATTCTTTCTCTACTTGACTCTTCTAATGGTTTGCTGTTTCCGCTGCAGTTGTTGATCTAAAACTTGTTGTCGATTATATTATATCAGATTTTTCCTTGTTGAAGACTAACGATAATTTGTTGTATATTATCTTAGTCATAATATTTTTTACTGGGCTAGTTGAGCTCACCCTTTTCCTTTTTGTTCCATTTTTCTTCTCAGGAGGTGAGAACATAGCAGGATCTAGTCGGGGTATGGAGTGATGGTTCTAGAAAGATGTTTTAGCAGTCCTCACTATTTCTGTAAAATAGTGTTTGAATAATTATAATGAGGATTTATTTGAGTGCGGATATTGTTCAGAAGACAATATTTGTATTTAAACACACAGTATGTGTTGTCGTATTTTGCACGACAATTGTATTATTGGAGTTGTAGTTTGCTTTCTGTACCATGTATTTGGCGACTCAGAATGGGTGTTGTATACCTATTTTGGGGGCGTCACAGTTGGTATCAGAGCTTAGGGATATGATCCCTGGCTGAGATGTGAGACAAGAACTAGGAGGGGAGAGACGGGGAATTCCTTCGCTAGTATGACCTGACTAAGTTTATTTGGTGTTTATTTGGCCGGTCAAAGTATATGAATAATATATGACATGACTATTAACCCTTGTTTTATGGCAGTATTTAAGAATGACAGCTGAGAACGTTAATAATGGAGTAAATCAGACCGTGGAGACACCTTTGATCACCACCCAGGGGAACGTGCAATAGGAAGGCAATATTCCTCCTGTAAACAACGTTACCGAGCAAACGATGAATAATGGAATGTTTAGGAGCTTTTTGCAGTTCATGCAAAATCAGACGAGGGAGACTCGTGTGCAGAATACGGGTGCAAATAATAACAACGCGCGGTTTGTCACAGCTAAGCAGTTCAAAGAATTGGGACCACCAGAATTTAAGGGAAAGCCGGATCCGATCATGGCGGAAACGTGGGTCAAGCAAATTACCAAGATATTCGATGTCTTGGGATGCACGGAGGAACAGAAGGTTCCATTCGCTACCTTTATGTTTCGCGGTGAGACAGACTACTGGTGGGAGTCTGTGAAGCGTACCCAGCCTGGCGCACTTAACATGTCCTGGGAAACATTTCAAAAACTGTTCAATGACAAGTACTTTCCTGAAAGTATTCGTCATATGAAGGAGGTGGAGTTTATCAGACTGGAACAAAATAACATGACGGTGTCCCAGTACGAGGCGAAGTTTGCAGAGTTATCCAGGTTTGCACCTCATTTGGTCGAAAATGAGGAACGAATGACAAGGATGTTTCTGAGAGGTCTAAAACCCGAGATTCGGCAATATCTTATCTGTCATAAATTTTCTTTATATTCAGATGTTGTAAACAGGGCTCAATTATTAGAGCGAGATAATGAGTATGTGCAACCGAGGGACCACAACCAGGGTCATACCGGTGGCGGCAGTCATCGAAGCAATGAAAACCAGCAGGGAGGAAAACATTCGGACAAAAGCGGTAACCACTCTGGTGGTAATCGTGGTCGTGATAATAGAAGGAGTGAGTCGGGAGGAGATTTCAAGAAGAGAAGGTACAACAATGATAACGTGAACACGTCAGCACAAACATCAACTGTTTCTAGGGGAGGAGAACGACCACCGGTCGTATGTTACAAATGTGGGAAAGAGGGACATATCAGCCCAAACTGCCCACAACAATCCAAGGTATGTTATAACTGTGGAAAGGAGGGTCATATAGCTCGAGAGTGTTCTATAGCAAAACCAAGTTCAGCGGGGATGGTGACTCCAAAAGTTGTCCCGGATAAGTCGAAATCAGCGGTTCTTGGAAGGGCGTTTGTCGTGACTGGCCAAAACGCGAGAAACCCGAACGAGGTGATCACGGGTAAGCTAATCTTGAATTCTTGCGAAGTTTATACTTTACTAGATACCGGTTCTACCCATTCTTTTATCTCTCCTGCTTGTGCTCAACGTTTAAACTTGACTCCGGAGAAATTGGACTTTAACTTATCTGTTGAAACTCCGTTGGGTGAAACCTTCGTTACATCTACAGTTTATAAATCTTGCATGATCCAAGTTGGCACTATCACATTACCTGTTGATCTTATCTCTTTAAAGATACTTGCTTTTGATGTGATTTTAAGAATTGATTGGTTAACCACTCATCATGCTAAAATTGATTGTTTTCGTAAGGTTGTTAGTTTTCATATTCCTAACCAACCTGTCATACGAATTCAAACTACTAAACCACTAAAATCAGTCACTGTCATATCAAGCCACAAAGCTATTCGTTTATTGAAAAACGGATGTCAAGCTTTCTTAGCCCATGTTATGGATTTGAACAAAGACAAGTCAGATTTGAATAATATTTCTATTGTTAGAGAATTTCCCGATGTATTTCCTGAAGAACTTCCTGGTCTACCCCCAGAACGTGAAGTTGAATTCTTTATTGACCTTGAACCCGGTACAAAGCCCATTTCTAAAACTCCATATCGAATGGCTCCTATTGAACTTCAGGAGTTAAAAGTCCAACTATAGGAGTTGTTGGACATCGGTTTTATTCGTCCTAGTACGTCTCCTTGGGGTGCTCCTGTTTTATTCGTAAAGAAGAAAGACGGGAGTATGCGAATTTGTATTGACTATCGAGAATTGAACCATGTCACCATCAAGAATAGGTATCCGCTACCTCGCATTAATGACCTGTTCGACCAGTTACAAGGAACACAATTCTTTTCAAAGATCGACCTTCGTTCTGGATATCATCAGCTGAAGATTAAAACTGAGAATATTCCAAAGACTGCCTTCAGAACTCGGTACGGGCATTATGAATTCTTAGTTATGTCTTTTGGATTGACTAATGCTCCTGCTGCCTTCATGGATATGATGAACCGTGTATTTAAAGAATATTTGGATCAGTTCGTTGTTGTCTTTATTGATGACATCCTCATCCATTCCAAAAACCGTGAAGATCATGAGCGCCATTTGAAGCTGGTACTGCAAAGGCTTCGTGAAAATAAGCTATATGCCAAATTGAAGAAATGCGAGTTTTGGCTTGAGGAAGTAGCATTCCTTGGGCACGTGGTGTCAAAACATGGAGTATCTGTCGACCCGGCGAAGATTGAAGCCATACAAAGTTGGGAGCAACCGAAGTCGGTAACCGAAGTACGTAGCTTTCTGGGCTTAGCTGGTTATTATCGGAGATTTGTGGAAGGATTTTCTCAAATTGCTACTCCGTTAACTCAGCTGACTCGAAAAGATACAAAATTCGTATGGAGTGAGGAATGCGAGAAGAGTTTCCAAGAACTCAAGAGGAGACTCATTTCGGCACCTGTTCTGACAATACCATCTGGTTCGGATGGATTTATTATCTACAGCGATGCTTCAGGCAAAGGGTTAGGATGTGTTCTCATGCAACATGGGAAAGTCATAGCCTATGCCTCACGACAACTCAAAGAATATGAGAGAAATTACCCTACTCATGATTTGGAGTTGGCAGCAGTCGTTTTTGCGTTGAAGATCTGGAGACACTACCTGTATGGGGAGAAAGTGGAGATCTATACAGATCATAAAAGCCTCAAATATTTCTTCACCCAAAAGGAACTCAACATGCGGCAGTGACGTTGGCTCGAGCTGTTGAAAGATTACGATCATACCATCCAATATCATCCTGGAAAAGCAAACGTAGTAGCTGACGCATTGAGTAGAAGATCATATGCGGGTACGAGTGCAATGTTGTTAACACAAAGGCCCATTTTGTATGACTTGCAAAGGATGGAGATAGAGATGAAGGCTCCAAGTACCCACATGATGATATCAAATATACGAGTAGAACCGACTTTAATCGATAAAGTTAAAGCTGCTCAAGCTACGGACATGGAGCTGATGCGTATGAAGAAGAAAGTGCAAGAAGGTGCTATTCCAGAAGCAAGAATCGATGAAGAAGGAATACTTCGAGTCAACTCCAGACTTTGTGTTTCTAACGATTTTGACTTGAAGCATAGAATAATGATGGAGGCACACAACACACCGTTTGCAATCCATCTTGGGAGTACCAAAATGTATCACGATCTTCGACATACATTTTGGTGGAGCAATATGAAAAGAGAGATCGCGGAGTTTATCTCGAGATGTTTAACTTGTCAACGTGTAAAAGCGGAGCATCAAGTACCAAAGGGTCCATTGCAACCACTTGAGATTCCGAAATGGAAGTGGGAACACATTACTATGGATTTTGTTACGGGTCTTCCCAAGGTTTCTCAAGGCATAGATGCGATTTGGGTTATTGTTGATAGATTAACCAAGTCCGCTCATTTCTTGCCGATACGTGAGACTTATTCCCTTGAACGTCTTGCTAGTATGTACGTGAACGAGATTGTGAGATTGCATGGCATGCCAGTATCCATAGTTTCGGATCGTGACCCAAGATTCACTTCACGATTTTGGGTTAGCTTGCAGAAAGCTATGGGCACAGATTTACGATTCAGTTCGGCATACCATCCTCAAACGGACGGACAATCAGAGAGGACTATTCAAACTCTTGAAGATCTATTAAGACTCTGTGTCCTAGATCTCAAAGGGAGTTGGGATAAGTACCTACCATTGGTGGAATTCTCCTACAACAACAGTTATCAGGCGAGCATAGGTGTGGCTCCATTCGAGGCGTTGTATGGAAGAAAATGTCGTTCTCCAGTATGCTGGGACGAGGTGGGTGAAGCAACATTGTTGGGACCAGAGTTGGTACGCATTACTACAGAGAAGATCCAAACGATTCGACAACGTATACAAACGGCACAGGATCGACAAAAGAGTTATGCGGATCTTCATCGGAAGGACGTGGAATTTAATATTGGGGATCATGTATTATTACGTGTTGCACCATGGAAGGGAGTTACAAGATTTGGGAAGAGAGGAAAGCTCAATCCAAGATTTGTTGGTCCATTTGAGATTCTTGAGCGAATAGGAAATGTGGCATATAGACTCGCATTACCTCCAAGCATGTCTCGTGTTCATAATGTTTTTCACATATCTATGCTTCGTAAATATGTTAAAGACCCGAACCACATTATTGAGTTAGAACCAGACGAGATAGCTGAAGATTTAACGTACGAGGAGGTACCTGTTAAGATCTTGGATAGGAAAGAGCATGTCCTACGCACGAAGGTTATACCACAAATTAAGGTTTTGTGGAAAAACCATGCTATTGAAGAAATGACCTGGGAGTTGGAATCAGAAATGAAAGCGAGGTATCCTCACCTTTTTGAAACATCAGGTACGTACGTCAATTTCGAGGACAAAATTTCATAAGGAGGGGAGGTTGTAAGACCCCAACTTATTAATGAATAAAATCAAATTTTCTCTAAATATTATTGTGAATAATAAAATGTTAATTTGATATAATACTTTGGTTATGGGTGAAATGTGCAAATTTTGCAAAATAAGCAAGTGGTTATAAATTATTCATTTTGTCGGGGAATATTCGTTTGGTCGTGGAATATTCTTGCTGTCGGGGAATATTCGTACGACGGCGCAGCCTTGTGTGAGCCCCATAACGGAAAGCGATTGGATGAAGAAAACGACAAGTATAAGTTGTTTATAAATAACGGCGTAGTTGTTACCGTTAATACTGTTAGAATACCCGGTGGTTAAAATACAGTAGCACACGGTATTGCACCAATTATTGATTCTTACGTAAGAAGGCACTACTCAATAATTGTTACAGTAGTTATTGTTCAATATTTTATTTTATTGATTCAATAATTGCTGCGTTGATATTTTATATTATTGTTGTTTCAATAATTGTTGCTGCACAGTATTTTCCTTTATCAGATCAATAATTCATATTATTTGAATAATATTATTAGATAACATTATTGGTAATGTCTAGAAAGTTCTGTCTAAGGAGAGGTTTGGTCATCTAATTGCGCGCCAGTAAGGAGAAATCCTTATTGGAAAGCCCCCTCTTTCCTGGGAACGGCCTGGTTGTCATAAATGTGATTCTGTAATATTATTTGTGAATAATTAATTATTGATTCATATGATAAGAAAATATTTATTTTATGTGGATATAAATGAGGGATATATTTTTGTGGTTAAAAATGAAGGAGTTAATGTTGAGGTTTTTATCAGTATTTTTTTCGGAATGGAGGTACTAAAAATTAGGGTTTTTGAGATATTTTGCGGGGGTTATAATTTTTAATCCAACCGTTGGATCGTGGTAATTTTTGGATATGTTATACATATATAAGTTGAGTATTTGTCCACAAATTTTGAACCGTTAAAAATGAACGTATGATTTATTATGAATTTTACCAGATGACTGGTTCAGAAATTATTGAATTTTCGGAGTTAATCATTTTGGTGGAAAATTCTAGAATTCTAGAAATTGTTGAGTATATGTGCTGAGATTTTTATTCAAATGTGGTGGGTGGGAATAGTAGCAGGTAAAGCCATCAGGTTGCAGGTTAAGTCTGCTTCGGCATGCTAACATTTTTCTATAAATAGAGGGCTAAGTTAGAATTGAAAATCACACCAGAAACAAGTTTTCTCTCTTTCTCTCTCTAGATTATTGAGTGTATTTTGTGAGTATTTAGATACTTTGAGAGTTTCTATTCATCAGAGCAAGTTTCTTTCAGCCTTATACCGGTATTCCGACCAGAAGTACTGATATTTTGAGGTAAGGGATATTATTTTCTTCTTAATGATATTATTTTCTTCAATATCATTATGCTGAAATATTGATATGAGTTTTTATCAAATTTAAAACTTTTTGTGTCGGGATTACTATTCACGTATACGACACTATTCACATATACGGTACTATTCACGAATACGACACTATTCATCGAAAAATAAAATTTTTCTTTTTTGTCCAAGATGTCTATTATGGTTACTACCTTTGATTGTATCCATGTTTTGATCTTTATTTTTAAATTCTGCTTCACAATTGATTATTATGAAGTATTATTGATCTTGGATAAACTGTTATACGAATCCCTAATATTTGCCCTTCTGTCTCACTGGATTCGTTTTCTTTAAGATATTTTTCATCATCCTCAGTCCTAAATGATGATATTACTGAATATCTTTGGCCTGTAGCGCAAAGATGTATGATTACTTGATGAATATCTTTGGCCTGTAGTGCAAAGATGAACAGGTGTTGAGATGAACATGACTGACAGGTGATACAAATGAATATCTTTGGCCTGTAGTGCAAAGATGAATATTTGGATAAAGATGATTATTAATTGATGTTACAGGGATAAAATATTGATGATGGACTTTTAAATCTTAGAAGATAGTAGAATTCTTTCTCTACTTGACTCTTCTAATGGTTTGCTGTTTCCGCTGCAGTTGTTGATCTAAAACTTGTTGTCGATTATATTATATCAGATTTTTCCTTGTTGAAGACTAACGATAATTTGTTTTATATTATCTTAGTCATAATATTCTTTACTGGGCTAGTTGAGCTCACCCTTTTCCTTTTTGTTCCATTTTTCTTTTCAGGAGGTGAGAACATAGCAGGATCTAGTCGGGATATGGAGTGATTGTTCTAGAAAGATATTTTAGCAGTCCTCACTATTTCTGTAAAATAGTGTTTGAATAATTGTAATGAGGATTTATTTAAGTGTGGATATTATCCAGAAGATAATATTTGTATTTAAACTCACAGTATGTGTTGTCGTATTTTGCACGACAATTGTATTATTGAAGTTATAGTTTACTTTCTGTACCATGTATTTGGCGACTCAGAATGGGTGTTGTATACCTATTTTGGGGGCGTCACACTACTGGCCAAAGAGAACCCATAGTCATGATCATACCAACAATCTACCCATCTTTACACTCAAGTGAAAGAGAATTTCAACATCAGGGTTACAAAAATGTTATATATGATAATAAAAATAATATGATCAACAACTGCATTTATTTTCAAGAGCAACAATCATAAATCAACGATAATTTAGTTAGAAAAAGAAACCAATTTTTGTCGTGAATAGTATCCGTGAATAGTAACTCATTAATAGTAACCCCGACACAAAAAGGTAGAAATTTCATAATAAAATTTATACCAATATTTCGGTATAATGATATTGAAAGAATAACATTTCTTAAATTTATAAACAATTTATTTTAATTATTTACATTTTACTAAATAATGCATTTAATCATCCTAAAATACCAAACACATAAGATTTTATTACCAATAACCAAAACCCTCATAAAAAATCTGCATATACCTCATATAGGATTCTCAAGCCATAAAATCCTATTTTCTAATTTTTTCACTTCACATAACATATTTAATTCATTTACTCATCACTAGTCTATTTTTATGAAAAATACCAAATCAGTTTCAAAAATATTTCTTTTCTGGGATTTAGAAGAATATAGTCCCATATTGAACATATATTTTTCTCAGAATTTTTAAAACTCATTTACTATTTTTCATATGGCCAAAACAGCCGAATATTTAGACATTTATCATAAATTGTACTTTTATCTAAAAATTCCGAAATTCACAGAGTACACTAATATTATATAGATATACTTCCAATAAAAATTTCATCAATTTTAGAGTTAACCATAAGGAGTTATAAGCGGTTACTTTTAAAATAGTCTTTTCCCGTAAAATTCATAACTCTTAATCTATACATCCAAAAATCACCATTTTTGGACACAATCAATAAAACACATCAAAATATCAGTTCAAATTTTTCCAGAATTTTCTGAAGGTCAGAAGAATTACGAACTGAAAAACATAATAACCCTTAAAATCCCTTACTATCCCTTACCTCAAAAGAGCAGCACTTCAGACTGGATATGGGATATGACGCTGAAGGAAATCGCACTGATGAATAGAAACTCATCAAGTATCTAAATACTCACAAAATACACTCAATAATCTAGAGAGAGAAAAAGAGAATCTTGTTTCTGGTGTGATTTTCAATTATAACTTAGCCCTCTATTTATAGGAAAATATTAGCACACCGAAGTAGACTTAACCTGTAACCTAATGGCTTTACCTGCTACTATTCCCACCAACTATATTTGAATAAAAATCTCAGCACATTTCTTCACCAACCAAGAGTGGGGCCCACCAATTCTAGAATTTTCCACCAAAATGATTAACTCCGAAAATTCAACAATTTCTAAACCAGTCATCTCGTAAAATTCATAACAAATCATACGTTTATTTTTAACGGTTCAAAATTTGTGGACATATACTCAACTTATATATGTATAACATATCCAAATATTACCACGATCCAACGGTCGGATTAAAAATTATAACCCTCGCAAAATATCTCAAAAACCATAATTTGATTTTCAATACCTCCGTTCTGACAAAAATACAGATAAAACACCTCAACATTAACTCCTTCATTTTTAACCACAAAAATATATCCCTCATTTATATTCACATAAAATAAATATTTCTTTATCATATGAATCAATAATTAATTATCACAAATAATATTACAGAATCACATTTATGACAACCAGGCCGTTCCTAGGAAAGAGGGGGCTTTTCAATAAGGATTTCTCCTTACTAGCGCGCAATTAGATGACCAAATCTCTCCTTAGACAAAACTTTCTAGACATTTCCAATAATGCTATCTAATAATATTATTCAAATAATATGAATTATTGATCTGATAATGGAAAATACTGTGCAGTGATAATTATTGAACAACAATAATATAAAATTTCAACGTAGCAATTATTGAATCAATAAAATAAAATATTGAACAGTAATTACTGTAACAATTATTGAGTAGTGCCTTCATACGTAAGAATCAATAATTGAAAAAAATAATGTGCAATACCGTGTGCTACTGTGCAACTACGCGTATTACTGTATTTTAACCACCAGGTATTCCAACATTGTTAACGGTAACAACTACGCCATTATTTATAAAACTCAAATTTATCGTTTTCTTCATCCGACAGTTATTCTGTTATGGGGCCCACAAATGGCTGCGCCGTCGTACGAATATTCTCCGACAGAAAGAATATTCCACGACTAAACGAATATTCCCCGACAACGATGAATATTTTATAACCACTTACGTATTTTAAAAAAAATTTCATATATCACCCTTAACTTTAACTTTTATCAATTTAACCATTTACTAAATAGGAAAATTGAATACTTTTATTTCATAAAATTCGGGGTCTTACAATCTCCCCTTCTTATGAAATTTTGTCCCCAAAATTTACGTACCTGATAATTCAAAGAGTTGAGAATACCTTGCTTTTATTTCAGATTCTATCTTCCCTGTCATCATAATTTTTTCATTGTTCATCTCCTGTATTTCAGATATCATTCTAGAATACAGCTTCAAAGCAAGGGTTAATTGAACAAATTAACATATCACATAATATCCCGATATTATGACTGACCAACAAATAAGCTTAGGTAGGACACACTAGCGAATGATTTACTCATCTCTCCCCTCCTAGTTCTATTCTCCGATCTTCGATCTCCGTCAGAGACCATATCCCTAAGCTCTGATACCAAAATGTAACGACCCCAAAATAGGTCCATTCCATCCAACCTATTTTGAGTCGCCAAATACATGGTACAGAAAATAACTACAACTTTATTACAACAATTGTCGTGCAAAAATATAACAACACATATGCTGTGAGTTTGGATATAAATATACACCAAATGTGACTCATGTCCCAATCGTGGACAGCACCTCACAATGATACCTTACATAAAGGTATAGTCAAAAACTGTTTTAGAAATTAGAATCTTTGGGAAGTGTTCAAGGAAACCTTCGTATATGGGAGGTCATACGTCTAGGTTATGATAGATATCATATGTCCACAGAATTATCCTTGGTTGACCCAATAGACCCCAAAGAAAAATGAGAAGTTTACTATCATATTCTTCCCAATGGTGAGTCTTCTCTTGACATATCATTATCTCCACTATCTCTAATTGAAAATTATACTTCAAACAATCACCAAGATTATATAGGTAGTGCTCGTAAAGATACTCATCAAGTGGATGAGTACAACCATATCTTATGATGACACGAGGTTGTATGTCATTAGACATCTTGTATGATAGTGACAAAATACCATTCCAACGTTGGGTTCACCTCACCCTATTTTCTTCACCAAATACAACTACTAAATGATGACCACCGTTCTATTCCCTTGTTACCTCTGCTCGACCCAGCTACACTCTTATTACCTGAAAGGAATTGTGAAACAAAAGGGTGAGCACAACTAACCTAGTAAAGAATATCATGACTAAAGATAAATAAATTATCAATAGTCTTTATCAGTAATAAATCAGAGATTTAGAACATATGGTAGATGATAAAAATTTCAACCATAGTTGCAGCGGAACGAGCAATTCATTAGAAGAGTCAAATAGACTATAAAGTCTATTATATTCTCCATGTTAAAAATCCACCAACAATATTTTATCCCTGTAACATCACTCAACAGTTCCATTCCACAATCATATGAATAACTCATAATCATAATTGTGATTCTAAATTTTTTCTTCGCACCCAGGGCGAAGAATATTTTCATCACCTGTCTTTACCTGAAACATCAAAGATCATGTTTATACGAAATCACAGTTCCTGTTCATAATCATGCTAATAAATTCATCTTCGCACTACGGCCAAAGATATTCATCAACAAACCATCTTTACACTACGGGCCAAAGATATTCAACAACAGTTCATCTTCGCACTACAGGCCAAAGACATTCATCAATAATTCATCTTTGCACTACAGGCCAAAGATATTCCTCAACAGTTCATCTTTGCACTACAGGCCAAAGATATTCATCAATAATTCATCTTTGCACTACAGGCCAAAGATATTCTTCAACAGTTCATATTTGCACTATAGGCCAAATATATTAATATCTCAAAGAAATATATAATCATTTCAGAATTTATATAAACAATAATTATAACCATGTTGATCATTTCACTTTTGCACTTAAGCTAAAGATATTCAATTATAAATTCAATGGTCATGATCATACCAGTCAACAATTCAACTTTGCACTACTGGCCAAAGAGAACCCATAGTCATGATCATACCAACAATCTACCCATCTTTACACTCAAGTGAAAGAGAATTTCAACATCAGGGTTACAAAAATGTTATATATGATAATAAAAATAATATGATCAACAACTACATTTATTTTCAAGAGCAATAATCATAAATCAACGATAATTTAGTCAGAAAAAGAAACCAATTTTTGTCGTGAATAGTATCCGTGAATAGTAACTCATGAATATTAACTCGTGAATAGTAACTCATGAATAGTAATCTCGACACAAAAAGGTAGATATTCTACAATAAAATTTAAACCAATATTTTGGTATAATGATATTGAAAGAATAACATTTCTTAAATTTATAAACAATTTATTTTAATTGTTTACACTTTACTAAATAATGCATTTAATCATCCTAAAATACCAAACTCATAAGATTTCATTACCAATAACCAAAACCCTCATCAAAAATCTGCATATACCTCATATAGGATTCTCAAGCCATAAAATCCTATTTTCTAATTTTCTCACTTCACATAACATATTTAATTCATTTACTCATAACTAGTCTATTTTTATGAAAAATACCAAATCTGTTTCAAAAATATTTCTTTTCTGGGATTTAGCAGAATATAGTCCCATATTGAACATATATTTTTCTCAGAATTTTTAAAACTCATTTACTATTTTTCATATGGTCAAAATAGCCGAATATTTAGACATTTATCATAAATTGTACTTTTATCTAAAAATTTCGAAATTCACAGAGTACACTGATATTATATAGATATACTTCCAATAAAAATTTCATCAATTTTAGAGTTAACCACAAGGAGTTATAAGCGGTTACTTTTAAAATAGTCTTTTCCCGTAAAATTCATAACTCTTAATCTATACATCCAAAAATCACCATTTTTGGACACAATCAATAAAACACATCAAAATATCATTTCAAATTTTTTCAGAATTTTCTGAAGGTCAGAAGAATTACGAACTGAGAAACATAATAACCCTTAAAATCCCTTACTATCCCTTACCTCAAAAGAGCAGCACTTCAGACTGGATATCAGATATGACGCTGAAGGAAACTCGCACTGATGAATAGTAACTCACCAAGTATCTAAATACTCACAAAATATACTCAATAATCTAGAGAGAGAAAGAGAGAAAACTTGTTTCTGGTGTGATTTTCAATTCTAACTTAACCCTCTATTTATAGGAAAATGTTAGCACGCCGAAGCAGACTTAACCTGTAACCTGATGGCTTTACCTGCTACTATTCTCACCCACCACATCTGAATAAAAATCTCAGCACATTTCTTCGCCAATCAAGAGTGGGGCCCATTAATTCTAGAATTTTTCACCAAAATGATTAACTCCGAAAATTTAATAATTTCTGAACCAGTCATCTCGTAAAATTCATAACAAATTATACGTTCATTTTTAATGGTTCAAAATTTGTGGACATATACTCAACTTATATATGTATAACATATCCAAATATTACCACGATCCAACGGTCGGATTAAAAATTATAACCCTCGCAAAATATCTCAAAAACCATAATTTGATTTTCAATACCTCCGTTCCGACAAAAATACAAATAAAACACCTCAACATTAACTCCTTCATTTTTAACCACAAAAATATATCCCTCATTTATATCCATATAAAATAAATATTTCCTTATCATATGAATCAATAATTAATTATTCACAAATAATATTACAGAATCACATTTATGACAACCAAGCCGTTCCCAAGAAAGAGGGGGCTTTCCAATAAGAATTTGTCCTTACTAGCGCGTAATTAGATGACCAAACCTCTCCTTAGACAGAACTTTTTACACATTGCCAATAATGCTATCTAATAATAATATTCAAATAATATGAATTATTGATCTGATAATGGGAAATACTGTGAAGTGATAATTATTGAACAACAATAATATAAAATTTTAACGTAGTAATTATTGAATCAATAAAATAAAATATTGAACAGTAATTACTGTAACAATTATTGAGTAGTGCCTTCTTACGTAAGAATCAATAATTAAAAAAATACTGTGCAATACCGTGTGCTACTGTGTAACTACGCGTATTAATGTATTTTAACCACCAGGTATTCCAACATTGTTAACGATAACTACTACGCCGTTATTTATAAAACTCAAATTTATCGTTTTCTTCATTCGATAGTTATTCTGTTATGGGGCCCACAAATGGCTGCGCCGTCGTACGAATATTCCCCGACAGAAAGAATATTCCACGACTAAACGAATATTCTCCGACAACAATAAATATTTTATAACCACTTGCGTATTTTGAAAAATATTTCATATATCACCCTTAACTTTAACTTTTATCAATTTAACCATTTACTAAATAGGAAAATTGAATACTTTTATTTCATAAAATTCGGGGTCTTACATAAGGTGCCATTGTGACGTGCTATCCAAGGTTGGAATGAGATTCACAGTTGGTATATATTGTATCAAAACTCACAGCATATGTGTTGTTGTATTTTGCACGACAATTGTTGTAATAAAGTTGTAGTTATTTTCTGTACCATGTATTTGGCGACTCAGAATAGGTTGGGTGAAATGGACCTATTTTGAGGTTGTCACATTTGGTATCAGAGCTTAGGGATATGATCTCTGACGGAGATCCGGGATTAGAACTAGGAAGGGAGAGACGAGTAATATCCTTCGCTAGTGTATGTCCTACCTAAGCTGAATTTTCTTACTTAAGTTGACAAATTGTGATATGTCAATTAACCTTTGTTTTGAAGCTGTATTTTAGAATGATATCTGAAATACAGGAGATGAGCGTGGAGAAATCATGATGACAGGGAAGATGGAATCTGAAATGAAAGCAAGGTATTTTCAACTTTTCGAAATACCAGGTACGTAAATTTTGGGGACAAAATTTTATAAGGAGGGGAGATTGTAAGACCCCGAATTTTATGAAATATAAGTATTAAATTTTTCTATTTAAATTGATAAAAGTTAAAGTTAAGGGTGATATATGATTTTTTTTTTAAAATACGCAAGTGATTATAAAATATTCATTGTTGTCGGGAAATATTCGTTTGGTCGTGGAATATTCTTTCTGTCGGAGAATATTCGTACGATGGCGCAGCCATTTGTGGGCCCCATAATAGAATAACTATCGGATGAAGAAAACGATAAAGATTGAGTTTTTATAAATAACGGCATAGTTGTTACCGTTAACACTGTTGGAATACCCGGTGGTTAAAATACAGTAATACGCATAGTTGCACAGTAGCACGCAGTATTGCACAATATTTTTTTCAATTATTGATTCTTACGTGAGAAGGCACTACTCAATAATTGTTACAGTAATTACTGTTCAATATTTTATTTTATTGAATCAATAATTGCTGCGTTGATATTTTATATTATTGTTATTTCAATAATTGTTACTGCACAGTATTTCTCATTATCAGATCAATAATTCATATTATTTGAATAATATTATTAGATAACATTATTGGCAATGTCTAGAAAGTTCTGTCTAAGGAGAGGTTTGGTCACCTAATTGCGCGCCAGTAAGGAGAAATCCTTATTAGAAAGTCCTCTCTTTCCTGGGAACGGCCTGGTTGTCATAAATGTGATTCTGTAATATTATTTGTGAATAATTAATTATTAATTTATATGATAATTAAATATTTATTTGATGTGGATATAAATGATGGATTTATTTATGTGGTTATAAATGAAGGAATTAATATTGAGGTATTTTATCAGTATTTTGTCGGATTGGAGGTATTAAAAGATCAAATCAGTGTTCTTACAGCTTTATTGTGTGAGTTATAATTTTTAATCTGACCGTTGGATCGTTATAATTTTAGGATATGTTATACATATATAAGTTGAGTATATGTCCACAAATTTTGAACCGTTAAAAATGAGCGTATGATTTGTTATGAATTTTAAGAGGTGACTGATTCGAAAATTAGGTTATAAATTATTTTGGTAGAAACTTCTAGAATTGGTGGGCCCCACTTTTGGTTAGTGAGAAATGTGCTCAATTAAATTTCAAATGTGGTGGGTGAGAATAGTAGCAGGTAAAGTCATCCGGTTGCAGGTTAAGTCTGCTTCGGCGTGCTAACATTTTCCTATAAATTGAGGGCTAAGTTAGAATTGAAAATCACACCAGAATTCATAAGTTTTCTCTCTTTTTCTCTCTAGATTATCGAGTGCATTTTATGAGTATTTAGATACTTGGTGAGTTGCTATTCATCAGTGCAAATTTCCTTCAGCGTCATATCCGATATCCAGGCAGAATTGCTGCTATTTTGAGGTAAGGGATGGTAAGAGATTTTAAATGTTGTTATGTTTTTCAGTTTCGTAATTTTTCTGACCTTCAAAAATTCTGAAAAAATTTGAAATGATAATTTGATGAGTTTTCTTGATTATGTCCAAAAAGGTGATTTTTGGATGTATAGATTAGGAGTTATGATTTTTATGAGAAAAGACCATTTTAAAAGTAAACCCTTATAACTCCTTGTGGTTAACTCCAAAATTGGTAAAAATTTTATTAGGAGTACATGTATATGATAGAAGTATACTCTGTAAATTTCGGAATTTTTGGATAAAATTACAATTTTTGATAAATATCTAAATATTCGGCTGTTTTGGCTATATGAAAAATAGTAAATGATTTTTAAAAATTTTGAGAAAAATATATGTTCAATATGGGACTATATTCTACTAAATCTCATAAAAGAAAATTTTTTTGTACTGATTTGATATTTTTTATAAAAATGGACTAGTTATGAGTAAATGAATTAAATAGGTTATGTGAAGTAAGAAAATTGGAAAATAGGATTTTATGGCTTGAGAATCCTATATGAGGTATATGCAGATTTTTGATGAGGGTTTTGGTTATTGGTAATTAAATCTTATAAGTTTAGAATTTTAGGATTATTAAATGTATTATTTAGTAAAGTGTAAACAATTAAAATAAATTGTTTATAAGTTTAAGAAATGTTATTTCAATATAATTATACCGAAATATTGGTATAAATTTTATTGTGAAATTTCTACCTTTTTGTGTCGGGTTTACTATTCATGAGTTACTATTCACGAGTTACTATTTATGAGTTACTATTCACAAAGTTACTATTCACGGGTTACTATTCACGAGTTACTATTCATGACAAAATTGATTTCTTTTTCTAACCAAATTATTATTGATTTATGAATATTACTCTTGAGATTAAATCTAGATGTTTTGATTATATTAATTTTACTATTATATATAACATTTTTATAACCCTAATGATGATATTTCTATTTGACTTGAGTGTAAAGATGAGTAGATTTTTGGTATGATCATGACTATGGGTTCCCTTTGGCCAGTAGTGCAAAGTTGAATTGTTGACTGGTATGATCATGACCATTGAGTTTATAATTGAATATCTTTAGCTTAAGTGCAAAGGTGAAATGATCAACATGGTTATAATTATTGTTTATATAAATTCTGAAATGATTATATATTTTTTGAGATATTAATATATTTGGCCTGTAGTGCAAATATGAACTGTTGATGAATATATTTGGCCTGTAGTGCAAATATGAACTGTTGAGGAATATCTTTGGCCTGTAGTGCAAAGATGATCTGTTGATGAATATCTTTGGCCGTAGTGCAAAGATAAAATTGTTAGTATGATTATAAACAGGAACTGTGATTTGGTATAACCATGATCTTTGATGTTTCAGGTAAAGACATGTGATGAAAATTATCTTCGTCCTGGATGCGAAGAGGAATTTAGAATTACAATTATGATTATGAGTAACTGTTGATTAATATTACAGGGATAAAACATTGTTGGTGAACTTTTAATGTGAAGAAGATAATAGACTTTATGGTCTATTTGACTCTTCTAATGGATTGCTCGTTCCGCTGCAACTATGGTTGAAAATTTTTATCATCTACCATATGTTCTAAATCTCTGATTTATTACTGTTGAAGGCTATAGATAATTTATTTATCTTTAGTCATGATATTCTTTACTGAGTTAGTTGTGCTCACCCTTCTGTTTCAAAATTCCTTTCAGGTAATACGAGTGTAGCTGGGTCGAGCGGGGGTAACAGGGTAATAGAACGGTGGTCATCATTTAGTAGTTATATTTGGTGAATCAAATAGGGTGAGGCGAACCCAACGTTGGAAGGGTGTTTTGTCACTATCATACAAGATGTCTAATGACATACAATCTCGTGTCATCATAAGACACGATTGTGCACATCCACTTGCTTAGTATATCTACGAGCACTACCTATATAATCTTGGTGTTTGTTTGAAGTATAATTCTCAATTAGAGACAGTGGAGATAATGATATGTTAAGAGAAGACTTACCATTGGAAAGAATATGATAGTAATCTTCTTATTTTTCTTTGGGGTCTATTGGGTCAACCAAGGATAATTCTGTGGACATATGATATCTATCATAACCTAGATGCATGGCCTCCCATGTACGAAGGTTTCCTTGAGCACTTCCCAAAAATTTTAATTTCTAAAACAATTTTTGACTATACCTTTATGTAAGGTGCCATTGTGACGTGCTATCCAAGGTTGGGATGAGAGTCACAGTTGGTATATATTGTATCAAAACTCACAGCATATATGTTGTTGTATTTTGCACGATAATTGTTGTAATAAAGTTGTAGTTGTTTTCTGTACCATGTATTTGGCGACTCAGAATAGGTTGGGTGAAATGGACCTATTTTGGGGTTGTCACATATTTCCCTATAATAATCCCCCACAGAATGATTGCGTGCTCAGTTGTAATTTCGTGTTGATGGGATAAGGGCATGAGTTTAGCACACACAAAGAGATTCCAAGCTTTAGCATAGCGGTTGAGAGCTGCAGCAGGAAAGGTCTTAGGCTGAGTAGTGCCTGGCGTGCAAGTCCATTATGTCCCTGGGATACACAAATTAGCGATGACTTCATTGAGGTCTGTCTCCATTCGCTTCGCCTCAACCCAATTCGTACATCCAGTTGGAGGGTCGGGTAAATTGAATACACCACGAATTGCCCTTGGTCGATAATCCACTTGAACCCCTCGGACGAAAGAAAAACCACTCATTGTCTCCCTTGCATTCGCATAAAATTCCCTCACAATGGCCATAGGTACAGCTATTGGAGTAGAACAAACTCCATGCCAACATTTTTCCTTGATCATCTGCACCAATTGCCCATCTTGTGCCTCTAGCTTGAACCCTTTTTCTCGAACAAATGATTTCGCTACAATGCGGTAATACTCTATCTGTGCATCCAGGCTGACAAATTTAGAAAAATCAACATTATCACCACTTTGGCTACTGGCAGAGGATGATTCGGGAGTGCGAGAGCGAGCACGCTTTGGACCCGTTTATATTAATGAAGAAGAACAGAAACCTGATTGATGGAATCGTGGGTGTAATATCTGATAAACAAAGAAACCCCAAACTTGTATTTCACGTACCCACCGAAAACCATAGCTTTATCAGTGAAGACTTTGAACGTGTGTTGGAAACGAATGCGATATATGCATAGTGGGATGAGACGTTACAACTTTTAAATTGGAACGGTTTGGGAAGGAATAGTCGTGCGTGTTGCGGAGAGGAATGAGATACACACTCTGTTATTTCAAATGATATGAAAGATGGGGCAAGTCACATCTTTAAAATCTTAAAAAATTTTCAAGACCCGGTCTCAGGCGCGGCCGTACGTGTTCTGAATGGGGACATGGCGCGGGCGCGCGATTGCTCTTATTGCACAGACTTATAGCGCGGGCACGCGGTTTTGTATAGCGATCATGGCGCAGCCGCGCAACCCTACATTCTGCAATACCAATCTGCATCTCCAATTTATCAGAATAGCAACGAATCAACTCCAATACACCTGCACAAACAACATTTATCACTATGAGATATCAAGCCTCCAAAATCAAAACATGCACTAATGATTATGCATGCATGACTATCTTAACACAATACTTTCTCTGCTACTCCTACATCTCATCATACGCTCACTCAGCTCCCATAATACTAATTTCACACTAGTTATGCTATAACAACTAATCATGAAAATGAAATATCAAATACAATATAAAATAGAATTAAACAAGAGGTAGAGATAGAAGTAATGAGGTGCCTCCCATTAAGCACTAAGTTATAGTCAATTAGCTTGACTATCTCTGACACTTCATGTTGAAGAAAGAATGGAGGTTACTTGCTGTCTGTCAACCTCTCCACCAAAATAATGCTTTAGCCGCTGTCCATTCACTTTGAACGGCTTATCTGGGAATTTGTCGAACACTTCTACTGCACCATGTGGAAAAACTGTCTTCATTGTGAATGGTCCTGACCACCTTGATTTGAGCTTCCCAGGAAAAAGTTTAAGTCTTGAATTAAACAACAAAACTCTTTGTCCCGGCTCAAATACTCTTTCTATAATCTTGCGATCATGCCATTTCTTCACCTTTTCCTTATATAGCTTGGAGTTTTTATACACCTGTAATCTGAATTCATCTAACTCATTGAGTTGGAGTAGGCATTTTTCTCCTGCAGCTTTTAAATCAAAATTGAGCTTCCTAATCGCCCAATATGCCTTATGCTCAAGCTCCATAGGAAGATGACAAGCCTTCCTATAAACCAACTGAAAAGGTGACATGCCCAACAGAGTCTTATAAGCAGTCCTATATGCCCAAATAGCATCATCAAGCTTTAATGACAAATCCTTTCTTATGGGGTTCATAACTTTCTCCAAAATTCTCTTGACTTCACAATTTGAAACCTCTGTTTGGCCATTAGTTGGGGATGATAAGCTGTAGCAATGCGATGATTTACCCCATACTTAGCCAACAGAGCTGTGAACTACTTATTACAGAAATGACTGCCTTCATCACCAATGATAGCCCTTGGAGTCCCAAACCTTGTAAAAATATTCCTATGTAAAAATCTTAAGACCACTTTGGCATCATTCGTTGGAAGAGCTGCCACTTCCACCTACTTTGAAACATAATCAACTGCTAACAAGATGTATAGATTTCCACATGAAGAAACGAAAGGACCCATGAAGTCTATCCCCCAAACATAAAAAATTTCCACCTCGAGGATCGTGTTCAATGGCATTTCATTCCTTTTCGAAATATTCCCAACTCTTTGACATTTGTCACATCTCTAAACAAAACTATAAGCATCCTTAAAAATCGTCGGCTAGTAGAATCCTGCTTGTAACACTTTAGCTGCTGTTCTCTCTCCATCGTAGTGACCGCCATATAATGAAGCATGGCAATCCTGCAAAATCCCCCGTCTCACTATATGGGATACATCTCCTTATCATCTGATCAGTACATTGTTTGAACAAATATGGTTCATCCCATATAAACCACTTCACGTCATGCATAAATTTCTTCTTTTGATGACCAACTAAGTTAGAAGGGGGACCATCCTACTCACCAAGTAGTTCGCATAATCTGCAAATCATGGCACTTCCCCTTTCATCACAAATAACTGTTCATCTGGAAAGGACTCATTAATCATAGTCTTGTCATATATCTCCCTTCCTGGATTTTCTAGTCGAGATAAGTGGTCCGCCACTTGGTTCTCGGTTCCCTTTTTGTCCTTAATCTCCAAATCAAATTCCTGCAACAGAAGTATCCACCTGATCAAACGAGGCTTTGCATCCTTCTTTGCTACCAAATATCGAATTGTCGCATGATCCGTGTACACTATCACCCTTGTCCCAATCAAATACGCTCGAAACTTGTGAAAAGCATACACAACAGCCAGTAATTCCTTCTCTATGGTGGTATAATTCAATTGAGCATCAGTAAGAGTCTTGCTCACATAATAAATCACATGAGAAATCTTTTCCCTTCTCCGGCCCAAAATAGCCCCCACAGCATAATCACTAGCATCACACACAACTCGAATGGTCGGTCCCAATCCAGTGCTGTAATTACTGGTGTTGAAGTTAACCTTTTCTTCAAATGCTCAAATGCAAATACACAATCCTCATCAAACTTGAACTGTGCATCCTTCTCCAATAAGCTGCAAAGTGGCTTTGTTATCTTGGAGAAATCTTTAATGAATCTGCGATAGAAGCCCGCATGTCCTAAAAAACATCGAACACGTTTTACTGAAGTTGGTGGCGGCAAATTCTCAATAGTCTCTAATTTAGCTCTGTCCACCTCAAGTCCTTTTGTCGACGTCAGGATTTTTATTTGTCCATTTTCGTTACCTATTTTTTTGTGTTCTCATTTAATGTGAGATTTGTTTGAAAAAACAAGTGAAAAAGGTCTGACATGTATAATGTCGACGATTGGACTATAAGAGTCGTCAGTTAGTTTTTTAACTGGTTGTACCAACACAACTGAGAAAAGGTTTGTACATTGACCCAGTGATATGACACTGTTAAACGGGTCGGTGAAATCGAGATTCAATTAGGGTCTGGGGACTTGCTTATGCGGAGGGAAGGTGTTAGGCACCCCCCGACATCTGTGTTACCACGGTGACCGCCACTTTTCAAGAAACTGTTATATGAATGTGTGTGTGTGTGGGGGGGGGGGTCAATGTGTTGTTATTTGGAAGTTGTGCTATGCCTCATTTGCACCTATATACATAGAGTTTGAATTTATATAAAAATTCTGTTTTAACAAGATATAGCAATGATGTTTTAAAAAGAGGTTTTTCAAACCCTTTGTTCAACAGTAATTGAGGCCTTTGATACTTCCACTTTATTCCGTATTCGGCTTGATTAATTTTATTTTACAGATGCAAGGCATCTGTTTGAAAAATAATGTACAAAAGGTGCTGGAATCCTCGTGGGTATGAGAACCATCTGAGGACATCCAAACATCACATAAATTTACAAGCTGATTACAATTGAAAAGGTCCGTCACGGGAACCGAATCTAGATTCAATAGACTAAATCTGTGATCACATGATTCCTAGGCTCACATGATGCCGCAGTTGATATAAACGCAGTAAGCAGGTATATATATAAAAGCTGTAAATATATATATACAGACATAATCAACCACCATGAAGCACCTCCATGGGGGATCAAAAATGTAAATAAAGCTGTAAAAGCGATCAACCGCCACGGAGGAAGCTCCAGGCGGGACGAAATGTACAGAAAGCTGTAAAAACGGTCAACCGCCACGAAGTAGACTCCAGGCGGGGTGAAATGTAAATATATATATATATATATATATATATATATATATATATATATATATATATATAAGCGATAAACGCACCGAATATAAAATCCAGGCTCATCGGACAAAGTCTAACAACAATTAAAATATATATATATATATATATATATATATATATATATATATATATATATATATATATATACAAAAGTAAGTAAACGCTCCAGACCGAAGTCTAGGAGTAAACGCTCCAGACCGAAGTCTAGGCTTAATCGAGGCATAACTCGATAATGTTAGTCCATATATATATATATATATATATATATATATATATATATATATATATATATATATATATACACACACACACACACACACACTGAAATAAAACCACGGACCGAAGTCCGGACAAACACACGCAACACGACTCTCAACGTGAAGAACAGTGTGTGCAAAGATGAAGAGAAAGGCTTTAAAGTGTGTAAGAAGGCTTACAGTGGGCTGCCAAAGGAGACTTCTATATCTTTAAAGTAGACAAACACTGGCTTCCACAGGTACAGAAATAGCTATATGTGGGCTCACAAGTGTTTTAAATGAGAAAGCACTCAATATAGGGTTATTACATAGCAAATTGGACAGGGCTTCCTTGCCGTTCTCTCTTTCAAAATGGCCACCCCAAGCCCTCTATTTATAGAGGGTGGACCTACGACTGGGCCGTAAGTGTACCAGAGGCTGCCCGGGGTGCCCCGGGCTTCGCGGGTCCTGCCGTCTCGAAGTACGTGCAGGAATGCAATGTGATGTCCGTTCGAACTTTCAGAATTACAATCCGGGCATCCGACTGAGATATATAGGACCTATTTCGGACTGCCGTTGTCGAGAGTTATGAAATGACATGGGATTAGAGGTTGTACGAAGTCATGAAGATGGGACGATGCCCTCCGGTCTTCAGCTTCAAATTCTATCTGTTATCCTGCGCAATAGTCACTCGGGATTGGTCTCCCTTGGCTTTTGTGGGACATTGTGTATGTATCAAAGCATTGAGACGGTACGGTGTGGCATCATGGTGGCGAGATAACGACTTTGTCCCTCACCGGGGTTATCGCCGGTTGGGCTGATAAAGCAGACGTTGCTCAAAGTTATCGCTAAGATTGGACTGCTGCAAGTGTTGAAGGTCCTCAGTGTCATCTCTGAGGTGTGCCTGTCCTCCCGGTGTTATCTCCGGGTTGGTATTAAGTATCTCATTGTGAGCACCGATATTGAAGCTGATTGCATTTGAAACAAGCATTTTCGGGGTTATCGCCGGAACTGCATGCCTTGGGGTTATCGCCAAGGTTGGTAGCTACTCCCATGGTTGGGACTGAGACTGGAACATCTCAGGGTTATCTCTGGTGTGTGTTCCAGTATTAGAACTACAGGTCTCGGTGTTATCGCCGAGTTTGGAATTGTTACTCCCGGTGTGTGTTCCGGGGTTGAGGCTGTTACTCCCAGTGTGTGTTCTGGGGTTGGAACTAAGCTTCCGGTAGTATCTGGACTGGATGTGAACTGTCTTACAGGGTTATCTCTGAAAGACGAATCTGTGATCCTGCGATGTTAGTAATAGGTGTGCAAAAATTTCGAGTGTCTACACCTTTCTTCGACACCTTATGTCCCAGAATTATTCCTTCTTGTACCATAAAATGGAACTTTTCCCAATTCAATACCAAGTTCGTCTCAACACATCTTCTTAAAACCATCACCAAATTTTCCAGACATAGATTAAAGGAATCCCCAAATACTGAAAAATCATCCATAAATACCTCCACATTTTGCTCCATTATATCCGAAAAGATAGCCATCATACATCTCTGAAAAGTGGCTGGGGCATTGCACAGATCAAAAGACATCCGTCTGAAAGCAAAAGTACCATACGGACATGTAAAGGTTGTCTTTTCTTGGTCTTCTAGAGCTATAACAATCTGATTGTAGCCTGAATACCCGTCCAGAAGGCAATAAAACTCATGACCTGCTAGTCTATCCAACATTTGATCAATAAATGGCAATGGGAAGTGATCTTTCCTTGTAGCTTTGTTAAGTCTACGGTAGTCCATGCAGACTCTCCACCCCGTCACTGTTCTTGTTTAAATTAACTCATTGTTCTCATTAGATACTACGGTCATACCCCCTTCTTCGGTAAACATTGTACTGGGCTCACCAATGAACTATCTAAAATCGGATATATGATACCTGCATCCAGCCATTTCAACACTTCCTTCTTGACCACTTCCTTCATAATTGGATTAATTCTTCTTTGCTATTCCACTGAAGGCTTGCTATCATCTTCCAGTAGGATCTTATGCATACAGAAAGATGGGCCGATCCCTTTTATATCTGCTATAGTCTACCCAATTGCTGACTTGAATTCTCTGATAACTCTTAACAGTTTTTCTTCCTAAAAAGATGTTGGTGCAGAAGAAATAATCACAGGTAATTTTGAATTTTCATTTAAAAATGCATACCTCAAATGATCTAGAAGTGGTTTCAACTCAAGTTCTGGAGGTGTCTCAAGAGATGGCTTCAATTTCACTGATGACTCTTCAGCTTTCTTTAATGGCTCAACATGACTCTTGAATTTTCTGAATTGTGGAGTTATGTCAAGAAAATGCACAAGTTCTTCAGTCTCCTCATCATCTATTTCTGAATTTCCCACAATATCATTCCTCAAAGGTTCATGATCAACCAAAGTCTCTACTTCATCATTTAGTACTTTTTCCACCAAATCAACCCTGAAGCATTCCTCATCATCTGTCAAAAATTTCATTGCCTTGAATATGTTGAAAGTAACTTCCTGATCATGCACTCGCATTGTTAGTTCCCCTTTCTGAACGTCAATCAAGGTTCTTCCTGTAGCTAGGAATGGTCTTCTAAGGATGATTGACATACTTCTGTCTTCTTCATAGTCTAAAATGATGAAATCAACCGGAAAGATGAATTTATCCACTTTAATCAATATATCTTCCACAATCCCCCGTGGATAAGTGATAGACCTGTCAGCTAGCTGTAAAGAAATATTTGTTGGCCTTGGAGCCGACAATCCCAACTGATTAAACACTTATAATGGCATCAAATTGATACTTGCCCCAAGATCACATAAGCATTTACTAAAGCTCATCTTTCTAATTGTACATGGTATCGTGAAGCTTCCCGGATCCTTCAGCTTTTGAGGTAATTTGCGTTGAAGCACTGCACTACATTCTTCCGTCAAGGCTACTGTTTCATAATCTTCTAACCTCTTCTTCCTTGACAAAATGCCCTTCATAAATTTTGCATAACTAGGCATCTGTTCCAATGCCTCAGCGAAGGGTATGTTGATCTACAGCTTTTTAAACACCTTTAAAAACTTACTGAACTGCTTGTCTTCCCTCTGCTTATGTAATCTCTGTTGATACAGAACAGGAGGGTGAACTACTGGTATCTTATTCACGGGCTTCTCAACAGAAACTTCTTTATTCTTCTCTTCTTGCTGTTGTTCAGAACCTTCATTATTCAAATTTTCCTCAGACACAATTTCTTGACCGTGTGGTCGCGCGTCTTCCCTTTGCAAAAGTGGCACGGGCTTGCCATGAGGATTTCCTGCAGTTTGTTTCCCAGACCTAAGTGTAATTGCTTGACATTGTTCCTTCCCTTCTCTTCTTGGATTGGCATCTGTTGTACTTGGCAATGAACCCTATGGTCTGTTGTTAAGCATACTAGCCATCTGACCCATTTGAGTTTCCAAGTTCTTGATAGCCACTGCTTGGCTTTTAATCATCACTTCCGTATTTGCCATGTACTTCATCATCATCTCCTCCATCTCTAACTTCTTTTCTTGCTGAGGTGCAGGTGGTGGATGATGTTGTTGTTGAGAAAATCCAGGTGGATAGGGTGGTCTTGGTGCAAATTATTGCTGAGATGATTGTGGCTGAAATTGATTTTGTGGTTGAAACTGATTTTGTTGATTGCTTTGGTTATTCGACCAATTGAAATTTGGATGGTTGTGGTTGTTGGAGTTATATGTATTCTGAAATTGACCATGATCCTTTTGGTAGTTGCTCACATATTGTACAGACTCTGAACTGATAGCACATTGGTCAGTAGAATGTGACCCTGCACATATCTCACACACAAAAGCAATTGTCTTCGCCTTAGTCTCCGCCAAAGAATCAATCTTCTTTGCCATGGATGCCATCTGTGCTGACAATTGAGTGATAGCATCCACCTCTAACAAACCTACAACTTTGGGCTGTGGCATCCTGGTTGTAGGATTTTGGAAATCATTTGCTACCATCGTCTCAATAAGATTATAGGCCTCTTCATAACTCTACGCCCATAAAGCTCCTCCTGCAGCTGCATCTACAACAGGCCTTGGCTGCCATCCCAATCCATTATAAAATGTAATAATCAGCATCCAATCCGGCATGCCATGGTGTGGACACTTCCTTAGCATCTCCTTGTATCTTTCCTAAGCTTCATATAGAGATTCACCCTATTGCTGCTCAAACTGGGAAATTGCTATCCTCATTTTAGCAGTCTTAGCCATTGGGAAAAATTTGGCTAAGAATTTTTGTGTTAGGTCCTCCCATGTTGTGATAGATCCTGAAGGTAAAGAGTGAAGCCAACTTCTTGCTTTATCCCGTAACGAAAATGGAAATAGTCTAAGTCTGATTGCATCCTCTGTCACCCCGTTGTATTTGAAGGTGTCACATATTTCAATGAAACTCAACAGGTGCTCATTTGGATCATCTGTAGCAATACCAACAAATTGTACCGAATTCTGCACCATTTGAATAGTGCCCGACTTTATCTCAAAAGTGTTGGCTACTATAGCTCGCCTGACTATACTTGACTATAATCCATTGATGTTCGGCATCAAATAATCTCTCAATGCCCTGTGCTCCTCTCTTTGATCTTCTCTTTGTTCTGCTGCTGCCATATTAGATGTTGTGGTCTCTAACTCTGCTTGTATATTTCTACGCGCTCTCGATTTCCAACCTCTCCCGTTGATATTGTCCTGTGCAGGTGTCAACTCGGAATTGGTTGACCGAGTGTGCATAAAATATAAACAAATACCTGAAACACAAACAAAAACAAAAATAAAAATAAGATAAGATTAGATTTGTCTAAGTCATACAAATTTAGCTTAAAATTGATGATAATAATAAAATTAAACGCCTTTCCCCGGCAACGGCGCCAAAAACTTGTTGCCTCCTTTTTAGTCTTCATAAAAGGACTCTAATTCATGCAAGCATACATAAGTCAACAAGTCGTACAGAGTAAGAAAAGTATCGATCCGCGAAGAAAGGTTTTAAATATAAATTATCATACATCAATCGTATTACTAATTTCATATGCATAAACGAATTCTCACAATTTTAAATTAATCTAAACTTAAATAATGAATAAAAGAATAATACTATGATAATGAATCAAATTTGGAAAGAATGGGATTCTAACTTCATTTCATACTTCATCTAAATATTACCATCATGTAAGCTTATACAATCATCATGAAAAATTAGTCAAGAGCACAAAAGTAGACATAACCATTTTTTAATGAATTATGGCCTAATTACATAACCTCCACATGTAATAGAAATCATGTAATCAACAATATTACCATAATCACTATATTACTATGTGAAATTGCAGTAATAATGAATTAAAGTGCATGCTCTTACATTATTACATACGGTGAAACAGTATATTTTTATCTGGTTCACGAAGTACAAAGCTAAACATCTCTGTCTCATAAACGTATGCTATTATGATTATAACCATACTCATATATCATTTTTCAATTCCATATAAGTATACAAGGTGAATGGTGATCAAACATTCATTCATTACGCTCAATCATAATAGATAATCCAATGATAAGCATACAATTAAACAATCAGGCATTTAGTTATAGACTACATATCATAATTCGTTAGAATCCCATAATGGAGTTTAGTTCATTTTTGAACCGAAAACCATTATGGGATTGTAGTAACACATGGAATCAAATAGCACAAATGAGAGAGGAAAAAGAACTGATTTAACCTAATTGCAGAATCTGTTCCAATGTGATGCTCCAAATCACAAATAATCTTCAGGAGATAGTACTACACTTTATTTAATAATCTAGAATAAGAGAAGAATTATACTGATCAGTGCTCCAAACTCTCTCTAGAATAGCTAATACATCAGAACCTTAATGAATAATATGAAAAATTGATAAAAATTGACTTTTTCACGTCTCTGGCACCAGCCAGTATTGTTCAGATAAGCCTCACGCTCTCAAAATTTAAATTTAAAATAAGTCAACAAACAACTTCAGAGGACTTGCGCGACCGCACGTGATCCTAGTATAAAACGGGCGCAGGCGCTCGTGGATGCGATTTTAGCTTCTGCAGACAGA
The DNA here is from genome assembly GCA_016801055.1 of Panax notoginseng. Lineage (NCBI taxonomy): Eukaryota > Viridiplantae > Streptophyta > Magnoliopsida > Apiales > Araliaceae > Panax > Panax notoginseng. The sequence continues at coordinate 190,815,970 of CM029017.1, forward strand.
CAGCACGGGCGCGCGAGAATTAACATGTTTAGCAGCGCGGCCGCGCTGCTTCTATGTCCTACACTCTGATGTTCTACTGCTGCTGCTTCTTACTCATTATCTTTTTGTCATCTTGGTTTTTCTACATAACGCTCATCCACTGCTTTAGTTCCTCATGTATCCATGTCCATCATGCATAGTCCTTGTTAGCTCGTATCACCATGCCAATCCACTTCTTTCCTTGCTTTAGGAGTTCAACTACAAGAAATGCTAAACAAATATAAAATGCATAAAAATATAATAAAATATACTTGAGATGAGCATAATTCTCGTGAATTGATATCCAATAAGTAGGTATAAAACCTACTTATTAGGATGAGGTCGGCGAGCGACGCCTTTTGGGACCGAAGTTAGTTTAACAAACAACCGATGTAGTAACAACAATAAGAGCCAAATTAGTAGCAGCTCAATATCGCCAGAAGAAATACGTGGATTTACATCGTCAGAACCGAGACTTTGAAGTCGGTAGTTTCGTGTTTTTGAAAGTGTCTCCTTGGAAAGGAAAAATAAGATTCAGCAAGAAAGGGAAATTGAGCCCAAGGTTCATAGGACCATTCGAAGTATTGAAGCGAGTAGGTGAAGTGGCATACAAGGTGTTTCATATCTCCGTGTTACGTCCATACAAGCCCGACTATAAGTACGTGATGAAATCAAGTAGAAAAGAATTTAATTTATGAAGAAATTACATTTCAGATAGTAGATAGGAAAGAGCAAACATTAAGGAATAAAGTTATATCTTCTGTAAAAGTAATTTGGCAAAACTACAACGCCGAGGAGGCTACATGGGAGTTAGAGGATAAGATGAGGAGGGACTACCCCATCTGTTCATGTAACCTTGTACCAATTCTGAGGACGAAATTTTTATACGGGATGGAGGATGTAATATCCGTGAATTTTATGAATAATATTAATAAATAAATTTATAAAAGTGTGAATATTTATTTGAATATAAATATATATCCTTGTGGCATGAAATGTGATAATTCAATTAAATTGAATTAAGCATATAATAATTGAGAAATGTGGTGGAAATGATAATGAAGCTTATTTAAGCTTATGAGATATGTCTAGTATGGCAAGGTGATTAAATAAGTAAATTATTAATTAAAATAATGAAGGGATAAATTAAATTATGTGATGGATTAATTATTATTATTATTAAATTGTTGTTATGTGCAATTACATATGTTGTGGGATCATATAAATAATTAATCCATAAAGTTACTTCATATAATATGAGATATCTAGAATAAAAATATAATGTATATGAAAAATTATATGGTAAAAGTAAGTTGGAATTATATGATTTACTAAGTAGTATAAAAGAGCCTTGTGTGGCATTATATTACATGGAGAGTAATTAAATGTGTATCTCAGAATTTTGAAAGAAAGTTAACTTTTTGAAAATAAAAATTTAATGTTAATATATCATTATAATATTAGAGTGTAAATGTAATAATAAGTTTGTGGAAAATAATGGATTTTAATACCCAACTGAATTATATTCTGATCCAAATTAAATATTAATTGGACTAACCCAATGTACATGAATTATATGATTACATATCTATATATCCCTAACTTATCACAAGGTAATAGTATTAACTCATTAAACTTGCATTTGTGAGTCTAAAAAGGAGTTGACTTTAGTCAAATTGGTAGCCATTTGGTAACTCAGTGAACTAAAAAGGGGTGTCCCAAATTGATAGTTCCATTGCATTTATTAGCCGTATACTAGGCCAATGGCCTATTCCCCTTCAATCTCAATTCTCAAAAAAATCAAATGATGAGTGGGGAGTGGCCTCTACTGTGCATGCAACTATTCCACCAAACCACCAATACCCATTATCTTCTCCTTCTTCCGTTAGTTGAAAATGGTGGACAATAGCTTGACATAGATATTAAATTCTCTATAAATTGGAGCTCCCTCCTTCTCAATTCACTGCTAAACAATTCCTGATAAGTTAATATAGAGTGTGAGTATACTGAGTTGGAGTAGAGTCTGTGATTGAAAGCCACAAGACCTAATCAATTTTAATCAGAGGTATAATTTCTTAAACCATGTTTTTAAAATTTTGAGTTGATAAATTCTAGGGAATGCATGAATTGCTTGTGAATTGGAGGTATGTTACTATCATGATGATTAACTAAGTTTACATGCATATATGGTAGCAATGTGACTGAAATTAAGCATGTTACATAAAGAATTTCGTGTATGGGTTTTGGGTTTTGTCAAAGCAGAGCCATTCCTGGAACTGTCCAGGAAGGGCGCAACTGCGCCCTTCTACAGTTCAAAGCCAACGCAGCTGCGCCGCTCCCACAGCACAGAACAGCACAGCTGCGCCAGGAAAGGATTCTGACTTCTGTTACAAATATGATAAATTCTAACATGATTAGTTTGACTTAGACATGTTTAATTGAAAATAGGTTTTACATGTAGTGTAAAGTCTATTTTGCATCATATGAATTGCTTTAGTCTATTTAAATGTATATTTTCTAAAAGAGACTAGGAGTTTTGAAAACAAACCTTGATGAAACTTGTGTATTTTGAGTTCTGAATTCTTTGAACATATACATGTTGTTAAGTTATGTGTATACTAAAAGTAGTATGCACACAAGCCAATCATGTATGATGATAACGCATATATTTTATAATAATCTTATTCATTTATTAATAAAAGAATTATTTATTTAAAGGCTTTTATATTATCTACATAATGCTGTGATATTTAAATGTGATAAATCCATAGTTTTAAGCAATGCTTTTAGAATCATGATGATGATCATGCTAATGAGATCTAAACTCTTAGATAGCTTAAAACTAAAATAGTTCCCAATTAATGGATTACTAATTTGGGGATTAGTAAATCTGGATAGATTGGTACATATGTTGCTTGATCTTTGGGAGAGGATGATCAATCTCATAATCATTTATGTGGAGACACTAAAGTAAGTATGTAGGTGCTTATTAGAGAATAAGTACATTGAACGTGACTCGCTTATTCGCCTATCAATAGGAATTCCTTTAGTGATAGTAGTACAAGTAATCCTTAGACTTGAGATCATCATAGTATCTTATGTATGATGAGTTATACTTTGACATGTCCCTTAAAACCCTAAGGGTATATCAAAGGGTATGCTTGGGTATAATTAATTGAATGATCAATAAATGATCTACCACTTCTAGTAAAAGAAGTGAATGTCCTATGTGATTTGATAAATAACAACTCAGTAGTCATTGGCCAAGGCAGAATAGAATTAGAAAGTTGTTTCTGATTTGCACTATCGGAGTTTGTGCATTTAGGATCGGAATACATATAATTAAATAAAATAAGACTTGATAGTAAATTCATGTCTTATATTTAATTGAGACATTGTATGGTAGAAGAAATGAATTGTACGGTAACTATTTACTCAAAGGTTCTTTTATGATTAATGTTAAAATCTATATTATCTGAAAAATCGTTGATCGCTAAGGGGACTTACCCTTATTGTACAATAAATATTATTTAATTAAATAAATTATTAGTTTCATTTATTTATTTAAATAAGATTAGAATTGTTCTAATTGATTTATTCACAATCGGTTTAATATGGAGAACCTAAAGGGTCATACCATAAAAGGAAGAATAATTATTAAAGAAGCTAATGACATAATCGTAATAATAACTTAAGTATATTTAATTTAATTTATGGTGATGGAATAAATTAAACAGCTTAATATTTATTATTTAATATTTTAGAAATATTAAATATAAATTAATAAGAGGAGTCTTATTATTATTATTATTACTATTATTATTATTATTATTTAATTCCTAAAGGAGTTTGAGAATTAATTAATTAGATACTCTCTCATATATATTCGTAATAAGATTAAGGGGCTATTTAATTAAAAGAGTTTAATTATTTCCAATTGGATTGGGAAGCCTAATTAATTAAAAGGATTTAATTAATTATTATGAAACCCTAATCCTAAATAGTTAGGAGGGTTGCCTACATCTATAAATAAGAAAGTCTTACTACACAAAGAATAGACAAAACATGCTTAATTTTCAGCATTGGGAGAGTACAGAGATTCTATAGAGATAGAATTAGGGTTTAGCCAAATACCTACCTTCTTAGTTCTTCTTCTTCCTTGGTGGATCACCTCTGGGTGGCTTGCATTGATCAAATGAAGGAATCAATCTCGTGGATTCAAGTTGGAGTAGAACTCGTACATGTGGAAGCTCGATCTACAAGGGTATGGATCTCATCTTCTTCTCCTTCTTGTATGTATTGATGACTAAGCATATAGGATGATCATAGTGATGGTTTGCATTAAAATTTTAAAATTCCCTCTTTCGCACTTCCGCTTTATTTATGTGATTTGATTATGTAATCACGCTACGTGCAAACCTAACAGTGGTATCAGAGCCTACTTATATGCTAATTATCAATCTTTGTGATTCCATGTATGTATCATATGCGATTGGATCGAAATTTTGGGCAACAAAAAAATTTTCTGGTACTGCGACATGTCGTAGCTTCGTCGCGGCCCAGTTCATTTTAGGTGCAGCTACGCCATTCTGTAGTGTCAGTTTTTCCCGAAGGGCAGCACAGCTGCGCCGCGACCCAGTTCATTATGGGCGCAGTTGCGCCCTCCCTTGGACAGAATCTGAAAATTTATTTTTTCTTCAATTGAAATAAATGTTTTATTAAATTGATAAAATTTTAAAATAAAAAAGTTTATTTTATCTGAAATTTGATTTCAATTTGCTGAAAATTAAAGGAGTTTAATTTGGATTTGGTTTTTGATTAAAATAAAAGAAGTTTATTTTGTTTCAAAACTAAATATTAGCAAAACTTTTGCCCATTAATTGATATTGATGCATATATGGAATTGATTTATGAGTCATGAGATGAATGTTATTTATCGATGCGTATGTTGATGTGTATGATAATAAATGATGTTAATTATGGACTATTGACCAATCGATTGGATTTTATTTTAGTTGGATGAATGAATGTTTTAGTTTTATTAAATGGGGTCTGTGTACCTCGTTTTATCTAATTTTTTCTTGATGTAATTTCTATCTCCCTCTTATGTACTTCCCCTTGACTGTTGATCAAAGTTTCTATTTATTGTAAATAGTTTATGTAATAGGATTAGTTACAATTACTTGAAGAATTAGAGACCCAGGAGCAAAGAGAGCATATAAAATCGTTTGTAATGGAATCCGTGATTTAAATGTAATAGTTATATTTAAATTTAATTTTTTGCACTCCTAGGTTTGACCTTTTGGTTCACTTGGTGGCTCTAGTGAACCAAACTAAAATAAAGTCCATAATCAATCCGGGTAGAATATAGTATTCTATATGCATGCTTATACTATGTATATATTATATATTATGAAACATGCTTTGCATGTTAATTAATATATATATATATATATATATATATATATATATATATATATATATATATATATGTGTGTGTGTGTGTGTGTGTGTGTGTGGGGGGGGGGTGGGCGGGTGGGTGGGTGTGTGTGTGTGTGGGTGTGCACGCTAAACAAGATGAGATAATTAATAACAAATCCCTCAAAGTATTTATATTAGGATCTAAACGTTCAAAGATATTTGGAATATCGAACGTCGCCTTCTAGCATGATAAAATTAATAGAGTATTAAATATTTAATATAAGTTTGTTGTGTCACCACAAGGTAAATATTAAATATTTAAGATGTTAATTTATCATATTTGATGCTTATAACAAAATTGAACAATACTGTTTTGTTGTGTCACCACAAGAATGGTATTTTTCTATTTGAATATATGAAAGTGCTAAGTTGGACTTAACTTGGACAATTTTGGTTCAGATGTGTCACCACTTGATCAAAATAATCTAAGAGACATAAAAAGAGTTACATGATGATGTAATTGATAATAGTTGTCTACCTATTTATTTATATATCGTTTGTTGTGTCACCATAAGGCTATATATATTTGAAATGAGATCATTATTCTCACTAGAAAATCTTTAAAAAGTTTTTCCGAACTATATATTATGAGGGTAATATAGTTTGATGAAAATAGTGGGAGATACTAATTGAAAATAAGACATAATTTACTTTGGTAATTAATTAAATGAATGTATGCTAAAATGTTGTTTTATTTCACATGTAGAATTTGAAAAATGCCACTCACTATCACTGTGTAGCATACTTGATGCTAACAAGTTGACCGGACCGAATTACACGGGCTGGCTAAGAAATTTGAGAATTATTCTCACTGCTGAAAAGCTTTCTTATATCTAAGATTCACATGTCCCTACAAAGGTTGCAGAAACTACCTCTGAGGAAGAGATTGCTATTTTTAGAAAGTGATAAGATGATGCATCTATAGCACAATGCATCATGCTCGTATCCATGAGTAACGAGCTACAACGTCAGTACGAGAAAATGGATGCCTATTCTATTTTGTTCCACCTAAAAGAATTATATGATGAGCAAAGTAGAACTGCTAGATATTAGATATCTAGGGAGCTCTTCTGATCTTGCATGTCCGAGGGCACTACCGTTGAGACCTATTGTCTAAAATTGATTAGTTTGATTGAATAACTGGAATAATTGGGGTTTAGCATTGATGGGGAGTTAAAGTCAAGATTTGATCTTGCAGTCACTCCCAGACATCTTCTTACAATTTGTTGTGAATTTCCACATGAATAATTTGGACGTCAGCTTACCTGAGTTACTTAACATGTTGAAAACTGTTGAAGGGCACTTCCCATCCAAGCGAGACCATGTCTTAAAGGTAGATGATTATTCCAAGAAAAGGAAGAGGCTTAAGTTTTCTTCTGAAAAGAAGAAAAGCAAGAAGGTTAAGGTCAAGGCGAAGAAAAAGGACAATAAGAAACCTGATCCAAACAGTAAAGGAATATGCTTCCATTGCAACAAGTCGGGTCAATAGAAGAGGAACTGTGAAAAGTACCATGCGGAATAAAAGCAGAAGAAGCTTGGAGAAGCTTTAGGTTTGTTCATGATTGAAATCAATTATTCTCAAAGTCAAAATTCTACTTGGGTAATGGATACCGGATGTAGTTGTCACATATGTAATACTATACAGGGATTGATTAGAAGTAGAAAGCTGAACAAGGATGAAATCGTCCTATGAGTAGGAAATGGAAAAAAGGTTGCTGGATTAGCTATAGGGACTTATTGTTTAGCACTGTCTTCGGGTAAGTTTATTTATTTAAATAATTGTTATTATGTTCCAACACTTATTAGAAATATTATTTCGATTTCTGTATTGGATATAGAAGGTTTTGATATTATGATTAAGAACAATAGTTGTTCCATTTATAATAAGAATATTTTATATTGTGTTGGTAATTTATGGAATGGACTTTACGTAATTGACTTGAATGAAAATATACTTAAAATTGAATAAACTAATAAAAGGAAAAGAGACGATGTTAATTATACATTTATGTGGCACTGTACACTCGGTCATATTAATGAAACAAGATTATCCAAGTTGCATAAGGATGAGCTCTTAGAGCTATCTGATTATGAATCACATCCAACTTGTGACTCTTGTCTCATGGTTAAAATGACTAAATCCCCTCTTAGTGGAGAAGGAGAAAGAGTTACAGAGTTGTTAGCGTTGGTACACATAAATGTATATGGACCTATGACAACGAATGCATGAGGAGGGTATTCTTATTTCATTACTTTCAGTAATGATCATTCAAGATATGGATATATGTATCAAATGAAATACTAATCCGAATCATTTGAAAAGTTCAAAGAATTCAGAAGTGAAGTAGAGAAACAAACCGGTAAGAGTATTAAGATTCTTCGATCGGATCGAGGTGGTGAATACTTAAGCGATGAGTTTCTCAATTATCTCAAAGAAAATGGTATAATCTTACAATGGACTCCACCAGGAACACCACAGTTGAATGGTGTATCTGAAAGGAGAAATCAAAAATTGTTGGACATGGTTCGTTCCATGATGAGTTTTATCGATCTTCCAGTATCATTCCGGGGCTATGTCCTAAAAGCGGCTGCATACCTACTTAACAAGGTACCTACCAAATCCGTCCCAAAGACTCCATATGAGTTATGACAAGGAGGAAACCAAATTTTAAGCATGTTAAGACTTGGGGTTGTCCAGCTTATGTCAAAAAGTTTGAAAATGATAAGCTGCAGACTAGATCTGAAAAATGTAGATTTATGAGATGCCCTAAAGAAACTTCAGGGTATTACTTCTATCATCCTACTGATCAAAAGGTGTTTGTTGCGAAACATGTTGCTTTCTTAGAAAAGGAGTTTATCCTTAAAGGGGTCAGTGGGAGTAATATATATCTTGAAGAAGTTCAAAACCCACAAATTACAACAGATCAAAGTCAGGTACCTGACCAAGTATTAGTAAATCTGGAAGAGTACCAAAGATACCTGATAGGTATGAATTCGTCATAGAAGATGACGATGAGGCATGCATCATGAATGATAATGATCCATTAAATTACGAACAGACTATGAGTAGTAAAGACTTAGAGAAATGGCAAGAAGCCATGAAATCCGAGATGGACTTCATGTATGAAAACCAAGTATGGACTTTAGTTTCAGCACCTGAGGGCATTAAGCCTATTGGGTACAAATGGGTCTTTAAGAGAAAGACTGGAGTGGATGGCAAGGTAGAGACCTATAAGGCCAAAATGGTTGCAAAAGGTTTCAAGTCCATTCAGATTTTACTTGCGATTGCAGCTTATAACTACTACGAGATCTGACAAATGGACGTGAAAAAGGCCTTCTTCAATGGAAAACTTGAGGAGGATGTGTATATGACACAGCTAGAGTGTTTTGTTTCAACGGTTAGAACAAATCAAGTCTGTAAGCTACAACAATCTATTTATGGATTGAAGCAAGCTTCTCAAAAGTGGAACATCCGTTTTGATGAGACAATCAAAGAGTTTGATTTTATCAAAAATTAGAATGAACCATGTGTGTACAAGAAGGTTAGTGGGAGCGCTGTATCATTCCTTGTGCTATATGTTGATAATATATTACTGATAGGGAATGATATTTCGATGCTATAGTCAATTAAAATCTAGTTATCTAAACACTTCTCTATGAATGACTTGGGAGAAGCATCCTATATTTTGGGGATAAAGATCTATAGAGATAGATCTAAAAGGATGCTTGGCTTGTCCCAAGGAACCTACATTGAAACGATGCTAAAGAGGTTTAGTATGGAAGATTCAAAGAGAGGTCTCATGCCGATGAGTCATGGAATAGATCTCTCCAAGAAATAGGCCCAAAAGACACATGAGGAGAGAGACTGCATGAGTAAGATACCTTATGCTTCAGCAATAGGATGCATCATATACGGTATGATATGTACTAGACCCAATGTCACTTATACACTTAGTGTAACGAGCAGATATTAGTCGAATCCAGGAGAAGAGCACTGGAAGACTGTAAAAAATATCCTAAAGTACTTAAGAAGAACTAAGGATGTGTTTCTTGTCTACGGGGGGTCTGAATTGAAATTAGATGGCTATATAGACTCAAGTTTTTAAACGGACCAAGATGACAGTAAATTCGTTTCAGGGTATGTATCTACCTTAAATGGTGGTGCATTGAGTTGGAAGAGTTTCAAGCAGCAAACAGTTGCTGATTCAATGACAGAGGCAGAGTACATAACTGCAAGTGAAGCTGCAAAGGAAGCTATTTGGATGAAGAAGTTCAAACTAAATTTGGTGCGGTTCCTAGCATAAGATGAGCGCGCAGTACCTTTGTTCTGTGACAACATCGGAGCTGTTACACAGGCCAAGGAACCCAAGTCCCATCAAAAATCCAAACAAGTGTCTGATCGTGTATCTAAGATAGGACTCGATGTATGTGCTTAACATACGTATTGAGTATGTGTATGTTATAGTTTGAGAATCGAACTTGTATAACTAATATGTGTGTGTTTGTGTGCCTATATATATATATACACACACATAAATAGGGTACTATAAGCCTTTGCATTGACGTTAAGCTTTAGACTTGTAAACTACGCGAGAGAAAAGTTCTCTAACTTCATTCTTATATTGATTGCAACTATATAAACCTTATCTCTTGTTGTGCAAGTTTCGAATTGTTAAGCAAATAGCTATACTCGTATCAATTATTATACATATTCTAATTCAATTTAAACTTTATATCTTCAATCATGTTTCGAGTTTAAACTGATTGTTCTTAAATGTATTAAGAAAGGGGTCTAAGCCATTTGATTTGGCTAGGCAAATATCAATAAGTTAAAAAATTGTCCAAACCAATTGCTTTGGTGCGTAATCTTATAAATCTACTAAGAGGTAAAATCTAGTTATGCACAACATGCAAGTATATGCGGTCAATGATAAGTGGGTTTTACACCTACTTATTGGATATTAATTCACGCGAACTATGCCCATCTCAAGTATATTTTAGTGTGTTTTTAGTGCATTTCATGTTATTTTGCATTGCGTTTACTTAAAACTCCTTTGGTGTGAAAGTGCAGGATATGGCATGATTTGGTGATGAAAATGGCATAAGGCTATAGGATGCGTGGTGTGAGGATCTAGTGGAGCAAGGAAACCAAGCATGACGAGGATAAACAGCTCAACAATGCAGTAGCAGCAGCAATAATGTAGAACCAGACTCAGAAGCAGCAAAACAGAGTACAGAATGCAAGCCGCGCGGCCGCGCGGTAGAACACGCTTAAGGACGGGCGCCCGCGCGAGCCACCGGCTGGACAGGCAGAACACACTGCAAGTTGCGCGCCCGCGTGAGGAATGCAAAGGAGGGTTGCACGGCTGCGTGTGATGCCTGATGCTACTGAGCTGTTTATTTTAATTTCTAGTTGTAAGACCCCAACTTTTATAAATAAAGATGAATTTTCTATAAATATCATTTTTGAATATTATGGAGTGAAATTGATATAATATTATAGTTGTGGATAATATTTATAAATTTTACAAAGTACACAAGTTGCTATATAATATTCGATTGGTCGGGAAATATTTGCTATATAATACGACCGGTGGTCGTTCTCCTCCCCTAGAAACAGTTGATGCTTGTGCTGACGTCTTCACGTTATCATTGTTGTACCTTCTCTTCTTGAAATCTCCTCCCAACTCGCTCCTTCTATTATCACGACCACGATTACCACCAGAGTGGTTACCGCTTTTGTCCGAATGTTTTCCTCCCTGCTGGTTTTCATTGCTTCGATGACTGCCGCCACCGATATGACCCTGGTTGTGGTCCCTCGGTTGCACATACTCATTATCTCGCTCTAATAATTGAGCCCTGTTTACAACATCTGAATATAAAGAAAATTTATGAGAGATAAGATATTGCCGAATCTCGGGTTTTAGACCTCTCAGAAACATCCTTGTCATTCGTTCCTCATTTTCGACCAAATGAGGTGCAAACCTGGATAACTCTGCAAACTTCGCCTCGTACTGGGACACCGTCATGTTGTTTTGTTCCAGTCTAATAAACTCAACCTCCTTCATATGACGAATACTTTCAGGAAAGTACTTGTCATTGAACAGTTTTTGAAATGTTTCCCAGGACATGTTGAGTGCGTCAGGCTGGGTACGCTTCACAGACTCCCACCAGTAGTCTGCCTCACCGCGAAACATAAATGTGGCGAATGGAACCTTATGTTCCTCCGTGCATCCCAAGACATCAAATATCTTGGTAATTTGCTTGACCCACGTTTCCGCCATGATCGGATCCGACTTTTCCTTAAATTCTGGTGGTCCCAATTCTTTGAACTGCTTAGCTGTGACAAACCGCGCATTGTTATCATATCCACCCGTATTCTGCACACGAGTCTCCCTCGTCTGATTTTGCATGAACTGCAAAAAGCTCCTAAACATTCCATCATTCATCGTTTGCTCGGTAACGTTGTTTACAGGAGGAATATTGCCTTCCTGTTGCACGTTCCCCTGGGTAGTGATCAAAGGTGTCTCCACGGTCTGATTTACTCCATTATTAACGTTCTCAGCTGCCATTCTTAAATACTGCCATAAAACAAGGGTTAATAGTCATGTCATATATTATCCCTATACTCTGACCGACCAAATAAACACCAAATAAACTTAGTCAGGTCATACTAGCGAAGGAATTCCCCGTCTCTCCCCTCCTAGTTCTTGTCTCACATCTCAGCCAGGGATCATATCCCTAAGCTCTGATACCAACTGTGACGCCCCCAGAATAGGTATACAACACCCATTCTGAGTCGCCAAATACATGGTACAGAAAGCAAACTACAACTTCAATAATACAATTGTCGTGCAAAATACGACAACACATACTGTGAGTTTAAATACAAATATTGTCTTCTAGACAATATCCACACTCAAATAAATCCTCATTACAATTATTCAAACACTATTTTACAGAAATAGTGAGGACTGCTAATACATCTTTCTAGAACCATCACTCCATACCCCGACTAGATCCTGCTATGTTCTCACCTCCTGAGAAGAAAAATGGAACAAAAAGGAAAAGGGTGAGCTCAACTAGCCCAGTAAAGAATATTATGACTAAGATAATATACAACAAATTATCGTTAGTCTTCAACAGGGAAAAATCTGATAAAATATAATCGACAACAAGTTTTAGATCAACAACTGCAGCGGAAACAGCAAACCATTAGAAGAGTCAAGTAGAGAAAGAATTCTACTATCTTCTAAGATTTAAAAGTCCATCATCAATATTTTATCCCTGTAACATCAATTAATAATCATCTTTAACCAAATATTCATCTTTGCACTACAGGCCAAAGATATTCATTTGTATCATCAGTCGGTCATGTTCATCTCAACACCTGTTCATCTTTGCACTACAGGCCAAAGATATTCATCAAGTAATTATACATCTTTGCACTATAGGCCAAAGATATTCAGTAATATCATCATTTAGGACTGAGGATGATGAAAAATATCTTAAAGAGAACGAATCCAATGAGACAGAAGGATAAATAGTAGGGATTCGTATAACAGTTTATCCAAGATCAATAATACTTCATAATAATCAATTGTGAAGCAGAATTCAAAAATAAAGATCAAAACATGGATACAATCAAAGATAGTAACCATAATAGACATCTTGGACAAAAAGGAAAAATTTTATTTTTCGATGAATAGTGCCGTATACGTGAATAGTGCCGTATACATGAATAGTAACCCCGACACAAAAAGTTTCAAATTTGATAAAAACTCATATCAATATTTCAGCATAATGATATTGAAGAAAATAATATCATTTAAGAAGAAAATAATATCCCTTACCTCAAAATATCAGTAATTCTGGTCGGAATACCGGTATAAGGCTGAAAGAAACTTGCTCTGATGAATAGAAACTCTCAAAGTATCTAAATACTCACAAAATACACTCAATAATCTAGAGAGAGAAAGAGAGAAAACTTGTTTCTGGTGTGATTTTCAATTCTAACTTAGCCCTCTATTTATAGGAAAATTTTGGTAGGTTTGACCTGCAACCTGATGGCTTTACCTGCTACTATTCCCACCCACCACATTTGAAATATAATTCAGCACATTTCTTCACCAACCACAAGTGGGGCCCACCAATTCTAGAATTTTCCATCAAAATGATAAACTCCGAAAATTCAACAATTTCTGAACCAGTCATCTTGTAAAATTCGTAATAAATCATACGTTCATTTTTAACGGTTCAAAATTTGTGGACATATACTCAACTTATATATGTATAACATATCCAAAAATTACCACGATCCAACGGTCGGATTAAAAATTATAACCCCCGCAAACTATCTCAAAAACCCTGATTTTTAATACCTCCATTCCGACAAAAATACTGACAAAAACCTCAACATTAACTCCTTCATTTTTAACCACAAAAATATATCCCTCATTTATATCCACATAAAATAAATATTTCCTTATCATATGAATCAATAATTAATTATTCACAAATAATATTACAGAATCACATTTATGACAACCAGGCCGTTCCCAGGAAAGAGGGGGCTTTCCAATAAGGATTTCTCCTTACTGGCGCGCAATTAGATGACCAAACCTCTCCTTAGACAGAACTTTCTAGACATTGCCAATAATGTTATCTAATAATATTATTCAAATAATATGAATTATTGATCTGATAAATGAAAATACTGTGCAGCAACAATTATTGAAACAACAATAATATAAAATATCAACGCAGCAATTATTGAATCAATAAAATAAAATATTGAATAATAACTACTGTAACAATTATTGAGTAGTGCCTTCTTACGTAAGAATCAATAATTGGTGCAATACCGTGTGCTACTGTATTTTAACCACCGGGTATTCCAACAGTATTAACGGTAACAACTACGCCGTTATTTATAAACAACTTATACTTGTCGTTTTCTTCATCCAATCGCTTTCCGTTATGGGGCCCACACAAGGCTGCGTCGTCGTACGAATATTCCCCGACAGCAAGAATATTCCACGACCAACCGAATATTCACCGACCAAAAATAAATATTTTATAACCACTTGCTTATTTTGCAAAATTTGCACATTTCACCCATAACCAAAGTATTATATCAAATTAACCCCTTATTATTCACAATAATATTTAGAGAAAATTTGATTTTATTCATTAATAAGTTGGGGTCTTACAACCTCCCCTCCTTATGAAATTTCGTCCTCGAAATTGACGTACGTACCTGATGTTTCAAAAAGGTGAGGATACCTCGCTTTCATTTCTGATTCCAACTCCCAGGTCATTTCTTCAATAGCATGGTTTCTCCACAAAACCTTAACTTGTGGTATAACCTTCGTGCGTAGGACATGCTCTTTCCTATCCAAGATCTTAACAGGTACCTCCTCGTACGTTAAATCTTCAGCTATCTCGTCTGGTTCTAACTCAATAATGTGGTTCGGGTCTTTAACATATTTACGAAGCATAGATATGTGAAAAACATTATGAACACGAGACATGCTTGGAGGTAATGCGAGTCTATATGCCACATTTCCTATTCGCTCAAGAATCTCAAATGGACCAACAAATCTTGGATTGAGCTTTCCTCTCTTCCCAAATCTTGTAACTCCCTTCCATGGTGCAACACGTAACAATACATGATCCCCAATATTAAATTCCACGTCCTTCCGATGAAGATCCGCATAACTCTTTTGTCGATCCTGTGCCGTTTGTATACGTTGTCGAATCGTTTGGATCTTCTCTGTAGTAATGCGTACCAATTCTGGTCCCAACAATGTTGCTTCACCCACCTCGTCCCAGCATACTGGAGAACGACATTTTCTTCCATACAACGCCTCGAATGGAGCCACACCTATGCTCGCCTGATAACTGTTGTTGTAGGAGAATTCCACCAATGGTAGGTACTTATCCCAACTCCCTTTGAGATCTAGGACACAAAGTCTTAATAGATCTTCAAGAGTTTGAATAGTCCTCTCTGATTGTCCGTCCGTTTGAGGATGGTATGCTGAACTGAATCGTAAATCCGTGCCCATAGCTTTCTGCAAGCTAACCCAAAATCGTGAAGTGAATCTTGGGTCACGATCCGAAACTATGGATACTGGCATGCCATGCAATCTCACAATCTCGTTCACGTACATACTAGCAAGACGTTCAAGGGAATAAGTCTCACGTATCGGCAAGAAATGAGCGGACTTGGTTAATCTATCAACAATAACCCAAATCGCATCTATGCCTTGAGAAACCTTGGGAAGACCCGTAACAAAATCCATAGTAATGTGTTCCCACTTCCATTTCGGGATCTCAAGTGGTTGCAATGGACCCTTTGGTACTTGATGCTCCGCTTTTACACGTTGACAAGTTAAACACCTCGAGATAAACTCCGCGATCTCTCTTTTCATATTGCTCCACCAAAATGTATGTCGAAGATCGTGATACATTTTGGTACTCCCAGGATGGATTGCAAACGGTGTGTTGTGTGCCTCCATCATTATTCTATGCTTCAAGTCAAAATCGTTAGGAACACAAAGTCTGGAGTTGACGCGAAGTATTCCTTCTTCATCGATTCTTGCTTCTGGAATAGCACCTTCTTGCACTTTCTTCTTCATACGCATCAGCTCTATATCCGTAGCTTGAGCAGCTTTAACTTTATCGATTAAAGTCGGTTCTACTCGTATATTTGATATCATCATGTGGGTGCTTTTCCAGGATGATATTGGATGGTATGATCGTAATCTTTCAACAGATCAAGCCAACGTCGTTGCCGCATGTTGAGTTCCTTTTGGGTGAAGAAATATTTGAGGCTTTTATGATCTGTATAGATCTCCACTTTCTCCCCATACAGGTAGTGTCTCCAGATCTTCAACGCAAAAACGACTGCTGCCAACTCCAAATCATGAGTAGGATAATTCCTCTCATATTCTTTGAGTTGTCGCGAGGCATAGGCTATGACTTTCCCATGTTGCATGAGAACACATCCTAACCCTTTGCCTGAAGCATCGCTGTAGATAACAAATCCATCCGAACCAGATGGTATTGTCAAAACAGGTGCCGAAATGAGTCTCCTCTTGAGTTCTTGGAAACTCTTCTCGCATTCCTCACTCCATACGAATTTTGTATCTTTCCGAGTCAGCTGAGTTAACGGAGTAGCGATTCGAGAAAATCCTTCCACAAATCTCCGATAATAACCAGCTAAGCCCAGAAAGCTACGTACTTCGGTTACCGACTTCGGTTGCTCCCAACTTTGTATGGCTTCAATCTTCGCCGGGTCGACAGATACTCCATGTTTTGACACCACGTGCCCAAGGAATGCTACTTCCTCAAGCCAGAACTCGCATTTCTTCAGTTTGGCATATAGCTTATTTTCACGAAGCCTTTGCAGTACCAGCTTCAAATGGCGCTCATGATCTTCACGGCTTTTGGAATAGATGAGGATGTCATCAATAAAGACAACAACGAACTGATCCAAATATTCTTTGAATACACGGTTCATCATATCCATGAAGGCAGCAGGAGCATTAGTCAATCCAAAAGACATTACTAAGAATTCATAATGCCCGTACCGAGTTCTGAAGGCAGTCTTTGGAATATCCTCAGTTTTAATCTTCAGCTGATGATATCCAGAACGAAGATCGATCTTTGAAAAGAATTGTGCTCCTTGCAACTGGTCAAACAGGTCATCAATGCGAGGTAGCGGATACCTATTCTTGATAGTGACATGGTTCAATTCTCGATAGTCAATACAAAGTCGCATACTCCCGTCTTTCTTCTTTACGAATAAAACAGGAGCACCCCAAGGAGACGTACTAGGACGAATAAAACCGATGTCCAACAACTCCTGTAGTTGGACTTTTAACTCCTGAAGTTCAATAGGAGCCATTCGATATGGGGTTTTAGAAATGGGCTTTGTACCGGGTTCAAGGTCAATAAAGAATTCAATTTCTCGTTCCGGGGGTAGACCGGGAAGTTCTTCAGGAAATACATCGGAAAATTCTCTAACAATAGAAATATTATTCAAATCTGACTTGTCTTTGTTCAAATCCATAACATGGGCTAAGAAAGCTTGACATCCGTTTTTCAATAAACGAATAGCTTTGTGGCTTGATATGACAGTGACTGATTTTAGTGGTTTAGTAGTTTGAATTCGTATGACAGGTTGGTTAGGAATATGAAAACTAACAACCTTACGAAAACAATCAATTTTAGCATGATGAGTGGTTAACCAATCAATTCCTAAAATCACATCAAAAGCAAGTATCTTTAAAGAGATAAGATCAACAGGTAATGTGATAGTGCCAACTTGGATCATGCAAGATTTATAAACTGTAGATGTAACGAAGGTTTCACCCAACGGAGTTTCAACAGATAAGTTAAAGTCCAATTTCTCCGGAGTCAAGTTTAAACGTTGAGCACAAGCAGGAGAGATAAAAGAATGGGTAGAACCGGTATCTAGTAAAGTATAAACTTCGCAAGAATTCAAGATTAGCTTACCCGTGATCACCTCGTTCGGGTTTCTCGCGTTTTGGCCAGTAACGACAAACGCCCTTCCAGGAACCGCTGATTTCGACTTATCCGGGACAGCTTTTGGAGTCACCATCCCCGCTGAACTTGGTTTTGCTACAGAACACTCTCGAGCTATATGACCTTCCTTTCCACAGTTATAACATACCTTGGATTGTTGTGGGCAGTTTGGGCTGATATGTCCCTCTTTCCCACATTTGTAACATACGACCGGTGGTCGTTCTCCTCCCCTAGAAACAGTTGATGTTTGTGCTGACGTCTTCACGTTATCATTGTTGTACCTTCTCTTCTTGAAATCTCCTCCCGACTCGCTCCTTCTATTATCACGACCACGATTACCACCAGAGTGGTTACCGCTTTTGTCCGAATGTTTTCCTCCCTGCTGGTTTTCATTGCTTCGATGACTGCCGCCACCGGTATGACCCTGGTTGTGGTCCCTCGGTTGCACATACTCATTATCTCGCTCTAATAATTGAGCCCTGTTTACAACATCTGAATATAAAGAAAATTTATGAGAGATAAGATATTGCCGAATCTCGGGTTTTAGACCTCTCAGAAACATCCTTGTCATTCGTTCCTCATTTTCGACCAAATGAGGTGCAAACCTGGATAACTCTGCAAACTTCGCCTCGTACTGGGACACCGTCATGTTGTTTTGTTCCAGTCTAATAAACTCAACCTCCTTCATATGACGAATACTTTCAGGAAAGTACTTGTCATTGAACAGTTTTTGAAATGTTTCCCAGGACATGTTGAGTGCGTCAGGCTGGGTACGCTTCACAGACTCCCACCAGTAGTCTGCCTCACCGCGGAACATAAATGTGGCGAATGGAACCTTCTGTTCCTCCGTGCATCCCAAGACATCAAATATCTTGGTAATTTGCTTGACCCACGTTTCCGCCATGATCGGATCCGGCTTTCCCTTAAATTCTGGTGGTCCCAATTCTTTGAACTGCTTAGCTGTGACAAACCGCGCGTTGTTATCATTTCCACCCGTATTCTGCACACGAGTCTCCCTCGTCTGATTTTGCATGAACTGCAAAAAGCTCCTAAACATTCCATCATTCATCGTTTGCTCGGTAACGTTGTTTACAGGAGGAATATTGCCTTCCTGTTGCACGTTCCCCTGGGTAGTGATCAAAGGTGTCTCCACGGTCTGATTTACTCCATTATTAACGTTCTCAGCTGCCATTCTTAAATACTGCCATAAAACAAGGGTTAATAGTCATGTCATATATTATCCCTATACTCTGACCGACCAAATAAACACCAAATAAACTTAGTCAGGTCATACTAGCGAAGGAATTCCCCGTCTCTCCCCTCCTAGTTCTTGTCTCACATCTCAGCCAGGGATCATATCCCTAAGCTCTGATACCAACTGTGACGCCCCCAGAATAGGTATACAACACCCATTCTGAGTCGCCAAATACATGGTACAGAAAGCAAACTACAACTTCAATAATACAATTGTCGTGCAAAATACGACAACACATACTGTGAGTTTAAATACAAATATTGTCTTCTAGACAATATCCACACTCAAATAAATCCTCATTACAATTATTCAAACACTATTTTACAGAAATAGTGAGGACTGCTAATACATCTTTCTAGAACCATCACTCCATACCCCGACTAGATCCTGCTATGTTCTCACCTCCTGAGAAGAAAAATGGAACAAAAAGGAAAAGGGTGAGCTCAACTAGCCCAGTAAAGAATATTATGACTAAGATAATATACAACAAATTATCGTTAGTCTTCAACAGGGAAAAATCTGATAAAATATAATCGACAACAAGTTTTAGATCAACAACTGCAGCGGAAACAGCAAACCATTAGAAGAGTCAAGTAGAGAAAGAATTCTACTATCTTCTAAGATTTAAAAGTCCATCATCAATATTTTATCCCTGTAACATCAATTAATAATCATCTTTAACCAAATATTCATCTTTGCACTACAGGCCAAAGATATTCATTTGTATCATCAGTCGGTCATGTTCATCTCAACACCTGTTCATCTTTGCACTACAGGCCAAAGATATTCATCAAGTAATTATACATCTTTGCACTACAGGCCAAAGATATTCAGTAATATCATCATTTAGGACTGAGGATGATGAAAAATATCTTAAAGAGAACGAATCCAATGAGACAGAAGGACAAATAGTAGGGATTCGTATAACAGTTTATCCAAGATCAATAATACTTCATAATAATCAATTGTGAAGCAGAATTCAAAAATAAAGATCAAAACATGGATACAATCAAAGATAGTAACCATAATAGACATCTTGGACAAAAAGGAAAAATTTTATTTTTCGGTGAATAGTGCCGTATTCGTGAATAGTGCCGTATACGTGAATAGTAACCCCGACACAAAAAGTTCCAAATTTGATAAAAACTCATATCAATATTTCAGCATAATGATATTGAAGAAAATAATATCATTTAAGAAGAAAATAATATCCCTTACCTCAAAATATCAGTACTTCTGGTCGGAATACCGGTATAAGGCTGAAAGAAACTTGCTCTGATGAATAGAAACTCTCAAAGTATCTAAATACTCACAAAATACACTCAATAATCTAGAGAGAGAAAGAGAGAAAACTTGTTTCTGGTGTGATTTTCAATTCTAACTTAGCCCTCTATTTATAGGAAAATTTTGGTAGGTTTGACCTGCAACCTGATGGCTTTACCTGCTACTATTCCCACCCACCACATTTGAAATATAATTCAGCACATTTCTTCACCAACCACAAGTGGGGCCCACCAATTCTAGAATTTTCCATCAAAATGATAAACTCCGAAAATTCAACAATTTCTGAACCAGTCATCTTGTAAAATTCATAATAAATCATACGTTCATTTTTAACGGTTCAAAATTTGTGGACATATACTCAACTTATATATGTATAACATATCCAAAAATTACCACGATCCAACGGTCGGATTAAAAATTATAACCCCCGCAAACTATCTCAAAAACCCTGATTTTTAATACCTCCATTCCGACAAAAATACTGATAAAAACCTCAACATTAACTCCTTCATTTTTAACCACAAAAATATATCCCTCATTTATATCCACATAAAATAAATATTTCCTTATCATATGAATCAATAATTAATTATTCACAAATAATATTACAGAATCACATTTATGACAACCAGGCCGTTCCCAGGAAAGAGGGGGCTTTCCAATAAGGATTTCTCCTTACTGGCGCGCAATTAGATGACCAAACCTCTCCTTAGACAGAACTTTCTAGACATTGCCAATAATGTTATCTAATAATATTATTCAAATAATATGAATTATTGATCTGATAAATGAAAATACTGTGCAGCAACAATTATTGAAACAACAATAATATAAAATATCAACGCAGCAATTATTGAATCAATAAAATAAAATATTGAATAATAACTACTGTAACAATTATTGAGTAGTGCCTTCTTACGTAAGAATCAATAATTGGTGCAATACCGTGTGCTACTGTATTTTAACCACCGGGTATTCCAACAGTATTAACGGTAACAACTACGCCGTTATTTATAAATAACTTATACTTGTCATTTTCTTCATCCAATCGCTTTCCGATATGGGGCCCACACAAGGCTGCGTCGTCGTACGAATATTCTCCGACAGCAAGAATATTCCACGACCAACCGAATATTCACCGACCAAAAATAAATATTTTATAACCACTTGCTTATTTTGCAAAATTTGCACATTTCACCCATAACCAAAGTATTATATCAAATTAACCCCTTATTATTCACAATAATATTTAGAGAAAATTTGATTTTATTCATTAATAAGTTGGGGTCTTACAATTATTCTGTCAGAATATCCTGTCTGTGCGTTTACGCCGGACCTGGTTCCATTTTTTATTATTCTATCGGAATATCCTGTCAGTGCGTTTACGCCAGGCCTGGTTCTATTATCTATTATTCTGTCGGAATATCCTGTCTATACGTTTACGCCGGACCTGGTTCCATTATTTATTATTCTGTCAGAATATCCTGTCAGTGCGTTTACGCATGACCTGGTTCCGTTATTTATTATTCTATTGGAATAACATGTCTGTGCGGTCCATCGCATGCCTGGTAATTTCTTTTGTTATTCCATTCTTTATTATACTCAGTTGGTTAACGTTTTGACTTTTATACTCCATGAAATTAGTGGAATATCCTTGATATTTGCGCTTCATCCCGTATATTTTCATGGAAATATTCTTCTGAGCATTCTTGAATTTTACTGCACAAAGAAGTATCATGTTAACAATTTGGACGTTATTGGTTCTTGGATTAATTAATTCTTGAACTTATTTTATTGAATTCTTATATCATTGTCATCATCCTCATGTTTATATTTTGTTAAAAATCACTCAAAAGGAACTCAACATGCGACAACGACGTTGGCTGGAACTGTTGAAAGATTATGATCATACCATCCAATACCATCCTGGAAAAGCGAACGTAGTAGTTGATGCATTGAGTAGAAGATCATATGCAAGTATGAGTGCGATATTGTCAACGCAAAGGCCCATTTTGTGTGACTTGCAAAGGATGGAAATAGAGTTAAGGACTCCAGGGACCCATGTGATGATGGCGAATATACGAGTAGAACCGACTTTAATTGATAAAGTTAAAGTTGGTCAAGCTACAGACCTGGAACTGATGCGTATGAGGAAGAAAGTGCAAGAAGGTGCTATGCGAAGCAAGAATCAATAAAGAAGAAATACTTCGAGTCAACTCCAGACTTTGTGTTCCTAACGACCCTGATTTAAAGTATAAAATCGTGATGGAGGCGCACAACACACCGTTTGCAATCCATTCAGGGAGTACTAAAATGTATCGTGATCTTCGTCATACATTTTGGTGGAGCAATATAAAGACAGAGATAGTGCTATTTATCTCAAGGTGTCTAACTTGTCAACGAGTCAAAGCGGAGCATCAAGTACCAAAAGGTCCATTGCAACTACTTAAAATTCCAGAATGGAAGTGGGAGCACATTACCATGGATTTCGTTACTGGTTTTCCCAAGGTTTCTCAAGGCATTGATGCAATTTGGGTCATTGTTGATAGATTGACCAAGTCTGCTCATTTCTTACCAATACGAGAAACTTATACACTTGAACGTCTTGCTCGTATGTACATAAACAAGATTGTAAGACTGCATGGTATGCCAGTATCCATAGTTTCTGATCGAGACACAAGATTCACTTCACAATTTTGGGTTAGTTTGCAAAAAGCTATGGGCACGGATTTACGATTTAGTTTGGCATATCATCCCCAGACGGACGGACAATCAAAGAGGACTATTGAAACTCTTGAAGACTTATTAATACTACGTGTCCTTGACTTCAAGGGAAGTTGGGATAAGTTCTTACCATTGGTGGAGTTTTCCTACAACAACAGTTATCAAGCAAGTATTGGCATGGCTCCATTCGAGGCGTTGTATGGAAGAAAGTGTCGTTCTCCAGTATGCTGGAATGAGGTGGGTGAAGCAATGTTGTTGGGACCGGAGTTGGTACGTATGACTATGGAAAAGATTCAAACGATCCGGCAACGTATAAAAAGCCTCACAAGATCGACAAAAGAGTTATGTTGATCTTCATCGAAAGGACGTGGAATTTGATATAGGAGATCATGTGTTGTTACGAGTTTCTCCGTGGAAAGGAGTTAAGAGATTTGGAAAGAGAGGAAAGTTCAATCCTCGATTCATTGGCCCATTTTTAATCCTCGATCGAGTAGGAACTGTGGCCTATAGACTCGCTTTACCGCCAAGTATGTCTCGTGTTCATAATATTTTTTACATATCCATGTTACGTAAATATGTGAAAGACCCGAACCACATTATTGAGTTAGAACCGGACGAAATAGCGAAAGATTTAACGTATGAAGAGGTTCCTGTTCAAATCTTGGATAAGAAGGAACATATTCTACGCTCCAAGGTTATACCTCAAGTCAAAGTTTTGTGGAGAAACCACGATGTTGAGGAAATGACCTAGGAGTTAGAATCTGAAATGAAGTCAAGGTATCCTTACCTCTTCGATATACCAGGTATGTACCCTAATTTCGAGGGCAAAATTTCATAAGAAGGGGAGGTTGTAAGACCCCAACTTTTATAAATAAAGATGAATTTTCTATAAATATCATATTTGAATATTATGGAGTGAAATTGATATAATATTATAGTTATGGGTAATATCTATAAATTTTGTAAAGTACACAAGTTGCTATATAATATTTAATTGGTCGGAGAATATTTGTTTTAACGGGAAATATTCGTACGATGACACAATCATTGGTGGACCCCACAACAGAATTATTGTCGGATTGAGAAAACGATAAAAATACTTTATGAAAATAACGGCAAAAGTTTTACCCATTAATACTGTTGAACTACTCTGTAGTAAAAGTACAGTAATGCGCATGGTTGCATAGTAGCACACGGTATTGATTATTGATGCTTATGTGATAAGTCACTCAGTTTTGTTTTATTGGTATTATTAATGTAATAAAATAGAATACTTTTATAAAGTTATTCGTTTTATTAGGCTAATAGTAAAATCTTTTTATATAAAACAGAATACTTTTATAAAGTTATCTGTTTTATTAGACAATAATTAGAATATATTATATTTTATTATGCATAGTATTTGCATAGTACCTGCATAGTATTTGCATAGTAAAATCTTTTATAAAGTTATTCATTTTTTATTTAAAAGATTTTGCTTTAAATATGGACCGTCAGATTAAAGTAAATCAATCTTGACCGTTCATGAGTTAGTTACTATGCTGTCCATTTTTCTATAAATAGAAGCTCATTCCTTCATTATTTTTTACGAATTCACTGAAACTCTAGAGAGAGAAGTTATAGAGAGAAAGAAGAAAAGTATTCTGTTACTGCACTAGTCATTTATCCAGTATTCTTCTTCTTAAGGTAAGGGGTATTATTTCTTTTGTATTCATGAAGAGAACTTCTGTTATTCCATTATTTATTATTCTGTTGGAATAACCTGTATACGCGGGCTACCCTATACTTGGTGAAATTCTTCTGTTATTCCATTCTTTATTATTCTGTTGGAACATCCTGTCTGTGCGTTTACGCCGGACCTGGTTCCATTATTTATTATTCTGTCGGAATATCCTGTCTGTGCGTTTACGCCGGACCTGGTTCCATTATTTATTATTCTGTCGAAATATCCTGTTAGTGCGTTTACGCCAGACCTGGTTCCATTATCTATTATTCTGTCGGAATATCCTTTCTATACGTTTACGCCGGACCTGGTTCCATTATTTATTATTCTGTCGGAATATCCTGTCAGTGCGTTTACGCATGACCTGGTTCCGTTATTTATTATTCTGTTGGAATAACCTGTCTGTGCGGTCCATCGCATGCCTGGTGATTTCTTTTGTTATTCCATTCTTTATTATACTCAGTTGGTTAATATTTTGACTTTTATACTCCATGAAATTAGTGGAATATCCTTGATATTTGCGCTTCATCCAGTATATTTTCATGGAAATATTCTTCTGTGCATTCTTGAATTTTACCGCACAAAGCAGTATCATGTTGACAATTTGGACGTTATTGGTTCTTGGATTAATTAATTCTTGAACTTGTTTTATTGAATTCTTATATCATTGTCATCATCCTCATGTTTATATTTTGTTAAAAGTCATCTATGGCATGTAGTGCATAGATGAACTTGGTATGATTATAACCAGAGATTATTCGGTGTAATCATGACCGTAATGTTACGAATGATGTGGTAAAAGTCCTCATTGGCCCGTAGTGCATTGATGGACAGTTGTTGGCATGATCATGACCATTGATGAATACATGAATGTTTTTGGCTGTGATGCATGGATAATTTGTGGTTGTGATACTAATGAATATCCTTGGCCCTAGTGCAGGGATGATGTGGATTATTTATTAAGCTGAGTCTCAGCGATAAAAGTGATGAAAAACCTTTTAAATTATAAAAGATAGTAGATTTTATTCTCTACTTGACTCTTTTAATGGATTGCTTGTTCCACTGCAGTTAAATTTGATGTTTGTTATACTTTATCAGTTTAACACTGTTGAAGGCTAACGATAATTTATTCTGCATTATCTTAGTCATAATATTTCTTACTGGGCTAGTTGAGCTCACTATTTTTCTTTCATTGTTCTCTTCAGGAAATGAGAACGTATCGGGGATTAGTCGGGGAACGGAGTGACGATTCAGAGGATAGCATTAGTAGTCCCCACTATTCTATGAAATAGTGTGAAAATAAATGTATTGAGAACTTATTTTGAGTTTGAATCCTGTTTAGAAGAAAGTGTTGTATTTTAACTCACAGCTTATGTTTTGTCGTATTTTACACGACAATTGTATAATTAAGTTTTATTTGTATTCTATACCATGTAGTTGACGACTCAGAATAGGTGATGTATACCTATTTTGGGGGCGTCACACTAATTTTAAGGGTTGTAATTAATTAAAAACAATTTCTGACTGGTGTCAGAAGAGTCATTCAGTACTTTTGACGTATTTTCATATTAGAACTAGGGTTTACACGCTGAGAGAGATTCCAACGTAGAACGAAGCCTAAACTCCATCTTTTCTAATTCTTCTTGGGATTTTCTATCAGTGTGGATTATTATTATTATTTTGCTGGATTTATATGAGGATTTGAACGTTACTAGTGGATGATAATCAGCAATTGGGTTTGATCGTTTCTATCCTTCATCTTTCAATTGTTTTCTTATTAGCCATGTTTAGCTTTGATCCCATAATGGCTTTTGGTTCAGTCATGAACTAAACTCCATTATGAGATTCTAACGGATTTTAGTATGTAGTTTAATTGCATGCTTGAATACTGAACTGTTTTACATATTACATGGGATTTCTATCATGGTTGTTTTGCATGTATGAATGCTTGATCACCATTCATTTTCAGTACTTGTATGGAATTGACAATGAACATGCGAGTATGGATTGTAATCATGATAGCATACGTATATGGGGCTATTTTATATGACTTGTGTATTTCGTGAACTAGATAGACATATGCTGTTTCACCGTATAAGTTAAAATAAGGGCTTGTGCTTAAATTCAGTATGATTACAATTTCACATAGACATATAGTGATTTTGGTTGTATTGATGATTACATGAAGTCTATCGCTTGTGGATGTTGTGTAAGTAGGTCATAGTGCATTGAAAAATGGCTATGACATTGAAAAATGGCTATGACTCTATTAGTGCTCTTGGCTACTTTCCTGTGATATGTGAACCTTTCTTGCATGATAGTGGTAATTAGATGAAGTATTAAATGAAGTTAGGATCCCATTATTTCCAGATTTGGTTTATTCCATTATTAGTTGTGTTTTAGTTATTATTTGTAATTAGAGTAATTCACCAATATAGTCATTAGTTTAAGCATATAAATATAGTGATTTAATTGATGCATAGTGATTTAAATTAGACAACTTTCTCTGTGGGATCGATACTTTACTTACTCTGTATTACTTGTTGACACATGTATGCTTGCATGAGTTAGAGCTCTTTTGTTAGAACTAAAAAAGAGGCAACAAGTTTTTGGCGCCGTTGCCGGGGAAAGGCGTTTAATTTAAATAATTATCATCAGTTTTAAGTTATATTGTATGACTTAGACAATTATGATCGTTTCTCATTTCTATTTTTGTTTTGATTTTGGTTTCAGGTACTTGTAGATTTTTATGTACACGCGATTATCCAACTCAGAATTAACACCAGCGCAGGATAACGTTAACGGAAGAGGTTGGAAGGCAGGTGTGCGGAGAAATTTGCAAGCTCAGTTAGAAAGTACTACATCTAATATGGCAGCCGAGGGACAAGAAGAAAGCAAAGAGAGGAGCATAGGGCTCTGAGGGAATATTCCATGCCGAATATTAATGGTCTTCAGTCTAGCATAGTCAGACCAGCGATAGAAGCTAATACATTTGAGATAAAAACAGGCACTATTCAGATGGTGCAGAATTCAGTACAGTTTGGGGGTGCCGCTACAGATGATCCGAATGAACACCTGTTGAGCTTTATTGAGATATGTGACACGTTCAGATATAACAGGGTGATGGAGGATGCTATCCGGCTTAGGCTATTTCCGTTCTCATTGAGGGATAAAGCGAGAAGTTGGCTTCATTCTTTTCCAACAAGATCAATTACTACATGGGAGGACTTAGCACAAAAGTTCTTAGCTAAATTTTTCCCAATGGCTAAGACGGCGAAAATGAGGACATCAATCTCTCAGTTTGAACAACAACAGGGTGAATCCTTATACGAAGCATGGGAGAGATACAAAGAGATGCTACGGAAGTGTCCGCGCCATGGAATACCAGATTGGATGGTGATCAACACATTCTATAATGGATTGGGATGGCAGTCTAGACCGATTGTAGATGCAGCTGCAGGAGGGGCGTTATGGGCAAAGAGCTATGAGGAAGCCTATAACCTCATCGAGACAATGGCATCAAACGATTTTCAAAATCCTACATCTCGGATGCCACATCCCAAAGTTGCAGGTTTGTTGGAAGTGGATGCTATTACGTAGTTGTCGGCACAGATGATATCTATGGCGAAGAAAATAGATTCAATAGCCGAGAGTAATGTGAAAACAGTTGCCTTCATATGTGAGATTTGTGCGGGGTCACACTCGACAGATCAGTGTGCTATCAGCTCGGAGTCAGTACAGTATGTAAGCAATTACAGGAAAGATCAAAGACAGTTTCAGAACACATACCACCCCAACAACTGAAATCATCCAAACTTTAGTTGGTCAAATAACCAACGGAATCAGCAAAATCAGTTTCAGACAAATCAACAGTTTCAGCCACAGCCAGCTCAGCCACAGTTTACACCAAAACCACCGTTTCCACCGGGATTTTCTCAACAACAACAACATCACACTCCAGCTGCACCTCCACAAGAAAAGAAATCAGAAATGGAGGACATGATGTTAAAGTACATGGCAAATACTGAGGTTATGATCAAAAGTCAAGCAGTGGCTATTAAGAATTTGGAGACTCGAATGGGGCAAATGGCCAGCATGCTTATCAACAGGCCCCAAGGTTCATTGCCGAGTAATACAGAGACAAATCCACAAAGAGATGGGAAGGAATAATGCCAAGCGATCACATTGAGGTCTGGGAAGAATATCGCAGACACTGCAAGTCGCGCGCCCGCGCCTAATTTACAAGGGGAGGCCCCGCAGCCGCGCGAGGCAAAACAGTTGACTGTTAAAGTAGAAAATCTGGAGAATTCTGAGGTTTAACATGAAGAGAAAGATAAATCAAGGTCAATTGAGAAGCCTATGAATTCAGTACCATAGATTCACCCTTAGGTACCGTATCCGCAAAGATTGAATAAACAGAGGGAAGATAAACAGTTCAACAAATTCTTGAAAGTATTTAAAAAGCTGCAGATTAACATACCTTTCGCCGAGGCATTGGAAAAAATGCCAAGTTATGCGAAGTTCATGAAGGGTATATTGTCAAGGAAGAGGAGATTAGACGAGTTTGAGACAGTAGCTTTGACAGAGGAGTGCAGTGCAATGCAGTGCTTCAGCAAAAGTTACCCCCAAAGCTGAAGGATCTAGGTAGTTTCACAATTCTGTGCACAATCGGGAAGATGAATTTTGAAAAATGTTTGTGTGATCTTGGGGCAAGCATCAATCTGATGCCCTTATCATTGTTCAATCAGTTGGGATTACCGGCTCTAAGGCCGACAAATATTTCATTGCAGTTAGCTGACAGATCTATCACATATCCACGGGAAATTGTTGAAGATGTATTAATGAAAGTGGATAAATTTTTCTTTCCAGCTGACTTCATCATTTTGGACTACGAGGAAGATAAAAATATACCAATCATACTAGGACGACCATTCTTAGCCATAGGAAAGACTTTGATAGATATACAGAAGGGGGAACTCACTATGCGTGTTCATGATCAAGAGGTCACCTTTAATGTCTTTAAAGCCATGAAGTTTCCAGCGGATGAAGAGGAATGTTTCCTAGTTGATTTGGTGGATCAGGTCTTAAATGATAAAGTAGAGAGTCCGATGGAGTATGAACCTTTGAGGAGTGTAATTGCAGAAAATTCAGATTTAGAGGACGAGGAACTTGACGAACTTGTGCAATATCTGGATACCACGCCACAAGTCAGAATATTCAGAACACCTGTCGAGCCATTGACAAAAGCTGGAGAATCCTCAGTAAAATTAAAGCCATCTCTCGAGACACCTCCAGAACTAGAATTAAAACCACTTCCAGAACATCTCAGGTACGCATTTTTAAATAAAGATTCAAAGCTACCTGTGATTATTTCTTCTACATTAACATCTTTTCAAGAAGAAAAACTGCTACGAGTGCTCTGAGAGTTCAAATCAGCTATTGGATGGACCATAGCAGATATCAAAGGGATCAGCCCTTCGTTTTGCATGCATAAGATCCTAATGGAAGAGGGGAGTAAGCCGTCGGTTGAGCAGCAAAGGAGACTTAATCCGATAATGAAAGAAGTGGTTAAGAAAAAGGTACTGAAATGGCTGGATGCAGGCATAATCTATCCAATCTCAGACAGCTCATGGGTGAGCCCAGTGCAGTGTGTACTGAAAAAGGGTGGCATGACCGTAGTGACTAATGAGAATAATGAGTTGATTCCAACACGAACAGTGACAGGGTGGAAAGTCTGCATGGACTACCGCAGGCTCAACAAAGCTATAAGAAAAGATCATTTTCCACTCCCATTCATTGATCAGATGTTGGATAGATTAGCAGGTCATGAGTACTATTGCCTTCTGGACGGATATTCGGGCTATAATCAAATTATGATAGCTCCAAAAGACCGAGAAAAGATAACCTTCACATGTCCTTACGGCACTTTCGCTTTTAGAAGAATGTCCTTCGGGTTGTGTAATGCTCCAGCCACCTTTCAGAGATGCATGTTGGCGATATTTTCAGATATGGTGGAGCAGAATGTGGAAATATTTATGGATGACTTCTCAGTCTTCGGGGACTCGTTTGATCTATGCCTTAAAAATTTGGTGATGGTGTTGAAGAGGTGTGTTGAGACAAATTTAGTGCTGAATTGGGAAGAGTGTCATTTTATGGTACAAGAAGGAATCATACTGGGACATAAAGTTTCGAAGAAGGGACTCGAGGTGGATAGGGCGAAGCTGGAGACTATTGAAAACTTGCCACCACCTACCTCAGTAAAAGGTGTCAGCAGTTTTTTGGGACATGCAGGTTTCTACCGCAGATTCATCAAGAACTTCTCCAAGATAACTAAACCACTATGCAGTTTATTGGAGAAGGATGTACAGTTTAACTTTGATGAGGCTTGCATGTCGGTATTTGAACATTTAAAAGGGAAACTAACTTTAGCACATGTGATTACCACACTAGATTGGGATTTGCCATTTGAGCTGATGTGTAATCCCAGTGATTACGCCGTAGGGGCGATTTTGGGGCAGAGAAAAGAGAAGATTTTTCATGTAATTTATTATGCCAGCAAGACCCTTACAAATGCACAGTTGAACTACACCACCACAGAGAAAGAGTTATTGGCAGTGGTGTATGCCTTTGATAAATTTCAAGCATATCTGATTGGCACAAAGGTGATTGTGTACACGGATCATGTGGTATTTCGACATTTAGTGGCAAAGAAGGATGCAAAGCCCCGTTTGATCAGATGGATTTTATTACTGTAGGAATTTGATTTGGAAATCAAGGACAAAAAGGGCACCGAAAACCAAGTGGCGGACCACTTATCTCGACTAGAGAATTCGGAAAGGGAAGTAAAAGATAAAGTCATGATCAATGAATCCTTTCCAGATGAGCAGTTGTTTGTGGTGAAAGGGGAAGTGTCGTGGTTCACAGACTATGCGAATTATTTGGTGAGTAAGATGGTACCTTCTGACATGGTGGGTTATCAAAAGAAGAAATTTCTGCATGATGTCAAATGGTATATATGGGATGAGCCTTATTTGTTTAAACAGTGTTCTGATCAAGTGCTAAGAAGGTGTATTCCATATAGCGAGACCGAGGGGATTCTGCAGGATTGTCATTCCACTGTGTATGGAGGTCACTATGGTGGTGAAAGAACAGCTGCTAGAGTCCTACAAGCAGGATTCTAGTGGCCGATAATTTTTAAGGATGCATACAGTTTTGTCCAGTGGTATGATAGATGTCAGCGAGTGGGGAACATCTCCAAAAGAAATGAAATGTCATTGAATACGATCCTTGAAGTAGAAATTTTTGATGTGTGGGGGATTGATTTCATGGGGCCTTTCGTTTCTTCCTGCGGAAATCTCTACATCTTGCTCGCAGTGGATTATGTCTCGAAATAGGTAGAAGTGGCAGCTCTTCCAATAAATGATGCCAAGGTCGTCCTCAGATTTTTACACAGAAGTATCTTCACGAGGTTTGGGACTCTGAGGGCTATCATCAGTGACGAAGGCAGTCATTTCTGTAACAGGCAGTTTACAGCTTTGTTAGCTAAGTATGGGGTGAACCATCGCATTGCTATAGCTTACCACCCACAAAAGAATGGCCAAGCTGAAGTGTCGAATCGAGAAGTCAAGAGAATCCTTAAAAAAGTTGTGAATCCGACGAGGAAGGATTGGTCGTTAAAGTTGGATGACGCAGTATGGGCCTAAAGGATTGCATACAAAACTCTGTTGGGCATGTCACCTTTTCAGCTTGTGCATGGAAAAGCTTGTCATCTTCCTATGGAGCTAGAGCATAAGGCATATTGGGCGATTCAGAAGCTAAATTTTGAATTAAAAGCTGAAGGGGAGAAACGCTTACTCCAACTCAATGAGTTGGATGAATTCAGATTACAAGCATATGAAAATTTGAAGTTGTACAAAGAGAAGGTGAAGAAATGGCATGACCGAAAGATCATGGAGAGAACATTTGAACCGGGACAAAGGGTTTTGCTGTATAACTCCAGACTTAAACTTTTTTCCCGGGAAGCTAAAATCGAGATGGTCAGGTCCATTTACAGTAAAGACTGTCTTTCTACATGGTGCAATTGAAGTATATGATCAGTTTTCGGACAAGCCTTTTAAGGTGAATGGACAGCGATTGAAGCATTACTTTGGTGACGAGGTGGACAGACAGAAATTCACCTCAATTCTTTCGTCGGCATGAGCTTCAGAGACACTCAAGCTAATTGACTATAAATTAGTGCCTGATGGGAGGCAACCCATTCTTTCTATCTCTATTCTCTTTCTATTCATTCAGATAGGATGGTTTAGCTAGTTCAGTTTTAGTTTATTTTCAATAAATTGTTATGTTTGCATAAGTGAATGTGTGGCTAAATTTGCACTGAGAGGTGTTTGATGTAGTATAGAGTTTATGTGTGGCTAAATTCATGTGTATTTTATGCATTAATAATGTGCTTTGATGTCTATGTAGGTACCTTAACCTGAATTCATCACTAACTTGCAGTACTGGAAGTAAAAGTTAGCAGTACAGGACTCTGCATCACACGGACCCTCATGGATAAGCTTGAGAACCCGCGCGCCCGTGCATAAAAGAATCCGAGCAGGTCAAATCACTCGCGCGCCCGCGCAACATACTCATTGACAACTCGCGCGGCTGCGCGCGATATTGAGAATTGAAAATTTTTAAAGTTTTAAAATCGAGTCGTGGTTTATTCGGTCTCTCACTTGACATAATAGCAGCGTATTCTTCTGCTCTCCCATAACCGCACGACTCCTCAACTCTCATCAAAGTTCATACCCTCGATTCTCTCCACATTCAAAGCTTTGGGGGTACTCTCATCAGCAGCTCTTATTCAGTATCAAGCAAATCATCTGTATTCTCTCTATCATCTGCATATAGGTCCAAAAAGAACACGCCTCGTCTCCATCTCTTCTTCTGATTCCTCGTCCTCTAGTAACCAAGACGAGGATGACGTAAACCACACGAAATTTATCAGTTAGGAGGCACAAGTAGAATACTATCGAATCGTGGACAAATCGTTTGTGAAGGAACGGGGATTTAAGCCTGACAAGCAAGATGGCCAACTATGGAATATGATATGAGAAAAAGGGTGGGTTGGTTTGGCTACAACTCCGATGCCTATTCCTATGGGGGTTGTTCGAGAGTTCTATGCGAATGCTAAGGACATAAAGGGAGGAATAACGTTGGTTCGAGGAGTGTAAGTGGATTTTCGACCTCCAGCGATCCGAGCAGCTTTCAGAATCAATGATGAACCACCGACTGGGTCTGCTAATTGGGTCAAAGGTGCGCATCTATACACAGATTTGGACTTAGTAATTGTTAAATTATGCATTCCAGGAACAAAGTGGAATTATAAATCCGGAACGAATGAGACTAAAACTTTCCCAGCGTCTGCCTTGAATCGATATGCAAAAGGATGGAATCTGTTTATTTATGCCAAGTCAATTCCGTCATCTCACTAGCATGAAATAACCACTGAGCGGGCTATCATTTTGTGGGGCATTATCAAAGGCAAGTACATTGACGTAGGCCACCTAATTCATCACAACATGCAGTGTTATTTACAGGGGAGCACTACAGGGGGTATTCCATATGCGTCTGTGGTAGCCATGTTGTGTGTCCAACAAGGAGTCCAGTGGGATAACTAACAGATGCAGAAACCAAGCCAAGACATCACACATGTAACTATTGCCAAGTTCAAGGATTGGACAGGAGGTGAACTTCATCCGAGAGGATTAGGTTTTATCATTCAGCCCACTTTCCCAGAGCTACCATAGTAGCCCTCTTAAACTGATGAGGCGGGCCCGTCAACCCAAGTTCCCTTTGCTACTGGGAATCGACAGCTCCGAAGGTTGGAGCGAAAAGTCGACGCCATGTACGATAATTTTTTAGTGTTTGCAACGAGGTTGACGAGGTCCTTGGCCAAGGCTTTTGCGCAGCAAAGAACGATACTAGAGTGGCCTCAATTCGGGACAGGAGTGCCATATCCACCACCAGATTCACCACCCGAGGAGGATGGTACCACTGATCATTAGGGGAGTTTTCTTTACCCTTTACCTTCATTCAATAGGGCATTGAATATTATAAGTTTGGGGGTATTGGGGTCATAGTGTAGTTGTATATAGTTTTTGCATGATTAGTATAGTTCATTTAGTTTAAATTTTGCATGTTTATGTGTTAGATAAAATTTTACAGAAATTTTTTAAGTTTTCGTTATTATTGCTTGTGCTAGTATATTTTAGTTTGCATGTCTCACAGAGTTTAGCTTTATGGAAATTTTGTCTAGCCAATAATGATAGTGAATTTTGAAAGATTTTTGAGTATGTTGGATAACATGAACCTAGCTATAATATTTTACACGATGAAATTCATGTTGCTGTTTAAATGCTTTCGGTTTGCACGAATGTGTTCACAATCACTTGTAGGTAAATGTAGTGTTAAAAAGAGAAATATGTGGAACATGGATGTAGATTGGCAAAACATTGACATCCAAACTTTAGGAAAACATGGGCATGTTTTTTTTTATATATAAAAAAAATCAAATAGCAATAACGTGGCTAGTCTCATTTCGAGGCCCTGGCTACTTGAGTAAGTACGCCCGAGGGGATTGTCTCTACACCTAGCGCCCTAAGGTCTTTTATGGTCTGGGAGTCGTTGGTTGAAAGCTCGCTAAGGGGTAGCAGTGTTGCCTAATGGAATAAGACATTGCACAGTCATGTGAAAAATAAAAAGAAAAAAAAAAGAAAAGAAAAATAGCAATAAACACCGCGGGAAAGAGCGAAAATCACCCTCATGAGTAGCAATAAAGCAGTTAAGCCCATTGTTGAACCTTAGTTTGTTTTGATATGTTGGAACAGTCTTCATTGCAAATGCAACAATCCCAAAATAGGTATACCTCACCCAACCTATTCTGAGTCGCCAAATACATGGTACAGAAAATAACTACAATTTTATTACAACAATTGTCGTGCAAAATACAACAACACATATGATGTGAGTTTGGATACAAATATATACCAACTGTGACTCTTGACACCAACTTGGGATAGCACGTCACAGTGACACCTTACATAAAGGTATAGTCAAAAACTATTTTGGAAATTAGAATCTTTGGGAAGTGCTCAAGAAAACCTCCGTACATGGGAGTCCATGCTTCTAGGTTATGATAGATATCATATGGCCACATAATTATCCTTGGTTGACCCAATAGACCCCAAAGAAAAATGAGAAGATTACTATCATATTCTTCCCAATGGTGAGTCTTCTCTTGACATATCATTATCTCCACTGTCTCTAATTGAGAACTATACTTCAAACAAACACCAAGATTATATAGGTAGTGCTCGTAAATATACTCAGCAAGTGGATGAGCACAACCCTGTCTTATGATGACACGAGGTTGTAAGTCATTAGACATCTTGTATGATAGTGGCAAAACACCCTTCCAACGTTGGGTTCGCCTCACCCTATTTGATTCACCAAATATAACTACTAAATGATGACCACCGTTCTATCCCCTGTTACCCTCGCTCGACCCATCTACACTCTTATTACTTGAAAGGAATTATGAAACAGAAGGGTGAGCACAACTAGCCCAGTAAAGAATATCATGACTAAAGGTTAATAAATTATCAATAGCCTTCAACAGTAATAAATCAGAGATTTAGAACATATGGTAGATGCTAAAATTTTTCAACCATAGTTGCAGCAGAACGAGCAATCCATTAGAAGAGTCAAATAGACCATAAAGTCTATTATCTTCTCCATGTTAAAAACCCACCAACAATATTTTATCCATGTAACATCAATCAACAGTTCTGGTCCACAATCCTATAAAAAATTCATAATCATAATTGTGGTTTTAAATTCCTCTTTTCATCCAGAACGAATATAATTTTCATCACCTATCTTTACCTGAAACATCGAAGATCATGGTTATACCAAATCACAATTCATGTTCATAATCATACTAATAAATTCATCTTTGCACTATGGGCCAAAGATATTCGTCAACAATTCATCTTTGCACTACTAGCCAAAGATATTCAACCATAGATCATCTTTGCACTACAGGCCAAAGATATTCAACAACAGATCATCTTTGCACTACAGGCCAAAGATATTAATATCTCAAAGAAATATATAATCATTTCAGAATTTATATAAACAATAATTATAACCATGTTGATCAATTCACCTTTGCACTTAAGCTAAAGATATTCAATTATAAATTCAATGGTCATGATCATACCAGTCAACAATTCAACTTTGTACTACTGGCCAAAGGGAACCCATAGTCATGATCATACCAAAAATATATACATCTTTACACTCAAGTCAAATAGAAATATCATCATTAGGGTTATAAAAATGTTATATATAATAGTAAAATCAATATAATTAAAATATCTAGATTTAATCTCAAGAGTAATATTCATAAATCAACTATAATTTGGTTAGAAAAAAAAACTAATTTTGTCATGAATAGTAACTCATGAATAGTAACCCATGAATAGTAACTTCGTGAATAGTAACTCGTGAATAGTAACTCATAAATAGTAAACTCGACACAAAAAGGTAAAAATTTCACAATAAAATTCATACCAATATTTCGGTATAATGATATCGAAATAATATTTCTTAAACTTATAAACAATTTATTTTAATTGTTTACACTTTACTAAATAATGCATTTAATCATCCTAAAATTTCAAACTCATACGATTTCATCACCAATAACCAAAACCCTCATCAAAAATCTCCATATACCTCATATAGGATTCTCAAGCCATAAAATCCTATTTTCTAACTTTCTTACTTCACATAACATATTTAATTCATTTACTCATAAATAGTCAATTTTCATGAAAAATACCAAATCAGTACAAACAAATTTTCTTTAATGAGATTTAGTAGAATATAGTCGCATATTGAACATATATTTTTCTCAGAATTTTTAAAAATTATTTACTATTTTTCATATGGCCAAAATAGCCGAATATTTAGATATTTATCAAAAATTGTACTTTTATCCAAAAATTCCAAAATTTACAGAGTATACTTCTATCATATACATGTACTCCCAATAAAAAGTTTACCAATTTTAGAGTTAACCACAAGGAGTTATAAGCGGTTACTTTTAAAATAGTCTGTTCTCATAAAATTCATAACTCTTAATCTATACATCTAAAAATCACCATTTTTTGACACAATCAATAAAACTCATCAAATTATCATTTCAAATTTTTTCAGAATTTTTGAAGGTCAGAAAAATTACGAAACTGAAAAATATAACAACCTTTAAAATCCCTTACTATCTCTTACCTCAAAAGAGCAGCACTTCTGACTGGATATCGGATATGACGTTGAAGTAAACTTGCACTGATGAAGAGCAACTCACCAAGTATCTAAATACTCATAAAATACACTCGATAATCTAAAGAGAAAAAGAGAGAAAACTTATGAATTCTGGTGTGATTTTCAATTCTAACTTAGCCCTCTATTTAGAAGAAAATGTTAGCACGCCGAAGCAGACTTGACCTGCTACCTGATGGCTTTACCTGCTACTATTCGACACACCAAAAATCAGCCATCTTCCCCAACAACCAAAAGTGGGGCCCACCCATTTCTAGAATTTTTCACCAAAATTATTTATAAACCTAATTTCTGAATCAGTCACCTCTTAAAATTCATAACAAATCATTCGTTCATTTTTAACGGTTCAAAATTTGTGAACATATACTCAAATTATATATGCATAACATATCCAAAAATCACAACAATCCAACGGTCAGATTAAAAATTATAACTCACACAATAAAGTTGTAAGAACACTGATTTGATCTTTTAATACCTCCAATCCGACAAAATATTGATAAAATACCTCAACATGAATTCCTTCATTTATAACTACATAAATAAATCCATAATTTATATCCATATCAAATAAATATTTCATTATCATATAGATCAATAATTAATTATTCACAAATAATATTACAGAATCACAGTAATGACAACCAGGCAGTTCCCAGGAAAGAGGGGGCTTTCCGATAAGGATTTCTCCTTACTGGCGCGTAATTAGGTGACCAAACCTCTCCTTGACAGAACTTTCTAGACATTACCAATAATGTTATCTAATAATATTATTCAAATAATATGAATTATTGATCTGATAATGGAGATACTGTGCAGTGACAATTATTAAAATAATAATAATATAAAATAT
Organism: Panax notoginseng; assembly: GCA_016801055.1. NCBI lineage: Eukaryota > Viridiplantae > Streptophyta > Magnoliopsida > Apiales > Araliaceae > Panax > Panax notoginseng. Next base: position 190,855,252 of record CM029017.1, read on the forward strand.
CAACGCAGCAATTATTGATTCAATAAAATAAAATATTGAACAGAAATTACTTTAACAATGATTGAGTAGTGCCTTCTCACGTAAGAATCAACAATTGAAAAAAATAATGTGCAATACTATGTGCTACTGTGAAACTACGCGTATTACTGTATTTTAACCACCAGGTATTCCAACAGTGTTAACGGTAACAACTACGTTGTTATTTATAAAAACTCAAATTTCTCGTTTTCTTTATCTGACAGTTATTCTGTTATGGGGCCCACAAATGACTGCGCTGTCGTATGAATATTCCCCGACAGAAAGAATATTCCACGACTAAACAAATATTCCCCGACAACAATGAATATTTTATAACCACTTGCATATTTTGAAAAAAAATTCATATATCACCCTTAACTTTAACTTTTATCAATTTAACCATTTACTGAATAGTAATTATAAAAAAAATTGAATACTTTTATTTCATAAAATTCTGGGTCTTACAGCATATGTATACATGAGTCTTGATTTAAACTATAATTTTCTGTTTTGAGCAATTTAGCATGTGTATTCTTTGCTTAAATCAAGTTTTGGTGAACACAACACACACACAGCATATCTATAGCATGTATGAATTATCTGAATGTATAATATTATGCCCATGGTTCGCTCTGAATTTGTATTCTTAAATCTGGATAATTCGCTGAGGCAATCTGGCTGAAATTCTGTGAGAGTTGGAACGATGTGAGACAAGTTTGCATGTTAGTTTAGTTGCATAGTAGTGCTTTTGTATTTTCATTGTTAGTTAGCATGCATTGCTTAAGGGCAAGAAATAGTTCAAGTTTGGGGGTATTTCATAAGTGGGTTTTACACCTACTTATTGGATATTAATTCACGCGAACTATGCCCATCTCAAGTATATTTTAGTGTGTTTTTAGTGCATTTCATGTTATTTTGCATTGCATTTACTTAAACTCCTTTGGTGTGAAAGTACAGGATATGGCATGATTTGGTGATGAAAATGGCATGAGGCTATAGGATGCATGGCGTGAGGATCTAGTGGAGCAAGGAAACTAAGCATGATGAGGATGAATAGCTCAACAATGCAGTAGCAGCAGCAACAATGTAGAACCAGACTCAGAAGCAGCAAAACAGAGTACAGATTGCAAGCCGTACGGCCGCGCGGCAGAACACCCTTGAGGACGCGCGCCCACGTGAGCCACCGGCTGGACAGGCAGAACACACTGCAAGTTGCTCGCCTGCGCGAGGAATGCAAAGGAGGGGTGCGCGGCCGCGCGCGATGCCTGATGCTGCTGAGCTGTTTATTTTAATTTCTAATTTTAAGGGTTGTAATTAATTAAAAATGATTTCTGAATGGTGTCAGAAGAGTCATTCAGTACTTTTGACGTATTTTCATATTAGAACTAGGGTTTACACGCTGAGAGAGATTCCAACGTAGAACAAAGCCTAAACTCCATCTTTTCTAATTCTTCTTGGGATTTTCTATCAGTGTGGATTATTATTATTATTTTGCTGGATTTATATGAGGATTTGAACGTTACTAGTGGATGATAATCAGCAATTGGGTTTGATCGTTTCTATCCTTCATCTTTCAATTGTTTGCTTATTAGCCATGTTTAGCTTACTTTTGGTTCAGTCATGAACTAAACTCCATTATGGGATTCTAACGGATTTTAGTATGTAGTTTAATTGCATGCTTGAATGCTGAACAATTTTACATATTACATGGGATTTCTATCATGGTTGTTTTGCATGTATGAATGCTTGATCACCATTAATTTTGAGTACTTGTATGGAATTGACAATGAACATGCGAGTATGGATTGTAATCATGATAGCATACGTATATGGGGCTGTTTTATATGGCTTGTGTATTTCGTGAACCAGATAGACATATACTGTTTCACCGTATGAGTTAAAATAAGGGCTTGTGCTTAAATTCAGTATGATTGCAATTTCACATAGACATATAGTGATTTTGGTTGTATTGATGATTGCATGGAGTCTATCGCTTGTGAATGTTGTGTAAGTAGGACATAGTGCATTGAAAAATGGCTATGACTCTATTAGTGCTCTTGGTTACTTTCCTGTGATATGTGAACCTTTCTTGCATGATAGTGGTAATTAGATGAAGTATTAAATGAAGTTAGGATCCCATTATTTCCAAATTTGGTTTATTCCATTATTAGTTGTGTTTTAGTTATTATTTGCAATTAGAGTAATTCACCAATTTAGTCATTAGTTTAAGCATATAAATATAGTGATTTAATTGATGCATAGTGATTTAAATTAGACAACTTTCTCTGTGGGATCGATACTTTACTTACTCTGTATTACTTGTTGACACATGTATGCTTGCATGAGTTGGAGCTCTTTTGTTAGAACTAAAAAAGAGGCAACAGTCAACAAGTAATAAAGTGAAAGTAGAGTATTATTTCTATGAGGAATTAATGAAAAAATTACCAAATACTAACTCTTAACCAAATTAATTTTATTTAAACAATCAATTTAAATTTTAAAATTAAATTATTTAATTAAACTAATACTAATTACCACTAGTTAAAAAATCAGATTATGGAGATTTAAGATCACAACTTAACTTATTGCTTCACTTAAATTAATACATTTCTTACCGATTTTGCTCACTATTCTGAATTGTTAATCAAGAACACAAAAATAAATATGAACATCTCTCAATACATCATACTAAAATCAACTTAAATCCACAACTGATAAAATTAAGAAGAACACCCTAATTATTAACTAATTCACTATATCTCTATGTGAATTACAATTAAAGAGGATTTAAAGCACAAGTTTTCTATTAGATTACATGCGATGTATATGTATATCTATATCCTAGACATAAATTATGAATTACAACGCCATGCAAAACACACAATCACATGCTATTATGATCAGATCTAAATCTATAATCTATTTCTCAATTTCATATAGATTATCACGGTAATTGTTAGTTAAATAATTAAGCAATTAGCACAAACCATAATAGACAATCCCATAATAGTTAACAAAACTAACAAGGAAGCATATCAAAATAAATTACTCAACAAGATCCATTGTAATCTTAAACAAGAAAATTAATTCATAATCATTGAATTAAAATCAAGAATTCACAACTGAATAAACATTAAAAGGCAAAAGTAAGATTAGAGAAGAGAATATAATATGTTTTCAGCAGTCTCGAGACTCCTCTTCCGCTCCTACTTTGATTCTTCAGTGTTCTCCAAGTTGTTTCAATCTCCAATAGCTAATTTAAACTAGTGTTTTTCCTAATCTAATGAAATCTAATCTAATGGAATGATAAGCTCTAATCCTTTTGAATTCTCCTCCTTTTATATCCCTCTTCATGTGTCTTTTAGCCCTCCTTAAAGTCCTTGAACCAATCAGCCAAAACCAATCCTTCTCTGACTCAACTTCTGAAATCACCTCTTTCTTCCCACTTAGAAAGGGAAATTTTATATTGTCGGGGAACCGACGTGCGCACAAACAACATGTTTAAATGTTATGCATAGCGTAGGGTGCTATAGGCTGATCACCTGTTGTACTTGTTTATATTGAATTGTCAGTTAAATACTGTTAATTCAAGTAGGAGTTCTTAGTCCTTAGTGACTGCTCAATATTTAATCTTCTTTAAATCTTGAAGTATTGAAATCTTTGAATTTCGTTGAATATCTTCAGCCCATAGTGACTTTTATTTCGATTCAAAGGTCAGATTTGGAGAAGTTGATAATTCTTGCTTCCAATATTATTTTTTTGATTCTAGAACTATCATTTACCATTATACCCTTGAGATTACAAACTTTATATTATACTTGTTTATCCTTATTGCTATATTACTTGTTTGGCAAATTTATTTTTTATTCTTTCTTTCCTTAAATATTTCAGTTAAGGCAGAAAGTGGTGAAACATCGTGCAAGGATAAGGAAAAAGGCAAGATTAAGGAGTAGCTTGTTTGTTTTATGATTAGATGTTATTATTATTATGTTGTAATAAAACTTATTCGGTATTATGTATTAAGTAAAGTGACAGTTAAGTTATGTATTAAGTTAGTAATGGTTGCGAGACTTTGGAACGAGAATATTTATATTAAATCAATGTAAATTATCAGCGACCACATGCGGTCGCTAATGGTGGTCGCTGATACGTGGTTCCATGTCACCCCTGAGACCTTACTCACTGTGGCTCAGCTTAGAGACGGAATCAGTCGTTATAGGCGGTTGCTAAAACATCGGTCGCTAATATTGGTCGTCGGAGTCCACCTAGGGACCAGATAATGTATGACCATTATCAACAATCGCAATCGGTCTCTGATGTACATCTGCGACCGACTGCAATCGCTGATAGTCGGTAGCAGATAAAGTTTTTACTTATAGTGTTACATTAGTTTCTAAGTTAAATGACTATAGAGTCGGTAATTTTATCATTTTCTTAACGATCGGTGCACATGTTAATTCTAAAATTTTGAGTAATGAGTTTATGGTTGACATTTAATTCACAATCCAAAACAACATTTAATATTTTTTTTAAGCCATATCTTAAGGATTACAATATAATCTCATAATCAAATAATTATCACTATCACAATACAAATAATATAATCAAGTCTCACATATAAATGAGAAAATATAATTCATATAAAGGAAAAGAAATAAACTTACACGAGTAAAAATCGAACCTGATCATATTTAAAAATTACAGGGTCTCAATCTTAATCGCTAGGTTAAGATCACATTGATACATTTAATTTTTTAATTAGTTACTTCACAAATAACTTGATTTTATTAAATCAATATTAATAGTTTATTAGATAGGTTAAAAGTAATAGTTTTGTTTATCTATTATTGCATCAAGTAAAAATATTTCTTAGACAATGTATTAAGGTTAGATTGTTTTTTTTTTTGGTCAGATAAGTATCAATCCTTATATATAAATACATCACAACCTATCCTCCAACTCAATCAATTTCAAATCCAACTCAATCAATTTCAAATCAATTAATTAATTAACACACCCAATTTTAATCAATTTAAATCCCACATACAACCCAATTTTAATTAATTGAAATCCCATATACATTTGATATTAGCCATTAATCACAGCCTATCCTCCAACTCAATCAATTTCAAATCCAACTCAATCAATTTCAAATCAATTAATTAATTAACACACTCAATTTTAATCAATTTAAATCCCACATACAACCCAATTTTAATTAATTGAAATCCCATATACAATTGATATTAGCCATTGATACATAATATTAACCATTAATACATAACAGAAAACCATTAATTCAGTTGCCTCTTCCAATCCAATAGTTTTTCTTTTTCTTTCATCTTCAAAACTACCACACAGATTCATGCTATACAACATTGCATTACAATTAAGATACAAAGTTAAATCAATAGACAATCCAAAAGACAACACTCTGTATAGCCATAAATATTAAAATTGGTAACATATAACGGATAATAGACAATCCAAAAGACAACACTCACTATAGCCATAAATATTAAAATTGGTAACATATAACTGATAAGAATTGATGACAAAAAAAAATAAATACTCATTAAATATAAAACACCTATAAATACTACTATCACATAAACAAAAAACCCAATACACAAATAATATCATACAAAATACTAAATAATGGATATCAGACAAAGTAATTTGTTTTTTTAACTAATATATTCTTCCTATTTTGCATGTAATTTTAATCAATTTAAATCCCACATACAACCCAATTTTAATCAATTGAAATCCCATATACAATTGATATTAGCCATTAATACATAATATTAACCATTAATATATAATAGAAAACCATTAATTCAGTTGTCTCTTCCTATCCAATAGTTTTTCTTTTTCTTTCATCTTCAAAACTGCCACACGGATTAATGCTATACAACATTGCATTACAATTAAGATACAGAGTTAAATCAATAGACAATCCAAAAGACAACACTCAGTATAGCCATAAATATTAAAATTGGTAACATATAACGGATAATTAGACCTGGCAAACGGGCCCAAAGCCCGCGGGCCGGCCCGGCCCGCCCGCCAAAATTCGGGCTTTGGGCCGCATTTTTTAAGCCCACGAAAATATGGGCCATTTTGGCCCGGCCCAGCCCGTGGCCCATAATTTTTTTATATATATAAATAAAAGGTTACTACTTGTGGGTTGTGAGGCTTGAACACAAGACTTGTAAGTAAATAAATAAGAGTTCAAACCAACTGAGCTACAACAACTATTTATTTTTAATGCAATCTTCAATATATTTTAACTATAATTAAAAACTGTAATTAAGAGTTAATGTATAATAAATATATTTTGCTAACAATAAATACATTTTGCTAACATGTAACAACTGATGGAACCTATATTAGGAACCCTCTGTTGCACATGCTACTTTAACAATTACATTGATTTGAAAGGAGAATCATTAACCAAAGAGTATGTTCGCTGCATTCTAATTTCTAAAAGCTAAAGTTGTAGTAGTAATTGAAAATTTAATATGCAACAAATGCCCACAATTCACAAATATAGGTTTCTAATAAAACTAATGTCCAGACTCGGGAGAAAAGAGTAATTTACAAATAAACTATACAGCAAGCACTTATAGTTGTAGATGATATATGTATTAATGTATGTCCCCTGCACTTTTTTCTTCATCAAATAAAGGTTCTACTGTTCTAGTAATACCAATGTTGAGTGCTGGGAGGATGAATTAGCCACAAGTTCTGTCCCCACCTAAGCCAGACTCCAGAAATCATGTTTGGTTAAGATGACTAACATCGCCCCAGGCTTTTAATGTCTAGCTTTCAACTCAAAATGCTGCCAACACTTTATTATTAATTATTTTATTATTTTTAATATTTATTATTATAAATATTTTTGGTGTACCAAAGAGTTTGCAAAAAAAAATAATAAATGTAGAAGCCCGCGGGCCGGGCCGTGCCGGCCCGCCATGGGCCACGGGCCGCATATTTCAAGCCCGCCAAAACCCGGGCCTTTTTGGCCCGGCCCGCGCTCGGCCCGGCCCGGCCCGGCCCCGCCCCGCCCCGCCCCGCCCGTTTGCCAGGTCTACGGATAATAGTCAATTCAAAAGACAACACTCACTATAGCCATAAATATTAAAATTGGTAACATATAACGGATAAGAATTGATGACAAAAAATAAATAAATACTCATTAAATATAAAACACCTATAAATACTATTATCACATAAACAAAAAACCCAATACACAAACAATATCATACAAAATACTAAATAATGGATATCAGGTAAAGTAATTAGTTTGTTTTTTTAACTAATATATTCTTCCTATTTTGCATGTTATTTTTAAAATTTTATGTGTTTTCATTTATTTGTAGATCTATACCAACAAAAAACAAAGGGCAGAACAAACGCTAAATTATTGAAATAAGCGATGATAGCAGTAGTGACAATGGTGGTTATGGATATGTCAAGAATGCAAGGATCGAAGAAATTATTGTTACGTTACAAACAAAGATTGAAGCCATGAAAGAGAAGATTCAGAAAATTGAGCAACAACTATTAGTTTGTTTTTTTAACTAATATATTCTTCTTATTTTGCATGTTATTTTTAAAATTTTATGTGTTTTCATTTATTTACATATCTATACCAATAAAAATCAAAGGGCAGAACAAACGCCAAATTATTGAAATAAGCGATGATAGCAGTAGTGACAATGGTGGTTATGGATATGCCAAGAATGCAAGGATCAGAAGTAATAAAATAGCAATAGCAACATATTTATACATGTAATTGCTATGCCATGCAAAAAAAAATCGAAAAATTTATATGAAAAAAATATTATTATTATGAAAAATCTTTCTCATTCTAATTTTAGAAAATTATACAATCAAAAAACAAATTAGCCCGTGCATTGCACGGGCTATCAACTAGTATTAATTAATTAGACATCTTAATGAAAGACTGTAATTTCCTTTATAATCAAGGTTACTTATAATATATTTTTAAGAATTGAAACAAATTATTGTTATAGTCTCAATTTCATAAATAATTTCCTATTATCTTAATAAACAATTTAAAAAATACACAATTAGAAATGTCATTACCATCTTTTATAATTATATTCATGAATAAGTTTCTAAAATAAAAAGTATAAATATTAAAACAGTCTGTGACTTCCACGGGTATTGAACTCAAGAAATAGAGAACTCTCTAATATTTTAAAACTTATTCCCCCAATAAAAAGTAAATCTAATAAATATTTGTTTCTTTTTTAATTAAAATTATAATACTTTTAAACTTCTTCTATCAATAGAAAAAACAAATCCAAAACCTAAAAGATTTCCTAATTTTTTTTAATCTTTATCCTCATCACATCTTTAAAATTAAAAAATGAAAATCTCAACACAAAAATAGAGCACTCTCATAGCTTCCTCACAAAAGAAAGCACTCTCATAGTCTCTAATATTTTTAAAAATTCTTCCCCCAATAAAAAATAAATCTAATAAATATATGTTTCTTTTTTTAATTAAAATTATAATACTTTTAAACTTCTTCTATCAATACAAAAATAAATCCAAAACATAATAGACTTCTTCTTTTTTAATCCTTACCCTCATCACATCTTTAAAATTAAAAAATAAAAATTCCAGCCATGATACTGGAACAAAATAATCCAAAAACCTACTAATTAAATCTTTAAATAATAAATAATAAAGTATTTTGAGACCATCAAGTAATTATATACAACATTTTACTAAATAAAATCTTTTATATTAAAAATTACAAAATAGATACTTTACTATGTAATTAATAATTAAGTTTTATTTTTAATAGTCAATTTGAGATCATTTTCAAATTCAAATCCAGATTCATTTAGTTTTAGATAATGCAATAAAAAAAATAGTATACCTACAAAATACTACTAATTATAATATTTATTATTTCAAAAATTTAATGAATCACATTAATTTTAATATAAAAATATATTAATTTGCTTGAATAGGTCAGTATTAATCCTATATTTTGAAAGGAGGAAGCATACAATAACAAATACGTTTTGTTTTTAGTGAGTGAGAAATATAATTGAGTGTAGTATTGGCACATAATAAATTATAAAAATTTGTGATTTAAATGTGTACCATCAAATCTATATTTTGCTTGGTTGGTCACGTGCATACTTCTAAAATATGATGTTCTCTTCTTCTACAAATATAACGAGAGATAGTGGATAAGACTCTTTAGGTATTATTGAAATTGTTACTTTCTATGTATGGCTAAATGGCACTTCGATTTGTCCCTTTTAAGTTATCATTCATTTTAAAGTTATTTTTAAAATTTATTTAATGTCAATTAGATCTTTAACGTGATATTTTTTTTTATCAATTTTTGTAACGCCCCCAAAATAGGTATACATCACTCATCTTGCGTCGCCAAATACATGGTATAAAATACAAATACAAGCTTAATTATACAACTGTCGTGCAAAATATGACAACACAATAGCTGAGAGTTTTAACACGAATATTGTGTTCTAGACAATATCCAAACTCAAATTCAATCTCATTACAATTATTATCACATTATTTCACAAAATAGTGAGGACTACTAAAACAACCATTTGGACCGTCAATCCATTCCCCGACTAGTCACAGCTATATTCTCATTTCTTGAAGAGAACAGTGAAAGAAAAGGGTGAGCTCAACTAGCCCAGTAAGAAATATTATGACTAAGATAATGCAGAATAAATTATCATTAGCCTTCAACAGTATAATAACTGATAGAATATAATAGACAACAAGTTTTAGATCAACAACTGCAGCGGAATAACCAATCCATTAGAAGAGTCTAGTAGAGCATGATATCTATTATCTTCTATGATTTAAATGTTTATCATCAATTTTATCGATGAGACTCGGCTAAATAAATAATCAACATCACTGAATTATCCATGCACTACGGGCCAAGAATATTCATTAATATCACGACCACGAATTATTCATGCACTACAGGCCAAGGATATTCGTGTTTTCACCAATGATCATGAACATTGTTGGGTAAAATCTAGTTACGCACAACACACAGGTATAACTGGTCAACAAGTAATACAATGATAAGTCAAGTATCGTTCCCACAGAGATTAACAAGAAATTAACCCTCACAATTATCAGTTTTCTATTAATCCAAATTTTATTAAACTATCTAATTTAAGAATTATAACTAAAAATATTAAAAATACTAAGAATACCAAACAATCAACAAACCCTAAAAATTGTAATTTCAAACAAATATTGGAGAATTAGGCTTACAACTTCACTCTAAGTGTCACTCTGATTATTACACTTTTATTCCAGTTTAATGCACTATCCTAGTTTATTAATAAAGAACACTCAAGTAGAACTAGCCATCTCTCGATGCACTAATACCATATTAACTTAAATCCACAAATTAGATAGAATTAAGCTAAACACCTTAATTAGCTAATTCACTATATCTCCATGTGAATTACAATCAAAGAAGGTTTAAATTCAAGTTCTCTATCCAATTACATGTGATGCTAAGCACATCTCTACCTTAACATTAATCAAGATTCCATTCAATCACAGAATTCAATAACACATGCTATATTGACTAAGTCTAGACTTGTATTTCCTCTCTCGAATCCATACAAGTCCACATAGAATTGGTGATCAAGAGATTCATACATTCAAACACAAATCAATATAGATAAACTGAAAGATAGATTATTAAACTAAAAATCACAAACTACATAATCATTGTTCCACCCAAAGATCCGTTATAAGCCTAAAAAGTAATTTAGTTCATTATAGATGAATTAAAAACTGAAATAATTAAAGTAAACATCATCCCAATTACAAATATTAAACTAAAGAAAAAGAATGAATCCATAACAACCCTTCTCTCTAGCCTTAATCTGCAATTATCGTGAAATCTCCTTCAAAGTCTCCCTCCAATGCTCTTGCTCAAAATTTGTCTTCAATGATGTTAATTGCTTGTATGATGCTTCAATCATGTTGTTGTTGTTAAATTATATGCCAAGACACGTTTCTAACTCTAATTCCATGCACAATTGAGTTCCAAGCCATACCAAACACTAGCCTTCACGTTTACTGCAGTAGTTCAAAAGGTAACAGGAGTCTGGTTTTCCCGTACCCCCGTCCCGGCGGGGGTTTATCTTTATAAATGTCAGCCCCGACGGGCCTGTCCTCTGTTAATTTTTCAGCACCCCTCGCCCCAGTGGGGGTTTTATGTATAGAAAGTCCGCCCCAGCGGGGGTACCTTCTGTCTTTAGTCCACTTTTAGCTCCTGTTCTTACCAAATTTCACCATAATTCTACCTTTCAAGTCCAATTGCCACGCCACCACACCTAAACAAAAAATAACACTAAACAAGTAAAAACGAAACATAAAAACAAAGAGTTAACACATTTTAAGCTTGAATTAGAGGCTGATTCTTAAGTATAAAACCCACTCATCAAACATGCCAAACAACAATTCATCTGTGCACCCTTGGCCGAAGAGAACGTATGGTCATGATCATACCAACAACTGTCGTTGAGACTCAGCTCAATAAATAATCCACATCACTTGTAACATTACAGGTCATGATTAATACCGAATAATCCTTGGTCATAATCATACCAATCAATAGTCTATCTTTGCATCCTTGGTCGAAGTTGACTTTCATCACAATATAAGCATGAAGATGATGACAATGATATAAGAATTCAATCAAACGAGATCATGGATAAATATTAAAGACTTTAAATTTATCCACAGTTTAAAAATGTTCAAATTGTTAACATGATACTGCTTTGTGGAGTAAAATTCAAGAATAATATTCACGTATCAAAAATAATTTGGACATAAAAGAAATCAATTTTTATCATAAATAGTACCCCGGGCGAATAGTACCCGAGTGAATAGTATCCCGTGAATAGTACTCCGGCATGAAAAAGTTAAAACTTATCAAGAATGTTCAGAATAATATTCTCATAAAAAGATACTGGATGAAGCGCAAATTTTAAGGATATTCTACTAATTTCATGGAGTATAGAAGCCAAAACTTAAAAAAAGAGTGTAGAATTTAGAATCTGAACCGAAATAATATTTCTTACATACTACAGAGTATGGAAGAAAATATTATTTCTTATGAGTATTGAACAAAAATAACATCCCGTACAACTGTTGAACGAAAATAATATTCCTTACGAATATTAAACGAATATAATATTCTTTACGGATATTAAACGAAGATAATATTTCTTGCGAATAATGAATGAAATAAAATTTCTTACGAATACGAAAAATAATATCGTAAGCGAATATGAAATAAATAATACCTCTTACCTCAAAAGAATAGTATTTCTGACTGGTATAGCGGATATTTTCTTGAAGAAAAACTTGCACTATTTGCAACACTCAAAGTTTTCTTAAACTCAAAGAAATACGCTCAATATTATAGAAGAAAAATTCTCTGATTCTGGTGTGATTTTTTTTTCTAAACTGAGCATCCTATTTATAAGAGAATGGCAGGATACTATTTAGACGTACAGTAGGAGAAATCACCGGCGCACAGTTGGGTTCACGGAAAATTTTCTAATTTTCAAATTCTTTACTATGCAAACACTATGCATAATAAAATATAATATATTTTATTTTTCATAAAAAACAAAATTTATTATAATATATATATATATATATATATATATATATATATAATATAACAAAATTTCAATATTCCCTCACGTGACCATTCCCAGATTCCCCCACCCATGTGTCACTATCATACGTGGGCTCCACCATATTATATATATATATATATATATATATATATATATATATATATATATATATATATATACTGAATAACTTTCTATCGATAATTTTAAAAAATGAGTAAGTGGGATTCTAAATAATACGCCAAACTTACAACAAATACTTCATAAAAATCCCCTTAATATTGTTAACAACATTTATTCATCATTATTATAACTCGCAGTATTAACAACCAGATTGTTCCCAAGAAAGAGGGAGCTTTCCGATAAGGATTTCTCCCTATTGACGCGCAATTAGATGACCAAACCCCTTTCCTCGACAGAATTTTTTAGATATTGTTAATTATGCAAATAATAATATGAATAACTTGTCATCTCAATTATTAATTTAACAATATAAAATATTGTGGAGATGATATTGTGACAATAATTGAATCAATAACGTGAGATACTATGCAGCAATTACTGTGACAATAATTAAATAAAACTGAGTGACTTCTCACGTATATAAGCATCAATAATCAATATTGTGTACTACTATGCAACTACGCGTATTATTATACCTTTACCATCGGGTATTTCAACAATTAACGATAAAACTTTCGTCGTTATTTTTATAAAAACATATTTCTGTCATTTTCTAACTCCGACAGTAATTCTGTTGTGGGGTCCACCAATGACTGCGCTGTCGTACGAATATTCCCCGACCAATCGAATATTTTATAACAACTTGCATACTTTGCAAAGAGAATACTACCCACAACTATAACAATATATCAAATCCACACCTTAATAAAAAAGTATTTCGAGAAATTAAATCTTTATTCATAAAATTTAGAGTCTTACAACCTCCCTTTCTTATGAAATTTCATCCTCAAATTGGCGTACGTACCTGGTATGCCGAAGAGGTGAGGATACCTCGTCAGATTCTAACTTTTGAGGTATAACCTTTAAGCGTAGAATATGTTTCTTCTTATATAAGATTTTAACAGGTATCTCCTCATACGTTAAATCTTCTACTATCTCGTCTAGTTCTAATTCAATAATGTGGTTCGGGTTGTCCACATATTTACGTAACATCGATACGTGAAAACGCGACATACTTTGCGGTAAAGCGAGTCTATAGGCCACAATTCCTACTCGATCGAGGATTTCAAATAGACCAATTAAATAGAGGGTTGAGATTTCCTCTCTTCGTCGATTCTTGCTTCTAGAATAACGCCCTCTTGAACCTTCTTTTTCACATTATCAGCTTTGAGTCTGTAGCTTGAGCGGCTTTAACTTTATCAATTAAAGTCGATTCTTCTCGTATATTTGACATCATCATGTGGGTCCCTAGAGTCTTTAACTCTATCTTCATCATTTGAAAGTCATATGAAATGGGTCTTTGTGTTAAGAACGTCGCACTCGTAACCGCATACGATCTTCTACTCAACGCGTCAGCTACCACGTTTGCTTTTTCCACGATTGTGACGACCCCAAAATAGATCCATTCCATCCAACCTATTCTGAGTCGCCAAATACATGGTATAAAAAATAACTACAACTTTATTACAACAATTGTCGTACAAAATACAACAACACATATGTTGTGAGTTTTGATACAAATATATATACCAACTGTGACTCTTGACACCAACTTGGGTAGCACATCACAATGACACCTTACATAAAGGTACAGTCAAAAACTGTTTTAAAAATTAAAATCTTTGGAAAGTGCTCAAGGAAACCTTCGTACATGGGAGGCCATGCGTCTAGGTTATGATAGATATCATATGTCCACAGAATTATCCTTGGTTGACCCAATAGACCCCAAAGAAAAACGAGAAGATTACTATCATGCTCTTTCCAATGGTGAGCCTTCTCTTGACATATAACTATCTCCACTGTCTCCAGTTGAAAATTATATTTCAAATAAACTCCAAAATCATATAGGTAGTGCTCATAGATATACTCAGCAAGTGGATGTGCACAACCTTGTCTTATAATGACACGAGATTGTATGTCATTAGACATCTTGTATGATAGTGGAAAAATACCCTTTCAACATTGGGTTCGCCTCACCCTATTTGATTCACCAAATATAACTACTAAATGATGTATAAAATACAACACACTTTTCTATACTGTTTAGGGAGAACTCCACAGCTAGAGACCACTGTCCTATTCCCTTGTTACCCTCGCTCGACCCAGCTACACTCTTATTACCTGAAAGAAATTGTGAAGCACAAGGGTGAGCTCAACTAGCCCAGTAAAGAATATCATGACTAAAGATAAATAAATTAGCAATAGCCTTCAACAGTAATAAATCAGAGATTTAGAACATATGGTAGATGATAAAATTTTTCAACCATAGTTACAGTGGAACGAACAATCTATTAGAAGAGTCAAATAGACCATAAAGTCTATTATCTTCTCCATGTTAAAATCCCACCAATAATGTTTTATCCCTGTAACATCAATCAACAGTTCTGGTCCACAATCATATGAATAACTCATAATCATAATTGTGATTATAAATTCCTTTTCGCACCTAGGACAAAGATAATTTTCATCACCTGTCTTTACCTGAAACATCAAAGATCATGGTTATACCAAATCACAGTTCCTCTTCATAATCATACTAATAAATTCATCTTTTCACCACGGCCAAAGATATTCATCAACAGTTCATCTTTGCACTACGGGCTAAAGATATTCAACAGCAGATCATCTTTGCACTACGGGCCAAAGATATTTAACAACAGGTTATCTTTGCACTACGAGCCAAAGAAATTCATCAATAATTCATCTTTGCACTACATCCCAAAGATATTAATATCTCAAAGAAATACATAATCATTTCAGAATTTATATACACCATAATTATAACTATTTTAATCAATTCACATTTGCACTTAAGCTAAAAATATTCAATTGTAAATTTAATGGTCATGATCATACCAGTCAACGATTCAACTTTGCACTACTGGCCAAAGAGAACCCATAGTCACGATCATACCAATAATCTACCCATCTTTACACTAAAGTCAAAGAGAAATTTCAACTTCAGGATTATAAAAATGTTATATATGATAACAAAAACAATATGATCAACAACTGTGTTTAATTTTAAAAGTAATATTCATAAATCAACGATAATTTGGTCAGAGAAAGAAATCAATTTTGTCATGAATAGTACCCGTGAATAGTAACTCATGAATAGTAAACCCGACATGAAAAAGGTAAAAACTTCACAATAAAATCCATACCAATATTTTGGTATAATGATATTAAAAGAATAACATTTCTTAAACTTATAAACAATTTATTTTAATTGTTTACACTTTACTAAATAATGCATTTAATCATCTTAAAATGTCAAACTCATAAGATTTCATCACCAATAACCAAAACCCTCATCAAAAATCTGCATATACTTTATATAGGATTCTCAAGCCATAAAATCCTATTTTTCACTTTTCTTACTTCACATAACATATTTAATTCATTTACTCATAACTAGTCTATTTTCATGAAAAATACTAAATCAGTCCCGAAAATATTTCTTTTCTGGGATTTAGCATAATATAGTCCCATATTGAACATATATTTTTCCCGGAATTTTTAAAATTCATTTACTATTTTTCATATGGCTAAAACTGTCGAATATTTAGACATTTATCATAAACTGTACTTTTGTCCAAAAATTTTAAAATTTTCAGAGTATACTTCTGATATATACATGTACTCCCAACAAAATTTTTACCAATTTTGGAGTTAACCACAAGGAGTTATAAGGGTTTACTTTTAAAATAGTCTTTTCCCATAAAATTCATAACTCTTAATCTATACATCTAAAAATCGCTATTTTTGGACACAATCTAGAAAACTCATCAAATTATCATTTTAAATTTTTCCAAAATTTTTGAAGGTCAGAAAAATTATGAAACTGAAAAACATAACAACCCTTAAAATCTCTTACCTCAAAAAAGTAGTATTTCTGATTGGATATCGAATATGACGTTGAAGGAAACTTGTACTGATGAAAAGCAACTCACCAAGTATCTAAATACTCACAAAATATGCTCGATAATATAGAGAGAGAAAGAGAGAAAACTTATGAATTCTAGTGTGATTTTCAATTCTAACTTAGCCCTCTATTTATATGAAAATGTTAGCACGCCGAAGCAGACTTGACCTGCTACCTGATGGCTTTACCTGCTACTATTCTACCCACCAAAAATTAGCCATCTTCCCCAACAACCAAAAGTGGGGCCCACCCATAATTTTAATAAAAATATTTTATTTTCCGAAACTTCAATAATTCATAATAAATAGCCCGTTT
The DNA here is from genome assembly GCA_016801055.1 of Panax notoginseng. Taxonomy (NCBI): domain Eukaryota; kingdom Viridiplantae; phylum Streptophyta; class Magnoliopsida; order Apiales; family Araliaceae; genus Panax; species Panax notoginseng. Next base: position 190,872,403 of record CM029017.1, read on the forward strand.
ATCAGAAAAATTCAAATCTCATGTCCTTTCCATAGGAAATTTAATTCTCTACAACTTTGAAAGTTTAAATTTTTCCAAATTCAAATCAGAAAATATCTAAAATCCACATACGGACGATTTTTAATACTTCTTATAACAAATCATACGTTAATTTTTAACGATTCAAAATTTGTGGATATATACTCAACTTATATATGTATAACATATCCAAAAATTACAACGATCCAACGGTCGGATTAAAATTATAACTCACGCAATAGGGCTTTAAGAACACCGATTTGCTCTTTTAATACCTCCAATCCGATAAAATACTGATAAAATACCTCAACATTAATTCCTTCATATATAACCACATAAATAAATTCATCATTTATATCCACATCAAATAAAATATTTCATTATCATATAAATCAATAATTAATTATTCACAAATAATATTATAGAATCACAATAATGACAACCAGGTAGTTCTTAGGAAAGAGGGGGCTTTCCAATAAGGATTTCTCTTTACTGGTGCGCAATTAGATGACCAAACTTCTTCTTAGATAGAACTTTCTAGACATTATCAATAATGCTATCTTATAATATTATTCAAATAATATAAATTATTGATCTGATAATGGAAAATACTGTGCAGTGACAATTATTAAAATAACAATAATATAAAATATTAACGTAACAATTATTGAATCAATAAAATGAAATATTTAACAGTAATTACTGTAACAATTATTAAGTAGTGCCTTCTTACGTAAGAATCAATAATTCAAAAATACTGTGCAATACCGCGTGCTACTGTGCAACAACGCTTATTACTTTACTTTACCAATCGGGTATTCCAACAGTATTAACAGTAACGATTACGCCGTTATTTATAAAAATTCAAATTTGTCGTTTTCTTCATCCGACAATTATTCTGTTATAGGGCCCACAAATGGCTGCGTCATCGTACGAATATTCCCCGACAGAAAGAATATTCCACGACCAAACGAATATTCCCCGACAACAATGAATATTTTATAACCACTTGCTTATTTTGAAAAATTTGCACGTTTCACCCATAACAAAGCATTATATCAAATTAACAAATTATTATTCACAATAATAAATAGAAGAAATTTGATTTTATTCATTAGAAAGTTAGGGTCTTACAACGATGGTATTGAATGGTATAGTCGTAATCTTCAACAGCTCGAGCCAACGTCTTTGGCGCATGTTACGTTCGTTTTGGGTGAATAAATATTTGAGAATTTTGTATCAGGTTCAAGGACAATAAAAAATTCGATTTCATGCTCTAGGGGTAGTGTAACACCCCCTTCCCGAAAAGGAAAGGAAGGTCACGTGCAAAACACAACAAACCTCAAAATAAGTAAATAGAGCACTAATGACTTCAAATATGTAATAATGATATCCATCAATGAAGTACTAAATACAATTTTCTAACTAGAGTCAAAATAACCAAAACAAAAAATCGAACAACCTAGATGGTCGAATGCAACACTCTCATCACACTAGCCTCGAATCACCCTTACAAACCTGTCGGAAGAAAAACACAGCATGAGCCAATTGCCCAGTACGGATATAAAGATACAAAAGATATACAACTGAAATACGAAATCAACAGAGACAAAATATTGCCTCCGACAAAAAATAAAATCTCGGAGGATATGAATAGAATATATATGAACCAACATAATTAACGAAAGAAACAGAAGAGTAAAGAATGAACTGAAGTAACTAACTCAATTAATTAAACTGAATAGAAACAAAAAGAACTAATACAATGAAATAATAGGTTGAATCAAATGGCTGGGTGTTATTTCATACCGAGTGAGTTCATAAATATACATTTCCACACAGGCAAGTCGAAACAATGCCACACAGGCAAGTCAAAATAATGCCACACAGGCAAGTTAAAATAATGCCGCACATGCAAGTCAAAATAATGCCACACAGGCAACAAAAATAATGCCACACAGGCAAATCACACATTGGACTGCAAATCCAAATGCATGCAAATCGGATAGGTGTGTTTGACACAACATCACCAATCCGCAGAACAGAAAACTAGGGTTAACCCATTCGCCTCCCACAACAAAGTACCAAATGACCCACTTCCTCCGGAGCCCAAACGAAGACGTCGTGGACTAATCACACTGCCACGAAAAGTGTCATGCCTCTCGTGCCAAGATGACATGCCTGTGATACCCCCACAGGTGGTTATAGCTCAGGTATACCCTACGGTATATTCTAACAAAAATATCATGTCACAACACATGCGACATAATACTAACAAAAGGGTTCTATATGTACATGTTGAACCAAAATAAATTATAGTCACAATATCTCAAAAAGAAGGTAGCAACATGTACCACTCTACAATTATCAAAAATAAATACTAAACATGATAACCTAATTCAAAGAGTACAAATACGGGTCATATGTATCAACTCTAAAATGAAACTAATATATGAATTTCACCGGAAATAATTATGTGAAATCATAACAGAATTCGAAACAAGGGATAAAACGAACAAATCAAATTTAATAAGAGTCTCGCTGAAAAAAATTATAGAATATGTACAAATTTTAATAGAAGGAAAAGAATTTAAATTACTGAATACAGTCAAAGTATCAATTATCAAATTTCTATTTAAGATTTCCAATGGGATTATAAGAAAATAAATGACGAGATATCACGAGATACAAAGAATGCAACCATAATCAAAGGAGTGGAGTACGAAATCCGTACCTAGCTTAAGCAATGAAATACCCAAAATTCATACTCCAAATTATTCGTTAAACTCCTTTCGTCCGAACTAAACAAAAAAAATAATAATAACTATAAATACGTCTGCAAAATATTTCTTCCATCTTTAACCCATTAACTAACCCATATTATTATTATTATTATTATTATTATTATTATTATTATTATTATTATTATTTTAGACAATCCGTTCCTTAATTAATAGAATGTATATATATTATTACTATATACTAAAATAAAAACAATAACTTCAGGGGTGCAAATTTTTTTTTCCAATTCATGATGGTTAGCTTATTCATTGAACTCTCCCTATATATATATATATAAGTTAATGCCCTCCGTTCCAACTTCCAAGACAAGGCCAACTAAAACATTAAAAAAGAAGAAGATCACACATGCTTTCAATATTATACACTAATTGTTATACTCCTCAATATTTTCAATAAGAAATCAGAGATAGACTTACAGGTATGATAAAAAGGATTCAATTCCTGATCTTTGGTGTTGATAGTTCTGCCTCTTTGCGCCGTTCATCTCCACAATTCTTATCAGACGTGATGAAATATAAGTAGGTTTTAGATATTTATTTATTAACATATCTTATTAACTCTCCTAATTTTAATAGGATTTATTATTACTCACATTTAATTAAATTAAACCCAATTTATTTTTAAGGCCCAAATTGTACTAAATTAATTTACCCATCACTTATTAATATTTATTAGCACACACAAATTAAATAACTAGTTTGACCCAAATAAATGACAAAGTCCGATTAATATGTTTTAAAATATTTTTTTTTTAATTTTTTTTCTGGGTATTACAGGTAGGCTAGGAAGTTCTTCGGGGAATAAGTCAAGAAATTTATTAACGATAGAAATATCATTCAAAACTGTGACTCTCATCCAAGATTTGGATAACAAGTCACATAGATACTTATCAAATTGCCACCGTTATTCACGGCGTCCCTCTACGAAAATTCTGGCTTTGATGCATTTCAAGACTTGAAAGTCACCATCAAAAGGGTCGGGCTCTTTACTTATGGCTTAATATGACAGTGATTAACTTTAGTGGTTTAGTTACTTGAATTCGCATAACAAGTTGGTTAGAAAGGCTAACAACCTTACGAAAACAATCAATTTTAGCATGATGAATAGTTAACCAATCGATTCCTAAAATCACATCAAAGGCAAGTATTTTCAAAGAGATAAGATCGTCAGGTAACGTGAGGGTGCCGATTTGAATCAAACAAGATTTATAAATGGTAGATATAACGAAGGTTTCTCCTAACAGAGTTTCAACAGATAAGTCAAAGTCTAATTTCTCAAGAGTTAAGTTCAAATGTTGAACACAACTAGGTGAAATAAAAGAGTGGGTAGAACCGATATCGAATAAGGTATAGACTTCGCAAGAGTTTATGATTAACTTACCCGTGATAACTTCGTTCGGGTTCCTCAACAAACGCTCTCACTTAAACTACCAGCTTTGACTTGTCTGGGACATCCTTTGGCGTCACTATCCCAGCTGGACTTGACTTCATTGCATGACAAAATTGAGCTAGGTGACCTTCTCTTCCGCAATTGAAACACGCTTTGGGTTGTTGCGTACAGTTTGGACGGATGTGTCCTTCCTATCCCCATTTGAAATATACGACCGGTGGTTGTTCTTTTTCCTTGGAAACGGGTGCCGCTGTCTTTCCATTATTATTGAACCTTCTCTTCTTGAAGTTGTTCTCACTTAGTTCACCTTTCCTATTATCCTAGCCATGATTACCACTGAAGTGGTTACCATTTTTGGCATATTGATTCCCTCCACATTTGTTGTCACCTCTTCGATGACTGCTACCACTGGTATTATCGATTTGCCGGCTGCTCTCTCTTGGTTAGGTTATCTCATTATCGTGTTCCAATAACTGATCCCTATTCAAAACATCTGAATACAAGCAAAGTTTGTGAGAAATGAGGTATTGACGTATTTTGGGTTTCAAACCTCGCAAAAATATTTGCGTCATTCTCTCCTCATTATCTACCAAATAGGATGCAAACCGGGATAACTCGGCAAAATTAGCCTCGTACTGCGATACGGTCATATTATTTTTCTTCAGCTTGATGAATTCAACCTCCTTTATGTGACGAATACTTTCGAGAAAGTACTTGTCATTGAAAAATTCTTGGAACTTCTCCCAAGACATCTTGAGTGCGACAGGCTGGGTACGTTTTACAGATTCTCACCAGTAATTTGCCTATTCACGCAACATAAAGGTGGCGAAGGGAACCTTTTGCTCCTCTGAGCATTCCAAGACATCAAATATCTTGATGATCTGCTTTATTCACGTCTCCGCCTTAAGTGGTTCTGGCTTTCCCAAAAATTTTGGTGGTCCCAGCTCCTTGAACTGCTTAGCGGTGACCAGCCGTGAGTTTTCAGTGACTCCACCTGCATTATGGACAGGAGTCTCTCTCATTTGGTGTTTCATAAATTCTAAAAAACTCATAAACGTACCATCGTTCGTCATTTGGTCGACGTTGTTGTTTACCTGAGGATTATTACCTTCCTGATGCACATTATCCTGATTATTGATCGCCGGTGACTCAACGGTCTCATGTGCTCCATTACTTATCTCAACTTTTTCAAATGTCATTTTACTGTCACAAAATAAAGGTTAATTGACATAACCCATATTATCCTTATACTCTGACCGACCAGTTAAATAACAAATAAACTTAGGTATGTCATACTAGCGAAGGATTTGCCCGTCTCTCCCCTCCTAGTTCTAGTCTCAAATCTCAGCCAGGGATCATATCTCTAAGCTTTGATACCAACTATGACACCCCTAAAATAGGTATATATCACTCTTTTTGGGTCGCCAAATACATGGTATAGAATACAAATACAAACTTAATTTTATAATTATCGTGCAAAATACGACAACACAATAGCTGAGAGTTTTAATACTAATATTGTCTTCTAGATAATATTCGAACTCAAATTCAATCTCATAACAATTATTATCACACTATTTCACAGAATAGTGAGGACTACTAAAACAACCATCTGGACTGTCAATCCATTTCTCGACTAGTCTCAGCTATATTCTCATTTTCTGAAGAGAAGTGAGCTCAACTAGCCTAGTAAAAAGTATTATGACTAAGATAATGCAAAATAAATTACCCTTAGCCTTCAACAGTATAACAACAGATAGAATACAATAGACAACAAGTTTTAGATCAACAACTGTAGCGGAATAAGTAATCCATTAGAAGAGTTAAGTAAAGCATGATATCTACTATCTTCTATGATTTAAAAGTTTATCATCAATTTTATCGCTGAGACTCAGCTAAATAAAAACATCACTGAATTATCCATGCACTACGGACCAAGGATATTCATTAGTATCACGATCACGAATTATTCATGCACTATGAGCTAAGGATATTCGTATTTTCACCAATGGTCATGAACATACCAAACAACAATTCATCTTTACACCCTTGGCCGAAGAGAACGCATGGTCATGATCATACCAACAACTGTCGCTGAGACTCAGCTCAATAAATAATCCACATCACTTGTAACATTACGGGTCATGATTATACCGAATAATCCCTGATCATAATCATACCAATCAATAGTCCATCTTTGCACCCTTGGCCGAAGATGACTTTCATCACAATATAAGCATGAGGATGATGACAATGATATAAGAATTCAATCAAACAAGATCAAGGATAAATATTAAAAACTTTAAATTTATCCACAGTTTAAAAATGTTCAAATTGTCAACATGATACTGCTTTGTGGAGTAAAATTCAAGAATAATATTCACGTATCAAAAATAATTTGGATTGAAAAGAAATTAATTTTTGTCATGAATAGTACCCCAGGTGAATAGTATCCCGTGAATAGTACTCCGACATGAAAAAGTTAAAACTTATCAAGAATGTTCAGAATAATATTCTCATAAAAAGATACTGGATGAAGCACAAATTTTAAGGATATTCTACTAATTTCATGGAATATAGAAGCCAAAATTTAAGAAAAGAAGTGTAGAATTCGGAATCTGAATCGAAATAATATTACTTACATACTACAGAGTATGGAAGAAAATATTATTTCTTACGAGTATTGAACAAAAATAACATCCCTTACAACTGTTGAACGAATATAATATTCCTTACGAATATTAAACGAAGATAATATTCCTTGCGAAAAATAAACGAAATAAAATTTCTTACGAATACGAAAAATAATATTGTAAGCGAATATGAAATAAATAATACTCCTTACCTCAAAAGAAGAGTATTTCTGACTGATATAGCGGATATTTTCTTGAAGAAAAACTTGCACTATTTGCAACACTCAAAGTTTTCTTAAACTCAAAGAAATACGCTCAATATTATAGAAGAATAATTATCTAATTCTTGTGTGATTTTCTTTTCTAAACTGGGCATCCTATTTATAGGAAAATGACAGAATACTATTTGGACGCACAGTAGGAAAAATCACGGGAGCACATTGGGTTCACGAAAATTTTTCTAATTTTCTAATTTTTTACAATACAGACACTATGCAAACACTATGCATAATAAAAATATAATATATTCTATTTTTCATAAAAAAATAAAACTTATTATAATATATTTATAATATAACAAAATTTCAGTATTCCCTCCCATGACCATTCCTAGATTCCCCCACCCATGTGTCACTATCATACGTGGGCCCCACTATATATATATATATATATACTGAATAACTTTGTACCGATAATTTTAAAAAATGAGTAAGTGAGAGTCCAAATAATACGTCAAACTTACAATAAATACTTCATAAAAATCTCATCAATATTTTTAATAACATTTATTCATAATTATTATAACTCGTAATATTAACAACCAGATCGTTCCCAGGAAAAGAGAGGGCTTTCCGATAAGGATTTCTCCCTATTGGCGCGCAATTAGGTGACCAAACCCCTTTACTCAACAAAACTTTCTAGACATTGTTAATTATGAACATAATAATATGAATAACTTGTCATCTTAATTATTGATTTAATAATATAAAATATTATACAGATGATACTGTGACAATAATTGAATCAATAACGTGAGATACTATGCAACAATTACTGTGGTAATAATTGAATAAAACTGAGTGACTTCTCATGTAAGCATCAATAATCAATATCGTGTGTTACTATGCAACCACGCGTATTACTATAGCTTTACCACCGGATATTTCAACAGTTAACGGTAAAACTTTCGTTGTTATTTTTATAAAAAGATATTTTTGTCGTTTTCTAACTCCGACAATAATTCCGTTGTGGAGTCCACCATTGATTGTTCCGTCGTACGAATATTTCCCGAACAATCGAATATTTTATAACAACTTGCATACTTTATAAAAATAAATTTTTATAAAATATTGAAATTTATTTATATTCTTATACAATTTATAATGTACTTTTAATCAATTGAAGTAAAAGATCTGCATAAATAAATATTAATGAAAATTTAATTTATTGTAAGATATTTAATGTTATTATCATCTCTTTTAAAATAACCCGTGTCTTAATAACTTTACAGACACCTATGATATTCTACAGCTAAAATAAAATACTATACATTAATAGTCATAATAATATATCTATACTATACATTGATAGTTATAAAATAATTTTTTTGATAAACTATATATATATGGAAAAAAAAATTAATATTACACCTGAGTTAAGTTTGTTTAAGACTATTTTATAAAAACGATGGAATTTTACTATTAGGGTTAAGTTTTTTCATTTTAGAGGTTTTTTTTAAATAAAGTAAATTAATTATAAATTTTATGCAAAATTTCGTCATTTCATTAAAATTATTAAGTAATCATAGCTAACTTGGCTACAGTATGCCTTATAGTTTTTTTTAATTATAATATTTATAGTATGTGTGTGTGTGTGTGTGTATAATGTGTAAGAAATGTGCAAAAGTATTTATTTATTTTTTAAATTTTCAAGAACTCTCAAAAATTTCCCAAAATTTTATAAAATTTTATGTAAATATTTATAATAATAACTGCACATAGATTAAATATTCTATCTAAAATAGATTAAAAATTCATATCGAACTGTTAGTGTAATTTAATTACATATTGATTATTAAAGTTAATTTACTTATATTATTACATAAATGTTATGTATTTCAAATCAATTTGAAGTAAATAAAATGTATAAATAATGATTAAAGATTTATTTTGATGTAAAATATTAATAGTTAACTATTAAAGGCGCAGCAAAGAATTCTGTATTGTTTGGATTATATGTAGGGCTAAATACATTTTTGTTACATCAAGTATCACCCATATTCATGATTCAACCCCAAAAAATTTGATCTTACAATTTACTACATCAAATGCCTAATTTAATACAATGTAACTCCCTATTTCAGAATCAGGCCAAAATTAGTCGAAATACCCGACCCGTCTAAGAATCCGATGGAGTTTTGTGTATTTAATACAAGTTGACCGTATATATATAATTTGACTTAATTTAAAAAAAACTAACTAAAATTACATAATAAAGTTTTTAAAAGTACAAAATAAAGTAAACTTGAAAATTACAACAAAAAGTTTTTAAATAATAAATTTTATAAATACAAAATAAAATAAAAATAAATTATAAAAAGAAAAAGAAAAAGTTAAAATAAATTTGGAAATTACAATAAAAGAATTTAACACAAAATAATAATTTTTTAAAATACAAAATAAAATTAAATTTTTTTTTTAAATAAGTAAAATTAATTTGGAAATTACAATAAAAGAATTTAAAAAAAATAATAATTTTTTTAAAATACAAAATAAAATAAAAATAATCTTTTTTTAGATAAGTAAAATTAATTCAAAAGTTTTCCATTTCAATTTTTGAGTTCAGAATCGTATCCTTGTTATCAAGTTCTATCAAGTTCTAAAGCCTGAAGATTCGGAGATGTGGTCCCAGTTTTTAGTTTATTAGATACTATGTCTTTTGTCCTCGGGCTCTGAAGTTTAACAAATTAACAAATAAAAATGTTACTATCACATATTCACAGACTGTAATAGGGTGACACTTATAAATTTATTATTAACATGACTCATTTAATTTAATAACAAATATATCCTTGTTATCAGGTTCTAAAGCCTGAAGATTCAGAGATGTGGTCCCACTTTTTAGTTTATTAGATATGTCTTTTGTCCTCGGGCTTTGAAGTTTAACAAATTAACAAATAAATAATGTTACTATCACATAAAAAAATATCACATAATACTCACATATTACAATGGAATGACACTCATAAATTTATTGTTGGCATGACACATTTAACTCAACAACAAATATATGGATGCGGCATATAAGGCTGTAAACGAGCCAACACAGTTCGCGCTCGACTCGAAAAAATATGAGCGAGACTCGAATTCGTTAATAATATGATTCAAATTTGAGCATTAAAAATAGTTCGAATAAAAATATGAGTAGAATCTGAATAATGTTATACTCGACTCGTTTAAGATTCAAACTACTCAAATTTTTGATTGTAATTTGATACATACTTGGTTAATACATATTTGATTAGATGTTCGACACATTCTCTTATAATATATACAAATTTAAATCAAATTAGGATAATTATTTATTATTTTGTTTTATTTTTAATTTTAATTGTGATTTTATATTTGTAAAGTGTAATAATAAATATATTTTCTCATTTTTAAGTAAAATAACAAATTCAATTTATAATTATATTTATTATAAAATTACTTATTATGTGGAGACTCGAATTCGAGCTTGAATTTGAAGCTCACGAGTAGTTTGAATAAATATTCGAGTAGAGTCAGATCGAATTCGAGTAATAAATATTCGAGTCGAGTCGAATCTGAGTAGGATTTTTAAAATATAATTCGAATTCGAGCCGAATTCGAGTACGAATTTATCATTTCGAATCGAATTCCAGTAACTCTCTGTTCCCTCCGGTTCAACTCGTTTACGCCCTTAGCCGCATAGAATTGAAGAATTAAGTAGTGAGAAAACCTTTGGATCAAAGAGTAATATCACCACCCAAATCTCTTGGCGTCACGACTCTACTTCTGCAAAACTCTAGTCCTTCTTTTTCTCTCTCCTCCTCAAATCCCTCTCGCTCGGCTTTCATCCACTGGCTCCAATCTTTAACGCGTAGTTTCTATTCGAATATGTTCGATTCGATCTTCTTGTTCTTCTGCAACTCCCGCTCTTTTTTCCATCATTAAATTCCCTTTTCATTTCTCTCTCTATATATACAAATTTATAGATTTTTTTTGTTTTTTGTTTTTGGGAAATTAGTTTCAACTGCAGTGGAGTAGTTTTCAGTGTCTTATAGTGATGTTATGATCCTGCTAAAAACCCTAATTTTCATGTTCTCTTGCTGGATTTTGAGGTTTGACTGGAAAATTTTATTTTACAAATTTTAGTATTAAGCGCACAGAGTCTTAAAAGGATGGGAAAGAGGAAGGATTTTTACTAGTGGCTACGATCTGGCTTTTTTTCTTAGTCGGAGGTTGAGGATTCTCATTGTTGGGTTCATAATTATCGGTGTTGGAAAGGGAGATTGGGTTTTTTTAGTCGGAGGATGAGGATTCTCCAAGCATGAAGATCTGAGCTGGTTTAATCTCCTAGTTTCTTTTTTTTAAAAGTCAAATCGTAAACAATACTTGTCTGGCCGAAAAATAATTATTCTGACCAATTTTGGTCAGACTCTTAAATTGGGGGCTTCATTGTATCAAATTAAGCATTTAATGTAAGACCCCAACTTTTATGAATAAAGATTTAATTTTCTCTGAATATCATTTTGAGTAATAAGGTGTGGATTTGATACAATAATTGTGGTTAATATTTACAAATTTTGCAAAGTAAGCAAGTTGTCATAAAATATTCGATTGGTCGGGGAATATTCGTACGACGGCACAATCATTGTTGGACCCCATTACGGAATTACTGTCGGATTTAAAAAGTGAAAGAAATTTTTTTTTATAAAAATAACGGAGAAAGTTTTACCGTTAACTGTTGAAATACCTAGTGATAAAAGTACAGTAATACGCGTGATTACATAGTAGCACACGATATTGTACAGTATCTTTGATTATTGATGCTTACGTGAGAAGTCACTCACTTTATTTTAATTATTGCCACAAAAATTGCTGCATAGTATCTCACATTATTGATTCAATTATTGTAACAATATTCTATATTATTAAATCAATAATTGAGACGATAAAATTATTCATATTATTATTTGTATTAATGACAATGTCTAGAAAGTTCTGTCGAAGAAAGGAGTTTGGTCACCTAATTGCGCGTCAATAAAGAGAAATCCTTATCGGAAAGCTCTCTCTTTTCTAGGAATGTTCTGGTTGTTAATATTATGAGTTATAATATTAATGATGAAAAAATGTTACTAAAAATGTGTTTTGTGAAGCCAAGTAAATTGAGATAAATAGAGAGGTATTTTATGAAGTAGTTGTTGTAAGTTTGACTTATTATATGGACCCCTACTTACTCATTTTTCAAAATCATCGGTAGAAAGTTATCTCTATTTTGTTTTATTACTTATATATATATATATATATATATATATATATATATATATATATATATAATAAGTTTTGTTTTTTATGTAAAATAGAATATATTTTATTTTATTGTTTGCATAGTACTGCATAATATTTACATAGTGCTGCATAGTACATCATAGTAAAATCAAATATTTTTTAAAAGTTTTCAGCCGAACGCCCGCGAATCATTTATTATGCACCCGTGATTTTCTAAATTCAAATAGTGTCTTGCTATTCTCCTATAAATAGGATGTTTAGTTTAGAATTGAAAATCACACTAGAATCAGATAATTCTTCTTCTATAATATTGAGCGTATTTCTTTTGAGTTTAAGGAAGTTTTAAGTGTAAAAAATAGTATAAGTTTTCTTCAAGAATATCACCGCTATACCAGTCGGAATACTCTCCTTTTAAGGTAAGTGGTATTATTTATTTCATATTCACTTACGATATTATTTTTCGTATTCGTAAGGAATTTTATTTTCGTTCAATATTCGTAAGGAATATTATTTTCGTTCAATATTCGTAAGGAATATTATCTTTGTTCAATATTCGTAAGGAATATTATTTTTGTGCAATAGTTGTAAGGGATATTTTTTTTTAATATTTGTAAGAAATAATATTTTTTTTTCATACTCTGTAGTATGCAAGTAATATTATTTCGTTTCATATTCCTAATTTTACACTTATGTTGATAAGTATTGCTTCTATACTCTTTGAAATTAGTAGAATATTCTTGAAATTTGCGATTCATCTAATATCGTTTCAAAAAAATATTTTTCTGGACATTCTTGTTAAATTTTAATCTTTTCATGCCGGAGTACTATTCATGGGTACTATTTATACGTACGACACTATTCATACGTACGGTACTATTCATACGTATGACACTATTCACGAAGTATTATTCACGGGGTACTATTCACGAAGTACTAATTACGGAGTACTATTCACTTGGATACTATTCACCCGGGATACTATTCACTACAAAAATTGATTTCTTTTTTGTCCAAATTATTTTTGATACATGAATATTATTCTTGAATTTTACTCCACAAAGCAGTTATGATGTTGACAATTTGGGCATTCTTGAACTATAGATAAATTGAATTATAAATCTTTAAAATTTATCCTTACTTTCACTTAATTGAGTTCTTATATCATTGTCATCATCCTCATGCTTATATTGTGATAAAAGTCATCTTTGGCCTGTAGTGCATAGATGGACTATTGATTGGTATGATTATGATCAGGAATTATGTATCAGTATAATCATGACCTATAATGTTATAAATAATGTGATAAAAGTCCTCATTGGCCCGTAGTGCATTAATGGACAGTTGTTGGTATGATAATGACCATGTGTTCCTTTATGCCAAGGGTGCAAAGATGAATTGTTGTTTGGCACGATCATGACCATTGGTGATAATAACGAATATCCTTACCCGTAATGTATGGATAATTCGGTGATGTGAATTATTTATTGAAATGTATTACAGAGATAAAATATTGATGATAAACTCTTAAATCATAGAAGATAGTAGATATCATGCTCTACTTGACTCTTTTAATGGATTGTTTGTTTCGCTGCAGTTAAACTTGTTGTCTATTGTATTCTATCAGTTTTTATACTGTTGAAAGCTAAGGATAATTTATTCTGCATTATCTTAATCATAATATTCTTTACTAGGCTAGTTTAGCTCACCCTTTTCTTTCATTGTTCTCTTCAGAAAATGAGAATATAGCTGGGACTAGTCGGGGAATGGAGTGACGGTCCAAGATGGTTGCTATAGTAGTCTTCACTATTCTATGAAATAGTGTGATAATAAATGTAATGAAGACTCCATTTGAGTTTGGATATTGTCTACGAGACAATAGTCGTGTTAAAACTCTCAGCTACGTTTTGTCGTATTGTATAAATTAAGTTTGTATTTGATTTTCTGTACCATGTATTTGGCGACTCAGAATGAGTTATGTATACCTATTTTGGGGGCGTCACATTTAATGTGGTAAATTACAAGTCCAAATTTTTTAACGACCGAATCATGAATATGATGATTCCTAATGTAAAATAAGTGTATTTAGCCCTTGTATGTGTGGAGTGGCATTTCTTACAGTAATAAACTAAATAGGTTTACATCAACCCAATCCATTTCTAACTAGACCAAACTAACTAGGGGTGAGCATGGTGCTATTTGAAGCCCAAACCGTACACAAAACCGCTTAGGTGCGGTTTAACAAATTCAAAATCGGACATAAAATCACTTGTGATTGGTGCGGTGCGCGGTTTCATTTGATGCGATTTTAGTTCCAAAATGAATTGAAACAACAAAATTTTATGCAATTTAAAGTAACAATTTAGCATCATACAATACTAAATATCACTTTGATAACACACACAACCTTACTTATAATGTTTTGTCTAAACAAAAGCTAAATATAATAGAATAATATGTTGTAAATTATTAGAGTAGAATATAGTAGAGTAAACAAAAGCTAAATACAATCTTTGCTACTCTACTCTTAGTAACAATATGTTGTAATATTCTTAGTAACAATATGTTGTAATAATTTATAGGCTACTCTACCATATTACAACATATTGTTACTAAGAGTAGCTCAATCATATTACATCATATTGTTAACAAAGATCATATTACATTAATATTACAATCATAATACAAAGAGTCAGAAAAATTATAAGCTACTGTACTAATATGGTGCGGTTTTCGGTTTTATGTATGCGGTTTTGGCTAGTAACTAAATTGGAACCGTAAATTTAGTTTTTTAACCCACCTAAAACCGCCACATACGTCGAAAACGTTGGTGCGGTTTGTGCGATTTTTTGGTGCAATTTTAATTCCAATTTGGTTTCTTGCTCAGCCCTAAAACTAACCCCAAAAGGCCCATACCATTGCCATCTCTATGATTTAGATAATTATAAAGGAATACAAGATTGCATGAAAATTTCATATTTTATTAATTTTTTCAATTGGCTTGATTTTTTTTCTTTTTATTATTAATGGTTACGCACACGCACGTGATGCATGTGATATTAAATTATTTTTAAAATATATTTATTTATTTAAAAAAGTAATATACGAGAAAAATATAGGAAAATAATAAATGTAATTGTCACATCCCCAAATTTGGGTTCCTTAAATCTTAGATATGGGGCTGACGATACATCGTCTTCCTTATAATCCACAACAATCAACAACAATATTATTGATAAAAACTCAATTAATAGAAGCTTTACAACATTATTTTATTCTCGAATCGAAATATTTACATTTTCATATCTAAATCATATACATTATGATTTGTTTTATTACAATAATTATGAGTACATATTACTCAAAACCCAAACGCTAACTTATTGTATATAAATTCTACTTCAAATAATCACTTAAGACTTGTTATATAACCAGTATCTATCATAATTATATGATTTAACAAGTTAAAACTTTAGATTGTAATACAAATAAAAAGACAATTAAATTTATGTCTCTTAATGTCGTGACTAATTTTCTATCTCTCTTTTCTTCATCGGAACCTCTGGGTTTCTTGACTTCGCTAAAAATATTAATTTAAAGCAAGAGTTAGCAACTACACTGCTCATCAAGTTTAATAGTTATCACATAACACATAATTCGCATTCCAAACGTACTCTACATATTTCGTGCTCCGCATTTTATACATGCTTCATGTTTCTCATGGTTTGCATTTATTCGAGCATCATAATGTTCATACTCAGCAGATATACATGTTACATGCTTATCATGCTTTGAAATTTTTTTACATGCTTCATGTTTATCATATACCTCACATCACAAATATAGTAAGTTCTCATATAGCTACCAAATTCAATTATCAATTTAATTCAGTAGATTGATATCACAATATAACACATAGGGCACATTTCAACCCATGTGCAAGAAGTTCACATAATATCATAAAAACATGCGCATACCAATTAACAAATTAACAAGTACACACATAACAACAAGTTCTAGAAAACTTATCTGACTTATTATCTCTTTCTTGGTTACGCAAATAAACCTATCCAAACGTTTACTTATAAACATCAATAAGAATTTTCTTAATCAATTTAATCGTCACCTTTTAAAGCTTATCGTTAGTAATTATCGTAACCTATTCTGATAATCATTCTTTGGACTTAAACCAACGTGAACGTCCCCTCTCATCATTTTATAAGATTTTCATAAAATGTGTGATTAACCTTAACTTAGACTCATACGTCTCATATCGACATATTCTAGCTGGTAGAAAGCATAACAATGCTTCCCGACTTTACTTTAATTAACTGTTTTACCTCCTCGTTACCCCATTTTCTTCATTAAGTTTTCTTAACCATATTATTATGTTTTTCTCTTCTGGCACCAAATATTAAAACATATTCCTCACATAAAAATAATTTTATCATAATTTTTTGTTACGAAAAACACAATAAATCAACGCAGAAAGATAAAGACAATAACACAAGGCTTTACGTGGAAACCCATATCGGGAAAAAAACAGAGAAGACAAAAAAAATCCACTAAATAAATATCTAAAGAGAATAAGATAAAGAGAGAGAACTATGAGAATTCTTAGAATGTTTCTGAATGTCTCTACTCCAAAAACCCAACACCTATATTTATAGGTCATAGGAAAATTCCATAACCAAATAGGATTAGAAATACTAAATTGAGTATAATTAAAAAAGATAACTTTCCTAAACCAAAACAGATTCTAAGTAATACATAAATCCAAATCTAAAATGGATTCATTTCATACCCAACAAATCTTCACCTTGACTTGAATCCTCCAAATATTGCACAAATAATGGACTTTCTCCTCTTCTCAAATGCACAACTCAAGTCCATCGAACACTAACAAGGTCTAAACAATGTTTGAACTTGGTTGATGGTAACAACTTTGTTAACATGTCAGCTGGATTGTCTGCAATACCAATCTTCAATACCTTAATTTCACCATCTTCAACAATGTCTCAAACAAAATGATACGTGACATCAATATGCTTCATCCTCTCATGATACATTTGAGTTTTAGACAAGTGTATAGCAATACTATGATTATCATAATGGTAAACAGTAACTCCATGATCCATGTCGATCTCTCCAAACAAGTCTCATAACCAAATAGCTTCCTTAGCCACCTCTGTAATAGCCATATAATCTGCCTCTATAGTAGAGAGAGCAACTGTATGTTGTAAAGTAGCTCTCCAACTAATTGCACCACCTCCAAGGGTAAATATATAACCAGTCAACTTTCTCCTTTTATAAAGATCATCAGAATAATTTGAATCAACAGACCCTATAAAAGTATTGCCATTCCTTCCAAACTCTAAACCAACATCGGAGGTACCTCGTAAGTATCTTAAAACCCATTTTACGACTTCCTAATGAATTTTATCTTGACGTAATAAGTATCTACATACCATACTAATGGCATGTGAAATATTTGAACAAGTACAAATCATAGCGTACATGAGGTTACCAACAACACTAGAGTAAGGAACACTTGACATATACCTAACCTCTTTTGTTTGAGGAGATAATTCAGCTGATAATTTAAAATGAGAAGTAAGAGGAGTACTTACTGGTTTGGCATCCTTTATACCAAAAGGATCTAACACCTTCGCGATGTAGTCTTTCTAGGATAAGTTCAATTTCTTATTATGTGATCTCGCTGAATCTCCATGCCAAGAATCTTCTTTGCAGCCCCTAAATCTTTCATCTCAAACTCGGTGCTCAACTTTGATTTTAGTTTACTAATCTCAAAACTATCTTTGTTGCAATCAACATATCATCAACATAAAGCAACAAATAGA